>OX451736.1:924173937-924773937 GCA_948472305.1 Vicia faba | reverse complement strand
TGACGCTATTTTGGTTGCCTAAACAAAAATGATCAAGTCCCTCAAGAAAATTGCCAAAGATACTTGACACAATTGCTATCATGGTCTATACGATAACCCATACCTGTCCCGTTTAACATCCTAACACAAAGTTGTTCACCAAATGCAATGGTGAAACAACACTGTCAAAAGGGTTAAAAACCTTAGGAAGGATCTTTGAGTAAAATAGGGTAGATAGCTCTTAGTTACTTGATCAAAAGCTTGCAAAAAACATCCTTGCTATTTTCAAACACACCTCACAACACAATTTCAAAATATTTCCCAAGTCAAATTTCCAAACATTGAAATCTTTTCAAAAGACAAAAAACACCTTTGTATACATTCAAACAAGAATCATTACAAAGGTTTCCACAACGATGGCCTCTTTTCAAAACATCTTTCAAAACCACACACAAAGCACCATTTCAAACAATTGAAAAGCAAAAGCAAGTGATCTAAACAAGTAACTAAGAGCCCATGGATAACCATGGATGAAAAGGGTGCTTGCACCTTCCCTTTTCATAATCTACTCCCTGAACCCAAGAAAACATCTCAAAGGTCTTTCCTGTGCTTTTTGACCTTTCCTTAGGATAAAATAAAAAGTCGGTGGCGACTCTTGCTAAACCAAAACATTTGCGAACACAAAACGCAAAACCTCAAGTCAGTTCTCCCACCGTATCACACACACCTCTAAACCTAGTATCCTTGTGAACAAGGTAGACAAGGGGTGCCTAACACCTTCCCCTCGTCTAGAACCGAGTCAAACTTAGAATCTCTGAATTTCTTTTAGGATTATTCCTTTATACTCCCTTCCTTTAGGATAAAAATTTAGAGTGGCGACTCTGATTAAAAAACCAGTTGCAACAGCTGGCGACTCTGCTGGGGACTCAACCCTAGGTTTAGAAGCCTCAACTTTAGGTTTTAGGGTTTTTCTTTATTTTTGGGTTTTATTCTTTCCTGTTTAATTATTTATTTACTGTCTTGCTTATTTTTTATTATTCATTATACTTATATATCTGTGGTAGGATTTATAATTTTGCAAAAAACATTATTCTCAAAAACCTTAGAAAGAAGGTTCGTCTATTAGCCAAGGGGTTACATCAACCCTATGAGTTTATGTGACGACTTCGCCTAGAGTCGGTGGAACTCCATAAAAGGAATACCTCTCGAGAGACATCCTCTTGGGAAGTAGGACTTTGGAATGATACCTATGACTCCTTGTACGACCTTTAAACCAGAAACTCATGATAAAGACCTTTCATGACCTAGAGACGAAAGTTTGGATCTGTAAAGAGACTCCGCTTAAGGGAGGCCCTTGTGACTTTCCCTCTAGTGCCATTCATGATACCCTTAAGGAAGCCACCTTATGGGGACAATAGAATATATGTAGGCCAATACTAAGAACCTACCTTATAAGGATACCTTTCACAAATCCCACTACAATTTGCAAGGGTTATCCCTTTATTCACTACTATCTCTAGCCCGCAGGGCTTCCGTCTTTATCATCATCCATGTCCTGTAGGGACTCCTCGTTGTCTTTCATTAGGCCATAATCTTAAAAAAATTCTGTCTATCTCAATCTCTGAGATAATGTAGGACATCATCAAATCTATGTCGATTATCATCTTCGTCCGTAAGGAGACCCTGCCTGCTTCAATTTCTAAGACAAAGTAGGATATCATCATAAAACCTGTACAGGGTACCCCTACATCTACCATCATACTATATCTACATCGCATTGCATATTCATGAATTTTTCATACCCAAGCATTTTCATACGTTTTCATTCTTCATCCATCTGCATAAAACTCACATCTCTTCCATCTGAGAAATTTCAACCATAACCCGACAAGGTGATTCCCGGATACTCAGAACGAACTCGAGATAACTTACGAAGCAAGTGTAAAATTAGATACAACAATGGAAGAAGGTCAATAATCCATGACTGAGGACGTCATTACACCTCAAGGAGACACTCAAACTCGACCTCATCCTGTACAAGCTGCCATGGAGAACCTTGATGTGCAAGCACACACCATTTTCCGAGACGGATATACTCCATCCCATGAATCAATTGAGTGTCATCAATTTGCATTCCATATGCCAAAACCTCAAGGGGAAAACTTGACCATGAATACTAAAGAATTCCAAAATCTTGAGGACGCCAAAAGATATCGCATACTAGAAGAGAGGCTTAGCGCCATGGAAGGACAGGACACTCATGACTTTGATGTTTCTGCCTTATGTTTCGTTGAAGACGTGGTATTTCCTGTGAAATTTAAGATGCCAGATTTTGAAAAGTACAAAGGGTCTAGTTTCCCTAAGACCCATTTGAAGATGTATGTTAGGAAGATGGCAGCATACCCACGCGACAACAAATTGCTTATCCATTGTTTTCAAGACAGCCTTAGTGGAGTATCATTAGAATGGTATACACAATTAGAAAGAAACCACGTTCCCACATGGAATGACTTGGCTATAGAATTTCAGAGGCATTATTAATACAACACCGACATGGCTCCAAGTCGCACGCAACTGCAAGATTTATCTCAGAGGAGCAACGGATCCTTCAAAGAATACACATAGAGATGGAGGTAGTTGGCTGCTCGAGTACAACCGCCTTTATTGGATAAGGAGTTAATAGACATGTTCATGTGTACTCTACAAGGTCAGTACTATGAAGAAATTTTGGGCAGTATATCATAACGCTTTTCTGACCTAGTAATAGTTAGGGAGCACATCGAGAATGGCATAAAGACTGGAAAAATCCAGAGCATCTCGAGTGACTCGACTAGTGAATCCCTTAGATATTTTCAAGTGGGAGAAGAAAATGAGACAAGTGAGATATGGGAAAGTTATCAATATCCCGAAACCCTGTCTCATGTGCCTTATCATCAATATTCATGTGCAGTAGATGCTCAGTGCCAACAACCATCCTCTGGTCTTCAACACCAGCATCCATGACCTATACCACATAACCAACAGATTAAGATTTCACCTCAACATCGATGTCAGAATCGATAGGATCAGAATCGAAACAATCATCATCAACGCCTAAATCAACATAGGTATCCAAACAACCAAAAAGTGGAAAATCGTCGGTATGACCCGATCCCTATGACATACAGTCAATGATGGTCATATCTGGTCCAAAATTCAGCAATGACCCCTAGACAAACTAGATCCATGAAGTCTTCATTTCCTCCTTGGTACAACTCAGATGTTCAATGTGAGTTTCATGATGGTTTAGCGGGGCATTCAATTGAAGAATGCAATTCATTCAAAGAAGCGGTGCAAGAGCCGATTGATAATAATCAATTAAATTTTGAAGAAGATGGTCCGCATATGATGGAAAATCCCTCGCCCTGATTGGTGGATCATTACATAAGCTTATCTCCAGGATAATTAGGCTTTATCATTTCAAATTGTAATTTCCTTTTTGCTAAGTGTTATTTGTTATAAACTTTGTACTTTTTGGTCAAGTAATTTTAATAAAATAAGCATGTATGTTTTTGAAATCGATTCATTCCACGAATAATCAACGACTTTCTATTTCACTCTTATTTTCCATTTTTAAATTAACAAACTTCGATGGAGAATGATGAAAATACAAAAATAATCGAATTTTGATGACGTATGCTTTTCAATAGTAAGGCTTAGCTGACGATGTAAGGCATTATTTCAATCCCTAGACAGTGGAGATATAAGGAGATAATCTGTAGTTAACCCCCTCGAGCCAGAAGTCGGAGTTCTTTCTATTTTCTAAAAAAAAAAACCTTCATCTTAACCAGGGGCAGGGTAGATTTCAATTAATTCGACGATGCATTCAAATCCCAAGAGAATTGACTCGGTCTAAGCAAAGGTTCAAGCATATCTCTTTCCTCGATACATCATTGAGTAAACAACCTAAGCAGATATTCAAGCACATCATTTTCCCCGCGTTCATCACCCAAGATTGAGGAATCAATAAAAATAAAGTCCAAGACACCCTTCTTCCTCAATCAAGATCGAAGAAATGATGAAGATGAAGCTTACAACAATCAGCATGGTAGTCACAAATTTTCAAAAGCAAAAGAAAAAAAAAATTCAAAAAATATAGAGAAAGCCCACTAAGTCAAAGCAAATCAATACTTGACTTAGGTAAAAATTAAGGCATCCCAATGGATCTAAGAAAAGAATTCAAAAAAATAGGTCCATGCAAAAATAAGGGATTGAAAACAATAAACTGAAGAACAATCTTGTGACTGCCACCTTAAGAACCATCAAGGCTTCTCATCAACGCTTGGATCTTATTAATGCTCATATCTTATCAATGCTTTTCGTCGGCGCTTGGATCTTTGCATACGCTTCTCATCATCTGCGCGACTACAAAACTTCTCTTGGAGATTAAACACATCCGTTGGATTAATTGAACTTAGGATTGGAGAATATCAAGGAGAATTGGGTGGGCTAAATTAATTTTGAGCCTTATATCTTTTGTTTCTTAAACCACGAACCATGGCCACGTGTTGTACCCCAAAATTTGCCCTCCCATAATCTTCAAAGTTTTGACAAGAATCATCCACAATTGGTTCAAGTTTACTCAAGGGCCACACAGTCAAACCATCCTCCTAAGACAGTCAAACTAGGGTTTTGGTTCTTGCAAGGAAGTTGAAGTTTTCAAGAGCTCAATCAAGTCTCCTATGCCTATAAACATTGTCAAGCACTTACATGTCAAGTTTCAAGGCTCACAAGGTCAAGTTGCACAGTCAAAAACCCTAATTGCTCAACAGTCAACTGTAGGGGCAAAATGGTCATTTGGCAGTCAAAAGTCAAAATTTTTGGTCAACATCTTATTTTGAAGCCACAAAAATCATTTGATCAATGCTTGATCATGATTCTCAAAAGTATGGCTCAAAAAGTCTCAAGATGCAAAAGTTTCTATTTTTGGACAGCTGAAAAGTCAACTGTAACTTGACCAAGGCATAACTTTTTCATGGTTCATCAGAAAAATCCCATCCAATGCTCATCTTGAAGGGGGAGACATTTCCTACAACTCATCTTCACACTCCAAGTCCAAGAAATGCTCTCACAAAAAGTTATCAATTTCAACATTATAGGTCATTTTCAAAAGTCAACAAAAAGGGACTTTAAGTCAAAGACCATAACTTGAGATTGGTAAATCAAAATGACATGGGACCAAAGACATTGGTTAGAGGACTTCAAGACCTTTCCAAAATGTCCAAGAACATGATCAAAGCTTAAAAATTGAGCAAGATATGCATTGGAGAAGTTGGGAAATTTTTGTGAAATGGCCAAAATCATTTATCCTTGAAATTTCATTTTTGACAAAAGGGGCCCACTTTTTCCACTTGAATTAGCTTAGACATGCCTCCCACGTGTCCCACCTTTTATCTCAATATTTAAAATTGATTTTTTCATTTTTTATTGATTTTATTGGATTTAATTAATTTTTAATCTTTTAAAATCAAAAGAAAATCAAGAAATTCAATTAAGGGGGATATTTGGTCTTAACTAGCTTTGAATTATCATCATGCAACATGCCAATTTCGTTTCAAGGCCAAATGGAGCAATAATTCAAAATGGTTGCAAAGATGGAAAGTTGGTTAAGGGAGTTTATGTTAAAATCTCAAGCTTGAATGCATGGTATTATGAGCCTTAATGCTGATCAGAATCACCTACATAACCTAGTTACAAACCATCACAAGGCAGAGGAAACGGGAGAGAGAGGCAGCCAAGAAAAAGATCTTTTCAAAATTCCAAAGAATTGCACCAAGGTCGGATTCAAGGACTCAGCCATCCACAAGGCTTCCCACCCATCCTATCGTGATCTACAGGCAAGATAAGGTATAAACACACTCTTTTCATGTAACCATGCATACTGAAACTGTAGCTATATGAACATCCATTTTGCAGAATTTCCATGGATCGTATTTCTGATTATGGCTTGATTTAATCCCTACTAACCATACCTGTGAGTTCCAGTGGATGTTTAGAGCAGGTCTGGGCTATCGCTGGGGATTTTCCATGGCCAAAACGTGAACCTCCATGGCTAGGGTTCATTTTATGTGAAGCTTCGTTTTGATGGGGACAGGCAATATTAAACTATGAAAACCTCACCATGAGAATCGCCATGCCCTAATTACTCGGTTTGGCTATTTTGTTTGCTTCATTTTTTCTGTTTTCGCAGGTTTGAGAATCGCCCCCCGCCGGAGAAGACGACCGGAGCTTTGCTCCGGCGTCGTTGACTTAGCTTGGCTCAGTTGACGCAGACATGGCCTTTTCATGTGTTCTGATTGGTCATTCCAGTTGATAATTCTTTTACTTAATGCTGACTAGGCTAGTGGACTCCATGTGTGTCCAGCTTCAACTCATACCATGGGCGTGTAAGATCCAGCCATCAGATTGTCCACTGATCCAAATCCAACGTCTCAGGCACATCCTTCTACCGTGGGCGTTAGTCAAAGCAGGCGCATGAGATTGGATAAAGTCAGAAGAGGCCTTCAACGTTTGGGCCCAGTATTGCCACCCACACCCCCCTTTTGCTACCAAAAAGCAGGCCCATTTCTTTTTTCCCTTGAATTTATTTTCTTTTCTATTTCATTTTAATTTGTTTAATTTGCTTTTTATTCACAAAATTAATTTTCTCTTTATTTCAAAAAAAATCACGAAATATTCTTACCCCAAATAAATTTTAGATTTTCATTTTTTCTAAATTTAATTAATTAATTAGGACTTTTTTTTATTTTTTAGGAAACTCCAAATTATTTTGCAATATTAAAATTGATTAGATTTAATTAGGTTCTAATTGTTAATTTAGTTAGTTTTATTTCTTAAAATAATAAAAAAAATCAGAAATCATAAAAAATATAAAAATATTTTATTTAATCAATTAATAGTTCCTTTTTTGTAAATAAAATTCAATAATTAATTTAGTTTTGATTTTAGGTTATTAACTTTAATGTTTTTTTTTAATAACTAAAAAATATAAAAAATAGGTCTTTAGCACATTTTCATCTTTTTAAATAAATATTTATATTTTCTTATTATAATTAACCATTAATTAATTCTTTTGTAAATACTTGTGATTAACCAATTAGATTTAAATTAGGTTTAACTTAGATAATTTTTTCTTTAATAAACTAAAAAACAATTAGAACTAGAATTATTTAACTTTTAATTCCATTTTAATTTTCTTTAATTTCCATAAATCCAAAATACATAAAAAATATGTCCTTTCCTTTATTTAATTTAATTAATTTAATAATTTCATTTTAATTCCTTTAAAGGGTCCAATACCCTCGCATTCGATTATATTTTCTTTTCGCGCGTTTATATTATTTCTATTTGTAAATATGATGTATTTGCCCCGAAGCCCTGTAATAGTTAATTAGGCATTTACTTTCTGCATTTTATTTTAAATCGGGTTTTGTATTAATTTGGCGATGTAGACCCGCGCCTTTGTAATAGCGTAGGACCTTTATCTTTTCTGCACTTTAAATTCCCGCATCTTTTAACTGTTAAACAATCACATGAAAGAATGAATGCCCAAAAATAAAATCAAAACGTAGATCACCAATGCATGACAAGACAAACAATAAACTGAAAATGACACACAAATCACACACCACTCTTAGGGTACGTCTCACTGTTGCCTTGCCCCTCGAAAGGCGGTCATCAAGTACATGATGCCTTAGTGAGTCCTTATGTTCCATTGATCCAGTTACCTCGGATAAGTTGCCTCGGAACGGTCGCCTCGGAATAAAAGGATCAATGGCATAGGGGTAGCTCCTAAGGTATCTTACCATTGCTCTGGTGATCACACTGTTGCCTTGCCCCTCGAAACGTGGTCGTCGAGTATAGGACGTCTTAGTAAGTCCTTATGTTCCATTGATCTAGTTGCCTCGAAACGGTTGCCTCGAAACAAGTTGCCTCGGAATAAAAAGATCAATGCCATAAGGGTAGCTTTTAAGGTATCTTACTATTGCCCGGTGACCACACTGTCCCTAACCCTCGAATTGACCCGAACACCTCCAACGGTGGTGCCACCTACCTCTCAATGATGGGATGGCACTACCTTAAGGACATTTACACAGACTAATTCCTTAGGGTAGGTAGATGACTCGTAGATACTTGCTCTAATTCAAAACAAATCAAAAACTTCTTTTCACACCGACACTTTGCAAAAAGCTTTCAAAAAACAATTTTTCAAACACTCTTGAGGACTGATACAAGAGTCGACCTGAAACTTTCAAAGAAACTTTTTCAAACCCACTCACCTTGAAAAGCAAACAAACATTTTGAAAACACAATGAGCAAGTATCTAAGAGCCCATGGATAACCATGGATAGAAAGGGTGCTAACACCTTCCCTTTCTATAAATCTACCTCCCGAACCGAGAAACTATCTCATAAGGAATTTTTCTGTGCTTTTGTCCTTTCCCTTGTTTGGAGAAAATAAAAGACGGTGGCGACTCTTGCTCACCGCGACATTTCGCGAAACCAGCTTTAAACAGTCAGTTCCAGATCCGCCGATCACAGAACTGGCGACTCTGCTGGGGAATTATTATAAAGTGAGGTGTACCTTAGGACTAAGATCACTGTGTTTTCAATTGCTTTGACTTGTTTGCTTTAAATTGTGGGACTGTCTTGGGAGTTCTATAGATCCTAACCCGGAGCTGGGGATACCTTCTTAGAAAGTAGCAACAAGGCTGTGAGGGAACTGTGCGGGGTATACCGACATGGTTGAAGCAGTCTGCTACATTGATGTGGCACTTTGGTGTGTACCGGTAACCCTTGAGTTCAACCAAGGAGAGTACGGGGCCTCCGCGTGGTGTCGTGAAGCATCAACAGACCTTAGGAACCTTAATTGAACCATCTTGGCCTCTTTAGGGTAGTGAGATAACTACTTTGGTGTACTCCGAAGTCGGTTGATACTCGATACTACACTCAATTGAGGGTTGTTTTCTTGGGATATTTTGATCGCCAGTCAGTGGCTAAATCGAAACGATGAACAATGAAAGCAATCCAATGATATTGAGATCCTTAGAACCCGGTTACTTTGATAGGACAGGTTTGAGCCCACCAACTTCAAGAGGGTAATACCCAGACCCCATGCTGGCCTAAACTCTAAGGGCTTGTCTTGTGTGACTTGTGTGCCTTACATGTTTGCCTTTATAAATATTTGTGGTGTATTTTCATAGCATCATAACATCATACAGCATCATATGCATCCACTAACCATTTCAGGGGTTCGAATCTTCATCTTTGTTCTTGTTTTGTAGGACATGGAAACTATCCGCAGAAAGACAATTCAGATCAACCTTGTAAGGGTTCCTCCTCAGCTTAAGGAGCTTACATCCAGGATTCCCGAGAACTCGTCATTCAGTGAAAGGCATGGTAGACTCATCAGCCTGGTCAATACCAATATTGAGGAAGAGATGGTAAAGGTCCTCTTCCAGTTCTTTGACCCTCTGCATCACTGTTTTACTTTCCCGGATTATCAGCTGGTGCCTACTTTAGAGGAGTTTTCCCAGCTTCTGAAGATTCTCATTCTCAATCAACTACCCTACAACGGTACGGAAAGGGAACCAAAACTTGAAGAAGTAGCTAAAGCACTATGCCTACAACCATATGACATCAAGGGGCATTGGGAAGCCAGAAATGGTATCAAAGGGTTCTTGGCAAAATTTCTGTTTGAGAAGGCCCAAGAGTGTTGGAATTCCCTTGACCTACAAGCCTTTGAAGAAGTTGTAGCCCTCCTTGTCTATGGGTTGGTGTTGTTCCCTAAGCCAGATCAGCTTATAGATGTCAGTGCTGTCAAGGTCTTCATGTCCAGGAATCCTATACCTACGTTGCTGGGGGACATCCTTCACTCATGTTACACTCGAACCATGAGAAAAAGGGGTGTTCTTATGTGCTGCACTCCTCTCCTAGGAAGGTGGTTTATTTCGCACCTTCCATAATCAGTTTTGAAGAACAAACGGGGTTTGAGGTGGTCACAACGATTGATGACTCTTACACATGCAGATATACATTGGTGCTCTCGGTCCAGAGAGGATGTCACTATCATTGATCATTGCGGGGAGTACCCTAATGTTCCTTTACTTGGAATCAGAGGAGGTATTACTTACAACCCATGCTTGGCTTGGAGACAGTTTGGTTATGCTCGAAGGGATGGCCCTCATGAGATGTTAATTCCTGACATAGTTTTTGACTTCGACAATGATGTGCAAGGACTTCGCCAGAGATTTATTAGAGCTTGGAGGATGCCCAACAAGATAGAGAGCAAGACCCTGGGGCACAGGAACTCCATCCCATTGGAGCCTTATCTCAAATGGGTACGAGCCCGCTCCCAGAAGCTGGTGATGCCATATCCTCATGTTCTCCTCGTGATCAAAGAACCAGACTTGGAAGGAGAGGTGTCCTACACCATTCAACATCCTGACATGCCCACGTCCTGGGAAGAGATGCAGAAGAGCTGGATCCAGCTTAAGGAAGAACGGAATTCTCTGGAGACCAGTCTACATGCTAGTGAGAAGAAGGTCCCGGAGCTCACCCGCCTACTGCACTAGGAGAGGAATCTCAACACCTACATTGCTCCGAAGAGGATGCGTAGTGTCTTTTGGGATTGATTTGCTTTGTAATGTTTGCCCATGAGGCTTTGATGTATTGAACAATTATTTCCTCAATAATAACGTGTGTTCCTTTTTGTCTACAACAAATTTGAATTTTCGAACCCTTGAATGCATTGCATAAACACATATCATTCATCATGTGCATGGCATGTACTCTTCTTTTCAGGTTGCTTACTGTTCTTCGCTGTTTATTTCAGCATCATGAACCCTGAATCATCAACCGAGACATCTATCAAGGCCCTTCAGGCGCAGAACGCCCAATTTCAGGAGCTGATCATGGGTTTGGCTCAAGGTCAAAAAGAGCTGAAGGCTATGCTCCTGAAGAAGAATAAGAAGAAGAAGAGGACTGTGCTATTCAACACTGGGCGCAGACTCGGGAATACTTTGCAAAATGAAGCTGAGAGGACTACTCCATCTGTGGGGGAAGGTAGTCACCAAGAAAGGGAGGTCCCTACTCCTGTGGTCTCTGATACTGAAACAGACTTCAACGACGAACAGTATCCTCCTGCTAAGGACCGGTACAAGCAGCTGGAGGACAGGTTGAATGCCATGGAGATCCAGCGTGTGCCTGGACTGGATTTCGTAGACTTGGGGTTATCTACTGGGGTGGTGATTCCACACAAGTTCAAGGCACCTGCCTTTGTGAAGTATGACGGGGCTTCCTGTCCCAAGATGCACCTCCGTTCTTATGTAAGGAAGATCCAGCCTTACACAGCAGACAGGAACTTATGGATCCACTTCTTCCAGGAGAGTCTTTCAGGGACTCACCTCGAATGGTTCTATCAGCTGGATGGAACCAACATTCGTAACTGGGAGGATCTGGCCACTGCTTTTTACAAGCAGTATCAATATAATTCCGACCTCGCTCCTACGCGTACCCAACTCCAGGGTATGTCGCTAGGGTCGGGTGAAGGTTTTAAGGAATACGCACAGAAATGGAGAGATCTGGCTGGCAGGGTGCAGCCACCATTGACGGACCGAGAGCTGGTGGATATGTTTTTAGGGACCCTATCTGGGCCATTTTTCAATCATCTCATTGGTAATTCCTCTGCTGGGTTTACTGATCTGATCCTGACTGGTGAGAGGATCGAGGCTGGTATAAAATCGGGGAAGATACAGAAGGTTGCCTCCTCAAATGCTGAAAAGAAGCCCTTCAAGAAAGAGGCTAGTGCTGTGTATGGCCCAAGAAGGCAAAACAAACCTGAACACCGCCAAGCTGTCAACGCGGTGGTTATTTCTAAGCCTGCTGCTGCTCCACAACAGTACAACCAACCCAGAGCTGAGAGGCCCAAACAGCAGTATACTCGACTCAGCATGACTCTCTCTCAGATCCTACCACAACTGTTATCAACCAACTTGGTGACTGTTAGAGAGGCCCCGAAGGTTGTGAATACTACATCCCCCAGGTTCAACCCCAACGCCCGTTGCGCTTATCACTCTGATAGCCCGGGGCATAACACAGATGACTGTTGGGCCCTAAAGAATAAGGTTCAAGACCTTATTGATGCCAAGGAGATACCATTCGAGGCGCCCGAGAGGCTAAATGTTGTTACCGCTCCCATGCCCCAGCATGGAGTGAATGCTGTTGAGGAGGATTTGTATGTAGCTTCGGTGGATGATGTTGCTACTCCGCTGCTGACGGTCAAGAGGAACCTGTTGCTAGCCGGTTTATTTCCGGGATGTAGCAAAGGTTGCCCTCTATGTGTTGCTTCCCCTGCTGGTTGTTCTTTGCTGAAATCAGGCATCCAAAACCTGATGGATAGTAAAGAGATTTTGTTCAGAAAGACTGCTGTTCCTGCTACCCCTGTTGAAGAAGTTTCAATTGTTACCATTTTCAACAACCCTTCCAAGGCTCCTTTAAAGAAGCCTGTCCAAATTTTTCCTGTTCACAAGATTGCTCCCATCACCATTACTGTTCCGGGGCCCATCCCCTACAAGTCTGATAAGGCTGTCCCATGGCACTATGGGGAAGATGTTTATGTTCTGGGTGTGAAACAAGAGTTCAACACTGATACTGGTGTCACCAACATCACTGGGCCTGCTAAGGTCACTCGTAGTGGAAGACTGTTCTCACCAGACATTGCTCCTCCAATAATTCAGAGGCCTGTGATCATCACACCTGCCAGTGTGTTTGTCTCTTCCCCCCCTGACCAAGTTTCCACCTCTGCTGCCGAGTCATCTGGTGTTCGGGGCAAGGGGATTGCTGCTGATGTGCCTTTCCGGACGGAGGCACCAAAGACCATTGTTGAGGCTTCCAAGCAGGAGATGGAAGAAATCCTCAAGATAATAAAGAAAAGTGATTTCAACGTTGTCGAACAGCTGGGGCACACCCCCTCCAAAATCTCCATGCTGTCACTGCTGCTGTGTTCAGAGGCCCATGCCAAGGCCCTGATTGCTTTCTTAAAGACGGCCCACATACCCCAAGAGACGTCTGCTGATCAGTTCACTGACTGTGTGGCCAACCTAACTGCTGACAATGGTCTGGGTTTCTCTGATGCTGATCTGACGGCCAAAGGGAAGAACCATAATGATGCCCTGCATGTCTCCATTGAATGCAGGGGCATTACTCTTGCTCATGTACTGGTTGACACTGGTTCTTCACTAAACGTGCTACCCAAGAAAGCGCTGGACAGGCTGGACTGTGAAGGTCTGGAGCTCAAGCCAAGTAACATTATTGTCCGGGCTTTTGACGGGTCCAAAAGGATGGTACATGGTGAGGTTGACATCCCGATCAGGGTTGGGTCACAGGTCTTTGATTCAAAGTTCTATGTGATGGACATCCGTCTATCCTATTCTTGTTTGCTGGGTTGCCCGTGGATCCACAAGGCCGGAGCTGTGACCTCCACGTTGCATCAGAAGCTCAAGTACCCGGTCAGGGGGAAGATTGTAACAGTGCAAGGGGAAGAGGAGTACATGGTCAGCCACCTCAACTCCTTCAGGTACGTGGAAATGGATGGGGAGTTCATTGAGACCCCCTTTCAACATTTTGAAGAGGTGCCACAAACATTGGCAGCAGCAGAAGCAGTGGTTGAAGAGGTTTCTCCTTTGAAGATGGCCTCCTTAAAGGACGCCCGGGCTGTGATTGAAAGAGGTGAATGTGCAAACTGGGGCAGGCTCCCTGATTTTACTCCTAAGACTAACAAGTTTGGGCTGGGTTTCACTGCAGAGGCTCAGAAGGCTGTGCGCAAGGCGAGAATTGGAAGACCTTCTGTGTTCATCACCCACCCAGGAGTGAATGCTATTGGAGATGAAGACGAAGTGGAAGAGTCAGAGTTTGATAGCTGGATCTACCCGACGACCGACGGTGGATTGACCAATTGGACTGCTAAAGACTTTACACCCATAACTTTTGTCACCCAGTAATGAACTTCTTTGTTTTGGATTTGTAATAAATAGTAATTTGAACTTTATGGCCCGGTGTCTTACCCGGGGCACCTTGGTTTTATTTGTGAGGGCTTTTGTTTGTCACTGTCATATATCATAAATAAAAAGCATTGGACGTTTTTCACATTTCAAATTTTGCGCTCTCTTTCTTTCTTTCTTTCTTTACATATATTGCAAAACAACTGTATTTACACACACTCACTCATACAGGTTTCAATCCACTCTGGATCTCACTGGTAACGACTCTGCTACTGCCAGTTATGACTTTGAAAATCCGATCAACTTAGCCGAAGACGAAGGTGAAGATGATTGCAAAGTGCCTGGCGAACTTGCAAGACTGTTACAACAAGAAGAGAGGGCAATTCAACCCCCATGAAGAGCCGGTGGAAATAATAAATCTGGGTACTGAGGCAGACAGAAAGGAGGTCAAGATTGGTGCCAACCTAGAGCTCAGCGTGAAACAACGGTTGACTCAGATGTTACATGATTATGTGGAGATCTTCGCTTGGTCCTATGAAGACATGCCTGGGTTGGATACCGACATTGTGGTCCATCACTTGCCTACCAAGGAAGACTGCCCTCCGGTTAAGAAAAAGGTCCGTCGTATGCGTCCAGAGATGTCTGAGAAGATCAAAGCTGAGGTTATGAAACAATTCGATGCCGGGTTTCTTACAGTGACTTCTTACCCTCAGTGGGTTGCTAACGTGGTTCCAGTGCCTAAGAAAGATGGTAAGGTTAGAATGTGTGTTGATTACAGGGATCTGAACAGGGCCAACCCCAAGGATGACTTCCCCTACCTCACATTGATGTTCTGGTTGATAATACTGCTCAGCATAAGGTGTTCTCCTTCATGGATGGTTTTTCAGGGTATAATCAGATCAAGATGGCTCCTGAAGACATGGAGAAGACTACCTTTGTTACCCAGTGGGGCACCTTCTGCTACAAGGTCATGCCTTTTAGACTGAAAAATGCTGGGGCAACCTACCAACGTGTCATGGTTGCTTTATTTCATGACATGATCCATCATGAGATAGAAGTGTATGTTGACGACATGATTGCAAGATCCCAAACCGAGGAAGAACACCTTGATCATCTGCAGAAGTTGTTTGACCGTCTGAAGTTGTACAAGCTAAGGTTGAACCCGAACAAGTGCACCTTCGGGGTAAGATCCGGGAAATTACTAGGCTTCGTTGTAAGTGACAAGGGCATTCAAGTGGACCCTGCCAAGGTCAAAGCTATTCAAGAGATGCCAGTTCCTAAGACAGAGAAGGAGGTCAGAGGCTTTTTAGGACGCCTGAATTACATTGCTCGATTCATCTCGCATCTGACTGCTACCTGTGAGCCAATCTTCAAGCTGCTGAAGAAAGATCAGGTAGTACATTGGAATGATGAATGTCAAGCTGCTTTTGACAGAATCAAAGAGTATCTCCAAGAACCACCCATACTTATGCCGCCGGTTGAAGGGAGACCTCTGATACTATACCTGACAGTACTTGACAACTCAATGGGGTGTGTGTTGGGGCAGCATGACGAGTCTGGCCGAAAAGAGCACGCCATTTATTACCTTAGCAAAAAGTTTACCGATTGTGAGACCCGATACTCACTGCTTGATAAAACTTGCTACGCTTTGGTATGGGCTGCTCGCCGGCTGAGACAGTATATGCTGACTCACACTACTTTGTTGATCTCAAAGATGGATCCTATAAAGTACATATTTGAAAAGCCTGCTCTGTCTGGGAGAATAGCAAGATGGCAAATGATCTTGACAGAATACGACATCCAGTACACAACTCAGAAAGCTATCAAGGGAAGTGTATTGGCAGACCACTTGGCACATCAAGCAGTAGACGACTATCAGTCAATGAACTTCGAGTTTCCTGACGAGAGTATCATGATAGTGACTGATTGTGAAGTACCTGGACCGGATGAAGGACCTGAGGAAGGATCCCGATGGTCTATGCACTTTTACGGAGCCTCCAATGCTTTGGGTAATGGTATCGGCGCTGTGATCATATCCCCTCAAGGCAATCATACTCCACTCACTGCCCGGCTATGTTTCAACTGCAGCAACAACATGGCAGAGTATGAGGCGTGCATCATGGGACTCAAAGCTGCAATTGACTTAAGGATCAAGTTTCTGAGTGTCTTCGGAGATTCCGCTCTCGTGATCAATCAGATCAAAGGGGAGTGGGATACGAAACATCCGAATCTTATCCCTTACAAAGAATGTGTGTTGACAATGATCCCCCATTTCACAGATATAACCTTTGAACATTTCCCGAGAGAGGAGAATCAGTTAGCGGACGCGTTAGCTACGATGTCTTCTATGTTCAAGGTCAAATGGGACAATGAGGCTCCCCGGGTCATCATCTGGAAACTGGACGAACCGGCATACTGTTGTGATCTTGAGACTGAGTTGGTGACTGAGAAACCTTGGTACCATGAGGTGAAAAGATATTTGGAAGCTCAGGAATACCCTGAAGGTGCATCTGTCAACGATAAAAAGTTTCTAAGAAGATTCGCAGCAAAGTTCTTCCTCAGCAACGGCATCCTGTACAAGCGAAACCATGATTCGACCTTACTGCGTTGTGTGGATAAGACTGAAGCAGAAAGGATCATGGAAGAACTACATGAAGGTACCTTCGGAACACATTCCAGTGGACACACTATGACTAAGAAGATCCTTCGGGCAGGGTATTTCTGGTCCATAATGGAAGCTGATTGTTACCAACATTCTCGGACGTGTCATAAGTGCCAGATTTATGCTGATAAGGTGCATGTTCCTCCAGTTCCTCTGAATGTCCTGACTGCACCTTGGCCTTTTGCAATATGGGGCATTGATATGATCGGTGAGATCAGACCTACGGCATCTAACAGGCATCGCTTCATCCTTGTAGCGATTGATTACTTTACAAAGTGGGTTGAAGTAGCTTCCTACGCTACGGTAACCAAGAATGTCGTGGCACGGTTCATTCGGCATAACCTGATCTGCCGATACGGCGTCCCGGAAAGGATCATTACGGACAACGGTACCAATCTCAATAACAAGATGATCACTGAGCTCTGTGAACAGTTTAAGATACATCACCACAACTCTTCGCCTTACCGACCGAAGATGAATGGGGTTGTAGAAGCAGCAAATAAGAACATTAAGAAAATCGTGCAGAAGATGACAGTGACTTATAATGATTGGCACGAGATGTTACCGTTTGCTCTACATGGGTACCGTACCTCAGCCAGGACGTCAACCGGGGCAACTCCTTTCTCCTTGGTCTACGGTATGGAGGCAGTTTTACCGATCGAAGTGCAAATACCCTCTCTTCGGATAATGAAGGATGCAAATCTGAATGAAGATGATTGGATCCAGACACGACTTGATCAGCTAAATCTGATTGACGAAAAGAGACTTGCTGCTATTTGTCATGGTCAAACGTATCAAAAACGGATGATCAGGGCATTTAACAAAAAGGTCAGACCACAAGAATATCAAGTTGGGGATCTGGTAATCAAGCGCATCATTCTTCCTCAGAGTGATCCAAGGGGCAAATGGACCCCTACGTATGAAGGGCCATTTGTGGTTAAACATGTGCTCTCAGGAGGAGCCATGATTCTAACCAATATGGATGGTGACGACCTTCCTCACCCCGCCAATGCAGACATAGTATGATCGGTGGATCTGGAACTGACTGTTTAACGCTGGTTCGCGAAATGTCACGGAAGCAAGAGTCGCCACCGTCTTTTATTTTCTCCAAATGGAAAGGACAAAAGCACAGAAAAATTCCTTATAGAGATTGCTCTCGGTTTAGGAGGTAGGTTATAGAAAGGGAAGGTGTTAGCACCCTTTCTATCCATGGTTATCCATGGGCTCTTAGATACTTGCTCATTTGTGTTTTCAAAAATGGTTTGTTTGCTTTTCAATTGTGGGTTTTAAAAAGTTTCTTTTGAAAATTTCAGTTCGACTCTTGTATCGGTCCTCAAGAGTGTTTGAAAAATTGCTTTCGAAAGCTTTTTGAAAATGTGTTGGTGTGAAAAGTATTTTTGATTTATTTTTGAAATTAGAGCAAGTATCTAGAGTCGTCTACCTACCCTAAGGAATTCGTCTGTGTAAATGTCCTTTAAAGTAGTGCCATCCCACCATTGAGAGGTAGGTAGCACCACCGTTGGAGTTGTTCGGGTCAATTCGAGGTTCGGGACATGGTGATCACCGGAGCAATGGGAAGACACCTTAGAAGCTACCCTCATGCCAGGTTCCCGGATCATGAGGACTTACTAAGACATCCTCTACTCGACGATCACCTTTCGAGGCAAGGCAACAGTGAGGCGTACCCTAGGGGTGGTGTGTGATTTGTGTGTCAGATTCATTTATTTTATCTTGTCATGTTATGAGTGAGCTACGCGTTTGTTTTTATTTTTGTCATTCATTCTTGCATGCATTTATTTAACAGTTAAAAAAAAGTGCGGAAATATAAAGTTCCTAAACTATTACAAAGGCGCGGGTCCACATCGCCAAATTAAAATCCAGGACCCGACTTGACAGAAAGTAAATAAATAAAGTAAAGTGCGAAAGATTAAATTTACACGGCTTTGGGAGAATTACATTAATATTTAAAAGAAGGAATAAATAAAATGCGCGAATTGAATTAAAATTGGAAGCGAGGGCGTTGGACCCTTTTTAATGAAATTAAATTAAATTATTAAATTAATTAAAAAATAAAAAAGAAATTATTTTTGGTATTTTTTTGGGTTTATGAATTTTTATGAGAAAGATTAAATGAAATTAACTAATTAACCCTAATTCTACAACTTTTATTTGTTAAGAAAAAATATTAAAAGTTAAACCTAAGTTAGCCTAATTAATTACATGGTAATTTAATTACAAAAATAAATAATATTTAATTATTTGTGAAAAGAAAAGAAAAGGATAAAAAAAATTATTACAAACCCTAATTCTACCAATTTTAAATTTATTAGAAAAATATTAAGATTTCAACCTAAATTAAAACTAAAATCAATTAATGTTATTTATTTACAAAATATTAAAAAAATAAAATATTTATTTTTTGCCTTTTTTCTGATTTTTATTGTTTCTATGTTTTTTATGAAAATAATTAAATTAAAGAACTAAATAAAAAAATTAATAATTGAATCAAAATAAAAAATGAAAAAAATATGAAAGAAACTTGCAAACCTTGGGGGGTTCTGTCCCCAGTTGGAGGTGTAAATAATCAATTCAGGCCCAATAGCCCTTGGCCTGGTTGACTCTGACGCTAGCATGTGACATCTTTGACTTGTGTCCATGATGATCTTCAAACCATGCCCCTTGGATTGATCTTAGCGTGTACGTGGTAAGCCGGATGGTAAGTTGCATGGTGGACTCCTTGTGTTGAATTTGCATAGGATTAGGTTTATAGAAAAAATATTGAAAGAGAGTGGGGACCTGGGGCTCGAACCCAGGTCCTGAAGATTACCAATGACACGCTTCACCACTGAGCTATCCAACGCGCTTTGTATATAAAATAATACACAAATAACATAAGCGAAAATAAGGGTTAGTGGAATTCCAGCGCGAAAATTCAAATAGACCAATCACTGATTGCCACTGGGTCGTCTTCTTCATCCCTGCGTTTCATCTGAAAACAAAAAAAAATCAAATACCAAAAATAGCGATTAGAGATTCTTGGCTCATAAATTAGGCGCGAGATATGGAATTGATTGGCCATGGTCTTCTGATTTTAATGGTCCAAACCTCACGTCCCAATTTTTCCTTAACTGGGAAACCCCAATTCACAGTTTTGAAAACCCTAGGTCTCGTTCATGGTGAAATCGCGTATGGTGCATAAAAATTCAATCAAAGTACACTGTTAGCTTCAGAATGATATAATGAATACAAATCCAATATTAGAATTTACAAATAATGCATGAATTATGTTTCAAGAATCTGAAAAAAAGCTTGAACCGACCTAGATCGTTCTACCTATTTCCTGTGTTAGGGACGATGATTTTGATCTGTATATGTTCCTTGAAGCCTCAGGAACACAATGGAATAAGTATTGTGGCTTGAATCACCTTAGAACCTAGTTTTCAGTTTCCCACTTTTTTGCAAAAAAACTCAAGTTTTCTTTTTGGTCTATGGCGCAGCTGGGAGTCCTTGGGCACGAGGGTTTGCATCCATATATGTATGTGAGTGATTAGGGTTTGTATTCTTGTCCAAGGAATCAAGGAATTGATGTATGGATATTGATTTTTATGGCAAAATATTTTCCAATCTTTTCATGCATATTTGCTACCAAATCATGACAAATCATATTGATTCTTTCCAAATCCAACCATGCACGAAATATTGAGTGTATATCATGCATAAAAAGATTTAAAAAGTTAGGTTTAGTATTTTTCACCTATTTATTTTAATTAAATGAATTATTAATAATTAAAAATCCAAATAAATAAAATAAAATGATAAAAAACTTCCCTTTGGGCCAAATGGTCGTGCACATGCCTTGGATGATGAATTGTGGAAGAAAAAGAGGCCCATTAGCAATTTTAGGTCATTTGAAGCAATGTTGACTTTTCAAAATATCCAAAAGTTTCCCAACTTCCATAAGGCATAACTTGCTCAATTTTTAAGCTTTGCTCATGTTCTTGGACATTTTGAAAAGGTCTTTGAGTCCTCTAACCAATGCCTTTGGTCCCATGTCGTTTTGATTTACCGATCTCAAGTTATGGCCTTTGACTTAAAGTCCCTTTTTGTTGACTTTTGAAAATGACCTATAATGTTGAAATTGATAACTTTTTGTGAGAGCATTTCTTGGACTTGAAGTATGAAGAGGAGTTGTAGGAAATGTCATTATCTTCAAAATGAGATTTTGATGGAATTTTTCTGATAATCCATGTGGAAGTTATGCCTTGGTCAAGTTACAGTTGACTTTTTCAACCGTCCAAATAAGGAAACTTTTGCATCTTGAGACTTTTTGAGCCAAGCTTTAAGAATCATGATCAAGCATTGATCAAATGATGTTTGTGGCTTCAAAATGAGATGTTTGACCAAAAATTTGAACTTTTGACTGTCAAATGACCATTTTGCCCCTACAATTGACTGTAGTGCAATTAGGGTTTTTGACTGTGCAATCTTGTGCTGTAAGTGTTGAAACTTTGTATGAGGATGCTTGACCATGTTTATAGGCATGTGGGACTTGATTGGACCCTTGGAAACTTCATTTTCTTTGTCAGAACCAAAACCCTAATTTTGACTGTTAGGAGGCCCTTGAACTGTGCAACCCTTGGGGAATTTTGAAGCATGCTTTTGACAAATCTTGAAGAATATGGGAGGGAAAATTTTGGGGTACAACAGTTGCCCCTGTTCAATCTTCTTAGACCTGAGGATGCAGATTGGCTGACGTGCCTTTCGTAATCCGAAGTTAAAAGATGATTGAACACTAGAGTGCCCAGAAATTTGCGCTCACATAGTAGTGTGATGATGGGGAATGGGCTTACAGATGCCATTTGGAGATTGATGGATAGGATGATGGGCTGATAGATGCCATGCTAGGAGATGATGGGGAATATGGATGGGCTTAGAGATGCCATCTGGATGTTGATCGCGTAAGAGATTCCTTAGCGAGAACTTGCGTACCTGCAAGAGAAAAATGATTACCTGACCTGTTACAGGAGCTGGTCTTCAAATTCTTTGTGTAGATGTGTCCTGACTGGTTACAGGAGCTGGATCTGGAGCTTCAAACGGCGATGAATGAACCAGGGATGGTTACTACCTCAACAGGAACGGTGAGAAATCCTTGGATGATTACAACCTCAACAGGAACGCTGAGAGAATCTGGGGACGATTACTACCTTCGCAGTAACGGGGAGAGAACCATAGGCGACTACAACCTCAATAGCAATCATTGAGAGAATCTTGGGCGACTTCGACTTCAACAGCAATCGTTGAGCGAATCTTGGGATGATTACTACCTCCGCAGTATCGGGGAGAGAACCACAGGCGACTACAACCTCAATAGCAATCATTGAGAGAATCTTGGATAACTTCAACTTCAACAGCAATCGTTGAGCGAATCTTGGGATGATTACTACCTCCGTAGGATCGGGGAGAGAACCACAAGCGACTACAACCTCAATAGCAATCATTGAGAGAATCTTGGATATCTTCAACTTCAACAGCAATCGTTGAGCGAATCTTGGGATGATTACTACCTCCGCAGGATCGGGGAGAGAACCACAGGCGACTACAACCTCAATAGCAATCATTGAGAGAATCTTGGATAACTTCAACTTCAACAACAATCGTTGAGCGAATCTTGGGATGATTACTGCCTCCGCAGGATCGGGGAGAGAACCACAGGCGACTACAACCTCAATAGCAATCATTGAGAGAATCTTGGATAACTTCAACTTCAACAGCAATCGTTGAGCGAATCTTGGGATGATTACTACCTCCGCAGGATCGAGGAGAGAACCATAGGCGACTACAACCTCAATAACAATCATTGAGAGAATCTTGGATAACTTCAACTTCAACAGCAATCGTTGAGCGAATCTTGGGATGATTACTACCTCCGCAGGATCGGGGAGAGAACCATAGGCGACTACAACCTCAATAGCAATCATTGAGAGAATCTTGGATAACTTCAACTTCAGCAGCAATCGTTGAGCGAATCTTGGGATGATTACTACCTCTGCAGGATCGGGGAGAGAACCATAGGCGACTACAACCTCAATAGCAATCATTGAGAGAATCTTGGATAACTTCAACTTCAACAGCAATCGTTGAGTGAATCTTGGGATGATTACTACCTCCGCAGGATCGGGGAGAGAACCATAGGCGACTACAACCTCAATAGCAATCATTGAGAGAATCTTGGATAACTTCAACTTCAATAGCAATCGTTGAGCGAATCTTGGGATGATTACTACCTCCGCAGGATCGGGGAGAGAACCATAGGCGACTACAACCTCAATAGCAATCATTGAGAGAATCTTGGATAACTTCAACTTCAAGAGCAATCGTTGAGCGAATCTTGGGATGATTACTACCTCCGCAGGATCGGGGAGAGAACCATAGGCGACTACAACCTCAATAGAAATCATTGAGAGAATCTTGGATAACTTCAACTTTAACAGCAATCGTTGAGCGAATCTTGGGATGATTACTACCTCCGCAGGATCTGGGAGAGAACCATAGGAGACTACAACCTCAACAGCAATCATTGAGAGAATCTTGGATATCTTCTACTGAGTCTTTATCAGGAAAATCTGTTAGGGGTCGATTTAACTAGACTGGAGAAGGCCTTGGACTGGATAAGAAACAGAAAAATCTTGGGGTCGATTAACTGAACCGGTCTAGGTCTTGAAATGTCTTCAACTGGAATAAGTGTCAGAACGTCGCCATGCCTGGGTCACATCCGAACCATATCTGGAAGGAAATCTGGAAGAAGTATCAGAACATCACCATACCTGGTTCACATCTGAACTATATCTAGAAGGAAATCTGGAAGAAGTATCAGAACGTCGCCATATCTGGTTCACATCTGAACTATATCTAGAAGGAAATCTGGAAGAAGTATCAGAACGTCGCCATATCTGGGTCACATCTGAACTATATCTAGAAAGAAATCTAGAAGAAGTATCAGAACGTCGCCATATCTGGGTCACATCTGAACTATATCTAGAAGGAAATCTGGAAGAAGTATCAGAACGTCGCCATATCTGGTTCACATCTGAACTATATCTAGAAGGAAATCTGGAAGAAGTATCAGAACGTCGCCATATCTGGGTCACATCTGAACTATATCTAGAAAGAAATCTGGAAGAAGTATCAGAACGTCGCCATATCTGGGTCACATCTGAACTATATCTAGAAGGAAATCTGGAAGAAGTATCAGAATGTCGCCATATCTGGTTCACATCTAAACTATATCTAGAAAGAGTTGCGATAGTTTATAGTAATCATCTTTGTATTGACCTTTCCTGAAAGGTAAAGCATCAGTTGTATGCAAGATCATGATGCATGAACTATATGTCCTCAAAATTAATGAGATTCGTGTAGTATGATGCATATGCATGCTATAATGTATGAAGATGTGATGTTTATGAACATATGTTTTCGTCTTAGGAAAATAAATCCTTGACGAGTGCCGGGAAGTCACTCCTGGGCTGCTGTTGAAGAATAGATTTTTGCCTCCGCTGGGGATGATAGTTGCAAGAATTCCGGTAGGAGAAGATAACTTCGTTGGGGATTAAACTTGGCGAATGAATTACCCTGTGGGGAGAAAAGTAATCTAACGATCTTGCTGGGAAGCAATGGTCTGTGGGGAGAGAGATACTTTGCTGAGTTGTTGATAATAACTTCACTGGGGATACCATTGTTGTGTTGGAAGTGTTGATAAACTTCGCTGGGGATAAGAAGACTTCGTCGAGGACGCTCTTTCCGTGGCTTTTGGCTGAGGATAACCCAGTTATATCCTGGTAAGGAAATCACTCTTTGAATAAAGCCGGGAGACGCGTTCGTGCTTTGCGAGGATAAGCTTCCAGAATCTACTGGGGATAAGCTTACTGCTTGGGGAGATGGATTCCAACTTTCCTGGGGAAACTGGATTGGACTCTCCTGGGGGAGTTTTGAGATGTATTGGAAGTAACTCCACTGAATGTTTGGTATACCGCCGGGGAATAATCTTTAGACCAAGACTGCCGGGGATGCCTGTTAAGAGTGCATATATGCTGCTGGGGAATGTTGAGACCTGCTGGAGGATACCCAACTTCTTTAAGATTTGATAGTAGCTTTGCTTGGGGAGAGTGCACTGACTTGCTGGCTCACTCTCTGGGGAATTAAGATATCTGGTTATGTTCTTTAGCTGAACCTACCTTGGTACCTTGGAGGACAGAACAATTAGATTGCTTAAACAACTCTTTATTGCCCCTGCTTCTGAGGTGGGAGAGGAAGACCTGTGAGGTGCTGATAGTTGTTGATGGACCAACCTTCTTCTGGTAGGCAGGTGACAAGATGACAGGACATAGTCGTACGCTTTAATCCCTAACTTTTGCCTAGACCGCCCTTTCGGGTTTTCAGTCCACCGGGATACCCATTTTTGCCCAAGCCGCCTTTTCAGGTTTTCGACTTGCCGGGTGTAAAGATTTTTTCATTTCATCCCTTATTTTTGCCCAAACCCTTTTGGTTTGCCGGGAAGCCCTTATTTTTGCCTAGGTATGTCAGCCTAGCGGGTCTTTGATTGTGCGCAGTATTTTTCGACTATGTCCGTGCTTCTTAGAATGCAAGGAAGTGCCCCTGGCTGCCGGTGTTGCCATATTACCAGAAGACGTCTGATCGGGCGAGATTCGTTGCTGGAATGCCCCAAGTGACTCAGGCGGAGATTTTCCCCAGGCTATTTGGCCTTTTGAGAGTTTCTCCGAATCTTGATTGGACTGCCCCAGATGGTGGACAATAGTCATGCCATGCCCCTTGATTGGAAGTGCTTTTGTTCACTAGGTATTCATCGTGCGAATTTCCCTGCTGTTCAAACAAGAAGTCATATGCAAACAAAGTTATGTTTAAAAAATGCAAAGCTTATGTTTGTCTTGAAGATTTTGAAAATGCATTCTTTTTCATAAAACAAGTGAATGTTTGTAAAACGTGATGTCAACTCCGTATTTACCATAAGCCTTAAGGAGTCAGGATACCTTTCGTAACAATATGCTTTCGAACTAACCCATGCTTCAGCTAGGACTTTTAAGGGTTATAACGTGGCCTGGTTCACGGTTTAAGAAACAAAGGATAAAGGCTCAAATTTTATTTGTACCCACCCGCTCTTCGTGATGTTCTCCAAACCTAAACTCAGTTGATCATACGTTAGACCTTGTTTGAGTCTCTGCTCTGATTTTCCGGTAATGGTTCGGATGTTGATAGTTTATTTTGAATAGGCAGTCATTCCTTTTTTGTTGAGGGTTTGTAAGACCTCTTTCTTGATTTTTGTTATCCCTTTCTTTTTTGCCTGAACTGTTTCCTTTTTGGAATTACAGTCAGCGGGATGCCCCAGTTTTGTAAGTCTCCTTCATGGGTTTTGACTTAATGGGTTTTTTATTTTTGAGATATAATGACTGCCTATCCTTATGATTATTCGGAATCATCACTGTCTCTTTTTTTTGTAAGGATCTCTTCGGTGCCATTTGTTATGCACTTGGATCAACTGAGAGAACTACCCTGCCCCAGGTTATGATAAAGGGTTTTAATTTTCGAAAAGAAAAACTCCTACTTCTTTGGCTCAGAGAGGTTGACGAGGGATTATCATCCTTATAACTCCAGTGTTTAGGGATTGAAACAATGCCTGTACCTCATCAGCGGGGTCTGTTCAAAAGCATACTGTAAAGATCGTGGTATCGTTTTCGTCATCCTCCCTCAAGAGGCTTAGAATTATTATTTAATAGTTGATCATCAGAAAAAATATGAAAATAATTTGCATTTAGTGAATACGAATATATTGCTTCGAAACAGACATATGCGATGCATTAATGAAATAACAATGTTTATCAATGAACAAATGTTTGAACAATCAAAAGAAAATTACAACTTGAAAGATTCTAATGAACAAAAATTTCTCAATCCTAGCCATATTTTGACAGGGGAGCAATGATCACATTGGGAGTCTCGGCGGGCTCGAACTCGATCTTTTTAGCATCGATCATATTCTGAATCTTGTACTTCAATGCCCAACAGTCCTCAGTATCGTGCCCCGGGCTTCCAGAATAGTAAGCACACCTTGCTTCTGGGTTGTAATTTGGAGAGGAAGTCTTTGGATTTGCAGGAGGGTGGATCACCGCAATCAGATTCATTTTCAACATGTGCTGCAATGCTTGTGACCACGACATGTTGATGTAGGTGAATTGTCTCTTAGGCTCGTCCGACCTGTTCTGATCAACCCGCTGTTCTTGGCGAGGTCGTTGTTGGACCTGAGAAGTAGTAGCAACTCGGAGAGGTCTATTCATTGGACCCGGCCTTTGCCTTCTTGGAAGCTGTTCCATGACCTGGTCCCTGATTTGGGCTGGTTGCTTCATGCCTGGAGGAAGTTGGCTGATCATGGCTCTCAGCTCTCCTTGCTCCTGAGCTAAACCTTGAATGAGGGCCCTTTGCCCCAGCATCTGGGTTTTCAATGTGTCTACCTCAGCTTGTAGACGTTTCAACTGCTCGTCCTTGTCCTCTTCAGGACTCTTTCTGATCAGATTCCCCATGAGGAGTGTCCTCAACTCTTCCTGCCCCTTGGATAGGCTTAGGAAGATCTCTTTGAACTGAGTCTCTTGAGTGTGAAGGTCCTGGCTATCTTGTTGTGAAGCCATTGCTGAAATAAACAGCGAGAAAGGTAAGTGACCTGCAACAAGGATACCTGTTATGATGTGTATGTATGCATGCAATGTTTTCCAGGACCTCGCGGGATAAACAAGAAGACTGTTAGCATTTGAATTTGTTAGCTTGATTGGAGGAGCCCTATGTTGCTGAGAATCCTTCTTCAAGGGTCAAAAGCTCACCATTCCAGTGAGTCATAGCCCCTGACAACCTTGGCTAGGGAAACCTTCTTCAAGTGTCAAAGCTCACCATATCAAGTGGGTCATAGCCCCTGACTACCTTGGCTAGAGGAAAATAAATCCTCTTTGCCCCTTGCTGGGATAGTTGATTCACCATGACCTGCATCACAAGCCCTTGAGATCCTTGAAATGGGTTAGGATGTATGCAATGGTATGATGTTATGGTATGCATGGGGTAATGTGAGTAGCCCTGTTATGAGTCCCAATTAAGGACTGCAAACCAAAACCTGCAAGAAACTTAGTAAACCCTGTCATGAGTCCCAATTAAGGACTATAAACGAAACCTGCAAGAAACTCGGTAGACCTTGTTATGAGTCCTAATTAAGGACTGCAAACAAAACCTGCAAGAAGCTCAAGTGTCAGACAACAAGCATGCAAATAGTCAAGTACGAAGGCACACAAGTCACACAAGAGAAACCCTTAGAGTTTAGGCCAGCATGGGGTCTGGGTATTACCCTCTTGAAGTTGGTGGGCTCAACCTGTCCTATTAGAAGTAACCAGGTTCTAAGGGTCCCAATATCACTGGATTGCTTTCATTGTTCATCGTTTCGATTTAGCCACTGAACTGGCGACCGAAATATTCCAGGAAAGCAACCCTCAATTGAGTGTAGTATCGAGTATCAACCAACCTCGGACTGCACCAAAGTCAGTTATCTCACTACCCTAAAGAGGCCAAGATAGTTCAATTAAGGTTCCTAAGGTCTGTTGATGTTTCACGACACCACGCGGAGGCCCCGTACTCTCCTTGACTGAACTCAAGGGTTACCGGTACACACCAAAGTGCCACATCAACGTAGAAGACTGTTTCAACCATGTCGGTATACCCCACACAGTTCCCTCACAGCCTTGTTGCTACTTTCTAAGAAGGTATCCCCAGATCCGGGTTAGGATCTATAGAACTCCCAAGACAGTCTCACAATTTAAAGCACACAAAGAAAGCAATTGAAAACACAGTTATGAACTATCCCTAAGGTACACCTCAATTTAAGTTTATGTCCCCAGCAGAGTCGCCAGTTCTGTGATCGGTGGATCTGGAACTGACTGTTTAACGCTGGTTCGCGAAATGTCGCGAAAGCAAGAGTCGCCGCCGTCTTTTATTTTCTCCAAATGGAAAGGACAAAAGCACAGAAAAATTCCTTATAGAGATTGCTCTCGGTTTGGGAGGTAGGTTATAGAAAGGGAAGGTGTTAGCACCCTTTCTATCCATGGTTATCCATGGGCTCTTAGATACTTGCTCATTTGTGTTTTCAAAAATGGTTTGTTTGCTTTTCAATTGTGGGTTTTAAAAAGTTTCTTTTGAAAATTTCAGTTCGACTCTTGTATCGGTCCTCAAGAGTGTTTGAAAAATTGCTTTCGAAAGGTTTTTGAAAATGTGTTGGTGTGAAAAGTATTTTTGATTTGTTTTTGAAATTAGAGCAAGTATCTAGAGTCGTCTACCTACCCTAAGGAATTCGTCTGTGTAAATGTCCTTTAAAGTAGTGCCATCCCACCATTGAGAGGTAGGTAGCACCACCGTTGGAGTTGTTCGGGTCAATTCGAGGTTCGGGACATGGTGATCACCGGAGCAATGGGAAGACACCTTAGAAGCTACCCTCATGCCAGGTTCCCGGATCATGAGGACTTACTAAGACATCCTCTACTCGACGATCACCTTTCGAGGCAAGGCAACAGTGAGGCGTACCCTAGGGGTGGTGTGTGATTTGTGTGTCAGATTCATTTATTTTATCTTGTCATGTTATGAGTGAGCTACGCGTTTGTTTTTATTTTTGTCATTCATTCTTGCATGCATTTATTTAACAGTTAAAAAAAAGTGCGGAAATATAAAGTTCCTAAACTATTACAAAGGCGCGGGTCCACATCGCCAAATTAAAATCCAGGACCCGATTTGACAGAAAGTAAATAAATAAAGTAAAGTGCGAAAGATTAAATTTACACGGCTTTGGGAGAATTACATTAATATTTAAAAGAAGGAATAAATAAAATGTGCAAATTGAATTAAAATTGGAAGCGAGGGCGTTGGACCCTTTTTAATGAAATTAAATTAAATTATTAAATTAATTAAAAAATAAAAAAGAAATTATTTTTGGTATTTTTTTGGGTTTATGAATTTTTATGAGAAAGATTAAATGAAATTAACTAATTAACCCTAATTCTACAACTTTTATTTGTTAAGAAAAAATATTAAAAGTTAAATCTAAGTTAGCCTAATTAATTACATGGTAATTTAATTACAAAAATAAATAATATTTAATTATTTGTGAAAAGAAAAGAAAAGGATAAAAAAAATTATTACAAACCCTAATTCTACCAATTTTAAATTTATTAGAAAAATATTAAGATTTCAACCTAAATTAAAACTAAAATCAATTAATGTTATTTATTTACAAAATATTAAAAAAAAAATATTTATTTTTTGCCTTTTTCTGATTTTTATTGTTTCTATGTTTTTTATGAAAATAATTAAATTAAAGAACTAAATAAAAAAAATAATAATTGAATCAAAATAAAAAAATGAAAAAAATATGAAAGAAACTTGCAAACCTTGGGGGGTTCTGTCCCCAGTTGGAGGTGTAAATAATCAATTCAGGCCCAATAGCCCTTGGCCTGGTTGACTCTGACGCTAGCATGTGACATCTTTGACTTGTGTCCATGATGATCTTCAAACCATGCCCCTTGGATTGATCTTAGCGTGTACGTGGTAAGCCGGATGGTAAGTTGCATGGTGGACTCCTTGTGTTGAAGCTGCATAGGATTAGGTTTATAGAAAAAATATTGAAAGAGAGTGGGGACCTGGGGCTCGAACCCAGGTCCTGAAGATTACCAATGACACGCTTCACCACTGAGCTATCCAATGCGCTTTGTATATAAAATAATACACAAATAACATAAGCGAAAATAAGGGTTAGTGGAATTCCAGCGCGAAAATTCAAATAGACCAATCACTGATTGCCATTGGGTCGTCTTCTTCATCCCCGCGTTTCATCTGAAAACAAAAAAAAAATCAAATACCAAAAATAGCGATTAGAGATTCTTGGCTCATAAATTAGGCGCGAGATATGGAATTGATTGGCCATGGTCTTCTGATTCTAATGGTCCAAACCTCACGTCCCAATTTTTCCTTAACTGGGAAACCCCAATTCATAGTTTTGAAAACCCTAGGTCTCGTTCATGGTGAAATCGCGTATGGTGCATAAAAATTCAATCAAAGTACACTGTTAGCTTCAGAATGATATAATGAATACAAATCCAATATTAGAATTTACAAATAATGCATGAATTATGTTTCAAGAATCTGAAAAAAAGCTTGAACCGGCCAAGATCGTTCTACCTATTTCCTGTGTTAGGGACGATGATTTTGATCTGTATATGTTCCTTGAAGCCTCAGGAACACAATGGAATAAGTATTGTGGCTTGAATCACCTTAGAACCTAGTTTTCAGTTTCCCACTTTTTTGCAAAAAAACTCAAGTTTTCTTTTTGGTCTATGGCGCAGCTGGGAGTCCTTGGGCACGAGGGTTTGCATCCATATATGTATGTGAGCGATTAGGGTTTGTATTCTTGTCCAAGGAATCAAGGAATTGATGTATGGATATTGATTTTTATGGCAAAATATTTTCCAATCTTTTCATGCATATTTGCTACCAAATCATGACAAATCATATTGATTCTTTCCAAATCCAACCATGCACGAAATATTGAGTGTATATCATGCATAAAAAGATTTAAAAAGTTAGGTTTAGTATTTTTCACCTATTTATTTTAATTAAATGAATTATTAATAATTAAAAATCCAAATAAATAAAATAAAATGATAAAAAACTTCCCTTTGGGCCAAATGGTCGTGCACATGCCTTGGATGATGAATTGTGGAAGAAAAAGAGGCCCATTAGCAATTTTAGGTCATTTGAAGCAATGTTGACTTTTCAAAATATCCAAAAATTTCCCAACTTCCACAAGGCATAACTTGCTCAATTTTTAAGCTTTGCTCATGTTCTTGGACATTTTGAAAAGGCCTCTGAGTCCTATAACCAATGCCTTTGGTCCCATGTCATTTTGATTTACCAATCTCAAGTTATGGCCTTTGACTTAAAGTCCCTTTTTGTTGACTTTTGAAAATGACCTATAATGTTGAAATTGATAACTTTTTGTGAGAGAATTTCTTGGACTTGAAGTATGAAGAGGAGTTATAGGAAATGTCATTCTCTTCAAAATGAGCTTTGGATGGAATTTTTCTGATAATCCATGTGGAAGTTATGCCTTGGTCAAGTTACAGTTGACTTTTTCAACTGTCCAAATAAGGAAACTTTTGCATCTTGAGACTTTTTGAGCCAAGCTTTAAGAATCATGATCAAGCATTGATAAAATGATGTTTGTGGCTTCAAAATGAGATGTTTGACCAAAAATTTGAACTTTTGACTGTCAAATGACCATTTTGCCCCTACAGTTGACTGTAGTGCAATTAGGGTTTTTGACTGTGCAATCTTGTGCTGTAAGTCTTGAAACTTTGTATGAGGATGCTTGACCATGTTTATAGGCATGTGGGACTTGATTGGACCCTTGGAAACTTCATTTTCTTTGTCAGAACCAAAACCCTAATTTTGACTGTTAGGAGGCCCTTGAACTGTGCAACCCTTGGGGAATTTTGAAGCGTGCTTTTGACAAATCTTGAAGAATATGGGAGGGCAAATTTTGGGGTACAACACATAGTAAAAAGATACTACGCATAATAAAGACCCGCTAGGTTGACATACCTAGGCAAAAATTAGGGCTTCCCGGCGAACCAAAAGGGTTCGGGCAAAATGAAGGGATGAAATGAAAAAAATCTGTACACCCGGCAAGTCGAAAACCTGAAAAGGCGGCTTGGGCAAAAATGGGTATCCCGGTGGACTGAAAACCCGAAAGGGCGGTCCAGGCAAAAGTTAGGGATAAAGCGTAATACTATGTCTCATTGGATCACCTTGCATCCAGAATCTGGTATCAATATCAAGTTCAAACGGCATCGATCAATCAGCTTCATCTTCAACTTAGGTCATCAAGTGATGAGACGCTTGAAGATATAAAGACAATAGCAGAGTTGGAACCCTGTGGGATCATTCATTTCACACATCTGTTTTATTTCCTTTTGTACAAATTGTAAACTCTTTTGTTCGGCGGCGTTCTCTTACTAGGACGTCAGCCTCTTTTACATAAACGCCTATTTACAGGCAATTCAAAAATCAATACAAATACACTCTTCAGTTAAAATTGCCAATTGTTTTCCTTTTCTGTTTTGCTTTGCGAAGAACGTCCAAGGTTCAATTTGTGATATATGCATTGATAATAATTTGCTAACTCATGAATATTTGCATACGAAACAAAGGATTAATTACAGGTAACATTAGAAACACGGGAAATAAAGAGTTGTCTAAGCAATCTGGTTGCTCAGTCCATCAAGGTACCAAGGTAAGTTCAGCTGAAGAACATAACCAGCATATCTTAATTCCCCAGAGAGTGAGCCAGCAAGTCAGTACACTCTCCCCAAGCAGAGCTACAGTCAGCCTTAAGGGAGTTGGGTACCCTCCAGCAGATCTCGACATTCCTCAGCACATCAGACATACATTCCTAACAAGCATCCCCGGCAGTCTTGGTCTAAGATTGTTCCCTGGCGGTATACTAGACATTCAGTGGAGCCACTTCCCCGGTATATCTCAAGAATTTCCCCAGGAGAATCCAATCCAGTTTCCCCAGGGAAGTTGGAATCCATCTCCCCAAGCAGTAAGCTTATCCCCAGTAGATTCTGGAAGCTTATCCCCTACAGAGCACGAACGCGTCTCCCGGATTTATTCAAAGGTTATGCTCCACCAGAGCTTATAACTGGGTTATCCTCAGCCAAAAGCCACGGAAAGATCGTCCTCGGCGAAGTCTTCTTATCCCCAGCGGAGTCTATTAAAAACTTCCAATATAACAACGGTATCCCCAGCGAAGTTACTACCAACATCTCAACAAGAGTACCTCTCTCCCCACAGAGTATTGTTCCCCAGCCAGATCGCTAGAATAATTTTCTTCCCGCAGAGTAATCTCTCCAACAAGTTTATTCCCCCAACGGAGTCATCTTCTCCTACCGGTTTATTCTTGCAACCATTACTCCCCAGTGGAAACAAAGAATGATATTCACATCAGCCCAGGATTTGACTTCCCGGCATCCGTCAAGGATTTGTTTCCTAAGACGAAAACATACATCCATAAACAACACATCTTCATACATTATAGCATGCATATATGCATCATGAACATACAATCTCATTCGTTCTGAAAGCATCTCGCACATCATACATCATGACATCACATACAACTAACGTTTTGTCTTTTCAGGACAAAAGTTAATGCAAAGATAATTGCTATCAACTGTCGTGATTCCATATCCGATTCCTGTATCTTGCCAGGGAGTATCTGTTGACGACTACAGTACCAGACTCGATTCATGTATCTTCACAGAGCACGTCTGAAGAGTTCGAAGATCCGATTCCTGTATCTTGCCAGGGAGTATCTGTTGACGACTACAGTACCAGACTCGATTCCTGTATCTTGACAGGGCACGTCTGAAGAGTTCGAAGATCCGATTCCTGCATCTTGCCAGGGTGTATCTGTTGACGACTACAGTACCAGACTCGATTCCTGTATCTTGACAGGGCACGTCTGAAGAGTTCGAAGATCCGATTCCTGTATCTTGCCAGGGGGTATCTGTTGACGACTACAGTACCAGACTCGATTCCTGTATCTTGACAGGGCACGTCTGAAGAGTTCGAAGATCCGATCCCTGTATCTTGCCAGGGAGTATCTGTTGACGACTACAGTACCAGACTCGATTCCTGTATCTTGACAGGGCACGTCTGAAGAGTTCGAAGATCCGATTCCTGTATCTTGACAGGGGGTATCTGTTGACGAATACAGTACCAGACTCGATTCCTGTATCTTGACAGGGCACGTCTGAAGAGTTCGAAGATCCGATTCCTGTATCTTGCCAAAGAGTATCTGTTGACGACTACAGTACCAGACTCGATTCATGTATCTTGACAGGGAACGTATGAAGAGTTTGAAGATCCGATTCCTGTATCTTGCCAGGGAGTATCTGTTGACGACTACAGTACCAGACTCGATTCCTGTTTCTTGACAGGGCACGTCTGAAGAGTTCGAAGATCCAATTCCTGAAGCTTGCCAGGGTGTATCTGTTGACGACTACAGTACCAGACTCGATTCCTATATCTTGACAGGGCACGTCTGAAGAGTTTAAAGATTCGATTCCTGTATCCAGCCAGGGCACGTCTACATAGAGAGTTTGAAAGTCAACTCCTGTAACAGACCAGGTAATTTTCTTTCTTTCTCAGGTACGCAAGTTCTCGCTAAGGAATCTCTTACGCGATCGACACCTCCAGATGGCATCTATAAGCCCATCCTCCTATCCACCACCTCTCCGAATGGCATCTGTAAGCCCATTCCCGCTATCACACTGCTGATACTCTACTATGTGAGTGCAAATTTCTGGGCACTCTAGTGTTCAATCATCTTCCACCTTCGGATTACGAAAGGCACGTCACGCCAATCTACATCCTCAGGTCTAAGAAGATTGAACAGGGGCAACTGTTGTACCCCAAAATTTTCCCTCCCATAATCTTCAAAGTTTTGACAAGAATCATCCACAATTGGTTCAAGTTTACTCAAGGGCCACACAGTCAAACCATCCTCCTAAGACAGTCAAACTAGGGTTTTGGTTCTTGCAAGGAAGTTGAAGTTTTCAAGAGCTCAATCAAGTCTCCTATGCCTATAAACATTGTCAAGCACCTACATGTCAAGTTTCAAGGCTCACAAGGTCAAGTTGCACAGTCAAAAACCCTAATTGCTCAACAGTCAACTGTAGGGGCAAAATGGTCATTTGGCAGTCAAAAGTCAAAATTTTTGGTCAACATCTTATTTTGAAGCCACAAACATCATTTGATCAATGCTTGATCATGATTCTCAAAAGTATGGCTCAAAAAGTCTCAAGATGCAAAAGTTTCTATTTTTGGACAGCTGAAAAGTCAACTGTAACTTGACCAAGGCATAACTTTTTCATGGTTCATCAGAAAAATCCCATCCAATGCTCATCTTGAAGGGGGAGACATTTCCTACAACTCATCTTCACACTCCAAGTCCAAGAAATGCTCTCACAAAAAGTTATCAATTTCAACATTATAGGTCATTTTCAAAAGTCAACAAAAAGGGACTTTAAGTCAAAGACCATAACTTGAGATTGGTAAATCAAAATGACATGGGACCAAAGACATTGGTTATAGGACTTCAAGACCTTTCCAAAATGTCCAAGAACATGATCAAAGCTTAAAAATTGAGCAAGATATGCATTGGAGAAGTTGGGAAATTTTTGTGAAATGGCCAAAATCATTTATCCTTGAAATTTCATTTTTGACAAAAGGGGCCCACTTTTTCCACTTGAATTAGCTTAGACATGCCTCCCACGTGTCCCACCTTTTATCTCAATATTTAAAATTGATTTTTTCATTTTTTATTGATTTTATTGTATTTAATTAATTTTTAATCTTTTAAAATCAAAAGAAAATCAAGAAATTCAATTAAGGGGGATATTTGGTCTTAACTAGCTTTGAATTATCATCATGCAACATGCCAATTTCGTTTCAAGGCCAAATGGAGCAATAATTCAAAATGGTTGCAAAGATGGAAAGTTGGTTAAGGGAGTTTATGTTAAAATCTCAAGCTTGAATGCATGGTATTATGAGCCTTAATGCTGATCAGAATCACCTACATAACCTAGTTACAAACCATCACAAGGCAGAGGAAACGGGAGAGAGAGGCAGCCAAGAAAAAGATCTTTTCAAAATTCCAAAGAATTGCACCAAGGTCGGATTCAAGGACTCAGCCATCCACAAGGCTTCCCACCCATCCTATCGTGATCTACAGGCAAGATAAGGTATAAACACACTCTTTTCATGTAACCATGCATACTGAAACTGTAGCTATATGAACATCCATTTTGCAGAATTTCCATGGATCGTATTTCTGATTATGGCTTGATTTAATCCCTACTAACCATACCTGTGAGTTCCAGTGGATGTTTAGAGCAGGTCTGGGCTATCGCTGGGGATTTTCCATGGCCAAAACGTGAACCTCCATGGCTAGGGTTCAGTTTATGTGAAGCTTCATTTTGATGGGGACAGGTAATATTAAACTATGAAAACCTCACCATGAGAATCGCCATGCCCTAATTACTCGGTCTGGCTATTTTGTTTGCTTCATTTTTTCTTTTTTCGCAGGTTTGAGAATCGCCCCCCGCCGGAGAAGACGACCGGAGCTTTGCTCCGGCGTCGTTGACTTAGCTTGGCTCAGTTGACGCAGACATGGCCTTTTCATGTGTTCTGATTGGTCATTCCAGTTGATAATTCTTTTACTTAATGCTGACTAGGCTAGTGGACTCCATGTGTGTCCAGCTTCAACTCATACCATGGGTGTGTAAGATCCAGCCATCAGATTGTCCATTGATCCAAATCCAACGTCTCAGGCACATCCTTCCACCGTGGGCGTTAGTCAAAGCAGGCGCATGGGATTGGATAAAGTCAGAAGAGGCCTTCAACGTTTGGGCCCAGTATTGCCACCCACACCCCCCTTTTGCTACCAAAAAGCAGGCCCATTTCTTTTTTCCCTTGAATTTATTTTCTTTTCTATTTCATTTTAATTTATTTAATTTGCTTTTTATTCACAAAATTAATTTTCTCTTTATTTCAAAAAAAATCACGAAATATTCTTACCCCAAATAAATTTTAGATTTTCATTTTTTCTAAATTTAATTAATTAATTAGGACTTTTATTTTTATTTTTTAGGAAACTCCAAATTATTTTGCAATATTAAAATTGATTAGATTTAATTAGGTTCTAATTGTTAATTTAGTTAGTTTTATTTCTTAAAATAATAAAAAAAATCAGAAATCATAAAAAATATAAAAATATTTTATTTAATCAATTAATAGTTCCTTTTTTGTAAATAAAATTCAATAATTAATTTAGTTTTGATTTTAGGTTATTAACTTTAATGTTTTTTTTTAATAAGTAAAAAATATAAAAAATAGGTCTTTAGCACATTTTCATCTTTTTAAATAAATATTTATATTTTCTTATTATAATTAACCGTTAATTAATTCTTTTGTAAATACTTGTGATTAACCAATTAGATTTAAATTAGGTTTAACTTAGATAATTTTTTCTTTAATAAACTAAAAAACAATTAGAACTAGAATTATTTAACTTTTAATTCCATTTTAATTTTCTTTAATTTCCATAAATCCAAAATACATAAAAAATATGTCCTTTCCTTTATTTAATTTAATTAATTTAATAATTTCATTTTAATTCCTTTAAAGGGTCCAATACCCTCGCATTCGATTATATTTTCTTTTCGCGCGTTTATATTATTTCTATTTGTAAATATGATGTATTTGCCCCGAAGCCCTGTAATAGTTAATTAGGCATTTACTTTCTCATTTTATTTTAAATCGGGTTTTGTATTAATTTGGCGATGTAGACCCGCGTCTTTGTAATAGCGTAGGACCTTTATCTTTTCCGCACTTTAAATTCCCGCATCTTTTAACTGTTAAACAATCACATGAAAGAATGAATGCCCAAAAATAAAATCAAAACGTAGATCACCAATGCATGACAAGACAAACAATAAACTGAAAATGACACACAAATCACACACCACTCTTAGGGTACGTCTCACTGTTGCCTTGCCCCTCAAAAGGTGGTCATCAAGTACAGGATGCCTTAGTGAGTCCTTATGTTCCATTGATCCAGTTGCCTCGGATAAGTTGCCTCGGAACGGTCGCCTCGGAATAAAAGGATCAATGGCATAGGGGTAGCTCCTAAGGTATCCTACCATTGCTCTGGTGATCACATTGTTGCCTTGCCCCTCGAAACGTGGTCGTCGAGTATAGGACGTCTTAGTAAGTCCTTATGTTCCATTGATCTAGTTGCCTCGAAACGGTTGCCTCGAAACAAGTTGCCTCGGAATAAAAAGATCAATGACATAAGGGTAGCTTTTAAGGTATCTTACTATTTCCCGGTGACCACACTGTCCCTAACCCTCAAATTGACCCGAACACCTCCAACGGTGGTGCTACCTACCTCTCAATGATGGGATGGCACTACCTTAAGGACATTTACACAGACTAATTCCTTAGGGTAGGTAGATGACTCGTAGATACTTGCTCTAATTCAAAACAAATCAAAAACTTCTTTTCACACCGACACTTTGCAAAAAGCTTTCAAAAAACAATTTTTCAAACACTCTTGAGGACTGATACAAGAGTCGACCTGAAACTTTCAAAGAAACTTTTTCAAACCCACTCACCTTGAAAAGCAAACAAACATTTTGAAAACACAATGAGCAAGTATCTAAGAGCCCATGGATAACCATGGATAGAAAGGGTGCTAACACCTTCCCTTTCTATAAATCTACCTCCCGAACCGAGAAACTATCTCATAAGGAATTTTTCTGTGCTTTTGTCCTTTCCCTTGTTTAGAGAAAATAAAAGACGGTGGCGACTCTTGCTCACCGCGACATTTCGCGAAACCAGCTTTAAACAGTCAGTTCCAGATCCGCCGATCACACCACGTTACAACCTTTAAAAGTCCTAATTGAGGCTAGGTTCACTATGAAAGCATATTCAGCAAGATTTGTGTTAAATTGACTCCTATGTTTGTTAAAATCATTTCTAACTACTTCGCTTCTTCGAATATTCATCTTCTAATCTTCCATTTCTTTTCAAATAATCCATTTCAAGAACGTGCATGTGCATCAAACATAATTACTTTTTCGAAATGTACAATTTTATCTACGAATCAATACTTAGCATCAAAGAGATTTCAAGAAGGTATGATCAAAGGCCATCCTTTCCAAGAAGCTCCTAACTGGGGCAAAAGCATCTAAGGGGATCCCTATAAACAAGGGCATAGACTAATGATCATAGGGGTATATCACATGAAGATATTGTTGATAAGAGGTGAGCATTCCGAGGTTCAATCAATTTGGATCAAATTTCAAAGCATTGTTCAATTAGGGGCATAACTATTGTACCCCAAAATTTTCCATCTCATATTTCTCAAAACATTGCAAAAAAAATCCCCAAGTGGCTCAAGGTTGCTCAAGAATTGGACAGACAAGCTATCTCATAAGGCAGTCTTCCCCAAATTAGGGTTTTGTGTTGCATCAAGATCTTTGGATCCAAGTGACCTCAAGTGCTTCCCAATGTCCTAATATGTTCTCAAGATCATCCATGTCAAATTTCAAGCCTTGCAGAGGAAGTTTGTTCAGTCAATTGCTCAAAGGGTCCAAAAATCGATTGTGCTAGGGCAAAAGTCAACTGTGACCCAAATACAGTCAAACTTCAAGATTTTTTGTCAACATTATCATTTTGAAGGATATTTCATCATTTGATCAAGGGATAATCATGATTCATCAAGGATTGCTCAAAATTCATCAAGACTCAAAAGTTGCTAAATTAGGGTTTTGCTGGAAAAGTTAACTCAACTTTGACCAAGCATAACTTTATCATACTTTATGAGAAATGACCCATCCAAAGCTCAGTTTGAAGAGTATGCAATTTCCTACAATCCATCTTCATACCCCAAGATCAAAAAATGCACTCATAAGAAGTTATGAATTTGGACATTATAGGTCATTTTTGAAAGTCAACAAAAACACCTTTTTTCCAAAGCTTATAACTTAAGCATGGAAAATCAAAATGCGATGAGACAAAAAGGGTTGGTTAGAGGACATCTCAAGCTTTCTAAAAAGTCCAAGAACACCTCCAAAAGTTCAAAATTGAAGAAGTTATACATTGTTGAGGTTGGGCATTTTTGCAAAATTGCCAAAAGTCAACCATCCCCAAAACTTCAAATTTTGTCAAATGGGCCCATTCTTTTCCACTTGATTTGAGCTTTCATAGTTTCCCACGTGTCCTAGCTTCAGCCATGAGCCCATATTCTATTTTTATTATTTTATTTGATTTTTATTTGAATTTATTCATTTTAAATCAAATTAAATCATATAAAATCCAAAACTTTGATTACATGAGATCTTTTTGCTATTTCAGGTCTTGATTATCATCATTAATATCATCAAAATTCGTATCAAGCAATCCATGTACAAAAAGATTGAAAATTGGCAAATTTGGAAGGTTTAGTAATGGAGAATCAAATCAAATTGGCAATCATTATTGGAGCAAGATTTGAATCAAGTTTGTTACCCTAATACATTCCACACTACATAAACAAGCCAAAGGGACGTGAATAAGGGTGAGAGGCTGCAGAAAGAAGCAGAACCAAGTTGGAAAAAAGTGACAAAAAGCTTTAAATCGAATCCATAGCTAGAGACATTTTCAGAAGCTGAGACTGGTCCCAATCTCTTCCTGAGTGTTCATACAAGCAAGCTGGATCAAAAGCAAGCATTCTCAGACCTCCACAAGCGCTGTAAGTATCACGATAACCCCCCTGTTCTTGAAATCATAATTCATCATTCTTGCATCATTTGAACAAATTGCTTGCATATTTGTAATCCTCACAACATTTCTAAGCTTTTTGCATTATTCAATTTTGTTTATCTAACCTGTAACGTAAAGTGCCATAGTTAGGGTTCTTAGAAGCATTTTTGGGGTTTCTCTTTTCAGGTGAAATTAGACTACAAGAGGGACATGGTTGTGACCGGGAGGGAAGGACGAGTACAACCATGTCTTTAGAACTCATTTTTGTGGCCTGGATTGAATTTTGGAACAAGCCTGTGCATTTAGCTGCGGATTCAAATCCGCGGGTAACATTGTTACAGGTCTGAGGACAGGGACGAGATCGTGTCCTCCTCCGATTGGCCGGTTCAAATTATTTTCGCGCATTTTTGTTTTGCTGGCACGTTAACTTGTTTTGTTTTATTATTATTATTTTATATATTACTAACAAACGAAGAAAAACAACGTAGTGGCAAGGCAGGCGTTCCAATCACGTTCAGGACCTGGGTTCGAATCCCAGGTCCCCCACTTTCATTGTTATTTTTTTTCTTTAGGTAATCATGTGCATATCCAGGCTTGCAGCTCATTGTGCACCATCAAGCATTCAGTAGCCAGATGGCTATTAGCCATATCCGGTGGCCAAGATCTGAAGGTCCACCATGGAGCCAAGTCCACGCATGCACACCAAGTCCAAAAAAGTCAACAGGGCCAGTGTTTTTTGGGCCACAGAATTGCTGTTCAAACACCCTATTTCAGGCCCAACCCCTCTTCTCTTATTTTATTATTTTGTTTTAGTTAATTGTTTTATTATTTTTTTAATTTACTAACCAATTAAAAAATTCTTTTCTCATAAAATGAAATCACAAAAATATTTTTATATTTAATTAAACTTTATATTTTTATTTTTACTAATAAACACTAATTAAGTTAATTTAGGGTTTTAATTAGAATAACTCTAACATTTTTTTTGTAAATAATTGAAATTAAATTAGACTTAGTTAGGTTTTTTACTAATTCAATTAATTTTTATTTCTTTCTTAAAATAACAAAAAAACCAAATAATTTATTTTTATTAATTAATTTATTTAATTTAAATTAGTAATTAATTTAAGTTAATTTCTTTCTTAAAATAAAAACAACAAAAAGATACTTCTCTTTAATCAAAAGGGTCAAAACCCTAATTTGCGCTCGACTTAATTTCCCGCCGCAATTTATTTTCTTTTATCATATTAATGTACTTGCCTCCGGTTTGTAATAGTTAATTGGACCTTTATTTATTTTTTATCGCTTTTATTTATTTTTTAAGGGTTTGTCTTTGGCGATGTAAATACCCGACGCCTTGTAATTTAAATTCCACAATTTATTTTCCGCAATTTATAACTTTTAGATGTTTGATAATAGGATGGCATGACAAGACTGAATGTTTTAACCTGAAATCAACTTATATCACCCTTAACATGTGTAAAGATAAAATTTACTGAAAACGACACACTCGCACATGCGCACTCTTAGGGTACACCCCACTTGGTTGCCTTCGTACGCGGTCATTGAGTATAGGTAGTTTTAGAGGTCGCCCTCTTGTCTAAAGATCATAGTCGCCTCGAAACGGTCACCTCGGATATTATTGCCTCAAACAAATGATCTAAGACATTAGGGTTACCACTAAGACGTCCTAACATTGCTTTAGTGACCGCACGTCCCTCATTCAAATTGACCGTCAAACTCCAACGACGATGCTACCTACTCATTAATAGTGGGATAGCATTGTCTAAAGGAAATTAGCATATAATGATTCCTTTTTCGAGTAGGTAGATGGTTCTTAGATACTTGCTCTTTCAAAAACAAATTTTTCACACTTACACTTTTCGAACAAAGTTTTCAAAAACACTTCATACGCTCTTGAGGATAGAAGCAAGAGTTAAATCGAAGTTTCAAAACAAAAACTTTTTTCAAACCCACAAGCACAAAGAAAGCAATTTTTGAAAACAATTGAGCAAGTACCTAAGAGCCCGTGGATAACCACGGATAGAAAGGGTGCTAACACCTTCCCTTTTTATAATCCACCCCCCGAACCCGAGAAATATCTCAAAAAAGGAGTTTTTCTGTGCTTTTTTCCTTTCCTTGTTGGATAAAATAAAAGTCAGTGGCGACTCTTGCTTATCGCGACATTTTGCGAATAAAAAACGCAAAACGCAAAACCAGCATATCAAAAAAATAGTCAGTTCTTCCCACCGTATCACAGAAATGGAGACTCTGCTGGGGACGCCTATAAGTGGGGTGTACCTTAGGAATAGTTTATAATGTTTTCAATTGCTCGAATTATATGCTTTATATTTGTGGGCTTGAATCGGAGTTACTATAGATCCTAACCCAGATCTGGGGGATACCATTTAGGTAAGTAACAATAAACTGTGGAGGAACTATACGGCATAAACCGATACGGTTGAAGCAGTAGCTACGTTGGTGTGGCACTTTAGTATGTACTGATATCCCTTGTGGCGCAACGAGGAGAATATGGGTCTGCTAAGGGGTCATTAAGCACCAACTGACCTTAGGACCTTTAAATTGACCAACTTGGCCATAGAACAGTAGCAGTATGCTACACTTATTGAGACTAAACTCTCGCGATGATTCCAGCTGCAAGAAAAGGTTGCTAAACTGGAATTATGACCGATCGAGAGTAGTCAGTGATATTGAGATCCTCTAGAACCCGGTTACTATTTTTAGGAGAGTTTGAACCGACTGAACTGAAAGAGGGTAGTACCTTGACTCCTTTCCAGCCTGAAATCTAAGGGCTCTCTGTGTGACTTGTGTGCCTTCACCATGTTTGCTATTTATGGATACTTGTGGTGTGTTTTCTATCATAACATCATGACATCATAACATTGCATGCATCTTGCATTAGACTAACCTATTTCAAAGATAGGAGGGATTCATCTTTGTTCTGTTTTATAGGTCATGGCACCCATGCGTAGGAATACCATTCGGATAAACTTTGTCCAGGTTCCCACTCAGCTTAAGGAGTTGGTTGCAAAGATTTCAGATACTACCTCCTTTATCAGAAGACATGCTCACCTCTTGGGTTTGGTCACTTCCAAATTGGACGAGCAGATGATGAGTGTCTTAGTCCAGTTCTTTGATCCGTTGTACCATTGCTTTACTTTTGGACTACCAGTTGGTCCCCACCTTGGAAGAGTTCTCTGATATGCTTGGTATCTCTATTCTGGAGCAAACACTGTTCACAGGTTGGGAAAAGATCCTTAGGCCAGAAGAGATTGCTTCAGCCCTCCATCTGACAAAGGCTGAAGTGATGTCTAATTGGGAGACTAGAAGTGAAGCAAAGGGTTTTCTGACTAAATTCTTGGTCGGTAAAGCTAATCAATTTTGGGACAGTCTAGACTTCCAGGCATTTGAAGACATTCTGGCTCTTCTCATATATTGTTTGGTATTGTTTCCTAATTCAGATGCTTTCGTCGACGTGAATGCAGTAAAGATTTTTATGTCTGGTAATCATGTACCCACTCTCTTGGGTGACATTCTTTATTCTCTTTATGCTCGTATGGCTCGGAAACGAGGAACCCTTATGAGTTGTGCTCCATTGCTGGCGAGGTGGTTTATTTCTCACCTCCTCAAATCAGTTTTAAAGAACAAGGAAGGCATGGGCTGGGCCTATAGGATTATGTCTCTCTCTCATAATGACATCATTTGGACTATCAAGGGTATGGAAGATGTGGCTATTATTGATCGCTGTAGGGAGCACCCCAATGTTCCACTGATAGGAACCAATGGAGGGATCACTTATAATCCGTGTTTAGCCTTACGTCAGTTTGGGCGAGCAAGGAGGGAAGGACCTCATGAGTTGCTGATGTCGAGCATTGTCTTTTATTTCCAAGGGGATAGTGATGAGCAACGCCGCAGATTCATAAGAGCTTGGGATAGAGTACACAGATCTAATCTGCACGAGTTGGGTACAAATACTTCTCTTCCGAGGGAGCCATATCTCCGATGGGTTCGTATCCATGCCCAAAAGCTGGGAATGCCGTATGAAGCCGTCTTGCCTATCATTGTTGAAGTTGCTGATGAAGAAGGGGTTCCTCCTACCATTCTCCACCCTTACATGCCTACTGACATTGGGGCATTGAAGAGATCGTGGATGCAGCTGAGAGAAGAGCGAGATACTTATAGAGAAAAGTATCACGAGCAAGAGCAGAAGATTCAGAAGTTGACAAGGCATCTGGAGAACGAGCGGATCCTCAATGACTATGTCCGCACCGACAAGAAACGACCATGGGAGCAGTGATTGTCTTTTGATTATTTCTAATTTTGATTTACTTTCCAATTTTATTTCTTGTAACGCCTTAAAGGCATCTGTTGAACAATTGAATTTCAAGTTTATCTAATAAAAGTGTGTTTCATTTCTTGTTTACAAATTTGAATCTCTAAAGTCTTTGAAATCATATCATGCGCATATCATTCCCATGCACCTCATAACAGGTATCCATTATAAGTCTCTTATCTTCTTCGGTGTTTATTTCAGCATCATGTCTTCTGAAACTTCGACTGAACAAGCAATCAAGGCTCTACAGGCTCAAAATGCCCAGTTCCAGGAATTGTTCATGAGTTTGGCTAAGGGTCAGCAAGATCTGAAGACCCTTATCTTGAAAGAGAAGAAGAAGAAGAAGAAGAAGAAGAAGACGGTCCTATTTAATATGGGTCGCAGATTCAGAAACGATTTGCGAGAAGAGGTTGATTTGACCCCCTCATCTGGAGGGAAAGATAATCAGGAAGAAAGGATGGCTCCTAGCCCTGTGGTTTCGGACAACGAGATGGACTTCGATGAAGACCAGTATCCTCTGGCTGAGGATAGATACAAACAACTGGAAGATCGTTTGAGTGCGATGGAAGTTCAGAAAGTGCCTGGTATGGACTTTGGTGATCTGGGTCTGTCATCTGGGGTGGTAATTCCCCAGAAGTTCAAAGCACCGATCTTTGCTAAATACGGCGGAGTTTCTTGCCTAAAACTTCACCTCCGTTCGTATGTTAGGAAAATTCAGCCATACACCGCTGACAAGAACCTCTGGATCCACTTCTTTCAAGACAGTCTTTCAGGGACTCAACTTGAATGGTTTTACCAGTTAGAATGAGCTAGTATCCGTAATTGGGAGGATTTGGCCGCTGCTTTCTACAAGCAGTAGCAATATAATGCCGACCTCGCTCCCACGCGTACCCAACTCCAGGGTATGTCAATGGGTGCGGGCGAAGGTTTCAAAGATTATGCTCAGAAGTGGAGGGACCTCGCTGGAAGATTGCAACCACCCTTGGCTGATAGGGAGCTAGTGGATATGTTTCTGGGGACCTTGTCTGGTCCGTATTTCAACCATCTGATTGGGAGTTCTTCGTCCGAGTTTACAGAGCTGATCATGACCGGGGAAAGGATTGAGGCTGGTATCAAATCTGGTAAAATACAGAAGGGTGCTTCATCAGGCACCGAGAAGAAGCCTTTTAATAAAGAGTCCAGTGCTATTTACAGTTTAAAAAGCCATAATAGATCTGAGCGCCGCCAAGCTGTTAATGCGGTGGTTATTTCAAGACCTGCTGTTGCTCCTCAGCGCAACAATCAGCCAAGGGCTGAGAGGCCGCGAAGACAATTCACTCAGCTCAACATGACTTTATCCCAAATTCTGCCGTAGTTATTGAAAACCAACTTGGTGATTCTGAAGGAGGCTCCAAAGACTCCCAACACTACATCACCCATGTATGATCCGAATGCCCGTTGTGTTTTTCACTCTGGTAGCCCAGGGCATGACACGGATAACTGTTGGGTCTTAAAGAACAAAGTACAAGACTTAATTGACGCTAAGGAGATTGAGTTCTGTTGTACCCCAAAATTTGCCCTCCCATTTCCTCAACATTTTCTCATCACAAAACCCTGGGAGCTCAAGATCCAGTTAGGGTTCCCTCTGCTCAAGACTCCTCCTTGCACTGTTAACCCAAATTAGGGTTTGTGTTTGCACAAAGATGTTTTGACCTAAAAAGCCTAAGATGACTTTCATGCTTCATGTTGGACTCCCAAGTTTATTCATACAAAGTTTCAAGTCTTGATTCCAAGTTTTGCCCAGTCAATTGGACAGTTGACCTAAAAATCAACTGTATTGGAGAAAAAAGTCAACTGTGGCCAATTGACAGTCAAATCTCATGAAAATTGACCCACACCAACATTATGAACTCACATAGACCATTTGATCAAGTTTGGATCACAATTCCACAAGAAATTTGATCAGATCATCAAAAGGGCAAAATGGTCATTTTTTAGGGTTTTGACTGCACAAGGGTAATTTTTGACTGTTTGACCTAGCCAATGGCAAACCAAGCTCACATATGGACTCAAGGACCCAATGGATTCGTCTTGACATGCTCAACAAGTTCAAAAGATCCCAAATACACAAGATTGATAGTTGAATTTCTCAGTCAATTGATCAATTTTGACTGTATACTGAAAAGTCAAACTTTGACTTTTTGGTCAAAATCAAGAGTCAAGATTCATTTTTCATCAAAACATGCCAAATCATGAAACTTGTTCACCAAGAAATCAAAAATTGCAAATTAGGGTTTGAAATGGGAATTTTTCATAACTTAGAATTTTTCTAAGTTATGGAAAACCCTAATTTTTTCCCAACTTTGCCCCACTTTCTCACCAAGATTCATTTGGATTCAAACAAAAGTCAAAACATGAAAGTTGTAGCTTATTGCATAATCTACAACTTTGATTCACAAAGTTTTCCCAAATGAGGCTTGTATCTCAAGTTACAATTTTTGGAATAAGGGTGCTAAACCATTCTTAACTTAGTGAAATTTTAACCTATTTTGGCAAGGTTTTCTACCTAACTTCAAGGCCATTTTCCATACACTTCCACTTGGAATTTCAATTTGCATTTCAAAGATGGATTGTAGTACACATTCCAAGCTTTCTAAAATGTCCAAGAACTTCTCAAACAACCTCATGGTTAGGGAGAATCGAATTTCACAATATAGCAAAAACTCACTTTTGATTAGGCCAAGTTACATGTTCATAACACTATGCATTTTCAAAACACAGCATGCCACTTGATTACAGGCCTTTTATCTCAATTACACTCATAAATTTAATGCCAAACCTTTGTGCCAAGACCATGTTTTGTGTGTTCAAGCATTTCCTAGAAGATTAATCCATTTATAGATAAAGCATAATATCCATTTTAGAAAAGTTTCACTTTATGTCAAATGCAAATCCAAGCAAGTACACTTGAAATATTCTTGGCACAAGTTATGAGACACATTGCACTGATCAAGGCCAATGTATGCAGCATAGTATGGGGGCCTGTACAGGCTAGAAGCACAAAGTGACCATTGCTTGCTTAAAGTTCAAGAAACATAGCATAACTTGTACCAACTCTCATATCAGCTTACAAACACTTAAGCAAACTTGTGAAACACATTCAAGAGATACCAACTGAGCTAGTACACGACCCTAACATCCCTCATACACTCCCATTCCCAGAATCACCTTCAAACTGCAAGAACAGGGCAGAGCCTGCAGTTTGAGTGCCATCTCTCATTCCTCTCAAGCTTTCTTGCCCAAACCAGTTCACACACCTTCCATACCATCTATGCAAGCTAACCAAAACCTAAAACACGACCTGTAATTCCTCTAACTGGTTCCACCATTTTCACTTTTCTGATTTGCAGGTGAAGTGCTCTAGCACGATTCAAAAGCTTTCAAGACAAAGTAAAGCTTGGAATAGCATCCCTGGACCTCAAGGAAACTATCCCAATCATCACCTTGCATTGAAAGCTTCTCCATTGCCAGATAGAACTTCAACTGAATAGGTAAGTTCATAAATTCGTATCTCTCTTATTAGGCATTGTTAGCTTTAGGTTTGTGAAGAGAATATGTCACAATCATTGCCCTGAACATGCCCATATAATTAGATTTTATTTATATTATGTGTGTTGCAAGAATTTTGAGTCTGAACATGGAAGAAAATCTAGGTCAGGATTTGGGGGAGAAGAAATTCTCTCTCATCTTAGAGAGTTAAGACAAGTTCTGCATATGGTTGGATTCGTCTCTTGATGCTGAACATTTTTTATGTTGTGAGTTTTCATTAACAAGCCAGGAATCAGGATGTTTGAATGGTGGAACAAGGCGCGCGTTTTTTTTGATATTTTCTGGCCAGAGGTTGAAGAAAGGTTATCTGGGCTGGGCTTGCTTTGTATTTCCTTTTCACACCATACAATTGCTTCTGAACCCCCTGAGCCCATTTGGTTTTTTTTTAATGTTTTTTGACTTTTTCTTTTTTGGATTGACTTATTTATTTTTCTCATGATATTAAAAATATAAAAAATATTTTTCTCACCATTTTTGAATTTATTAGGCATTTATTTGATTTTTCTTTTAGTTTGTACATAAATAAATAAATACATATACTTTTTATTTAAAATACTAAAATAGTGCAAATACATTTTTATACACTTTTATTTTGTTCTACTTTCTGAAAATATTTTATAGAAAAAATACTTTTTTTTTATTTTATTAAATATTAAATATTATTAATTAGTATATATAATACATATTTTGTAAATAATATAAATAAATACATATACATTAGTATACTTAGAATAAAATACCAAAAATATACATATTTTATTTTATTAATATTTAACATTAAAAATACATTTTTCACAAATAGACTTCATTTTTATTTTATTCTTGTATGTAAATAATAAATATTGTATATATTGAATAAATAATGCATTTTATTTTGTAAACTAGGGTTTTGACCTAAATATGAAAATACTCAAAAAAATACTTTTATTTTTATTTTTGTGACATAAATAATACTTTTTTTTTCATACATATAAAAACTTTTTTTGCATTCTTGCATATTTGTTTTATTTCTATTTAATTTATGCCTTTAATTATGTTGCAAATATTCCAAAAATGATGTAATAGCTAGGTTTAATTTCTTTGTCTAAATATCCCCCCATTTGAACATTTGTACCCCCCTTCCCCATATTATTGTGTTGTAATAGTGTAGGAATTTTATTTTTTGCACTTTAACGCTTTTTAAATATGCCATGCTAGAATTAGGGTTTGTATGCGAATAAAACGAACAAAATAGTTTGACCTAATTTCAAGATAAACAAGCATGAAAATGGACAACACATATCACACTTGCACCCCCTAGGGTATTCCACTTTGTTGCCTTCAAATAAATGGGCCATATTGCATGTTAGGTCTCTTTGGGCAAAACAAACAAATCAAATGATCATAGTCCCTCGATGACGCTTTCAAAATGTTGCCTAAACAAATGATCAAGTCCCTTAAAGAAAATTGCCCAAAGATACTTGACACCGTTGCAATTATGGTCTAAACGATGACCCGCGCCCGTCCCTTTCACATCCTAACATGAGATTGTCCACCAAATACAATGGTGGAACAAACTTATTAAAAGGGTTAAAACATAGCAATAAACTTTGAGAAATTTAGGAGTAGATAACCTCTTAGTTACTTGAATCAAAACTTACAAAAAAACAAGACACTTGCCTATTTTTCTAAAACCACACCTCACAACACTTTCAAAACAACTCTCAAAAATGAAAACCTTTTCAAAAGACATACATATTTGTATACATCCCCCATATGGATCATTACAAAGGTTGCCACCACATTGGTTTCTTTTCAAAACATTTTCAAACCCACACACACGAGCACCATTTCAAACAATTGAAAACAAAAGGCAAGTGATCTAAGCAAGTAACTAAGAGCCCATGGATATCCATGGATAGAAAGGGTGCTAATACCTTCCCTTTCTATAATCTACTCCCCGAACCCGAGAAAACATCTCAAAAGGTTTTTGCTGTGCTTTTTAAACCTTTCCTTAGGATAAAATAAAAAGTCGGTGGCGACTCTTGCTCAACCGAAACATTTGCGAAAACAAACGCAAAACCATAGTCAGTTCTCCCACCGTATCACAAGTTCGAAGCGCCTGAAAGACCTAATGTTGTGACTGCTCCTATGCCCAAGCATGGAGTGAATGCTATAGATGAAGACTCGTTTGTGGTTTCTGTGAAAGACATTGTTACTCCCTTGATTATTTTGAAGAAGAACCTTTTGTTAGCTGGTTTATTTCCGGGTTGTCACGAAGGTTGCCGTATGTGTTCTGTCCTACCTACCGGTTCCCATATTTTGAAGTCAGGTGTCCAATGCCTGATGGATAATAAAGAAATTCTGTTTGAGAAGACTCTTGTTCCTTTGGTTCCTACTGAGGAAGTTTCTATAATCACCATTTTCGACAATTCTTCCAAGGCTTCCTCGAGAAAGCCTGTTAGAATTACATTTGTTCCAAGAATCACACCATTGATCATCACTGTTCCAGGGCCTATCCCCTATACATCCAATAAAGTTGTCCCTTAGCACTACGGGGCTGACGTGTATTATCACGGGGTTAAACAAGATTTGTATGCTGATACTGACGTCAGCAATATTGTTGGACCTGCCAAAGTCACCCGCAGTGGAAGACTTTTCTCCCCTGATATCTCTCCACCAACTGCCCAGAAGCCTGTTGTTATTACACCTGCCAGTGCACCTGCTGCTGTCCCCATTCAAGTTCCAATTCTTACCCCTGTTGCCGAGTCGTCTGACACTCGGGGCAAAGGGACCACCGGTGAGCCTGCCCAGATGGAGGCACCGAAGATTACTGTTGAAGCCTCTAGACAAGAGATGGAGGAAATTTTGAAGATCATAAAAAAGAGAGACTATAATATAGTCGAGCAGCTGGGGAAAACCCCATCCAAAATCTCTATGTTGTCTCTGTTGCTATGCTCAGAAGCCCATGCCAAGGCTCTGATCGCTTTCCTGAAGACTGCCCATGTACCGCAAGAAACATCAGCTGATCAGTTTAAAGATTGTGTGGCTAGTCTGACCGCTGATAATGGGTTGGGTTTCTCTGACGCCGACTTGACTGTTAAGGGGAAGAATCACAATGACGCCCTGCATGTCTCCATTGAATGCAGGGGCACTACTCTTGCTCACGTATTGGTGGACACCGGGTCTTCGTTGAATGTGTTACCTAAGAAAGCTCTAGACCGGCTAGATTGTGAAGGGTTGGAGCTGAAACCAAGCAACATTGTAGTCAGGTCTTTTGATGGGTCCAAGAGAATGGTACACGGAGAAGTGGATATTCCGATTAAGGTTGGTTCTCAGGTTTTCGAATCTACATTCTATGTGATGGACATTCGGCCATCTTATTCTTGTTTGCTGGTTCGTCCGTGGATCCACAAAGCTGGGGCAGTAACCTCAACGCTCCACCAGAAGCTGAAGTACCCGGTCAAAAGGAAAATTGTGACAGTACAAGGAGAAGAGGAGTACATGGTGAGCCACCTCAACTCTTTCCGATATGTAGAGATGGATGGGGAGTTCATTGAGACCCCGTTTAAACATTTTGAAGAGGTTCCCCAGACGCTGGCATCAACTGAAACTATTGTTGAAGATCCTCCAATGAAGATGGCTTCCTTCAAGGATGCCCGGGATGTTGTCGAGAAAGATGGGTGTGCAAATTGGGGCCAACTCCCTGATTTTGCACAGAAGACTAACAAATTTGGTTTGGGTTTCACTGCAGAAGCTCAAAGGGCAGTTCGGAGTGCACGGATCGGGAAACCTCCCCTGTTCATCAGCAATTCAGGAGTGAATGCCATTGAAGAGATGTTGAAGAGTCTGAGTTTGACAGCTGGATTTACCCAACTACCGATGGTGGGCTAAGCAACTGGACAGCAAAGGACTTCATCCCAATTTCTTTTGTTACCCAGTAATGAGACTTTTGTTTTGAATTTGTAACAAACAATGTTTTAAACTTTACGGCCCGGTGTCTTACCCGGGGCACCGTGGCTTCATTTGTGAGGGATTTATGTGTGTCATCTACATATATCATTAATAAAAGCATTGGACGTTTCTTGCATTTCAAATTTTGTGCTCCTTGTTTTTCTTTTATTATATATTGCAAAACAGCTATTTTACACACACTCACATATACAGGTCTACATCTACTTCGGATCTCACTAGTAACGACTCTACTACTGCTAGTTATGACTTCTAAAGTACGATCAACTTAGCCAAAGACGAAGGTGAAGATGATTGTGAAGTACCTGGTGAACTTGCTAGACTTCTACTTCAGGAAGAGAGGGACATTCAGCCGCACGAAGAGCCGGTGGAATCAGTGAATCTGGGTACGGAAGAAGACAAGAAAGAAGTTAAGATCGGTGCAAATCTGGAGCATAGTGTGAAACAACGGTTGATTCAGATGCTGTGGGACTATGTTGAGATCTTCGCCTGGTCCTATGAAGATATGCCTGGGTTGGATACCGATATTGTGGTTCACCGCCTGCCTACCAAGGAAGACTGTCCTCCAGTGAAACAGAAGGTCCGCCGAATGCGCTCGGAGATGTCTGAGAAAATCAAGGCTGAGGTTATGAAACAATTTGACGCCGGTTTTCTAGCAGTTACTTCTTACCCACAGTGGGTTGCCAACGTGGTTCCAGTGCCGAAGAAGGATGGTAAGGTTCGAATGTGTGTTAACTATAGGGATCTGAACAGGGCAAGCCCCAAGGATGATTTCCCTCTACCTCATATCGATGTTCTGGTTGACAAAACCGCACAGCATAAAGTCTTCTCCTTTATGGATGGTTTCTCCGGTTATAATCAGATTAAAATGGCTCTCGAAAACATGGAGAAGACAACCTTTGTTACTCAATGGGGTACCTTTTGCTACAAGGTCATGCCTTTTGGATTGAAAAATGCTAGGGCAACGTATCAGCGCGCCATGGTCGCTTTGTTCCATGACATGATCCATCATGAGATTGAGGTATACGTCGACGACATGATTTCCAAATCCCAGACTGAGGAATAACATCTGGACCACCTTCAGAAGCTATTTGACAGGTTGAAGTTTTACAAGCTAAGGTTAAACTCGAACAAGTGCACCTTCAGGGTGAGATCTGGTAAGCTGCTGGGTTTCATCGTAAGCGATAAAGGTATTCAAGTGGATCCTGAAAAGGTGAAGGCTATACAGAAGATGCCAACTCCTCGAACAGAAAAAGAAGTCAGAGGATTTCTGGGACGTTTGAATTACATCGCCTGATTCATCTTGCACCTAACTGCTACTTGTGAGCCAATCTTCAAGCTACTGAAGAAAGATCAAGTGGTAAGATGGAACGATGAATGTCAAGCCACTTTCGAAAGGATCAAAGAGTATCTCCAAGAGCCACCTATTCTGATGCCTCCAGTTGAAGGGAGACCTTTGATCTTATACTTGACAGTACTCGACAATTCAATGGGGTGCGTGTTGGGGCAGCATGACGAGTCTGGTCGAAAAGAGCATGTTATTTATTACCTTAGCAAAAAGTTTACTGACTATGAGACCAGATACTCACTGCTCGAGAAAACTTGCCGCGCTTTGGCATGGGCTGCTCTCCAGCTGAGACAGTATATGCTGACTCACACTACTCTATTAATTTCAAAAATGGATCCAATCAAGTATATCTTCGAGAAGCCTGCCTTATCCCGAAGAATAGCAAGATGGCAGATGATCTTGACTGAGTATGACATCCAATACACGACCCAAAAGGCAATCAAGGGAAGTGTGTTGGCAGATCATTTGGCGCATCAAGCAGTGGATGATTACCAGTCTATGAACTTTGAATTCCCGGATGAGAATATCATGATAGTGACTGACTGTGAGACACTTGGACCGGATGAAGGACCCGAGGAAGGATCCCGATGGTCTATGTACTTTGATGGAGCTTCAAACGCTTTGGGTAATGGCATTGGCGCAGTGATCATATCTCCTAAAGGCTCTCATACTCCGTTTACCGCCCGACTATGTTTCAACTACACCAACAATATGGAGGAGTATGAAGCATGCATCATGGGTCTTCGAGCAGCAATTGATCTAAGGATTAAGTTTTTAAGTGTCTTCGAAGATTCCTCTCTCGTGATCAGTCAGATCAAAGGCGAGTGGGATACGAAGCATCCAAATCTTATTCCTTAAAAGGAGTATGTACTGACGTTGCTTCCACACTTCGAGGAAATAACCTTTGAACAATTCCCAAGAGAGGAGAATCAGTTGGCAGACGCGCTAGCTACGATGTCTTCTATGTTCAAAATCAATTGGGATAACGAAGCTCCCCGGATTATCATTGAAAGATTGGACGAACCTGCACATTGCTGTGACATTGAGACTGAAGAGGTAGCAGATAAACCCTGGTTTCATGAGGTGAAGAGGTATCTTGAGGCTCAGGAATACCCCGAGGGTGCATCTGTTAATGATAAGAAATTTCTGAGGAGGTTCGCAGCGAAGTTCTTCATCAGCAATGGCATTCTTTACAAGCGTAACCATGATTCAACCTTACTGCGATGTGTGGATAAGAACGAGGCAGAAAGGATCATGGTGGATTTACATGAAGGTACTTTCGGAACTCATTCTAGTGGACATACCATGGCAAAGAAAATCCTTCGGGCAGGATATTATTGGTCCACAATGGAAGCCGACTGTTACCAGCATTCTCGGACCTGTCACAAATGCCAAGTCTATGCTGATAAGGTGCATATACCTCCAGTTCCTCTGAATGTTTTGACAGCTCCGTGGCCTTTTTCAATATGGGGCATTGATATGATCGGCGAGATCAGACCTACGGCGTCCAACGAGCATCGTTTCATCCTGGTAGCAATTGATTACTTTATGAAGTGGGTTGAAGTGGCTTCATTTGCTACAGTGACCAAGAACGTCGTGGCACGGTTCATTCGGCATAATCTGATTTGTCGATACGGTGTACCAGAGAGGATCATTACGGACAATGGTACCAATCTCAACAATAAGATGATCACCGAGCTCTGCAAGCAGTTCAAGATACAACATCATAACTCTTATCCTTTCCGGCCGAAGATGAATGGGGCTGTTGAAGCGGCTAATAAGAATATTAAGAAGATTGTGCAGAAGATGACAGTGACATACAAATATTGACACGAGATGTTACCATTCGCTCTTCATGGGTACCGTACCTCAGTGCGGACATCACTAGGGGCAACACCCTATTCCTTGGTATATGGCATGGAGGCAGTCTTGCCCATTGAAGTTCAGATACCCTCTCTTCGGATTATGAAGGATGCAGGTTTGAGCGAAGATGACTGGATTCATACCCGGCTTGATCAGTTGAATTTAATCAACGAAAAGAGACTTACTACTATTTGTCATGGTCAAACGTATCAAAAACGGATGATCAAGGCATTTAACAAGAAAGTTAGACGACAATAGTATCAAGTTGGGGATCTGGTAATCAAGCGTATTATCCTACCTCAAGGTGATCCCAGGGGAAAATGGACCCCTACTTACGAAGAGCCATTTGTGGTTAAGAACATTTTCTCAGGAGGAGCTATGATTCTAACCACCATGGATGGTGACAACCTTCCACACCCCGTCAATGCAGACATAGTGAAAAAATACTACGCATGATCAAAGACCCGCTAGGTCGACTGGCCTAGGCAAAAATAAGGGCTTTCCGGCGAACCAAAAGGGTTCGGGCAAAAATAAGGGATGAAAATGAAAAATATGTACACCCGGCAAGTCGAAAACCTGAAAAGGCGACTTGGGCAAAAAAGGGTATCCCGGTGGGCTAAAACCCCGAAAGGGCGGTCCAGGCAAAAATTAGGGATCAAAGCGTAACACTGTGTCTCATTGGATCACCTTGCAACCAGACTTCAGTGTCGACTATCAAGCTCGGACGACACTAATCAATCTGACTACCTTTAACCAGTAGCAAAGTGATGAGATGCTCGAGGACATAAAGGCAATAGCTGAGTTGGAACCCAGTGGGATTATTCATATAGCTGTTTTGTTTTCTTTTACACAAAATGTATAAACTATCTATTCGGCGGCGTTCTCTTACTAGGACGTTAGCCTCTTGTACAAAAAACGCCTATTTACAGGCCAAACTTCAAAATTAATACAATTCATTTTCAGAGATAGTTCAAACTGTTTTTCCTTTATCTGTTTTGTTTTGCAAAGAACATCCAATGTTCATTTTTGATATATGCATTTGATATTAATTGTTGCTCATGAATACTTACATGCGAAACAAAAGACAATTACTGGTAATATCAGAAACAGGGGCAAGTAAGTTTGTCCAGGCTTTATGGTTGCTCTATCCACCTGGTACAAAGGTAGATTTAGCTGAAGAATATGGCTAAAGTACTTTCACTCCCCGCATAATAAGACAGTATTGTTGACTCTCCCCAGTTGAGACTTGCAACTATGAATGAATCGGTAATATTCTCCCCAAGCAGAGTTTATCTACCATCAACACTGAAAAGGCTTAATATTCCCCGACAGAGTATAAAATATCCCCAGTGGAGTTTAAAATTTTTCCCAGCGCAGTCTGAAGAAGCTTCCCCAGTGGAATTTGGAGAATCATCCTCAGTAGACTTTGGAAGATTGTCCCCAGTGAAGCTCGAAGGATTATCCCCAGTAGAGTCTAAAAGATTATTCCCCGTGAAGTCGCAACTGGAAAATCATCCCCAGCCGAGTTCTTTCCTTCCACAAAACAGGAATTCAATCCCCAACAAGGTTCATTATCACCAGCAACGGTAATTCATCCCCAGCTGAATTTATCAGTGGAATCCTCAGCAGAACATCTCTTCCCCACAGATTAATCTCCTCATCAGTTTATTCCCCAGCGAAGTTATCCTCTCCTGCAGGTTTATTCTCACAAACATCTTCATTCGCTATCCCTAGTGGAAACTAAGAATTCAACTCTTTTCTCCAGCAGCTATCCAGGATTTATTTCCCCCAACTAAAAGCATCACATTTTCATACACCATGACACATGCATATACACATCATACAACACAATCTCATTTATTTTGAGAACATCATTACCTGATACATATCATGCATTACATACAACTAACCTTTACCTTTCAGGAAGGATGCGGTTAAATTCTCATAAAATTCAAAGCTATGAAGCTTTTATCTCAGTTGAATTACTGGCAAGTTCTTAAATCTCAACAGAGTTTTTCTCAGTTGAATTACAAACAAGGTCCTAAATCTCGACAAAGTTCCTCCATCGAATTACAGACAAGTTCCTAAATCTTAGCAGAGTTTTCTCAGTTGAATTATGGGCGAGTTCTTAAATCTCAATGAAGATGTTTCCCTCCAGTCGAATTACTAACAAGTTCTTAAATCTCAATATAGTTTTTCTCAGTTGAATTACAGACAAGGTCCTAAATCTCGACAAAGTTCCTCCGTCGAATTACAGACGAGTTCCTAAATCTCAGCAGAGTTTTCTCAGTTGAATTACGGGCGAGTTCTTAAATCTCGATGAAGATGTTTCCCTCCAGTCGAATTACTGACAAGTTCTTAAATCTCAACAAAGTTTTTCTAAGTTGAATTACAGACAAGGTCCTAAATCTCGACAAAGTTCCTCCGTTGAATTACAGACGAGTTCCTAAATCTCAGCAGAGTTTTCTCAGTTGAATTACGGGCAAGTTCTTAAATCTCGATGAAGATGTTTCCCTAAAGTCGAATTACTGACAAGTTCTTAAATCTCAACAGAGTTTTTCTCAGTTGAATTACAGACAAGGTCCAAAATCTCGACAAAGTTCCTCCGTCGAATTACAGACAGGTTCCTAAATCTCAGCAGAGAAGTTTTCTCAGTTAAATTACGGGAGAGTTCTTAAATCTCGATGAAGATGTTTCCCTCCAGTCGAATTACTGAAAAGTTCTTAAATCTCAACTGAATTAGTCTCGGTTGAATTACAGATAAGGTTCTAAATCTCGACAAGTTCCTCTGTCAAATTACAGGCGAGTTCCTAAATCTCAGCAGAGTTTTCTCAGTTGAATTACAGGCGAGTTCTTAAATCTCGGTGAAGATGTTTCCCTCAGTTGAATTACTGATAAGTTCTTAAATCTCAACAGAGTTTTCCTCAGTTGAATTACAGACAAGGTCCTAAATCTCGACGAATTTCCTCCGTCGAATTACAGACGAGTTCCTAAATCTCAGTAGAGTTTTCCCAGTTGAATTACGGGCGAGTTCTAAAATCTCGTTGAAGATGTTTCCCCAAAGTAGAATTACTGACAAGTTCTTAAATCTCAACAGAGTTTTCCTCAGTTGAATTACAGACAAGGTCCTAAATCTCGACGAAGTTCCTCCGTTGAATTACAGACAGTTCCTAAATCTCAGTAGAGTTTTCTCAGTTGAATTACGAGTGAGTTCCAAAATCTCGATACTTCAGTTGAATTACGGACAAGTTCCTAAATCTCGACACTTCAGTTGAATTACAGACAAGTTCCTAAATCTCGACACCTCAGTTGAATTACGGGCAAGCTCCTAAAATCTCAACAAAAATCAGACTTCCCCAGCGGAATCTTCTACAACAACAGGTATACAAGCTCTCGCTAAGGAATCTCTTATGAGATCGAGACTCCTTCAGATGACATCTTTAAGCCCATCCCCTCGTCACCAATCTCCAAATGGCATCTGTAAGCCTATTCCCGACATCACAAGGCTGATACCACTTCATGCGAGTGCAAATTTCTGGGCACTCTAGTGTTCAATCATCTTCCACCTTCGGATCACGAAAGGCATGAAATCCATTCTACATCCTCAGGTTTAAGAAGATTGAACAGGGACAGCTGTTGTACCCCAAAATTTTCCCTCTCATATTTCTCAAAACATTGCAATAAAAATCCCCAAGTGGCTCAAGGTTGCTCAAGAATTGGACAGACAAGCTATCTCATAAGGCAGTCTTCCCCAAATTAGGGTTTTGTGTTGCATCAAGATCTTTGGATCCAAGTGTCCTCAAGTTCTCCCCAATGTCCTAATATGTTCTCAAGATCATCCATGTCAAATTTCAAGCCTTGCAGAGGAAGTTTGTTCAGTCAATTGCTCAAAGGGTCTAAAAATCGATTATGCTAGGGCAAAAGTCAACTGTGACCCAAATACAGTAAAACTTCAAGATTTTTTGTCAACATTCTCATTTTGAAGGATATTTCATTATTTTATCAAGGGTTTATCATGATTCATCAAGGATTGCTCAAAATTCATCAAGACTCAAAAGTTGCTAAATTAGGGTTTTGTAGGAAAAGTCAACTCAACTTTGACCAAGCATAACTTTATCATAATTTATGAGAAATGGCCCATCCAAAGCTCATTTTGAATAGGATGCAATTTCCTACAATACATCTTCATACCCCAATATCAAAAAATGCACTCACAAGAAGTTATGAATTTGGACATTATAGGTCATTTTTGAAAGTCAACAAAAACACCTTTTTTGCAAAAGCTTATAACTTGAGCATGGATCATCAAAATGAGATGATACCAAAAGGGTTGGTTATAGGAAATCTGAAGATTTCTAAAAAGTCCAAGAACACCTCCAAAAGTTCAAAATTGAAGAAGTTATGAATTGTTGAGGTTGGGCATTTTTGCAAAATTGCCAAAAGTCAACCATCCCCAAAACTTCAAATTTTGTCAAATGGGCCCATTCTTTTCCACTTGATTTGAGCTTGCATAGTTTCCCACGTGTCCTAGATTCAGCCATGAGCCCATATTCTATTTTTATTATTTTATTTTATTTTTATTTGAATTTATTCATTTTAAATCAAATTAAATCATATAAAATCCAAAACTTTGATTACATGAGATCTTTTTGCTATTTCAGGTCTTGATTATCATCATTAACATCATCAAAATTTGTATCAAGCAATCCATGTACAAAAGATTGAAAATTTGCAAATTTGGAAGGTTTAGTAATGGAGAATCAAATCAAATTGGCAATCATTATTGGATCAAGATTTGAATCAAGTTTGTTACCCTAATACATTCCACACTACATAAACAAGCCAAAGGGACGTGAACAAGTGTGAGAGGCTGCAGAAAGAAGCAGAACCAAGTTGGAAAAAAGTGACAAAAAGCTTGAAATCGAATCCATAGCTAGAGACATTTTCAGAAGCTGAGACTGGTCCCAATCTCTTCCTGAGTGTTCATACAAGCAAGCTGGATCAAAAGCAAGCATTCTCAGACCTCCACAAGCGCTGTAAGTATCACGATAACCCTCCCTGTTCTTGAAATCATAATTCATCATTCTTGCATCATTTGAACAAATTGCTTGCATATTTGTAATCCTCACAACATTTCTAAGCTTTTTGCATTATTCAATTTTGTTTATCTAACCTGTAACGTAAAGCGCCATAGTTAGGGTTCTTAGAAGCATTTTTGGGGTTTCTCTTTTCAGGTGAAATTAGACTACAAGAGGGACATGGTTGTGACCGGGAGGGAAGGACGAGTACAACCATGTCTTTAGAACTCATTTTTGTGGCCTGGATTGAATTTTGGAACAAGCCCGCGCATTTAGCTGCAGATTCAAATCTGCAGGTAACATTGTTACAGGTATGAGGACAGGGACGAGATCGTGTCCTCCTCCGATTGGCCGGTTCAAATAATTTTCGCGCATTTTTGTTTTGCTCGCACGTTAGCTTATTTTTTTTTATTATTATTATTTTATATATTACTAACAAACGAAGAAAAACAGCGTAGTGGCAAGGCAAGCGTTCCAATCACGTTCAGGACCTGGGTTCGAATCCCAGGTCCCCCACTTTCATTGTTATTTTTCTTCTTCCGGTGATCATGTGCATATCCAGGCTTGCAGCTCACTGTGCACCATCAAGCATTCAGTATCCAGATGGCCATTGGCCAGATCCGGTGGCCAAGATCTGAAGGTCCACCATGGAGTCAAGTCCATGCATGCACACCAAGTCCAAAAAAGTCAACAGGGCCAGTGTTTTTTGGGCCACAGAATTGTTGTTCAAACACCCTATTTCAGGCCCAACCCCTCTTCTCTTATTTTATTTATTTTGTTTTAGTTAATTGTTTTATTATTTTTTTAATTTACTAACCAATTAAAAAATTATTTTCTCATAAAATAAAATCACAAAAATATTTTTATATTTAATTAATCTTCAAATTTTTATTTTTACTAATAAACACTAATTAAGTTAATTTAGGGTTTTAATTAGAATAACTCTAACATTTTTTTTTGTAAATAATTGAAATTAAATTAGACTTAATTAGGTTTTTTACTAATTCAATTAATTTTTATTTCTTTCTTAAAATAACAAATAAACCAAATAATTTGTTTTTATTAAATAATTTATTTAATTTAAATTAGTAATTAATTTAAGTTAATTTCTTTCTTAAAATAAAAACAACAAAAAGATACTTCTCTTTAATCAAAAGGGTCAAAACCCTAATTTGCGCTCGACTTAATTTCCCGCCGCGATTTATTTTCTTTTATCATATTAATGTACTTGCCTCTAGTTTGTAATAGTTAATAGGACCTTTATTTATTTTTTATCGCTTTTATTTATTTTTTAAGGGTTTGTCTTTGGCGATGTAAATACCCGACGCCTTGTAATTTAAATTCTGTAATTTATTTTCCGCAATTTATAACTGTTAGATGTTTGATAATAGGATGGCATGACAAGACTGAATGTTTTAACCTAAAATTAACTTAGATCACCCTTAACATGTGTAAAGATAAAATTAACTGAAAACGACACACTCGCACATGCGCACTCTTAGGGTACACCCCACTTGGTTGCCTTCGTACATGGTTATTGAGTATATGTAGTTTTAGAGGTCGCCCTCTTGTCTAAAGATCATAGTCGCCTCGAAACGGTCGCCTCAGATATTGTTGCCTCAAACAAATGATCTAAGACATTAGGGTTACCGTTAAGGCGTCCTAACATTGCTTTAGTGACCGCACGTCCCTCATTTGAATTGACCCTCAAACTCCAACGACGATGCTACCTACTCATTAATAGTGGGATAGCATTGTCTAAAGGAAATTAGCATATAATGATTCCTTTTTCGAGTAGGTAGATGGTTCTTAGATACTTGCTCTTTCAAAAACAAATTTTTCACACTTACACTTTTCGAACAAAGTTTTCAAAAACACTTCATACGCTCTTGAGGAAAGAAGCAAGAGTTAAATCGAAGTTTCAAAACAAAAACTTTTTTCAAACCCACAAGCACAAAGAAAGCAATTTTTTAAAACAATTGAGCAAGTACCTAAGAGCCCGTGGATAACCACGGATAGAAAGGGTGCTAACACCTTCCCTTTCTATAATCTACCCCCCGAACCCGAGAAATATCTCGAAAAAGGAGTTTTTCTGTGCTTTTTTCCTTTCCTTGTTGGATAAAATAAAAGTCGGTTGCGACTCTTGCTTACCGCGACATTTTGCAAACAAAAAATGCAAAATGCAAAACCAGCATATAAAAAAAACAGTTAGTTCTTCCCACCGTATCACAATACCCTTCAAAGAAACATTCCTTAGTCAAGTCGTATCACAACAAGGTATGACTTTATTTCCTCATGTTAACATGTTTCTCAAGGAACTGATGATCAGAGGAAGTTTTCCAGGAATTAAATGTTAGGGCAGTGCGTATCAAGTTCATCCTACTACACGTAGGGTCCAAATTTTTCAAGCAACTTTGAGTACAAACTTTTCAAAGCTTCAAATACTTGGGGAAACCTATGACAAGTTCATGGCAAGGGCTAAGGTCCTTCTAAGGATACTTCCTCCGAATCTTGGATATTGAGGGGCATGTCTTTCAAAATTCGAATGTTGGGGCAAACCACTGCGAGGCTCGACCAAAAAAGAAGTTGATACAAAAGGGTCCATCAAAGCCAAGCATTTTCAGGAGTCTTTTAATCAGGGGCATAATGCAAAATATTGGGGTCATTCACATTTTGATCAAACTTTTTCCAAGCTCATATTAAAGATAATCTCCTCCAGGACCCTACCAACAAATTAGGAAAAATAGTCCATACAAAAGCAAGCTCTCTTCATACTTTCACAAATCTCTGGTGGACCTCTCTTCTACGTCAGCAATCTTCGAGTTCGAAACAAGTATCATGGAATCATGCAAGCACAACACTCAACCATAATGTGACAAGCAACCTTGTTGCATAAACAAACTTAAGATATGAAAGAAGTATATATTTGAAAAGTTAAGATATGAAATCTAATCTCATTCAAATCTCACACTGCAATTCACGTCTTATTTTTTTTATTATGTATTTATTTTCATTTTATTATTATTATTTTTTTGTTGTTTATCTTTATTTAATTTATTTAACAACTAGTTTCTAAGAATATCAGTTGGGCCTTATCACTTGTACCCTTATTTTCTAAGCCCTCCATTTTACTATCCTATTGTAACTGACACTCCAACCTTTTTGTTTTCAACTTAATCTATGTTTGGAAAACTATTAAGCTTAATTAATTTGGTATTAGGATATTTATTTTCATTACCACATAATATAAAATATATTATTTACTTCATTAGATTATTCAATTAATAATTAGTTTATACGATATTAAAGCCTCTCGATTGGTTATTATAAACTTTGTGCATAATCAAACTTAATTTCTCAATTAAACTGATTTAAATATTTTTACAAATAAATAAATTATGGACTTTTCTCAAACTAAATTAATTTAATATTTTACATCAAAATATTAAAATCCACGCAATTTATCAAATACTCCATCTCCGAGCGACGCGTGGCTAGTATCTGGCCACGTGATAAGGGGGCTATATCAGACTCCTCATCTATACGTCTAAAAAATATTCAAACGATCATCAAACAATTTTCCTTATTAAATTAATTCGAACAATTAATTTTCGAAAAGGAATGCGAATATATTTAAATTAGCTGCGTATTTGGTCTAACAAACACCGATATTCATACTCTTAGACCACATATGCGGGAAATTCAAAATATATTTCACAATCCATAATAAACACCAACCTAACCGCGAACTACGAAAATGAGACTCTGATTCCTCCTAAGGAGGATACGTAGGCATACGATCAAAAATCGTTGCGAGTCCCGCTAACTAAAATTCAAACCCTTTTCCCGCTAACTAAAATTCAAACCCTTTTCCCAAATAAATAATTAAAACCCTATTTCCTAAAAACATACCTCTAAACCTAGTATCCTTGTGAACAAGGTAGACAAGGGGTGCCTAACACCTTCCCCTCGTCTAGAACCGAGTTAAACTTAGAATCTCTGAATTTCTTTTAGGGTTATTCCTTTATACTCCCTTCCTTTAGGATAAAAATTTAGGGTGGTGACTCTGATTAAAAAACCAGTTACAACAAACTCAAAGAGCTTGCTTCCAGGATTCCTGAGTATTCTCCATTCACCGAGAGGCATGGTCGACTACTCAACTTGTTCAACTTCAGCACATAAGAAGACATGGTGAAAGTTCTCTTCCAGTTCTTTGACCCCCTACACCACAGCTTCACATTTCCTGACTACCAGCTGGTGCCTACTTTGGAGGAATTTTCTCAACTCTTGAGGATTCCTATTCTCCATCAACTACCTTTCAACGGTATGGAAAGAGATCCAAAGCCTGAAGATGTTGCTCAAGCCCTGCACTTGCAACCATAAGATGTCCAGGTCATTGGGAAACTAGAAGTGGTGTCAAAGGCTTCTTGGCAAAGTTCCTGTTTGAGAAGGCCCAAGACTGTTGGAATTCTCTGGACCTGCAAGCGTTTGAGGAGATTGTAGCTCTTCTCATCTATATGATGGTCTTGTTCCCAAACCCTGACCAACTTATAGATGTGAATGCTGTCAAGATTTTCATGTTTCGAAATCCTGTGCCTACTTTACTTGGGGATATCTTACACACTTTTCACACTCGAACAATGAGGAAAAGAGGTGTTCTCATGTGCTGCACTCCACTCCTGGCAAGATGGTTTATTTCTCATCTTCCCCAATCAGTCTTGAAGAATGAGCAAGGCCTGAGGTGGTCATAACGGCTGATGACTCTAAAGCATTCTGATATTCATTGGTGTTCTCGGTCTATAGAAAATGTTATCATCATCGACCGTTGTGGGGAATTCCCTAATGTCCCACTACTTGGCATTAGGGGAGGCATTACCTACAACCCTTGCTTGGCCCTTAGACAGTTTGGTTATGCCCGACGAGATGGCCCACATGACTTGCAGATTCAAGGTTTGGTCTTCGACTTCGACAACAACGATCAAGCTCTCCGCCAGAGATTCATCAGAGCATGGAGAATGCCAAACAAGGTAGACATCCAGACTTTGGGACACAAGAATTCCATCCCCCTTGAGCCTTACCTCAGGTGGGTACGAATCTGCGCCCAAAATCTTATGATCCCTTACCCCTCCATTATCCCAGTGATTATAGAGCCTGTTCAAGAAGGAGAGGTTCCATACACCGTCCTACATCCTGACATGCCGATATCACTCGAAGACCTGCAAAGGAGTTGGATACAGCTCAAGGGAGAGCTGGATACTTTTGAAGCCCAATTCTACGACACGAGAAGAAGGTTTTAGAACTTACCAGGCTACTTCAAGAAGAGCAGACTCTCAACACCTACATTGCACCAAAGAGGATGCGCAACGTCTTTTTATCTTAGAATTTTGTACTGTTTTGCCTTAGGGGCATTGATGTAAACAAATTCTAGTTTATTAATATAACGTTTGTTCCTTTTTATTTTAAAACAAATTTGAATTTCTGAATCCTTGAAAGCATTACATGAATACATATCATTCATCATATGCATAAACAAGTCTTCACACCAAGTTTCCTCATCCCTTTGCTGTTTATTTCAGCAAAATGGATCTTGAACAAACGGTTAAAGACTTGCAAGCTCAGAATTCACAATTTCAACAGCTACTCTTGACCTTGGCCAAGGGGCAGGAGGAGCTCAAGACTCTGCTAGAGAAAGAAAAAGAGAAAAGGAAGAAGAAGAGAGATGGTGTGGCTACCATGGGCAGAAGATTTGAAGGATAAGCCAGAAGGGTCTTGGATTTTCCATCAACCTCTGAGGAAGGGTAAAGAAAAGGTAAAGAGACTGCAGTGCCTTCAGATTCTGAAGCAGAAGAAGAGGAAGAAGAGGATTACTCTGAACAACAATACCCTCCAGCCGATGACAAATACAAAAACTTAGAAGAACGTCTAGCAGCTATAGAAGTTCAGAGAGTACCGGGGCTGGACTTTGAAGAGTTAGGGTTGGTATCTGGAATAGTAATCCCTCCGAAGTTTAAAGTGCCACTATTTGCCAAGTACGATGGGGTGTCTTGTCCTAAGATGCACCTACGATCTTATGTCAGGAAAATTCAACCGCATTCTACTGACAAGGATCTGTGGGTCCACTTTTTCCAGGACAATTTGTCAAGAACGCAGCTTGATTGGTTCTACCAGTTAGAGAGGTATGATTTGCATAATTGGGAAGAATTGGCAGCCGCCTTCTATAAACAGTATCAATACAATGTCGACTTGGCACCAACCCGTACTCAACTCCAGAGTATGGCCATGGTGTCCAATGAGGGATTCAAAGACTACGCCCAAAAATGGAGAGACTTGGCAGGGCGAGTACAACCACCTCTATCTGAGAGGGAGCTAGTAGACATGTTCTTGGGAACTCTGTCAGGACCATTCTTTAATCATCTGATTAGAAGTTCATCTGCTGGATTCACTGAACTAATTCTAACCGGAGAAAGAGTTGAGGCCGATATTAAGAGCTGGAAAATTCAAGAAGATGCATCTGCTTCTACTGCCAACAGAAAGCCTTTCCCGGCAAAGAAGGAACTGTCAGCTGTCTACTCTCAGAAAGGTCAGGGAAGAGTTGAGCGCTGGCCAGCGGTGGGGGCCGTCATGATTCAGAAATCTGCATCCGATCAGCCCAGAAACGGTTAACCAAGAACCAATCAAGCTAGGGTGGAAAGGCCTGTTAGGAAATTCACCAGGAAAAACATGACTCCTGCTCAAGTTCTACCCCATCTCTTGAAGTTAAATCTTGCGAGTTTGAAAGAGGCCCCGAAGAACCCGAATACTGCTTCTCTACATTACCATCTGAATGCCAAGTGCGCTTACCATTCAGAGAGCCTGGGGCACGACACCGACAATTGTTGGGCCTTGAATAACAAGATTCAGGATTTGATAGACGCTAAAGAAGTTGAATTCGACGCCCCTGAAAAACCCAATGTAATCTCTGCTCCAATGCCAAGACACGGCCACAATGCCCATGCTGTTGAAGAGGATCTGTTTGTTGCTACTATTGATGATTTGATAAATCCGCTCCCGATAATCAAGTTGAATTTGCTGAAGGCTGGGATTTTCCCAGGTTGTGATGAAGATTGCTACCTTGGTTCATCCTTATTAACCAACTGTCCATTGTTGAAGATAAGCATCCAACGCCTAATTGATAACCGAGAAATCCTTTTTGAGAAGACTTCTATTACACCGACTTCTGTTAACGATGTTTCAATAATAACCATATCCGCCAATCTTTCCAAGGTCTCCAAAAGACCTGTTAAGATTACATCTGCTCCAAAGACTGCACCTTTGAAGATAACCATGCCCGGACCAGTCCCGTACAAGTCTGACAAATCAGTATCATGGAACTATGGTGGAGAAATCTACTACCACGGTATTAAACAAATTGAGTCAACTGAAGAGAGATCTGATGAAGAGAATTCTGACATTGGAAACATTGCCGAAACAAGAAAAATTATCCGCAGTGGTAGAATTTTCTCTCCAGAGATTGCCCCTTCAAAGGCAATCTTTGGACCCTCAGCTGCTCCTAAGGTTACCCCTGCACCGGTCAACATATCTGTAAGAACTCCAATTATTGAAGAAGTTACCACCCCTGTGGTTATTCCCTCTGCTGCTGCTGATGTCCGAGGGAAAGGGATCCAAGAAGAGCCTGTCAGGACGAGGGCTCAGCCGTTGGTCATCCCTGAAACCTCTCAAAAAGAAATGGAAGAGATTTTGAAAATAATCAAGAAAAGCGATTATGATGTTGTGGAACATCTGGGGCAAACCCCCTCAAAGATCTCTATGTTGGCCCTGCTGCTTTGTTCAGAAGCTCATGCTAAGGCTCTGATAAGATTTTTGAAGACGGCCCATGTGCCGCAGGAAACCTCCGCTGATCAGTTCCAGGAATGTGTGGCTAGTCTAACAGCTGGCAATGGTCTAGGATTCTCCGATGCAAATTTAACATCGAAAGGGAGAAAACATAATGACGCTTTGCATGTTTCGGTGGAATGCAGAGGGACAACTCTAGCACACATACTGGTAGACACTGGTTCATCGTTGAATGTCTTGCCAAAGAAAGCCTTGAATAGACTGGATTGTGAAGGCTTAACTCTGAAACCCAGCAATATAATTGTCAGAGCCTTTGATGGTTCTAAAAGGATGGTTCACGGGGAGGTGGACATCCCGATCAAGGTGGGAACTGAAACCTTCAACTCCACATTCTATGTGATGGACATCCGTCCTTCTTATTCTTTCCTGTTGGGAAGACCTTGGATCCACCATGCTGGAGCTGTCACTTCTACTCTGCATAAAATGCTCAAGTACCCTGTCCAGGGAAAAATCATAACTGTTCATGGCGAAGAGGAGTACATGATCAGTCATCTAAATTATTTCCGCTATGTAGAATTGGATGGCGAATTCATCGAAACCCCTTTCCAGCATTTTGAAGAGGTAGCTCAGGAGATTGCGGCAACCAAGACAGTGTCTTCTATGCCCATGATTACCAGACCTCCACCTCGGATGTCGTTTCTCAAAGATGCAAAAGCAGTTGTTAAAGAAGGAGGAAGCACAATCTGGGGGCAGCTTCCAGACTTTCCTTACAAATCAGATAAATTCGGCTTGGGGTTCACCCCGTCTGCTCAAAAGGCTGTACGCCGCGCTCGGGCTGGAGGGCCACCTGTGAAGATCATCCATCAAGGAATCAATGCTCTGGAGGATAGTGAAGAGGAAAGCAGCCTGGAAGATTGGATATTTCCAACTGTCGAAGGAGGACTGTGCAATTGGGAAGCAAAAGACTTTGTTCCGATTACTTTCATACCGCAGTAATTTATCTTTCAAACATTTCTGTTGACTTGTAATAATTCTCAAACAATTCGTACACTTTTAACCTTGTGTCTTACCCGAGGCACATAGGTCCATTTGTAAGGGTTTTTATTTTTCATCTTCATATGCCATTTAATGAATCATGGACGTTTTTACATATAAACTTTTGTGTTCATTGCTTTTCCTTTTACATTTTATTTGTTTAAAGGTGGCTACCCTTTCACACACCCACACTCACAAATGCAGGTACCCTTCCATTCCAGATTCCATGGGTAACAGTTCTGCTATGGCCTTCAGTGACTCTGAAGATCTGGTCTACCAAGCTGAATATGAAGTTGAGGAAGATTGTGAGGTGCCAGGGGAATTGGCGAGACTGCTACAACAAGAAGAAAGGGCTATTCTACCTCATGAGGAGCTGTTGGATACTATCAACTTGGGTACCGAGGAGGATAAGAAAGAAATCAAACTGGGTGCCAACTGTTGTACCCCAAAATTTGCCCTCCCATTTCCTCAACATTTCCTCATCACAAAACCCTTGGAGCTCAAGATCCAGTTAGAGTTTCCTCTGCTCAAGACTTCTCCTTGCATTGTTGACCCAAATTAGGGTTTGTGTTTGTATAAAGATGTTTTGACCTAAAAAGCCTAAGATGACTTTCATGCTTCATGTTGGACTCCCAAGTTTATCCATACAAAGTTTCAAGTCTTGATTCCAAATTTTGCCCAGTCAATTGGACAGTTGACCTAGAAATCAACTGTACTGGGGGAAAAGTCAATTGTGGCCAATTGACAGTCAAATCTCATGAAAATTGACCCACATCAACATTATGAACTCACATGGACCATTTGATCAAGTTTGGATTACAATTCCACAAGAAATTTGATCAGATCATCAAAAGGGCAAAATGGTCATTTTTAGAGTTTTGACTGCACCAAGGCAATTTTTGACTGTTTGACCTAGCCAATGGAAAACCAAGCTAACATATGGACTCAAGGGCCCCATGGAATTATCTTGACATGCTCAACAAGTTCAAAAGATCCCAAGTACACAAGATTGACAGTTGAATTTCCCAGTCAATTGATCAATTTTGACTGTATACTGAAAAGTCAAACTTTGACTTTTTGGTCAAAATCAAGGGTCAAGATTCATTTTTCATCAAAACATGCCAAATCATGAAACTTGTTCACCAAGAAATCAAAAAATGCAAATTAGGGTTTGAAATGGAAATTTTTCATAACTTAGAATTTTTCTAAGTTATGGAAAACCCTAATGTTTTCCCAACTTTTCCCCACTTTCTCACCAAGATTCATTTGGATTCAAACAAAAGTCAAAACATGAAAGTTGTAGCTTGTTGCATAATCTACAACTTTGATTCACAAAGTTTTCCCAAATGAGGCTTTTATCTCAAGTTACAATTTTTGGAATAAGGGTGCTAAACCATCCTTAACTTAGTGAAATTTTAACCTATTTTGGCAAGGTTTTCTACCTAACTTCAAGGCCATTTTCCATACACTTCCACTTGGAATTTCACTTTGCATTTCAAAGATGGATTGTAGTACACATTCCAAGCTTTCCAAAATGTCTAATAACTTCTCAAACAACCTCATGGTTAGGGAGAATCGAATTTTGCAATATGGCAAAAACTCACTTTTGATTAGGCCAAGTTACATGTTCGTAGCACTATGCACTTCAATCTCAGCTTGCACAACTTGATTACAGGCCTTTTATCTCAATTACACTCATAAATTTAATGCATATTCTTTGTGCCAAGACCATGTTCTTTGTGTTCTAGCATTGCATAGTGGATTAATCCCAAAATAGATAAAGTACTTTATCCATTTTTGCAAAAGCAAGCTTTATGTCTAATTGAAAATCCAAGCAAGTACAGTTAGGATCTCATTGGCACAAGTTTAGGAGCTAATTACACTGATCAAGACAAGGGTTTGTAGCATGTTATGGGGGCCTGCATCAATCTAGAACACCAACTTGCCTTTTGTTGCTTAAGTAAGAAGAAACATACCATAACATACAACAACTCTCATATCAGCTCAAAAAACCCTTAAGCAAACTTTTCAAGCATATTCCAAAGATCCATTCTGAGCTAACACACGACTCAAATACCTCCATTGCCCTCTAGAACTCAGAACCACTCTCAAACTGCAAAAACAGAGCTACCCCTGCAGATTGAGTTCCAACTCTCATCCCTGTCATCCTTTCTTGCTAAAAGCTCTTCACACACCTTCCCTACCATCAATGCAAGCTAACTAAAACCTAAAACACGACCTGTAATTCCTCTAACCAGTTCCACCATTTTCATTTTCTTGTTTTGCAGTTGAAGTTCTCTAGCACGATTCAAGAAGTTTCAAGACAAAGTAAAGCTTGGAATAGCATCCCTGGACCTCAAGGAAGCTATACCAATCATCACCTTGCACTAAAAGCTTCTCCATTGCCAGATACAATTTCAACTGAACAGGTAAATTCATGAACTTGTATCTCTCTTATTAGGCATTGTTAGCTTTAGGTTTGTGAAGAAAACATGTCACAATCATAGCTCTGAACATGCCCATATGATTAGAATTCATTTATATTATGTGTGCTGCAAGAATTTTGAGTCTGAACATGGCATAAAAACTAGGTCAGAATTTGGGGGAGAAGAAATTCTCTCTCATTTCTGAGAGTTAGATTGATTTTTTTACATGCTTAGAATCGTGACATGATGCTTTACAAGTTTGCTGTTGTAAGTTTTTGATGAAAGTCAAAGAATCGGGATCTATGCTTGACAATGGAAAACGCGCGCTTTGTTCTTGTTTCAAACATGCTGGAGGTTGAAGAAGGTCCTTTGGGCTGGGCCTGTTTCACATTTTCTTTTTGCACCATACACTTACTTCTGCACCTCCTGAGCCCATTTTGCTTATTTCTTTGACTTTTTGACTTTTTCTTTTTTTTTGATTGACTTATTTATTTTTTCTCATGATATTAAAAATATAAAAATATTTTTTCTCACCATTTTTGAATTTATTAGGCATTTATTTAGTTTTCTTTTAGTTTATACATAAATAAATAAATACATATATTTTTGTTTAAAATACTAAAATAGTGCAAATACATTTTTATACATTTTTATTTTTGTTTTACTTTCTGAAAATATTTTATAGAAAAAATACTTTTTTTTATTAAATATTAAATATTATTATTTTTTATATATAATACATATTTAGAAATTAATACATATATATATATATATATATATATATATATATATATATATATATATATATATATATATATATATATATATATATATATATATATATATATATATATATATATATATATATATATATATATATATATATATATATATATATATATATATATATATATATATATATATATATATATATATATATATATATATATATATATATATATATATATATATATATATATATATATATATATATATATATATATATATATATATATATATATATATATATATATATATATATATATTTTTATTAGTATATTTAGGGTAAAATACAAGAATACATATATTTTTATTTTTATTAATACTTGACATAAAAAAATACTTTTTATAAATATATTTCATTTTATTTTATTTTTTGTACATAATAAATAAATATTTGTGTAAATTAAATAATATATATATATTACTTAATAAAATTAGGGTTTTACCCTTAAAATACAAAAACTCCAAAAATAATCTTTTTTTATTTATTTAACATAAATAATACCCTTTTTTATACATATAAAAACCCTTTTTGCATTTTTTGCATCTTTATTTTATTTTCCATTTAATTTATACAATCAATTACTTGTAAATATGCCAAAAAATGATGTAATAGCTAGGTTTAATTTCTTTGTCTAAATATCCCCTCATTTGAACATTTGTACCCCCCTTCCCATATGGTGTTGTAATAGTGTAGGAATTTTAATTTTCGCACTTTATCGCTTTCTAAATACACCATGCTAGAATTAGGGTTTGTATGCAAATAAAAAGAACAAAATAGTTTGACCTAATCTCAAGATAATCAAAGCATGAAAATGGACAACACATCTCACACTTGCACCCCTAGGGTATTCCACTTTGTTGCCTTCAAATAAATGGGCCATATTGCATGTTAGGTCTCTTTGGGCAAAACAAACAAATTAAATGATCATAGTCCCTCGATGATGCTTTCCAAATATTGCCTAAACAAATGATCAAGTCCCTTAAAGAAAATTTCCCAAAGATACTTGACACCGTTGCAATTATGGTCTAAACGATGACCCGCGCCCGTCCCTTTCACATCCTAACATGAGATTGTCCACCAAATACAATGGTGGAACAAACTTATTAAAAGGGTTAAAACATAGCAATAAACTTTGAGAAATTTAGGAGTAGATAACCTCTTAGTTACTTGAATCAAAACTTGCAAAAACAAAACACTTGCCTATTTTCTAAAACCACACCTCACAACACTTTCAAAACAACTTTCAAAAAACAAATGAAAACCTTTTCAAAAGACATACATCTTTGTATACATCCCCACATGGATCATTATAAAGGTTGCCACCACATTGGCTTCTTTTCAAAACATTTTCAAACCCACACACACAAGCACCATTTCAAACAATTGAAAACAAAAGGCAAGTGATTTAAGCAAGTAACTAAGAGCCCATGGATAACCATGGATAGAAAGGGTGCTAATACCTTCCCTTTCTATAATCTACTCCCCGAACCCAAGAAAACATCTCAAAGGTTTTTGCTGTGCTTTTTAAACCTTTCCTTAGGATAAAATAAAAAGTCGGTGGCGACTCTTGCTCAACCGAAACATTTGCGAAAACAAACGCAAAACCATAGTCAGTTCTCCCACCGTATCACAGAACTGGCGACTCTGCTGGGGAAAATTTTAAAAGTGGAGTAACCTTAGGGCTTAGATCACCCTCTTGCATGACTAATTGTTTGAATTGTTTGCTTTATATCTTGGCTCTATTGTTTGGGTTTTCAATCCTACACCCGGATTTTGGGAAACATTCATAGATAGCAATACATTATGGAAACTGTGCGGGGTATACCGACACGGTCGAAGCAATAGCTATATTAGTGCGACATATTTGTGAGTACCGGTAACCCTTGAGTTCAATCAAGGAGAGTACGGGGCCGCTGAGTGATGTCACTAAGCACTAATGACCTAGAACCTTACTTGACCATCTTGGCCTTTATTAGGGATAGTGATATGACCGGCTTTGGTGCAGTCCGAAGTTGGTAGATACTCGATACTACACTCATTGAGGGTTGTTTTCTTGGAATATTTTGGTCGCTAGTTAAGTGGCTAAACCAAAACAATGAACAATGAAAACAATCCCGTGATATTGAGCTCCTTAGAACCCGGTTACTATTTATAGGACAGGTTTTTAAGCCAACTACACTCAAGAGGGTACTTACCTATGAAACCTCATGCAAGCCTGAAACTAGGGTTTGGTGTGATTTGCTTGTACATATGTTTTATGCATACATCATAGACATCATAAAACATCATATGCATTCACTAACCATTTCAAGGGTTTTGGATCTTCATCTTTGTTCTTGTTTTGTAGGTCATGAAATTCCTCGCAGAAAAACCATTCAAGTCAACCTTGTGAGAATCTCTCCTCAACTCAAGGAGCTCACCTCAAGAATTCCGGAAAGCTCATCCTTCAGTGAAAGACATGGTAGACTGCTCAGCCTAGTCAACACCAACATTGAAGAAGACATGATGAAAGTGCTATTCCAGTTCTTTGACCCTCTTCACCACTGTTTCACTTTCCCTGACTATCAGTTGATGCCCACTTTGGAGGAGTTTTCTCAACTCCTAAGAATCCCTATCCTTAATCAACTACCCTTCAACGGTACGGAAAAGGAACCAAAGCCGGAAGATGTTGCTCGAGCATTACATCTACAACCATCCGACATCAAGGGGCATTGGGAAACCAGAAGCGGCGTCAAAGGATTCTTAGAAAAATTCTTGCTTGAGAAGGCACAAGAATGTTGGAATTCATTGGACCTACAAGCCTTTGAAGAGATTGTGGCACTCCTTATCTATGGGTTGGTCTTGTTCCCAAATCCTGACCAATTGGTAGATGTCAACACCGTCAAAATCTTCTTGTCCAGAAATCCAATACCAACATTGCTTGGGGACATTCTTCACTCATTTTACACACGAGCAATGAGAAAGAGGGGTGTTCTCATGTGCTGTACTCCTCTCCTTGCAAGGTGGTTTATTTCGCACCTTCCACAATCTGTCCTGAAAAATGACCAAGGCTCAAGGTGGTCCTAACGGTTGATGACTCTTACTCATTCTGATGTACATTGGTGTTCTCGGTCCAGAGAAAATGTCATCATCGTCGATCGTTGCGGAGAATTTCCTAATGTTCCTTTACTTGGAATTAGAGGAGGTATCACCTACAACCCTTGCCTAGCTTTGAGACAATTTGGATATGCCCGGAGGGATGGCCCTCATGACATGTTGATTCCTGACCTAGTTTTTGACTTCGACAACGATGCGCAAGGACTTCGCCAAAGATTCATCAGAGCTTGGGGAAAACTCAACAAGGTTGATAGCAAGACTCTGGGACACAAGAACTCCATCCCTCTTGAGCCTTATCTCAAGTGGGTACGAGCCCGAGCCCAAAGTCTGATGATGCCTTATCCTCATGTTCTCCCTGTGATTAAAGAGCCCGTTAAGGAAGGAGAGGTTCCCTACACCATCCTACATCCAGACATGCCTACATCGTGGGAAGAAATGCAGAAAAGTTGGATTCAGCTCAAGGAAGAACGGAATACTTTTGAAGCTAGCTTCTACGCCAGTGAGAAGAAGGTTCTAGAGCTTACCCGCCGACTCCATGAGCAAGAGGCCCTCAACACCTACATCGCACCAAAAAGGATGCGCAATGTCTTTTTGCCTTAAGAAGTTTATTTTGTAATATTTGGCCCATGGGGCATTTATGTACTGACAAATTTCTTCATATTAATATGACGTGCGTTCTTCTTTGTCTGAAACAATTTTGAATGTCCTAAATCCTTGAATGCATTGCATACATAAGCATACCATTCATCATGTGCATAAGCAGGTCTCATTCCAGGTTTCCTTATATGTCTGCTGTTTATTACAGTAGGATGGATCTCGAGCAAACAGTCAAAGACCTACAAGCTCAAAATGCACAGTTCCAGCAACTCCTGATGACCTTGGCTAAGGGTCAGGAGGATATCAAGACTCAATTGGGGAACAAAGACCCAGTGAAAAAGAAGAAAAAGAGACTCGGGGTGGCTACTTTGGGGAGAAGATTTGACGGAGAAGCTCGGAGAGTGCTTGAATTTCCTCCTACTTCTGATGAAGGAACCAGCAAAGGAGGTGGAGCTGCGGTACCTTCCGAGTCTGATGCGGAAGAAGAAGAGGTCGAAGAGGATGAAGATTATACTGATCAGCAATACCCTCCAGCTGATGATAAATACAAAGGGCTAGAAGACAGGTTGGCCACCATGGAGCTACAAAGAGTACCGGGTTTGGATTTTGAAGACTTGGGTTTGGTTGTTGGGATTGTGATTCCCCCAAAATTCAAAGTGCCAGTGTTTGTGAGGTATGATGGGCTGTCCTGTCCCAAAATGCATCTCAGGTCCTACGTGAGAAAGATTCAACCCTATACGGCAGATAAAAACCTTTGGATTCATTTCTTTCAAGACAGCCTCTCTGGAGCTCAGTTGGAGTGGTTTTATCAGCTAGAGGGAACCAGCGTTCGAAATTGGGAAGATTTGGCCACCGCTTTCTACAAACAATACCAATACAATTCTGACCTTGCCCCTACTCGTACCCAACTTCAGGGTATGTCGTTAGGAACAGGCGAAGGATTCAAAGAATACGCACAAAAATGGAGGGATTTGGCTGGCAGGGTGCAACCTCCTTTAACCGATCGTGAACTTGTTGATATGTTTCTAGGAACCCTATCTGGGCCATTTTTCAATCATCTGATTGGTAACTCTTCCGCGGGGTTTACCGATTTGATCTTAACGGGCGAAAGAATAGAAGCTGGCATCAAGTCAGGAAAGATTCAGAAGGGTGTTACTGCAAGTACTGAGAAGAGGCCTTTTAAGAAGGAAGCAAGTGCCGTCTATGGTCCTAGAAGACAAGTCAAGCCAGAAAGTCGCCAAGCCGTCAATGCTTTGGTCATTTCCAAACCTGTTGCTGCTTCTCAGCAGTACAATCAACAAAGAGGTGAAAGGCCCAAGAGACAGTATACTCGGTTGAGTATGACCTTGTCACAAATTTTACCCCAACTGTTATCAACCAACTTGGTGACCATCAAAGAAGCTCCTAAAGTCGTGAATACTGCATCTCCTAAGTATAACCCAAATGCCCGTTGTGCTTATCATTCTGATAGCCCCGGGCATACTACTGATGATTGCTGGGCCTTGAGAAACAAAGTGCAAGATCTTATCTACGCGAAGGAAATTCAGTTTGAAGTGCCTGAGAGGCCGAATGTTGTAATCGCTCCTATGCCCCAGCATAGAGTAAATGCCATTGAGGAAGATTTGTATGTTGTTTCGGTGAATGATGTTGCTACCCCTCTTTTGACTGTTAAGAGGAACTTACTACTAGCCGGTTTATTTCCGGGTTGTAGTAAGGGTTGCCTCCTGTGTGCTGTTAACCCTACCGGTTGTCCACTGCTGAAATCAGGCATCCAAAGCCTGATGGATAGCAAAGAAATTCTGTTCAAGAAAACTGTTGTTCCGTTTGTTTCCGTTGAAGAAATATCTGTTGTCACAATTTACAATCCTGCCAAAGCTCCCATGAAGAAACCAGTCCAAATTATGTCTGTTGCACCCATTACTATTACTGTTCCGGGGCCTCTCCCCTATGAGTCTAATAAAGCGGTCCCATGGCATTATGGGGCCGACGTGTATGTGCTTAGGGTGAAGCAGGAGTTCAACACCAATACCATAATCAGTAACATCACTGGTCCCGCCAAGATTACCCGCAGTGGTAGGCTCTTCTCGCCTGACATTGCACCGCCAGTTATCCGAAAACCTCTCACCATCACACCCGCAAGTGTGCATGTTCCAATTCAAGTTCCTGTGTCTACTACTGCCGCCGAGTCCTCTGATACTCGGGGCAAAGAAGTTGCTACCGATTTGCCTGCCAGGACGGAGGCACCAAAAAAGACTGCTGTGGAAGCCTCCCAACAAGAAATGGAGGAAATTCTTAAAATCATCAAAAAAAGTGACTTTAACGTTGTTGAACAGTTGGGGCATACTCCCTCCAAAATCTCTATGCTATCATTACTGCTATGCTCAGAGGCCCATGCAAAAGCCCTGATTTCATTTCTGAAAACGGCCCATGTGCCGCAAGAGACCTCCGCGGATCAATTCACCGACTGTGTGGCTAATTTGACAGTTGACAATGGCTTGGGGTTCTCAGATGCTGACCTTACCACTAAAGGGAAAAATCACAATGATGCCCTGCACGTCTCTATAGAGTGCAAGGGCACTACTCTTGCACACGTGTTGGTGGATACCGGTTCTTCCCTGAATGTTTTGCCCAAGAAGGCATTGGATCGTCTGGATTGTGAGGGTTTGGAGCTGAAACCTAGTAACATCATTGTTAGAGCCTTCGACGGTTCTAAGAGGATGGTGCACGGTGAGGTAGACATACCTATTCGTGTGGGATCCCAGGTTTTCGACTCAACGTTCTATGTAATGGATATTCGTCCATCTTACTCCTGCTTGTTGGGTCGACCCTGGATTCACAAAGTTGGGGCAGTAACTTCCACTCTACACCAAAAGCTCAAATACCCTGTCAAAGGGAAGATTGTTACTGTACAGGGTGAGGAGGAATACATGGTTAGTCACTTGAATTCATTCCGGTATATCGAGATGGACGGGGAGTTTATTGAAACCCCCTTTCAGCATTTTGAGGAAGTACCTCCAATTTTGGCATCAGCTGAAGCAGTGGTTGAAGAAAACTTTCCGTTGAAGATGGCATCCTTGAAGGATGCCCGGGCTGTAATCAAGAAAGGCAATTGTGCAAACTGGGGTCAGCTTCCTGACTTCACTCAAAAGAACGACAAGTTTGGGCTGGGCTTTACTGCAGAGGCTCAGAGGGCTGTGCGCAAGGAAAAGATCAGAAAGGCTCCAGTGTTTATCACCAGTCCAAGGGTGAATGCTATTGAGGAGGATGTAGAGGAAGCAGAGTTTGACAGTTGGATCTATCCAACCACCAGCAACGGACCAAGCAACTGGACGGCAAAAGATTTTACACCTATCACATTTGTCACGCAGTAATTATTTCTTTTAATTTCCAATTTGTAACAAACATTATGTTAAAACTTTATTGGCTAGGTGTCCTACCCGGGGCATCGTAGCTCCATTTGTGAGGGCTTTTTGTATGACATTTCCATATATCATCAATCAAAACATTGGACGTTTGTTGCATTTCAAATCTTGTGCTCTTTTTCTCTCTGTGTTATATATTGCAAAACATCTATATTTACACACACTAACTTATACAGGTTTCAATCCACTCTGGATCTCACTGGTAACAGCTCTGCTACCGCCAGTTATGACTTCGAGAATCCGATCAACTTGGCCGAAGACGAAGGTGAAGATGATTGCGAAGTGCCTGGTGAACTCGCAAGACTGCTACTCCAGGAAGAGAGGGCTATTCAACCACATGAAGAGCCAGTGGAAACAATTAACCTGGGTACGGAGACAGATAGGAAAGAGGTCAAGATTGGGGCTAATCTAGAGCTCAGCGTGAAGCAACGATTGATCCAGATGCTACATAATTACATGGAGATCTTTGCTTGGTCATACGAAGATATGCCTGGTTTAGATGCCGACATTGTAGTTCATCACCTGCCAACTAAGGAAGACTGCCCTCTGGTAAAGCAAAAGGTTCGCCGCATGCGCCCAGAGATGTCCAAAAAGATCAAGGCTGAGGTTATGAAGCAATTCGATGCCGGATTTCTAGCAGTAACTTCTTACCCTCAGTGGGTTGCCAATGTGGTGCCAGTGCCGAAGAAGGACGGTAAAGTCAGAATGTGTGTTGACTACAGGGATTTAAACAGGGCAAGCCCCAAGGATGATTTTCCTCTACCTCACATTGACATTCTCGTTGACAATACTGCTCAATACAAGGTTTTCTCCTTCATGGACGGTTCTTCAGGGTATAATCAGATCAAGATGGCTCCGGAGGATATGGAGAAGACTACCTTTGTGACTCAGTGGGGCACCTTCTGTTACAAGGTCATGCCATTCGGATTGAAAAATGTTGGGGCAACCTATCAACGTGCCATGGTTGCTTTATTTCATGATATGATCCATCATGAGATTGAGGTATACGTTGATGACATGATTGCAAGGTCTCAAACTGAGGAGGAGCACCTTGATCATCTGAGGAAGCTATTTGACCGACTGAAGTTATATAAGCTGAGGTTGAATCCCAACAAATGCACCTTTGGGGTGAGGTCCGGAAAATTGCTAGGTTTCATCGTAAGTGATAAAGGTATTCAGGTGGACCCTGCCAAGGTAAAAGCCATACAAGAGATGCCAACTCCAAAGACAGAGAAAGAAGTCAGAGGCTTCCTGGGACGACTGAATTACATTGCCCGATTCATCTCACATCTAACTGCTACTTGTGAGCCAATCTTCAAATTGCCGAAGAAATATCAAGTAGTACGCTGGAACGATGAATGTCAGACTGCCTTTGAAAAGATAAAGGAATATCTCCAAGAACCACCCATTCTTATGCCACCAGTGGAAGGAAGACCTCTGATACTATACTTGACAGTACTTGACAATTCAATGGGGTGTGTGCTGGGACAGCATGACGAGTCCGGCCGAAAAGAGCACGCCATTTATTACTTGAGCAAAAAGTTTACCGACTGTGAGTCTCGTTACTCACTGCTTGAGAAAACTTGCTGCGCTCTAGTATGGGCTGCTCGCCGGCTGAGACAGTATATGCTGACTCACACCACTTTGTTGATTTCAAAGATGGATCCCATCAAGTACATATTTGAAAAGCCCGCTCTGTCTGGAAGAATAGCGAGATGGCAAATGATCTTAACAGAATATGATATCCAGTATACAACTCAAAAACCAATTAAAGGAATTGTACTGGCAGATCATTTGGCACACCAACCTGTGGAAGATTACCAATCATTGAACTTTGATTTTCCGGACAAAGACATCATGGTGGTAACTGACTGTGAAGTACCTGGACCGGATGAAGGACCTGAGGAAGGATCCCGTTGGTCTATGCATTTTGACGGAGCCTCCAATACTTTGGGTAACAGCGTCGGCGCTGTAATCATATCTCCCAATGGAACTCATACTCCACTCACCGCCCGATTGTGTTTCAACTGCACCAACAACATGGCAGAATATGAGGCATGTATCATGGGTCTACAAGCTGCAATCGACTTAAGGATCAAATTTCTGAGTGTCTTCGGAGATTCTACTCTCGTGATCAATCAGATCAAAGGCGAGTGGGATACGAAACACCTGAATCTTATTCCTTACAAGGAGTATGTGTTGACCTTGCTTCCCCACTTTGAAGAGATAACTTTTGAGCACTTCCCGGGAGAGGAGAATCAGCTAGCGGATGCACTGGCTACGATGTCTTCAATGTTCAAAGTTAAATGGGACAATGAGGCTCCCCGAATCGTTATCTGGAAGTTAGACGAACCGGCATACTGCTGCGATCTCGAGGCCGAGAAGGTGACTGAAAAACCCTGGTATCATGAGGTGAAGAGGTACTTGGAAGCTCAGGAATACCCTGAAGGTGCATCTGTCAATGACAAGAAGTTCATGAGGAGGTTTGCGGCAAAATTCTTCCTCAGCAACGGCATCCTCTACAAACGAAATCATGATTCAACTCTACTACGTTGTGTGGATAAGGCTGAAGCAGAGAAAATCATGATAGAACTGCATGAAGGTACATTCGGAACACATTCCAGTGGACATACCATGGCAAAGAAAATCCTACGGGCAGGATATTTCTGGTCCATAATGGAAGCCGATTGTTACCAACACTCTCGAACTTGTCACAAATGCAAGATCTATGCTGACAAGGTGCATATTCCTCCAGTCCCTCTGAACGTCCTGACGGCACCTTGGCCTTTTGTAATGTGGGGCATTGATATAATCAGTGAGATCCGACCGACGACATCCAACGGGCATCGCTTCATCTTGGTAGCGATCGATTACTTCACGAAGTGGGTTGAGGCAGCTTCCTACGCCACAGTAACCAAGAGCGTCGTGGCACGTTTCATCCGGCATAATCTGATCTGTCGGTACGGCGTCTCGGAAAGAATCGTTACGGACAATGGTACCAATCTCAATAACAAAATGATCACTGAACTCTGCGAACAATTCAAGGTACAGCACCACAATTCTTCTCCCTACCGGCCGAAGATGAATGGGGTTGTAGAGGCAGCTAATAAGAATATCAAGAAAATTGTGCAGAAGATGACAGTGACCTATAAAGATTGGCACGAAATGTTACCATTTGCTCTTCATGGGTACCGTACCTCAACAAGGACGTCAACCGGGGCAACTCCTTTCTCCTTGGTCTATGGCATGGAGGCAGTCCTGCCAATTGAAGTCCAGATACCCTCTCTCCGGATAATGAAGGATGCAGACTTGAATGAAGATGACTGGATCCAGACTCAACTTGATTAATTAAACCTGATTGACGAAAAGAGGCTCACCGCTATCTGTCATGGTCAGACGTATCAAAAATGGATGATCAGGGCATTTAACAAGAAGGTCAGACCACAAGAGTATCAAGTTGGGGACCTGGTAATCAAACGCATCATCCTTCCTCAAAGTGATCCCCGGGGCAAATGGACCCCTACTTACGAAGGGCCATTTATGGTTAAACATGTGTTCTCAAGAGGAGCCATGATCCTAACCACCATGGATGGTGATGACCTTCCTCACCCCGCCAATGCAGACATAGTGAAAAGATACTACGCATGAATAAAAGACCCGCTAGGTTGACATACCTAGGCAAAAATAAGGGCTTCCCGGCGAACCAAAAGGGTTCGGGCAAAAATAAGGGATGAAATGAAAAAAAATCTGTACACCCGGCAAGTCGAAAACCTGAAAAGGAGGCTTGGGCAAAAATGGGTATCCCGGTGGACTGAAAACCCGAAAGGGCGGTCCAGGAAAAAGTTAGGGATAAAGCGTAACACTATGTCTCATTGGATCACTCCGCATCCGGAATTCGGCATCAACTATCTGGCTCAGATCTAGGCATCGATCAATCAGCTTCATCCTCAACCAAGCAGCAAAGTGATGAGACGCTTGAAGACATAGAGGCGATAGCAGAGTTGGAACCCAGTGGGATTGTTCACATAGCTGTTTTGTTTTCAAAATTGTAAATTCTGTGTTATTCGGCGGCGTCCTCTTACTAGGATGTCAGCCTCTTGTACAAAAACGCCTTTTCACAGGCAAAATTCAAATCAATACAAAGTCACTTGTCCATACAAATCGCCATTGTTTTTCCTTTTTTCTGTTTTGTCTTGCGAAGAACGTCCAATGTTCATTTTTGATATATGCATTTGACATTAAATTGCTGATTCATAAATATTTGCAAAAGATTAATTACAGGTGACATCAGAAAAAGGGGCAACGTAAGGTTGTCTGATGCAGTCTGGTTGCTTTGTCCGCCAAGGTACCAAGGTAGATTCGACTGAAGAATGTGACCAAATCATCTCCCTCCCTGCAAAATAAGACAAGATTCCGCAATGCTTTCCCCAAGCGGAGTTGACTCCCCGTCAATCCTGAAAAGGCACAACTTTCCCCGGCAGGTCTTAAAGCTTATCCCCAGTAGATTCTGGAAGCTTGTTCCCTGCAGAATACGGACGTCTCTCCCGAGCTTTATTCAGAGTTATTCCTCACAAGGTCTTATAACTGGGTTATCCTCAGCTAATTGCCACGGAAGATCGCCCTCAACAGTTTCTTTCAATCCCCAGCGGAGTTTATCTTTGGTATCCCCAGCGGAGTTTATCTTTCAATCCCCAGCGGAGTTTCTCATCATTATCCCCAGCGGAATCCGTCATTGAAGTCCTCAGCAGGCCTCTCATCAAAAACTTCAGCAAAGTATCTCTTCCACAGAACAATTCCCCTGCCGATCGTCAAGGATTTATTTTCCTAAGACGAAAATACATTCATAAACATTTCACGTTTTCATACATCCTGCTTACATACATGATAAAGTGCATACAACACTATCTCATGTTAAAACATCATGCATATCATACATCATGACATTGCATACAACTTATGTTTTGCCTTTTCAGGGAAAAAGACAATCCCAAAGACAACTACCTTCAACTGTCACAATTCCAGATTCGATACCTGTATCTAGCCAGGGCATATCTGAGAGTGATCAGTCTCCAGACTCGATTTCTGTATCTAGCCAGGGCACGTCTGAAGAGTTCAAAGATTCGATTCCTGTATCCAGCCAGGGCACATCTATCAACTACAACATTTCCATATTTGATTCCTGTATCCAGCCAGGGCATATCTGTTGACCACATTTCCAGACTCGATTCCTGTATCTAGCCAGGGCACGTCTGAAGAGTTCGAAGATTCAATTCCTGTATCCAGCCAGGGCATATCTATTGACGACTATTTCCAGATTCGACTCCTGTATCCAGCCAGGGCACATCTGTGAGCAACCGATTGTAGATTCGATACCTGTATCCAGCCAGGGCATATCTGCATAAAGAGATTGAAGATCAAACACCTGTAACAAGCCAGGAAAACATCTGTCTTTCTCAATTACACAAAGTTCTTGCTAAGGAATCTCTTGTGCGATCAACTCTTCCAAATGGCATATATAAGCCCATTCCCGACAAGGTTCTGTCACATCTCCAGATGGCATCTATAAGCCCATATCCCTATCCACCACCTATCCAAATGGCATCTATAAGCCCATTCCCGACATCACATTGTTGATACTCCAACATGCGAGTGCAAATTTTCGGGCGCTCTAGTGTCCAATCTCCTTTTACCCTCGAGTCACGAAAGGCAAACTTGCCAATCTAACTCTTCAGGTTCAAGAAGATTGAACAGAGGCAACTGTTGTACCCCAAAATTTGCCCTCCCATTTCCTCAACATTTCCTCATCTCAAAACCCTTGGAGCTCAAGATCCAGTTAGAGTTTCCTCTGCTCAAGACTTCTCCTTGCATTGTTGACCCAAATTAGGGTTTGTGTTTGTATAAAGATGTTTTGACCTAAAAAGCCTAAGATGACTTTCATGCTTCATGTTGGACTCCCAAGTTTATCCATACAAAGTTTCAAGTCTTGATTCCAAATTTTGCCCAGTCAATTGGACAGTTGACCTAGAAATCAACTGTATTGGGGGAAAAGTCAACTGTGGCCAATTGACAGTCAAATCTCATGAAAATTGACCCACATCAACATTATGAACTCACATGGACCATTTGATCAAGTTTGGATTACAATTCCACAAGAAATTTGATCAGATCATCAAAAGGGCAAAATGGTCATTTTTAGGGTTTTGACTGCACCAAGGCAATTTTTGACTGTTTGACCTAGCCAATGGCAAACCAAGCTCACATATGGACTCAAGGGCCCCATGGAATTATCTTGACATGCTCAACAAGTTCAAAAGATCCCAAGTACACAAGATTGACAGTTGAATTTCCCAGTCAATTGATCAATTTTGACTGTATACTGAAAAGTCAAACTTTGACTTTTTGGTCAAAATCAAGGGTCAAGATTCATTTTTCATCAAAACATGCCAAATCATGAAACTTGTTCACCAAGAAATCAAAAAATGCAAATTAGGGTTTGAAATGGAAATTTTTCATAACTTAGAATTTTTCTAAGTTATGGAAAACCCTAATTTTTCCCAACTTTGCCCCACTTTCTCACCAAGATTCATTTGGATTCAAACAAAAGTCAAAACATGAAAGTTGTAGCTTGTTGCATAATCTACAACTTTGATTCACAAAGTTTTCCCAAATGAGGCTTGTATCTCAAGTTACAATTTTTGGAATAAGGGTGCTAAACCATTCTTAACTTAGTGAAATTTTAACCTATTTTGGCAAGGTTTTCTACCTAACTTCAAGGCCATTTTCCATACACTTCCACTTGGAATTTCACTTTGCATTTCAAAGATGGATTTTAGTACACATTCCAAGCTTTCCAAAATGTCCAAGAACTTCTCAAACAACCTTATGGTTAGGGAGAATCGAATTTTGCAATATGGCAAAAACTCACTTTTGATTAGGCCAAGTTACATGTTCATAGCACTATGCACTTCAATCTCAGCTTGCACAACTTGATTACAGGCCTTTTATCTCAATTACACTCATAAATTTAATGCATATTCTTTGTGCCAAGACCATGTTCTTTGTGTTCTAGCATTGCATAGTGGATTAATCCCAAAATAGATAAAGTACTTTATCCATTTTTGCAAAAGCAAGCTTTATGTCAAATTGAAAATCCAAGCAAGTACAGTTAGGATCTCATTGGCACAAGTTTAGGAGCTAATTACACTGATCAAGACAAGGGTTTGCAGCATGTTATGGGGGCCTGCATCAGTCTAGAACACCAACTTGCCTTTTGTTGCTTAAGTAAGAAGAAACATACCATAACATACAACAACTCTCATATCAGCTCAAAAAACCCTTAAGCAAACTTGTCAAGCATATTCCAAAGATCCATTCTGAGCTAACACACGACTCCAATACCTCCATTGCCCTCTAGAACTCAGAACCACTCTCAAACTGCAAAAACAGACTACCCCTACAGATTGAGTTCCAACTCTCATCCCTGTCATCCTTTCTTGCTAAAAGCTCTTCACACACCTTCCCTACCATCAATGCAAGCTAACCAAAACCTAAAACACGACCTGTAATTCCTCTAACCAGTTCCACCATTTTCATTTTCTTGTTTTACAGTTGAAGTTCTCTAGCACGATTCAAGAAGTTTCAAGACAAAGTAAAGCTTGGAATAGCATCCCTGGACCTCAAGGAAGCTATACCAATCATCACCTTGCACTAAAAGCTTCTCCATTGCCAGATACAACTTCAACTGAACAGGTAAATTCATGAACTCGTATCTCTCTTATTAGGCATTGTTAGCTTTAGGTTTGTGAAGAAAACATGTCACAATCATAGCTCTGAACATGCCCATATGATTAGAATTCATTTATATTATGTGTGCTGCAAGAATTTTGAGTCTGAACATGGCATAAAAACTAGGTCAGAATTTGGGGGAGAAGAAATTCTCTCTCATTTCTGAGAGTTAGATTGATTTTTTTACATGCTTTGAATCGTGACATGATGCTTTACAAGTTTGCTGTTGTAAGTTTTTGATGAAAGTCAAAGAATCAGGATCTATGCTTGACAATGGAAAACGCGCGCTTTGTTCTTGTTTCAAACATGCTGGAGGTTGAAGAAGGTCCTTTGGGCTGGGCCTGTTTCACATTTTCTTTTTGCACCATACACTTACTTCTGCACCTCCTGAGCCCATTTTGCTTATTTCTTTGACTTTTTGACTTTTTCTTTTTTTTTGATTGACTTATTTATTTTTTCTCATGATATTAAAAATATTAAAATATTTTTTCTCACCATTTTTGAATTTATTAGGCATTTATTTAGTTTTCTTTTAGTTTATACATAAATAAATAAATACATATATTTTTGTTTAAAATACTAAAATAGTGCAAATACATTTTTATTTTTGTTTTACTTTCTGAAAATATTTTATAGAAAAAATACTTTTTTTTATTAAATATTAAATATTATTATTTTTTATATATAATACATATTTAGAAATTAATATATATATATATATATATATATATATATATATATATATATATATATATATATATATATATATATATATATATATATATATATATATATATATATATATATATATATATATATATATATATATATATATATATATATATATATATATATATATATATATATATATATATATATATATATATATATATATATATATATATATATATATATATATATATATATATATATATATATATATATATATATATATATATATATATATATATATATATATATATATATATATATATATATTAGTATATTTAGGGTAAAATACAAGAATACATATATTTTTATTTTTATTAATACTTGACATAAAAAAATACTTTTTATAAATATATTTCATTTTATTTTATTTTTTGTACATAATAAATAAATATTTGTGTAAATTAAATAATATATATATATTACTTAATAAAATTAGGGTTTTACCCTTAAAATACAAAAACTCCAAAAATAATCTTTTTTTATTTATTTAACATAAATAATACCCTTTTTTATACATATAAAAACCCTTTTTTGCATTTTTTGCATCTTTATTTTATTTTCCATTTAATTTATACAATCAATTACTTGTAAATATGCCAAAAAATGATGTAATAGCTAGGTTTAATTTCTTTGTCTAAATATCCCCTCATTTGAACATTTGTACCCCCCTTCCCATATGGTGTTGTAATAGTGTAGGAATTTTAATTTTCGCACTTTATCGCTTTCTAAATACACCATGCTAGAATTAGGGTTTGTATGCAAATAAAAAGAACAAAATAGTTTGACCTAATCTCAAGATAATCAAAGCATGAAAATGGACAACACATCTCACACTTGCACCCCTAGGGTATTCCACTTTGTTGCCTTCAAATAAATGGGCCATATTGCATGTTAGGTCTCTTTGGGCAAAACAAACAAATTAAATGATCATAGTCCCTCGATGATGCTTTCCAAATATTGCCTAAACAAATGATCAAGTCCCTTAAAGAAAATTTCCCAAAGATACTTGACACCGTTGCAATTATGGTCTAAACGATGACCCGCGCCCGTCCCTTTCACATCCTAACATGAGATTGTCCACCAAATACAATGGTGGAACAAACTTATTAAAAGGGTTAAAACATAGCAATAAACTTTGAGAAATTTAGGAGTAGATAACCTCTTAGTTACTTGAATCAAAACTTGCAAAAACAAAACACTTGCCTATTTTCTAAAACCACACCTCACAACACTTTCAAAACAACTTTCAAAAAACAAATGAAAACCTTTTCAAAAGACATACATCTTTGTATACATCCCCACATGGATCATTACAAAGGTTGCCACCACATTGGCTTCTTTTCAAAACATTTTCAAACCCACACACACAAGCACCATTTCAAACAATTGAAAACAAAAGGCAAGTGATTTAAGCAAGTAACTAAGAGCCCATGGATAACCATGGATAGAAAGGGTGCTAATACCTTCCCTTTCTATAATCTACTCCCCGAACCCAAGAAAACATCTCAAAGGTTTTTGCTGTGCTTTTTAAACCTTTCCTTAGGATAAAATAAAAAGTCGGTGGCGACTCTTGCTCAACCGAAACATTTGCGAAAACAAACGCAAAACCATAGTCAATTCTCCCACCGTATCACACCAACCTAGAGCCGAGTGTCAAGGAACGCCTGATTCAACTGTTACATGATAATGTTGAAATCTTGGCCTGGTCATATGAAGACATGTCGGGACTAGATACAGACATCGTGGTACACCGTCTACCCACAAGAGAAAACTGTCCACCAGTTAAGCAGAAGGTCTGCCGCATGAGACCTGACATGTCAGAGAAGATCAAAGCAGAAGTTATGAAGCAATTCAATGCTGGATTTCTGGCTGTTACTTCCTATCCTCAATGGGTTGCTAACATTGTGCATGTGCCTAAAAAAGACGGAAAGGTACAGATGTGCATGGATTATATAGACTTAAACAGGGCCAGCCCTAAAGATGATTTTCCACTGCCGTACATCGACATCCTGGTTGACAACACAACTCAGCACAAAGTATTTTCTTTCATGGACGGATTTTCAGGTTACAACCAGATCAAAATGGCACCTGAAGACATGGAGAAGACTACTTTTGTTACAAAATGGGGTACGTTCTGCTACAAAGTGATGCCATTCGGACTGAAGAATGCCAGGGCAACCTATCAACGCGCCCTGGTAGATTTATTTCATGACATGATACATCATGAGATTGAATTCTACGTAGATGACAGGATAGCCCGATCAAAAACGGAGGAAGAACACCTTAATCACTTGCAGAAGTTGTTTGTCTGACTAAAGGAGTACAAGCTACGGTTAAACCCTAACAAGTGCACATTCGGAGTCCGGTCCGGTAAACTCTTGGGTTTCATTGTCAGCAACAAAGGCATCAAGGTTGATCCTGCCAAAGTCAAAGCTATACAAGAAATGCATGCCCCTCGCACTGAGAAGGAAGTAAGAGGGTTCTTGGGACGCCTAAACTACATAGCCAGGTTCATCTCTCACCTAACATCTACCTGTGAGCCAATCTTCAAGCTGTTGAAGAAATATCAAGTAGTAAAATGGAATGACGAATGCCAGATCACTTTTGACAGAATTAAAGAGTATTTGCTGGAACCTCTTGTCTTGATGCCTCCCGTCGAAGGAAGACTGCTAATCATGTATCTGACCGTCTTAGAGAATTCAATAGGGTGCGTACTGGGGAAATATGACGAGTCTGGCCGAAAAGAGCATGCCATTTATTACCTTAGCAAAAAGTTTACCGACTGTGAAACCAGATATTCACTGCTCGAGAAAACTTGTTGCGCTTTGGTATGGGCTGCTCGCCGGCTGAGACAGTACATGTTGACTCATACCACTTTGCTGATATCTAAGATGGATCCGATTAAATACATCTTCGAGAAGCCTGCTTTGTCTGGAAGGATAGCTAGATGGCAAATGATCCTAACAGAATATGACATACAGTACACGACCCAAAAAGCTATAAAGGGTAGTGTTCTAGTTGATCATCTCGCTCATCAAGCTATTTAAGATTATCAATCCATGAAGTTTGAATTCCCAGACGAGGACATCATGACCTTGGACGACTGTGAAAGAATCAGACCATATGATGGACCTGAACAAGGACCCCGATGGAACCTGTTCTTTGATGGGGCCTCCAATGCACTTGGTAACAGTATCGGCGCTTTGCTTATATCTCCAGAAGGATGCCATACTCCTTTCACTGCCAGACTTTGCTTTAATTGTACCAACAACATGGCGGAGTACGAAGCCTGCATCTTTGGTCTCAAGGCTGCTTTAAACCTGGGAATCAAACCATTGGTTGTGTTTGGAGACTCAGCTTTGGTCATCAGTCAGATCAAAGGAGAGTGGTACACTAAACATCCCAACCTTATCCCTTACAGAGAACATGTCTTGACATTGCTACCACATTTCGAGCAGATTACCTTTGAGCACTTCCCGCGAGAAGAAAATCAGCTGGCAGATGCTCTAGCTACAATGTCATCTATGTTTAAACTTAACTGGGATAATGATGCTCCCCAAATCACCATTGAACGGATGGACGAACCAGCACACTGTCACGAGATTAATACCGAAGAAGTAGTGGACCGACCTTGGTTTCACGAAGTCAAAAGGTATCTCGAGGCTCAAGAATATCCAGAAGGAGCTTCAGTCAATGACAAAAAGTTCTTGAGGAGATTCTCTGCCAAGTTCTTCCTGAGCAATGGCATCATGTACAAGCGCAATCATGATTGCATTCTGCTCCGTTGTGTGGACAAGATTGAAGCTGAACAGATCATGTCTGAACTGCATAATGGTACCTTTGGCACTCACTCTAGAGGGCATACGATGGCGAAGAAAATCCTACGGGCTGGCTATTACTGGTCTACCATGGAAGCTGACTGCTATCAACATTCTAGGACTTGTCACAAATGTCAAATCTACGCGGACAAGGTACACGTGCCTCTAGTTCCTCTCAATGTATTAACTGCTCCTTGTCCCTTTGCTATGTGGGGAATCGATATGATTGGAGAGATCAAGCCTACAACATCCAATGGACACCGCTTCATTCTAGTGGCCATTGATTATTTCACCAAGTGGGTCAAAGCAACTTCCTTCGCATCCGTTACAAAGAATATTGTTGCCCGCTTCATCAAGCAGAACCTCATTTACCGGTACGATATCCACGAAAGGATCATCACTGACAACGGTACAAACCTTAACAATATTATGATCACCGCCTTGTGCAAGCAGTTCCAGATTCAACATCACAATTCATCTCCCTATCGGCCGAAGATGAATGGTGTTGTCGAAGCAGCGAACAAAAACATTAAGAAGATCATACAGAAAAGGATAGTCACCTACAAAGACTGACATGAGATGCTACAGTTTACTCTCCACGGGTACCGTACCACGGCTCACACATCAACTGGGGCAACACCCTATTCTTTGGTTTACGGCATGGAGGTTCTCTTGCCTATTGAGGTTCAGTTCCCCTCTCTAAGAATCATGAAGGATGCAGGTCTAAGTGAAGACGATTGGATCCAGACCTGACTTAATCAATTGAACTTAATCGACGCGAAGAGACTTACTGTTGTTTTCCACGGTCAGGCGTATCTAAAACGGATGATCAAGGCATTCAACAAGAAAGTCAGGCGCCAAGTATATCAAGTCGGAGATTTAGTGATCAAGCGTATCATCTTGCCACAAAGTGATCCCAGGGGCAAATGGACTCCTACCTACGAAGGACCATTTGTAATCAAAAACATCTTTTCTGGTGGGGCAATGATCTTAACCACCATGGACGGCGACGACCTGCTGCACCCTGCAAACGCAGACATAGTCAAAAGATACTATGCATAAGAGACCCGCTAGGTTGACACACCTAGGCAAAACAAGGGCATCCCGGCGAACTAAAAGGTTCGGGAAAAAGTTAGGGATAAAACAAAAAAAATTGTACACCCGGCAAGTTGAAAACCCGAAAGGGCGACTTGGGCAAAAAAAGGGTTTCCCGGTGGACTGAAAACCCGAAAGGGCGGTCCAGGAAAAAGTTAGGGAATTAAAGCGTATGACTATGTCTTGTCGGATCACTTTAAGGACAATCTCTTCACAGACAAGCTCCAGACTTCTGATCAACTCAGTCATCTTCGAACGAAGCAGCAAATGGACAAGATTTTCAGAGTTACGAAGGTTATAGCAGAATGGGAACCCCATGGGATTTTTACACATGGCCATCTTTCTTTGTATAAATTTTTCTCATTTTTTATGACAACATTCTCTTACTAGGATGACTGCCTCCTTTGTACAAAACACTTACTCAAAGTAAATACAAAGATACTTCAAAGTGCAGAAAAATATTTGTCTTTTCTTTTTACACTTGTGTTTTATTTGCGAAAACGTCCAATGATTTATTAATGAGCATATGCATTTGAATATAATCATTGTTTACAAATAAACGAAATGGGAAAAAATAATTACTGACAGGTTGAAAGTATAGGAAAACGTCTTTAGGCTATTCCAGGGGCAATCCCTACAATACATCATTAAAGATTCCCCAGCGGAGCTAAAACTTCAACCTTTAAACCCCAGTGGAAACCCTCCAGTTTCCTCAAATTCCCCAGCGAGTTGTCTTAAAACCGGATAATTCCCCAACGACTTGTCTTAAAACCAGATAATTCCCCATCAAGTTTCTTTGAGAACTGGAAGCTAACCAGACAACAACTTCGGATAATTCCCCAGTAGATTGGCATACAACCCAAACTTCTGAACTCCCCGGCAAAATAGTTTTTCCCCACAGAGTTTTCACTACTCCCCAACAGGATAAACTTTTTCCCCGCAGAGTTTTTATGCCCAACAGAATGAAGATTCTCATTCTTAATCCCCAGTCGAAGTCATCAAAGTTCTCGGGATTCCCCAAGCAGGTTTCTCAGGCAGTACATGGCATTATCCTCACAACAAATTTTTTGTCAATACTCCAACTTCAAGACATGAAGGATCCCTACATCCCCAGAGAAGTCAGGATTTTTCTTAATCTCCAACAGTCGCCAAGGATTTCTCATCCTCAGCAATCAAGGATTTATTTTTCCCGACAGCAGTCAAGGATTTATTTTCCTCAGCAATACAACAAATCAGCTTACATGCACATACATTACATTCATATATCATAAACATTGATAAAGCACATTTATTGCATCATACATTTCATGCAACATAACCTGGTGTTTCAGCTAACATTTTACCCCTTTTCAGGATAAGATTAACAGATATCATTAATAATGTTCAAAGATTTTAGATACAATACAGATACGCTCCAAACACGGAAGTCATTCTGAAATTCATTCAGATTTCAACTTCAGATACAGTAAAGATACACTCCAGACACAAAAGTCATTCTATTACTCATTCAGAATTCAAAGTCAAGATACAGTTCAGATACACTCCAAACACGGAAGTCATTCTGATACTCATTCAATTTTCAACTCCAGATACAATCCAGATACGCTCTAGACACGAAAGCCATTCTGTCACTTATTCAGATTTCAACTTCAGACACGATACAAATACGCTCCAGACACGGAAGCCATTCTGTCACTTATTCTGATTTTCCCCAGCTCAGATACGCTCCAGACACGGAAGCCATTTTGTCACTTATTCAGATTCAAATCTCCAGATACAGCTCAGATACGTTCCAGATACGGACACCATTCTGATGCTCATTTTTTTGACTTTCAACAAACATTGTTGGATGGAATCTATAAGCCCATCTCCAACAAGATTATATCACATCTCCAAATGGCATATTTTAAGCTCATTTCCTCAACTACTTCATCAAGTGCAAATTTATGGGCACTCTAGTGTCCAATCATCTCTTACCTTCGAGTAACAAACGACAGAACTCGCCAATATAACTCTTCAGGTTCAAGAAGATTGAAAAGGGGAAGTTGTTGTACCCCAAAATTTTCCCTCTCATATCTCAATCTTTTCCTCAAAAGACTTCTTGGACTCAAGTCAAGATTAGGGTTTGTCAGCTCAAGATACCTCATCTTGCACTGATGACCTGAAATTAGGGTTTGAGTTTGCACATGGATTTTTGGACTACCAATGCTTCATGTGACTTTCATACTTCATGTTGGACTCCTAAGTTTTCTCATACCAAGTTTCAAGCCTTGAACCACACTTTTGACCAGTCAATTGGACAGTTGACCTAAAAATCAGCTGTATTGGGGAAAAAGTCAACTATGGCCAATTTAAAGTCAAACCTCATAATTTTTGACCCACATCAACATTATAGACTCATATGAACCATTTGATCAATTTTGGACCATAAATCCTCAAGAAATTTGATCAGATCATCAAAAGGGCAAAATGGTCAAAATTAGGGTTTTGATTGAAGAAGGGCAATTTATGATTTTTAACCTAGCCAATGGCCAATTGGGTTCAAACATGGTTCCAAGGACTCAATAGAATCATCTTGACCTAATCACAAGGTTCAAAAGATCTCAAGTACATTGAATTGACAGATGAATTTTCCAGTCAACTGATCAAAAATCAACTGTACACTGAAAAGTCAAACTTTGACTTTTTGGTCAAAATCAAGTGCCAAGGATCATAATTCATCAAGATATGTCAAAATGTGAAACTTGTTGACCAAGAAACCTAAATTTGAAAATTAGGATTTTAATTTAAAATTTTTCATAACTTAGAATTTTTCTAAGTGTTGAAAATATCTGATTTTTTCCCAACTTTTCCCAACTTTTTCACCATGATGCAATTGGATTCAAAGAAAACTTCCAACATGAAAGTTGTAGTACTCCACAAAATCTAAAACTTTGATTCACAAAGTTTTCAAAAATGATGCTTGGATATCAATTTATGATTTTGTGAATAAGGGTCCATAAACTAAATAACTTAATGAAATTTTGCCCTAGTTTAGGCAGGTTTTTTACCTAACTTCATGGAAACTTTTCACCTAGTTCCAAGAGGAATATCAAGTTCCATTTCAAATATGGATTGTAAAGCATGTTACAAGCTTTCCAAAATGTCTAAGAACTCTCCAAGATCATTTGTGGTTAGGGAGAATCGAAGAAGAGAAAATGGCATTTTGTCACTTTTGTTTAAGCCATTTTTACAATGCACCAACTTGCAAATCAGGTCCTAGCATGCTTGTACCTTGAATTACAGGTCCTAGTACCTTCTACACTCCATAATTGAATGCTAACTCAGTGGATAAAGGTTTTGTTTTCACTTTTGGAGCTTTACACAAAGAATTATTCCAAAAATGGCATAAAGTTCATAATACCATTTTGATAAAGCATGCTTTTTGCAACTTTGTTAAAATTGAGCCTTGGACCTGTTTCTTTGTCACAAGAAATATCCACAGTTATCAGGCAAAGCATACCAACTCCTTGCAACCCTAGAACTAGCAAGTACAAGCGTTTTGCATGGTCACTTCAACCTTTCTTCAAAAACAAGAAAGGTGGCCAAAAGTCAAGGAGCTTGTGCATCTGATAAAGAGAATGTTTGGCATCATTCTAAACAACTTCACAAACTTGTAACAAGCCATAAACACGAAATCAAAAGACCTGAAACCTTCCCAAACACAAAAACCACATTTATGCCCAAAACAGGGCAGCTTCTACAAAACACTTGCCATTACAAAATTTGCTCGTGCGTTTCTTGTTCCAACACTTCAAAAACCCTCCATACATCCCACCTAAGTTATCCAAGCCTTTGCACTGCAACTGTAACCCCTATTTCAAGCATCACCATTTTCATTTTTGAAGGTTGCAGGTTGACTCGTGCAGGGAGTTTCAAGCATCTTCAAGGCAAGCTGAGCATTGGAAAAGCTTGAGGGGACTTCAAGGAAGCTCACACGATCTTCAGGCCTCACTCAAAGTCCCCACATTGCCATACCCAAACTCAGCTGAACAAGGTATTTGTCAAAACTCTATCTCTCTATTTAGGCGTCCTTAAGCTTTGATTTGTGAAGCAAAAATGTAGTCCTTAACTTGCTTAAGTTGTACATATGCATAGTTGTTATTTATATTAACTGAGTAGTGAGAATTTGAAGCTTGAAGTTCATGAAAAAACTAGGTCAGAAATTAGGGGTGATTAAATTCTCTATGATCCTTGAGAGTTAGATTATGTTTTTTATATCACTGGAATCGTGAGATCATAAGCTACATTTTTTGTGTTATGAGTTTTTGGTTTTATGCAAGCTAGAGCAAGATACAGTTTTGAACAAGGAACGCGCGTGCAGGAAGCCAAGGACAGGGATGAAGATGATGTTCTGGGCTTTGGCGCCTTTGGGCCTGTTTGTCCTACTTTTTTCACCCCTCAGTTTACTATTTTCACCCCATGACCTATTTTCTAATATTTTTGCATTTTTCTTGCATATTTTATATTTTTGACTTGCATTTATTTTTTCTGAACTTTAAAAAATCACAAAAAATATTTTCCTTATTTTTTGCATTTTTAGTTTATTTTTATTTTATTTTTTGCATAATAAAATAGTTTACTAGAATAAATAGAAATTTATTTTCTTAAATAAATAATAAATACATTAAAAAATATCATACATTTTTATTTTTATTATTCAAACATATAGAATATTATTTTTATACATATTTTATTTTTTTTAATATTTGTAATATTATTATTATTTTTCTTGTGCATAAATGAAATAAATAATATTAGAAAACATTATTTTCTTTAAATCAAAAAACTAGGGTTTCACCCTTTCAAAAATAACAATATTATTATTTTTTCTTATTTTTAGGACTTAAATAATTTACTTTTCTCATACATAAAAATAAATACAAAAACATTTTGCATCCATACATTTTATTGCATATTTAAATATTTGTTTATTTATTTATTGTACAATATAATTCAATTGGGTTGTAATAATTTTTAGGGTTTTATTTTGAGCAATATCCCCCATTCAAAACTTGTATCCCCCTTCCCATAATAATTGTTGTAATAGTTTAGATTTACTTTAGGGAAAAGTTTGTGAAGCAAAGTTGTAGATTTCATGGAGGTCTACAACTTTCATGTTGGGGACTTTCCTTGAATCAATATGCATCATGGTGAAAAAGTGGTGTAAAGTTGAGAAAAAATAAGAACATTTTTATACTTAGAAAATTTCTAAGTTATGAAAATTTTCAAATTCAAACCCTAATTTTCAAATTTGGTTTTCTTGGTGAACAAGTTTCACATTTTGACATATCTTGATGAATTATGACTCTTGGTACTTGATTTTGACCAAAAAGTCAAAGTTTGACTTTTCAGTATACAGTTGACTTTTGATCAGTTGACTGCAAATTTCATCTGTCAATCCAATGAACTTGAGATGTTTTGAATCATGTAATTGAGTCAAGATGATTCCATTGAGTCCTTGAAATCATGCTTGAACTCAATTGGTCATTGGCTAGGTTAAAAATCAGAAATTGCCCTTTCTCAGTCAAAACCCTAATTTTGACTATTTTGCCCTTTTGATGATTTGATCAAATTTCTTGAGGAGTTGTGATCCAAACTTGATCAAATGGTACATATGAGTCTAAAATGTTGATGTGGATAAAAAATCATGAAGTTTGACTGTAAATTGGCCATGGTTGACTTTTTCCCTAATATAGCTGATTTTTAGGTCAATTGTCCAATTGACTGAGCAGAAGTGTAATCCAAGGCTTGAAACTTATCATGAGCAATCTTAGGGGTCCAAAATGATGTATGAAGGTCACATGAAGCATTGATGGTCCAAAAATCCTTGTGAAAGCTCAAACCCTAATTTTGGGTCATCAGTGCAAGATGAGATGTCTTGAGCTGACCAAACCCTAATCTTGTCTTGAGTCAAAGAAGTCCTGTGAGAAAAATCTTGATAAATGAGAGGGCAAATTTTGGGGTACAACAGAGGTGATGGGAGGAGACTTACATGTTACAGTGTAGGTGCGGAGTAGGCGCAAGCTAGTTGGCAGCCTTGGAGAAGGCATCTCTGCATGCATGTAACACGATTGAACATTAAGGGAGGCGACATTGGACTTGGCGAAAGAGTACAAAAATGAAAGGTGTCTTCATCCCCATTGGCGAATAAGAGGTGGCACGGGTTGCAGAGTAGGCGCAGGCTAGGTGAAAGCCTTGGAGAAGCCATGCCCGTATGCATGTAACACTATTGGAGGTGATGGGAGGAGACTTACATGTTACAGTGTAGGTGCAGAGTAGGCGCAGGCTAGGTGGCAGCCTTGGAGGTTACAACCTTACTTAATTCAAATTCAGTATGACCTATTTAGTCTTACATTTATCAAAACACTGATTCACTTAATCTATCAAACCTTCCAACCTTTAAACCTTTATACAATCAAACCTTCAAACAATCAAACATACAAACCTTCGAATAACTCATTAACTTCAAACCTTCAAACCTTCAAACAACCATACGCAATGGCCTCTGCACCCTAATATGTTATCAATGCACATTTCAATGGTGATACATACATTTGTCCCACCTCTGGGTTTTTGTTTAAAGACACAGACAACATCCGATTTCTTTTAAACGGGAAAGCCAATTTCTTGTACTTCAAAAAAAGATTGGAGGCCAAACATGGACGAGGCCCGGTGACACAAATATTTTATCAGAATCCAGTTTTTTTTGGTAACAACCAAATAATATTTTATAAGGTTGAGGTTCAAGATAACGAGGATCTTCAGAATATGTTTTCTAGTCATATGTATTCTGGGTACAACTCTATTGAGTTGTACATTATGCTGCGAGAGCCTCAGGTGACACAAGTGGTTGATCCTTTGGAGACCGAACAAGCTGAGGTAGATGCAGTTGATGAAGAAGAAGAAGATAACGAGTTAGAGTTTGATGAAATGGTGAATGATGATTCCGAAGACGATGGGATACCTGGTATTCCTGCAAACAAGATCTATACACCACCTTCGCACATGACAAACTTCAACATGGGCGGAGATGAACCGTCTTCTGATTTATTTTTCAATCCGTATATGCAGTCGGATGAAACCTTAAAAGAGAAGGACAAGTTTCGTAACAGAGAGGAATGCATCAGAGCCATAAAAAAATTCCACATGCTCAACTCGGTCTATTTTAAGGTGGACTGTGTCAACCCAGAAATGTACAAGATCAAGTGTGTCCATCCTGATTGTATGTTTAAGCTCACTGCATCATACAGATTAAGAGGTGATTGTTGGGTCATTGGTTCCATGTCTACCCACACTTGTGTCAGTTCTACCCAATCACAGGACCATCGAAAACTTAATTACGATCTCATTTGTCAAGAAATCCTACCACTCGTCAGCAACGACCCATCTTTGAAGGTGAAAACAATCATCTCCCACATCACTACAGTTTTTAACTATACTCTGTCTTACCGTAAGGCGTGGTTAGAAAAGACCAAGGCGATTGAAAAGGTGTATGGAAGCTGGGAGGAGACATACCAAGAACTTCCTCGCTACCTGAATGCACTCAAGACTTATTCTCTGGGTACTATTTACATTCTGGAAACAGTGCCAGCATACGCCCAAGATGGTAGTCAATTAAACGGAAACGGAATATTCAGTCGAGTGTTTTGGGCATTTCAACCTTGCATCACAGGGTTTGCATCATGCAAACCAATTATACAAATTGAAGGGACTTGGTTGTATGGGAAATACAAAGGCACGCTACTGATGGCAGTTGCACAAGATAGAAACAACAACATTTTCCCAATTGCCTTTGCTCTAGTCGAGGGGGAGACCAGTGGTGCTTGAAGCTTTTTTCTGAAAAACCTGCGAACACACGTAGCTCCTCAACCAGATCTCTGTTTGATCTCGGACAGACATGCCTCTATTGAAAGTGCCTACAATAATCCTACAAACAGTTGGCATGACCCTCCTTCTACGCATGTCTATTGCGTTAGACATATCGTCCAAAATTTCACGAGGGAGATCAAGGACAAAACACTAAGGAAAGCGGTTATGAATGCGGGATATGCATTGACACAACCCACGTTCAAATATTATCGCAACGAGATCCGTTTGTCAAATCCGGAAGCCGGTAGGTGGATCGACAATATTCCGGTGGAAAAATGGACTAGGTCATACGACAATGGCCAAAGATGGGGGCACATGAAAACAAATCTAATTGAATCAATGAATGGGGTATTTAAAGGCATACAAAACCTCCCGATCACTGCTTTGGTAAAATCTACGTATTTTAGGATGGCTTCGTTGTTGGCCAAAAGAGGTGAAATATGGAATGCGGTGTTGCAATCTGGACAACTATGGAGTGAAAGTTGCATGAAGTACATTAAGGCAGAAAGTGCCAAAGCCAACACTCATATGGTTATACGATTTGACCGACACAGCCACAACTTCATTGTGAAAGAGACAATCGACCACAACGAAGGCCTGCCAAGACAAGAATATAGGGTTGTACTACCTTCTCGTTGGTGCGACTGTGGCAAGTTTTAAGCCTTTCGTATGCCTTGCTCTCATGTCATTGCGCTTGTACTTATACCCATCAAGACGCGCTACAACTTCTGTCACACATTTACAAATCTGAAACGTTGCTCAACGTTTACAACAACAACTTTCCTTTGGTAGCAAAACCAGATTATTGGCCTGCATACGACGGCGAAATAGTGTGGCACAATGACCAAATGCGAAGGAACAAGAAGGGTCGTCCTAAAAGTAAGCGCATCACAACCGAAATGGACGACCTTAACAAGCTGGAAAGAAAGTGTGGTTTATGCCGTCAGGTCAGACATAATCGCAAAAATTGTCTGAATCGGGCGTCTGCCTCAACCACATAAAAATTGTAATACCTAAAATCTTTCCTTAATTATGTTGTAAACATTAGGGTTTTTCGTTAACAATATTTACTACAATAAATATTACGCGTACTAGAAAAAAACACGATATTTCGTCAACGAAATTACAACTGTTAAAACAATTTCATCTGACCCATGTGTTGTACCCCAAAATTTTCCCTCTCTCTTTTTCACAAGAAATCACAGCTTCAGGCTTTTCCTGATTTTTCAGATTGGTTTAAGAATCGGTCAAACAGACTTTTCTCATCAGTCAGACATAATTAGGGTTTTTCATTGATTTTGAATCAGTCAGACAAAATTAGGGTTTCTTTTGATTTGTTTGAGTTTGGCTAAGGGTTTGATCAAGCAGACGCTTCTTTAACATTAAATCAAGAATTAGGGTTTGCACGCGCATTCTCAGAAGAACTTGAATCCATAGTGTCTTAATTGGCTGTCACACTGCTTTGACGCCTGATTTCAGTTTGTTTCTCAAAGTTTAAACATCTGGGATAGAAGTTGAGGCTTCTGATTGAAAGTTTGAAGTTTAAGTTTGATCAGTGAGATAAAGGACATATGGACATTTGTTTGATTAACTGTGCAATGTTTTTGGTTATTCAGAACGCCGGACGTTTATTGATTATTTATAATTTCTAAGTTAAAATTATTGGATAATTTCCAATTATTATAATTCAAGAAATTTAAGTAATTAAATAAATAAATGCAGAAGAATTAAAGAGATATCTGACAAAGAAAGATTTTTATTCATTTTTAATTGTTTGTTACAAATATTATTTGAACACTATAAATTTATTTACAGTTGTTTACATTAATATTATTACAATGATTAAAAGTAATTTAAAACTATATCCTAAATCTCTGGAAATCTTCATCTTCTACTGATTGCATCCTTTGCTCAATTGATATTTATCTGCAAAGCCAGAAAAGAGAAAAGTCAATACAGATTAATTTAAAAAGGCATTCTCAGACAGATAAATAAAGACTCATCATTAAAAGTGTTGGCCGGAATCAGTTTGTTCGCCCTCTCTGCAAATCGCAAGAAGACTCTTGGTTCACAAAGAGGGAAAGAAAATATGTTTGCAAGCATATGAATTAAATACAAGGCAGCATGTTAAACAAATGCACAAAAATGCATAAAATCAAACGAGGCAAACTGAACAGCCAAGTGAAAAATTCAAACAAGCTGCACATGGACAAATGAATATGCCAAACAATTACAAAGTCCAAAATGTCAACTAAACTGAATTGCACTATCAAACAAAGCAAACCAAATCGTCAAAGAGGCAAACTAAGTCACAAGTGCAGAACTGCCCAAAAGAACTGTCACAAAGCTGTCAAAAGATATCAAAGCAAGGTAGAAAATCTGGAAAGATGCAGAGGAAAGCAAAAGATGCAAGCAAGCTTGTGAAAAGTACACATTTATTCATCATTTTCCATGGCCAAAACTTTTTCAGAGACAGCTATTCTAAAGCATTAAAATATGCTTTTCTGATAGAGAGAGAAAGAGAGTAAAAGGTAACAGGCTTACAGTTTGTTGAGGCAGGCTTAAGAGATATAAAACAAACAGAATTAGAACATTGTAGAGGGGGGCAGAAAAACATAAAGAAAATATAACACAAGCTCTCAAGCCTGTAACTTCCAAACAAGTTCTCAAACCTGCTAAGCTTCAAACTGTATCAACACAAGCTTGAAGCCTGCTAACCTGCCTTCAAACAACAAACTCAAAGCACAGTAAACCTGTTTCAAACACAAACCAAAGCTTGCCTCAAGCTAAGCAAACAAACAGCCTGCCTCAAGCTAGCCTTAACCTGCCTGTTCCAAAACAACAAAGTCCTGAAGCCTTTCAAGCCTGGTTTTTTTTTCTCCAAGCCTGTAAACTCAATAACCTGCTTCAAACATCAAGCCTTAAGCCTGTATCAGAAAACACAAACAAAGCCAAACTATCTCAAGCCTGTCAAACTGCCAGTTTCAAACAAATAAGCTTGCCTCAAAGAAGCAAGCCTCCAAGCCCCAAAGAAAAACAGTTATCAAAACAACGACTGAAACAATAACCAGCATCTCAGAATCAAACAAAGCCAAAGTCCTCAGAACAACTTCATCATAGGGCCAACAGTAGCAAACATCAACTATTGCAATCCATCATCATAGGGTCAAACAAATAAGCATATCAAAGACATCTCAGAAATCATCATTGAGAATCAAAGTTCAAAGAGAGGAAAAAGCCAGAAGTAAAAACAACAACAAAGCAAGCAGAAGAGGAAAGGAAGTTTTAGAAGCAGAGGCCCTAGGGTTTTCAGATTGCAACATTATCATCATAAAACCATTCAAGAAGCAAAAGATACGAATACCAGGAAGGCCACAAAGCTAGCATCACATACTCCCTCCGCCTCCGGCCACCTGAGGAGCGCCGCCGTCCTCCTCCGTCTCCTCTCCAAAGGTAGTAATTCCTTCCCCCTTTTCTTTAACACCTCACAGAAACAAATGATAACATAAAGATCAGAATTTGTCAAAGATTAAAAACATGCAAAACTTGAAACCCTAAAGCGTAAGACTGACAAAACTGAGAAATCGTTACCTTTTATCACTGCCTGGGTACAACCATGGAGAGAGGGAAGTGGAGGTGGCGCTCTAGCAGCTGAGGCGAAGAGAGGCGTCAGTAGCTCTGTTGAGAGCGAGGAAGAGAACTACGAAGAAGGAGAAGGGAACGGCGCCGCTCATCAAAACTGTAAACCCTATTCTGAGTAACAACAAAACAAACCCTAAGAAAAATTATCAAACGCGTTGGGCCTGCTCCCTTACAAAATGACTAAGCCCAATTCTGGCGCACCCCCCCCGCCCCCCATTTTTTATATTGATTCTGTTTGTTTTGTTTTGTTTGGGCCAAACACAAAACATAAGGCCCACATAACTTCCTTTTATTTTATTTTATTTTAACCAACATTTCTTAATTTTCTTTTTTTTTCTTTTATAACCTAATTCCTTTTTTTAATAATATATTAACCTTTCATGTAAAATGTTTACTAATACTTTTTTATCACATTTAAGAGTACATAAAAATAGGATTTTTTCTAAATTAAATAATTTTCTTTTTAGAATTTTTGTTTAATAAATCTTTGTATATAAACTAAAATACATAAACATTAATTTTCTTTAACTTAAACATTTTTTTCTTTTCTTTTCTTTAAAACTTTTGTATATAAAACGTTAACAAAAACATAAATAACAATAAAACTTAATAATGCATTAGGTTAACATATTTTTCCCATTTGTAAAATAATTACATACACTTTCACTAATACTTTTATTTCTCTTTGATTCTTATACTTTGCTATATTTTACATTGAGAATGCTACAATTTGATTTGGTTGTAAATATTATTTGGACACTACTATCCTGATAAGACTTATCCCCATTTGTAAATATTTGTACCCCCACCCCCGGATACTTATTTGTAATAGCTTAGACTTTAAATTCCCGCAATTTATCGCTTTCTATATACTGTATAGTAATTAGGGTTTGTATGTGAAGATTCAAAATCAACCGCTAGATAACCTAATACAAAGATAAATGCATGACAATCAATACACAATTCACACTTGCACCCCTAGGGTAATCCCGATTGTTGCCTTCCAAAATGGGCCATGTTGCATGTTGAGTGTCTTTGGCAAAACAAAAATAAATCAAATGATCATAGTCCCTCGATGACGCTTTCTCAAGTTGCCTAAAAAATGATCAAGTCCCTTAAAGAGAAAAATTGCCAAAGATACTTGGCACTATTGCATTCATGGTCTAAACGATGACCCGCGCCCGTCCCATTAACATCCTAACACAAGGTTGTTCACCAAATACAATGGTGAAACAACACTGTTAAAAGGGTTAAAACATGAGAAAAATCTTTGAGTAAATTTAGGGGTAGACAACTCTTAGTTACTTGATCAAACTTGCAAAACACACTTGCCTACTTTCAAAACACACTCCACAACACAACTTTCAAAACAACTTTCAAAAAACATTGAAACATCTTTTCAAAAAGACAAACACCTTTGTAAAACATTCGAGTAAAGAATTGTTACAATGGTTGCCTAGACAAGGCATCTTTTTCAAAACATTTTCAAAACCACACACACAAACACCATTTCAAGCAATTGAAAATCAAAGGCAAGTGATCTAAAACAAGTAACTAAGAGCCCATGGATAACCATGGATGAAAAGGGTGCTAGCATCTTCCCTTTTCATAATCTACCCCCCGAACCCACGAAAACATCTCAAAGGTTTTTCCTGTGCTTTTTAACCTTTCCTTTAGGATAAAATAAAAATTCGGTGGCGACTCTTGCTAAACCGAACAAGTGCAAATACAAACGCAAAACCTCAAGTCAGTTCTCCCACCGTATCACACCATGCATCATCAACATTTACGTTGCTGTCGGTTTTGACTTCTTCCAACCATACATTAGGTCTTCCAGTCGCATGTGAGGTTGTTGTTCGTCTTTGCTGGATCCTTCAAATTTTTCCCTCTCCACAATGTCTCCATCTAGCCATCGCATCAACTCCCGCTTCAGACGCTCCATGGAGTGAATGTGCCAGAATTTCATTTTCATCGCAGGTTTCGTGGCGGAGAAGATAATGTAACCATCTCTGGTAAAAATCATGGGCGATGTCATGACTGTTGGCTCCTAAATTAGACACCCATGTTTATTATCATATAGACCATTAATTATGAGTCAGAAGAGTTTCCTACATAAGGAGGCTTCGACCAACTGATCATGTCGAAGGCTCATCAAAGAATGACAAGATACTTAGAGAAATTCCTTTAAGTTGGAATCTGGTTGTCTTCGACGTTGAAGGAACTCCTCGACAAAGGTCCCTAATGCCCAAGGTAGAACAGTTTGAGATTTGAATTGTTGGAGGGAAAACGGTTCCCAGCAGTTACCAAGTGCAACGTGTCGAGAGCATAGGCGTAGAAGGTTGTGAGCATGCCATGTGGCGTCATCTCGAAGCGGTGTAACTGCCCAGCGGTTACTTAGGATTTTCCTTAGTATAAATACAAAGTTCCTAGGTAGTTATTAGTGTGTTCATCATTTTATACAAGTCACTCATTTAGATTCAAGTAACCAGCGTGAGAGAAAGAATCATTGAGAATGTATGTGTGAAACACCATTTAAATTAATCAAAGTCTTTTATATTCAAGCAATTTACCGTTGTTCATTTATTTAACTCCGTCGAAGCCTTTTATTTAACAATTCCTTAACGCTTTTATTTATTCTATCAAGCTTTTCTTCATGCAATTTACTTAAAGTTTCTTTACTTTACTGGCATTAATCACCATTAGGGTTAGTCAAACTCCAAAAATCAACCATGTCTTAGGATCAATCTGATCGATCCTGCTAGTCACCAAATAAGTAACATTTTGGAAGATCAGCGGTTGTTTACCATTTTTTCCGGTAAACAAATTGGCACACCTGGTGGGACCTTGTGTTGATTTTTCACGATTAACTGTTTTATATAAGATATCCTCCTTTTTCGAGAGTATTGCATGTTATTGAGAAGTGGTAGAATATACACCAACGAAACCAATACTAGGAGAAGAAGTGAAGAAATGGCGAATCTGCCAAACAACGGAGAAATCCCACAGACAAACGTGGGAGCAACGGTTATCCCAACCGTAAGTGAAGTGGTAACCGCTGGTTCAACACCAGCAGTAACGATTACACAAACGGGGCCATTACCTCCATTTACAGGCCCCAAAATGCCTTTGGGAACTCCCCCACCAAGGGGAAACCAAGGAACTAGGCCATATGTTCCCCCAGGCTTTTCGACAGACAGTTTAAATCGAGAACCACTCTATGGCATGCCAACTTCTGAATTGGCTAGCCTGACAAATGCTACGTCCACTTTTCAGATCCTTTAGTGAGCGCCTCTTCGCCACTCCAAGGCTCTGGGGTTGGTATGGCGAACAGGGGTAGGACAAAACTCTTAGGAGGAACGTCCCAAGTAATGCATGGCCTTACGAATGCCTCGACAACAGTCTTGAGGCAGCAAATGGACGAAAGCAACCACAACATGGTTCAAATGTTGGCGCAAACTTTAAGTACAATGCTAAATCCTCTAATACAGAATACCACCCAGTCGAATCAGCAAATGACAGCGCAAATGTCGCGTCTGGATGACTTTTTTAGGGTACCCCAACCTATTCGACAGCCTTAAAGGGCACAAATAAGGGGGAACCAAGGCATACTTCTAGAGGAAGAGACCACTATTAACCAAGTCCAGCAGCCTGTCGAAGAGAACCTTAGGGTACAAATGGAACAATCCGGGGTCCAAGAGCCTAGAGTTATAGCCCCGGAAATAAGGATGGTTAATAGAAACCAAAACGCTGACGAAGTAGTTCAGCAGATCCAATACCAGAATGTTGGTTTGGAGAATAACTTGACAATCATGATTGAAAGAATCATGATGCAAAATGGGATGAATACGGGCTTCCGTAGCCCCAACTTCACATCTCCGTTGTCAGAATATGTGTTACAAACAAACTTGCCTCCTAGATGCAAAGTCCCTAAGTTCACTAAGTTTTCAGGGGACACCACAGAATCCACTGTCGAACATGTGGCAAGATATTTAATCGAATCAGGAGAGATTTCAAACAATGAGAACCTGAGGATTAAGTATTTCCCAAGTTCCCTGACCAAGAATGCGTTTACTTGGTTCACAACTCTCCCCCCCCCCCCCCAATTCGATCCACCATTGGACCCAGTTGGAGATATTATTCCATGAGCAATTCTACATGGGACAAACCAAGATAAGCCTGAAAGAGTTGGCCAGTGTAAAGAGGAGATTCACTGAGCCTATAGACGAATACCTAAATAGGTTTAGATTGCTCAAGGCAAGATGCTTTACACAAGTGCCAGAACATGAGTTAGTCGAAATAGCCGCAGGAGGTCTAGATTACTCCATTAGGAAGAAATTAGACACTCAGTACCTGAGGGACAAGGGCTAATTGGCCGATAGGGTTCGACAGGTAGAACGCCTTAAAGCTGAAAAAGCCAGGGCGACGAAAACTCATAAAAGAGAAAGGATAGTGTGATCGGTGGAAATAGAACTGACTGTTTTTGGAATGCTGGTTCGCGTTTGCGTTTCATAAAATGTCGTGGTAAGCAAGAGTTGCCACCGTCTTTTATTTAATCCAACAAGGAAAGGACAAAAGCACAACAAAATTCCTTTTCGAGATGTTTCTCGGGTTCGGGAGGTAGATTATAGAAAGGGAAGGTGTTAGCACCCTTTCTATCCGTGGTTATCCACGGGCTCTTAGGTACTTGCTCACTGTGTTTTCAAAAAGTTTTGCTTTTCTTGTGTTCGTGGGTTTTGAAAAAGTTTTTGTTTGAACACTTCGATTTAACTCTTGTTTCTGTCCTCAAGAGTGTATGAAGTGTTGTTTGAAAACTTTGTTTGAAATAGTGTAAGTGCAAAAAGTTTGTTTTGTTTTGAAAATAGCAAGTACCTGAGAACCTCTACCTACTCAAAAGAAATTAAGCTGTGTAAATGTCCTTTAGACAGTGCTATCCCACTATTGAGAAGTAGGTAGCACCGTCGTTGGAGTTTTCGGGTCAATTCGATTTTAGGGACATGTGGTCACTAAAGCAATGGTAGGACGCCTTAGTGGTAACCCTAATGTCCTAGATCATTTTTATCCGAGGCAACCGTTTCGAGGCAACTTTGATCTTTAGACAGGAGGGCGACCTCTAAAACACCCTATACTCAATGACCACGTCGAGGCAACCAAGTGAGGCGTACCCTAGGAGTGGCATGTGCGAGTGTCAAGTTTCAGTTTATGTTATCTTTGTACATGTTATGGTGAGCTACGATTGATTTTATTTTAAGATAGATCTTGTCATGCATATCCTAGTTAGCATACATCTAGCAGTTAACAGTTGCGGAAAATAAAACTAAACTATTACAAGGCGTCGGGTATTTACATCGCCAAAAACAAACCCTTGAAAAAAGTAAATTACGGAAAATAAATAAAAGCGATAAATAAAGTCCTAATTAAAGCTATTACATCCTCGGAACAATTACATAATATGGATCAAAACATGAATCAAAAATAGTACGCGCGAGAAAAATTGGATCGGGGAGTTTTTAGGGTTTTGACCCTTTTTTGAGAAAGAAAGAGATTTTTGTTATTTTGCATTTAATTAAATTAAACCTAGACTAATTAATTAATTAAAAGAAAGAAATATTTTTTTGGTTTTTTTGAATGTCTCAAGGAAATAAATAAAAAATAAAATGATTAAAACCCTAATTCTACATTAATTTTATTTATTGCAAAAAAAAATTAAAATTAACCTAATTGAAACTAAATTAATTATGTTAGTATTTATTTACAAAATAACTAATTAAATTTAATAAATAAAAATATTATATTTTTTATGTTTTCTGAATTTATTAAAAAAATGTTAATTGTTTTTAGTTAGTAGTTAATTAAAAATTAAATTAAAACAAATTAAATAAAAAAATAAAAAGAAAAGAGGAAATAAACCCAGGGGGTGCTGGCCCAAATCAGGAGGTGTGTTCTGCAATTTTCAGGCCCAACAATATTCCAGCCACGTTGACTATGGCCATCCCATGCATAGGCGTTGACTGGAGACTATGGTGAGGACTCCACTCTGGCCATTGGATTTGAGTTTGAAGACATCTGGCGCCTGGAGGTTAGAGGTGCATGGTAATCTTCATACCTGGCAGTCTATTGGAATATGCACAAGAAAATAATAATAAGAATTTTGGGGGACCTGGGATTCGAACCCAGGTCCCAATAGCCTTTCCATCCACCTGATTGCCAACCCAACTAGCGCGCTTCTTTGTTATTAAAATAAAAGGCAATAATTATATATGAAAACAAACAATATGTTGTACTAAAAAATAAAACGCGCGCTTTTTCAAATAAGCCAATCAGGTATCAACACATCATCGTCTTCTTCGTTTTTCCTGTGTAAATGACATCAGATAGCGGGGGTTTTTAACCCCCACTAACTCCTGCAAGGAAAAATAGCGATTAGAAGCACAGTAAATATAAATGTTTCGCGAGGTATGAGTCTTGATCGTCTTGGTCTCACGATATCAACCATGTGTCTCACTGGTCCCAATTTTTATTGGTTCAGAAAGCCCTAATTTAAAGCTCAAGAACCCTAGAAATTTGATCATGGTATCTTTCGATTCAGGGTGTTACAGTTCAATCAATCATGCCATTAGCTTTGTATGGTCCCTAGCAATGCAAAACAATCACTAAAACATGTTAAATGCGCATGAATTAAGATATATAATTCTGAATAAAAAAGGCAAACCGTGAAACTGTGTGCAACGATTCCTTGAGCTTCAGTGCCTGAATTTGATTGTAAAACGTTCCTGAGACCTCCTGCAATATGTTTGAATGAATAGAACGCCTTGAATTGGCCTAGCTTGCAAGAACAGGTTTCCACTTTTATTGAAATTTCTTCAATTTGCTATGGCCGTTTCTGCAGCTTTTCAATCGTGTCCTAGGGTATGGTTAGCTTGCTTATGTATAAGGGGAACAAATTAGGTCAAAAACTTGGATCCAACCCATGTGCATTGATGTTTAAATCTTTGATTGAAAATCAAATATTCTTGATTTTTCATGATTGAATAATGTTGCCAAATTTGGATTTTTTTTTGTATCTTTGATTTGTGCACGAATTTGCCAGCATGTTTTGATCATGTTTGCTTCACAAATTGATTTAAAAAATCAAATCTTCTATTTTCTTATAATTTAAATTGATTAAATGAATTAATATTAACTAAAAATCCAATTAATCAATAAAAATAAGAAAATAAATCCAATTAATCTTGATGGGTTGTGCATAGGTCATGAGTGAAGTTTCAAGAAGAGATTTGAGGCCCATTAGCAAAAATAAGGTGTTTTGAGCAAAGTTGACTTTTGCAAATTCATGAAAATTTCCCAACTTCTCCAATGCACAACTTGCTCAATTTTAATCATATGACCATGTTCTTGGACATTTTGGAAAGCTCCTGAAGTCCTCTAACTAATGCCTTTAGTCCTATGTCATTTGGATTTACCAATCTCAAGTTATGGCCTTTGACTCAAAGTGTACTTTTGTTGACTTTTGAAATTGACCTATAATGTAAAAATTGGTAACTTCTTGTGAGAGCATTTCTTGATCTTGGAGTATGAAGATGGATTGTAGGAAATTGCATCCCCTTCAAAATGAGCATTGGATGGAATTTTTCTGACAAACCATGAAAAAGTTATGCCCTGGTCAAGATACAGTTGACTTTTCTACTGTCCAAAAATAGTAACTTTTTGCACCTTGATGATTTTTGAGCTATTCTTGTGGAATCATGATCAAGACTTGATCAAATGATGATTGTGGACTCAAAATAATATGTTGACCAAAAATTCTGACTTTTGACTGCAAAATGATCATTTTGCCCTTGCAGTTGACTGTTGTGATACGGTGGGAGAACTGACTATGGTTTTGCGTTTGTTTTCGCAAATGTTTCGGTTGAGCAAGAGTCGCCACCGACTTTTTATTTTATCCTAAGGAAAGGTTTAAAAAGCACAGCAAAAACCTTTTGAGATGTTTTCTCGGGTTCGGGGAGTAGATTATAGAAAGGGAAGGTATTAGCACCCTTTCTATCCATGGTTATCCATGGGCTCTTAGTTACTTGCTTAGATCACTTGACTTTTGTTTTCAATTGTTTGAAATGGTGCTCGTGTGTGTGGGTTTGAAAATGTTTTGAAAAGAAACCAATGTGGTGGCGACCTTTGTAATGATCCATATGGGGGATGTATACAAAGATGTATGTCTTTTGAAAAGGTTTTCATTTTTGAGAGTTGTTTTGAAAGTGTTGTGAGGTGTGGTTTTAGAAAAATAGGCAAGTGTCTTGTTTTTTTGTAAGTTTTGATTCAAGTAACTAAGAGGTTATCTACTCCTAAATTTCTCAAAGTTTATTGCTATGTTTTAACCCTTTTAATAAGTTTGTTCCACCATTGTATTTGGTGGACAATCTCATGTTAGGATGTGAAAGGGACGGGCGCGGGTCATCGTTTAGACCATAATTGCAACGGTGTCAAGTATCTTTGGGCAATTTTCTTTAAGGGGCTTGATCATTTGTTTAGGCAACATTTTGAAAGCGTCATCGAGGGACTATGATCATTTGATTTGTTTGTTTTGCCCAAAGAGACCTAACATGCAATATGGCCCATTTATTTGAAGGCAACAAAGTGGAATACCCTAGGGGGTGCAAGTGTGATATGTGTTGTCCATTTTCATGCTTGTTTATCTTGAAATTAGGTCAAACTATTTTGTTCGTTTTATTCGCATACAAACCCTAATTCTAGCATGGCATATTTAAAAAGCGTTAAAGTGCGAAAAATAAAATTCCTACACTATTACAACACAATAATATGGGGAAGGGGGGTACAAATGTTCAAATGGGGGGATATTTAGACAAAGAAATTAAACCTAGCTATTACATCATTTTTGGAATATTTGCAACATAATTAAAGGCATAAATTAAATAGAAATAAAACAAATATGCAAGAATGCAAAAAAAGTTTTTATATGTATGAAAAAAAAGTATTATTTATGTCACAAAAATAAAAATAAAAGTATTTTTTTTGAGTATTTTCATATTTAGGTCAAAACCCTAGTTTACAAAATAAAATGCATTATTTATTCAATATATACAATATTTATTATTTACATACAAGAATAAAATAAAAATGAAGTCTATTTGTGAAAAATGTATTTTTAATGTTAAATATTAATAAAATAAAATATGTATATTTTTGGTATTTTATTCTAAGTATACTAATGTATATGTATTTATTTATATTATTTACAAAATATGTATTATATATACTAATTAATAATATTTAATATTTAATAAAATAAATAAAAAAGCATCTTTTCTATAAAATATTTTCAGAAAGTAGAACAAAATAAAAGTGTATAAAAATGTATTTGCACTATTTTAGTATTTTAAATAAAAAGTATATGTATTTATTTATTTATGTACAAACTAAAAGAAAAATCAAATAAATGCCTAATAAATTCAAAAATGGTGAGAAAAATATTTTTTATATTTTTAATATCATGAGAAAAAATAAATAAGTCAATCCAAAAAAGAAAAAGTCAAAAAACATTAAAAATAAACCAAATGGGCTCAGGGGGTTCAGAAGCAATTGTATGGTGTGAAAAGGAAATACAAAGCAAGCCCAGCCCAGATAACCTTTCTTCAACCTCTGGCCAGAAAATATCAAAAAAAACGCGCGCCTTGTTCCACCATTCAAACATCCTGATTCCTGGCTTGTTAATGAAAACTCACAACATAAAAAATGTTCAGCATCAAGAGACGAATCCAACCATATGTAGAACTTGTCTTAACTCTCTAAGATGAGAGAGAATTTCTTCTCCCCCAAATCCTGACCTAGATTTTCTTCCATGTTCAGACTCAAAATTCTTGCTACACACATAATATAAATAAAATCTAATTATATGGGCATGTTCAGGGCAATGATTGTGACATATTCTCTTCACAAACCTAAAGCTAACAATGCCTAATAAGAGAGATACTAATTCATGAACTTACCTATTCAGTTGAAGTTCTATCTGGAAATGGAGAAGCTTTCAATGCAAGGTGATGATTGGGATAGTTTCCTTGAGGTCCAGGGATGCTATTCCAAGCTTTACTTTGTCTTGAAAGCTTTTGAATCGTGCTAGAGCACTTCACCTGCAAATCAGAAAAGTGAAAATGGTGGAACCAGTTAGAGGAATTACAGGTCGTGTTTTAGGTTTTGGTTAGCTTGCATAGATGGTATGGAAGGTGTGTGAACTGGTTTGGGCAAGAAAGCTTGAGAGGAATGAGAGATGGCACTCAAACTGCAGGCCCTGCCCTGTTCTTGCAGTTTGAAGGTGATTCTGGGAATGGGAGTGTATGAGGGATGTTAGGGTCGTGTACTAGCTCAGTTGGTATCTCTTGAATGTGTTTCACAAGTTTGCTTAAGTGTTTGTAAGCTGATATGAGAGTTGGTACAAGTTATGCTATGTTTCTTGAACTTTAAGCAAGCAATAGTCACTTTGTGCTTCTAGCCTGTACAGGCCCCCATACTATGCTGCATACATTGCCTTGATCAGTGCAATGTGTCTCATAACTTGTGCCAAGAAGATTTCAAGTGTACTTGCTTGGATTTGCATTTGACATAAAGTGAAACTTTTCTAAAATGGATATTATGCTTTATCTATAAATGGATTAATCTTCTAGGCAATGCTTGAACACACAAAACATGGTCTTGGCACAAAGGTTTGGCATTAAATTTATGAGTGTAATTGAGATAAAAGGCCTGTAATCAAGTGGCATGCTGAGTTTTGAAAATGCATAGTGTTATGAACATGTAACTTGGCCTAATCAAAAGTGAGTTTTTGCTATATTGTGAAATTCGATTCTCCCTAACCATGAGGCTGTTTGAGAAGTTCTTGGACATTTTAGAAAGCTTGGAATGTGTACTACAATCCATCTTTGAAATGCAAATTGAAATTCCAAGTTGAAGTGTATGGAAAATGGCCTTGAAGTTAGGTAGAAAACCTTGCCAAAATAGGTTAAAATTTCACTAAGTTAAGAATGGTTTAGCACCCTTATTCCAAAAATTGTAACTTGAGATACAAGCCTCATTTGGGAAAACTTTGTGAATAAAAGTTGTAGATTATGCAATAAGCTACAACTTTCATGTTTTGACTTTTGTTTGAATCCAAATGAATCTTGGTGAGAAAGTGGGGCAAAGTTGGGAAAAAATTAGGGTTTTCCATAACTTAGAAAAATTTTAAGTTATGAAAAATTCCCATTTCAAACCCTAATTTGCAATTTTTGATTTCTTGGTGAACAAGTTTCATGATGTGGCATGTTTTGATGAAAAATGAATCTTGACTCTTGATTTTGACCAAAAAGTCAAAGTTTGACTTTTCAGTATACAGTCAAAATTGATCAATTGACTGAGAAATTCAACTATCAATCTTGTGTATTTGGGATCTTTTGAACTTGTTGAGCATGTCAAGATGAATCCATGGGGTCCTTGAGTCCATATGTGAGCTTGGTTTGCCATTGGCTAGGTCAAACAGTCAAAAATTACCCTTGTGCAGTCAAAACCCTAAAAAATGACCATTTTACCCTTTTGATGATCTGATCAAATTTCTTGTGGAATTGTGATCCAAACTTGATCAAATGGTCTATGTGAGTTCATAATGTTGATGTGGGTCAATTTTCATGAGATTTGACTGTCAATTGGCCACAGTTGACTTTTTTCTCCAATACAGTTGATTTCTAGGTCAACTGTCCAATTGACTGGGCAAAACGTGGAATCAAGACTTGAAACTTTGTATGAATAAACTTGGGAGTCCAACATGAAGCATGAAATTCATCTTAGGCTTTTTAGGTCAAAACATCTTTGTGCAAACACAAACCCTAATTTGGGTTAACAGTGCAAGGAGGAGTCTTGAGCAGAGGGAACCCTAACTGGATCTTGAGCTCCCAGGGTTTTGTGATGAGGAAATGTTGAGGAAATGGGAGGGCAAATTTTGGGGTACAACAGTTGCCCCTGTTCAATCTTCTTGAACCTAAAGAGTTAGATTGGCAAGTTTGCCTTTCGTGACTCGAGGGTAAAAGGAGATTGGACACTAGAGTGCCCGGAAATTTGCACTCGCATGTTGGAGTATCAACAATGTGATGTCGGGAATGGGCTTATAGATGCCATTTGGATAGGTGGTGGATAGGGATATGGGCTTATAGATGCCATCTAGATATGTGACAGAACCTTGTCGGGAATGGGCTTATAGATGCCATTTGGAAGTGATGATCGCACAAGAGATTCCTTAGCGAGAACTTTGTGTATTTGAGAAAGGCAGATGCTTTCCTGGCTTGTTACAGGTGTTTGATCTTCAACCTCCTTATGCAGATATGCCCTGGCTGGATACATGTATCGAATCTACAATTGGTTGCTCACAGATGTGCCCTGGCTGGATACAGGAGTCGAATCCGGAAATATTCGTCAATAGATATGCCCTGGCTGGATACAGGAATCGAATCTTCGAACTCTTCAGACGTGCCCTGGCTAGATACAGGAATCGAGTCTGGAAATGTGGTCAACAGATATGCCCTGGCTGGATACAGGAATCGAATCTTCGAACTCTTCAGACGTGCCCTGGCTAGATACAGGAATCGAGTCTGGAAATGTGGTCAACAGATATGCCCTGGCTGGATACAGGAATCGAATCTTCAAACTCTTCAGACGTGCCCTGGCTAGATACAGGAATGGAGTCTGGAAATGTGGTCAACAGATATGCCCTGGCTGGATACAGGAATCGAATATGGAAATGTTGTAGTTGATAGATGTGCCCTGGCTGGATACAGGAATCGAATCTTCGAACTCTTCAGACGTGCCCTGGCTAGATACAGGAATCGAGTCTGGAAATGTGGTCAACAGATATGCCCTGGCTGGATACAGGAATCGAATCTTCAAACTCTTCAGACGTGCCCTGGCTAGATACAGGAATGGAGTCTGGAAATGTGGTCAACAGATATGCCCTGGCTGGATACAGGAATCGAATATGGAAATGTTGTAGTTGATAGATGTGCCCTGGCTGGATACAGGAATCGAATCTTCGAACTCTTCAGACGTGCCCTGGCTAGATACAGGAATCGAGTCTGGAAACTGATCACTCTCAGATATGCCCTGGCTAGATACAGGTATCGAATCTGGAATTGTGACAGTTGAAGGTAGTTGTCTTTGGGATTGTCTTTTTCCCTGAAAAGGTAAAACATAAGTTGTATGCAATGTCATGATGTATGATATGCATGATGTTTTAACACGAGACAGTGTTGTATGCACTTTATCATGTATGTAAGCAGGATGTATGAAAACGTGAAATGTTTATGAATGTATTTTCGTCTTAGGAAAATAAATCCTTGACGATCGGCTGGGGAATTGTTCTGTGGAAGAGATACTTTGCTGAAGTTTTGATGAGTTCTGCTGAGGACTTCAATGATGGATTCCGCTGGGGATAGTGATGATAAACTCCGCTGGGGATACCAAAGATAAACTTCGCTGGGGATACCAAAGATAAACTCCGCTGGGTATTGAAAGAACTTTGTTGAGGGCGATTTTCCGTGGCAATTAGCTGAGGATAACCCAGTTATAAGCCCTTGTGAGGAATAACTCTGAATAAAGCTCGGAAGAGACGTCCGTATTCTGCAGGGAACAAGCTTCCAGAATCTACTGGGGATAAGCTTTAAGACCTGTCGGGGAATGTTGTGCCTTTTTAGGACTTATGGGGAGTCAACTCCGCTTGGGGAAAGCATTGCGGAATCTTGTCTTACTCCGTGAGGAGTTGAGATGATTTGGTCACATTCTTCAGTCGAATCTACCTTGGTACCTTGGCGGACAAAGCAACCAGACTGCGTCAGACAACTTCACATTGCCCCTATTTCTGATGTCACCTGTAATTAATCTTTTGTTTCATACGCAAATATTTATGAACCAACGATTTTAATGTCAAATGCATATATCAAAAATGAACATTGGACGTTCTTCGCAAGACAAAACAGAAAAAGAAAAACAATGGCAACTTGTATGGACAAGTGAATTTGTATTGATTTGAACTTTGCCTGTGAATAGGCGTTTTTGTACAAGAGGCTGACATCCTAGTAAGAGGACGCCGCCGAATAATCACAGAATTTACAATTTTGAAAAGAAAACAAAACAGCTATGTGAACAATCCCACTGGGTTCCAACCCTGCTATCGCCTTTATGTCTCCAAGCGTCTCATCGCTTTGCTGCCTAGTTGAAGATGAAGCTGATTGGTTGATGCCGAAATCTGAGCCAGATAGTTGATGCCGAATTCCGGATGCGAAGTGATCCAATGAGACATAGTGTTACGCTTTATCCCTAACTTTTGCCTGGACCTCCCTTTCGGGTTTACAGTCCACCGGGATACCCATTTTTGCCCAAGCCGCCTTTTCAGGTTTTCGACTTGCCGGGTGTACAGATTTTTTTCATTTCATCCCTTATTTTTGCCCGAACCCTTTTGGTTCGCCGGGAAGCCCTTATTTTTGCCTAGGTATGTCAACCTAGCGGGTCTTTTATTCATGCGTAGTATCTTTTCACATGTTTAACCACAAATGGCCCTTCGTAAGTAGGGGTCCATTTGCCCCGGGGATCACTTTGAGGAAGGATGATGCGCTTGATTACCAGGTCCCCAACCTGATACTCTTGTGGTCTGGCCTTCTTGTTAAATGCCCTGATCATTCGTTTTTGATACGTCTGACCATGACAGATAGCGGTGAGCCTCTTTTCGTTAATCAGGTTTAATTGGTCAAGTCGAGTCTGGATCCAGTCATCTTCATTCAAGTCTGCATCCTTCATTATCCGTAGAGAGGGTATCTGGACTTCAATTGGCAGGACTGCCTCCATGCCATAGACCAAGGAGAAAGGAGTTGCCCCGGTTGACGTCCTTGCTGAGGTACGGTACCCATGAAGAGCAAATGGCAACATTTCGTGCCAATCCTTATAGGTCACTGTCATCTTCTGCAAAATTTTCTTGATATTTTTATTAGCCGCCTCTACAGCCCCATTCATCTTCGGCCGATAGGGAGAAGAATTGTGGTGCTGTATCTTGAATTGTTCGCAGAGTTCGGTGATCATTTTGTTATTGAGATTGGTACCATTGTCCGTAATGATTCTTTCCGGGACGCTGTACCGACAGATCAGATTATGCCGGATGAAACATGCCACGACGCTCTTGGTTACTATGGCGTAGGAAGCTGCCTCAACCCACTTCGTGAAGTAATCGATTGCTACCAAGATGAAGCGATGCCCGTTGGATACCGTCGGTCGGATCTCACCGATCATATCAATGCCCCACATTGCAAAAGGCCAAGGTGCCATCAGGATGTTCAGAGGAACTGGAGGAATATGCACCTTGTCAGCATAGATCTGGCATTTGTGACAAGTTCGAGAGTGTTTGTAACAATCGGCTTCCATGGTGGACCAGAAATATCCTGCCCTAAGGATTTTCTTTTCCATGGTGTGTCCACTGGAATGAGTTCCGAATGTACCTTCATGCAGCTCTATCATGATTTTCTCTGCTTCAGCCTTATCCACACAACGTAGTAGAGTTGAATCATGATTCCGTTTGTAGAGGATGCCGTTGCTGAGGAAGAATTTTGCCGCAAACCTCCTCATGAACTTCTTGTCATTGACAGATGCACCTTCAGGGTATTCCTGAGCTTCCAAATACCTCTTTACCTCATGATACCAGGGTTTTTCAGTCACCTTCTCGGCCTCGAGATCGTAGCAGTATGTCGGTTCGTCCAACTTCTAGATAATGATCCGGGGAGCCTCATTGTCCCATTTAACTTTGAACATTGAAGACATCGTAGCTAGTGCGTCTGCTAGCTGATTCTCCTCTCTTGGGAAATGTTCAAAAGTTATCTCTTCAAAGTGGGGAAGAAAGTTTGACACATACTCCTTGTAAGGAATAAGATTTGGGTGTTTCGTATCCCACTCGCCTTTGATCTGATTGATCACGAGAGCGGAATCTCCGAAGACACTCAGAAATTTGATCCTTAATTCGATTGCAGCTTGTAGACCCATGATACATGCCTCATATTCTGCCATGTTGTTGGTGCAGTTGAAACACAATCGGGCGGTGAGTGGAGTATGAGTTCCTTTGGGAGATATGATTACAGCGCCGATGTTATTACCCAAAGCATTGGAGGCTCCGTCAAAATGCATAGACCATCGGGATCCTTCCTCAGGTCCTTCATCCGGTCCAGGTACTTCACAGTCAGTTACCACCATGATGTCTTCGTCCGGAAAATCAAAGTTCAAGGATTGGTAATCGTCCACAGGTTGGTGTGCCAAATGATCTGCCAGTACACTTCCTTTAATTGCTTTCTGAGTTGTATACTGGATATCATATTCTGTTAAGATCATTTGCCATCTCGCTATTCTTCCAGACAGAGCGGGCTTTTCAAATATGTACTTGATGGGATCCATCTTTGAAATCAACAAAGTGGTGTGAGTCAGCATATACTGTCTCAGTCGGCGAGAAGCTCATACTAGAGCGCAGCAAGTTTTCTCAAGCAGTGAGTAACGAGACTCACAGTCGGTAAACTTTTTGCTCAAGTAATAAATAGCATGCTCTTTTCGGCCAGACTCGTCATGCTGTCCCAGCACGCACCCCATTGAATTGTCAAGTACTGTCAAATATAGTATCAGAGGTCTTCCTTCCACTGGCGGCATAAGAATGGGTGGCTCTTGGAGATATTCCTTTATCTTTTCAAAGGCAGCCTGACATTCATCGTTCCAGCGTACTACTTGATCTTTCTTCAGTAATTTGAAGATTGGCTCACAAGTAGCAGTCAGATGTGAGATGAATCGGGCAATGTAATTCAGTCGTCCTAGGAAGCCTCTGACTTCTTTCTCTGTCTTTGGAGTTGGCATCTCTTGTATGGATTTTACCTTGGCAGGGTCCACCTGGATACCTTTATCACTTACAATGAAACCCAGCAATTTTCCGGACCTCACCCCAAAGGTGCATTTGTTAGGATTCAACCTCAGCTTATATAACTTCAGTTGGTCAAATAGCTTCCTCAGATGATCAAGGTGCTCCTCCTCAGTTTGAGACCTTGCAATCATGTCATCGACGTATACCTCAATCTCATGATGGATCATATCATGAAACAAAGCAACCATGGCACGTTGATAGGTTGCCCCAGCATTTTTCAATCCGAATGGCATAACTTTGTAACAGAAGGTGCCCCACTGAGTCACAAAGGTAGTCTTCTCCATATCCTCCGGAGCCATCTTGATCTGATTATACCCTGAAAAACCATCCATGAAGGAGAAAACCTTGTGTTGAGCAGTATTGTCAACGAGAACGTCGATGTGAGGTAGAGGAAAATCATCCTTGGGGCTTGCCCTGTTTAAATCCCTGTAGTCAACACACATTATGACTTTACCGTCCTTCTTCGGCACTGGCACCACATTGGCAACCCACTGAGGGTAAGAAGTTACTGCTAGAAATCCGGCATCGAATTGCTTCATAACCTCAGCCTTGATCTTTTCGGACATCTCTGGGCGCATGCGGCGAACCTTTTGCTTTACCGGAGGGCAGTCTTCCTTAGTTGGCAGGTGATGAACTACAATGTCAGCATCCAAACTAGGCATATCTTCGTATGACCAAGCAAAGATCTCTATGTAATCATGTAGCATCTGGATCAATCGTTGCTTCACGCTGAACTCTAGATTAGCCCCAATCTTGACCTCTTTCCTATCTGTCTCCGTACCCAGGTTAATTGTTTCCACCGGCTCTTCATGTGGTTGAATAGCCCTCTCTTCCTGGAGTAGCAATCTCGCGAGTTCACCAGGCACTTCACAATCATCTTCACCTTCGTCTTCGGCCAAGTTGATCGGATTCTCGAAGTCATAACTGGCGGTAGCAGAGCTGTTACTAGTGAGATCCAGAGTGGATTGAAACCTGTATAAGTGAGTGTGTGTAAATATAGCTGTTTTGCAATATATAACACAGAAAGAAAAGAGCACAAGATTTGAAATGCAACAAACGTCCAATGTTTTGATTGATGATATATGGAAATGTCATACAAAAAGCCCTCACAAATGGAGCTACGATGCCCTGGGTAGGACGCCGAGCCAATAAAAGTTTCAACACATTGTTTGTTACAAATTGAAAATCAAAAGAAATAATTACAGCGTGACAAATGTGATAGGTGTAAAATCCTTTGTCGTCCAGTTGCTTGGTCCGTTGCTGGTAGTCGGGTAGATCCAACTGTCAAACTGTGCTTCCTCTACATCCTCCTCAATAGCATTCACCCTTGGACTGGTGATAAACACTGGAGCCTTTCTGATCTTTTCCTTGCGCACAACCCTCTGAGCCTCTGCAGTAAAGCCCAGCCCAAACTTGTCGTTCTTTTGAGTGAAGTCAGGAAGCTGACCCCAGTTCGCACAATTGCCTTTCTCGATTACAGCCCGGGCATCCTTCAAGGATGCCATCTTCAACGGAAAGTCTTCTTCAACCACTGCTTCAGCTGATGCCAAAATTGGAGGTACTTCCTCAAAATGCTGAAAGGGGGTTTCAATAAACTCCCCATCCATCTCGATATACCGGAATGAATTCAAGTGACTAACCATGTATTCCTCCTCACCCTGCACAGTAACAATCTTCCCTCTGACAGGGTATTTGAGCTTTTGGTGTAGAGTGGAAGTTACTGCCCCAGCTTTGTGAATCCAGGGTCGACCCAACAAGCAGGAGTAAGATGGACGAATATCCATTACATAGAACGTTGAGTCGAAAACCTGGGAGCCCACACGAATAGGAATGTCTACCTCACCGTGCACCATCCTCTTAGAACCGTCAAAGGCTCTAACAATGATGTTACTAGGTTTCAGCACCAAACCCTCACAATCCAGACGATCCAATGCCTTCTTGGGTAAAACATTCAGGGAAGAACCGGTATCCACCAACACGTGTGCGAGAGTAGTGCCCCTGCACTCTATAGAGACGTGCAGGGCATCATTGTGATTTTTCCCTTTGGCGGTAAGGTCAGCATCTGAGAACCCCAAGCCATTGTCAGCCGTCAAATTAGCCACACAGTCAGTGAATTGATCCGCGGAGGTCTCTTGCGGCACATGGGCCGTTTTCAGAAATGAAATCAGGGATTTTGCATGGGCCTCTGAGCATAGCAGTAATGATAGCATAGAGATTTTGGAGGGAGTATGCCCCAACTGTTCAACAACGTTAAAGTCACTCTTTTTGATGATTTTAAGAATTTCCTCCATTTCTTGTTGGGAGGCTTCTACAGCAGTCTTTTTTGGCGCCTCCGTCCTGGCAGGCAAATCGGTAGCAACTTCTTTGCCCCGAGTATTAGAGGACTCGGCGGCAGTAGTAGACACAGGAACTTGAACTGAAACATGCACACTTGCGGGTGTGATGGTGAGAGGTTTTCGGATAACTGGCGGTGCAATGTCAGGCGAGAAGAGCCTGCCACTGCGGGTAATCTTGGCGGGACCAGTGATGTTACTGATACTGGTATTGGTGTTGAACTCTTGCTTCACCCCAAGCACATACACGTCGGCCCCATAATGCCATGGGACCGCTTTATCAGACTCATAGGGGAGAGGCCCCAGAACAGTAATAGTAATGGGTGCAACAGACATAATTTGGACTGGTTTCTTCATGGGAGCTTTGGCAGGATTGTAAATTGTGACAACAGATATTTCTTCAACGGAAACAAACGGAACAACAGTTTTCTTGAACTGGATTTCGTTGCCATCCATCAGGCTTTGGATGCCTGATTTCAGCAGTGGACAACCGGTAGGGATAACAGCACACAGGAGGCAACCCTTACTACAACCCGGAAATAAACCGGCTAGTAGTAAATTCCTCTTAACAGTCAACAGAGGGGTAGCAACATCATTCACTGAAACAGCATACAACTCTTCTTCAATGGCATTTACTCTAGGCTGGGGCATAGGAGCAGTTACAACATTCGGCCTCTCAGGCGCTTCAAACTGAATTTCCTTCGCGTCGATAAGATCTTGCACTTTGTTTCTCAAGGCCCAGCAATCATCAGTAGTATGCCCGGGGCTATCAGAATGATAAGCACAACGGGCATTTGGGTTATACTTTGGAGATGCAGTATTAACGACCTTAGGAGCTTCTTTGGTGGTCACCAAGTTGGTTGATAACAGTTGGGGTAAAATTTGCGATAAGGTCATACTCAGTCGAGTATACTGCCTCTTGGGCCTTTCACCTCTTTGTTGATTGTACTGCTGAGGAGCAGCAACAGGTTTTGAAATGACCAGAGCATTGACGGCTTGGCGACTTTCTGGCTTGACTTGTCTTCTAGGACCATAGACGGCACTTGCTTCTTTCTTGAAAGGCCTCTTCTCAGTACTTGCAGCAACACCCTTCTGAATCTTTCCTGACTTGATGCCATCTTCTATTCTTTCGCATGTTAAGATCAAATCGGTAAACCCCGCGGAAGAGTTACCAATCAGATGATTGAAAAATGGCCCAGATAGGGTCCCTAGAAACATATCAACAAGTTCACGATCGGTTAAAGGAGGCTGCACCCTGCCAGCCAAATCCCTCCATTTTTGTGCGTACTCTTTGAATCCCTCGCTTGTTCCTAGCGACATACCCTGAAGTTGGGTACGAGTAGGGGCAAGGTCAGAATTATATTGGTATTGTTTGTAGAAAGTGGTGGCCAAATCTTCCCAATTTCGAACGCTGGTTCCCTCTAGCTGATAAAACCATTCCAACTGAGCTCCAGAGAGGCTGTCTTGAAAGAAATGAATCCAAAGGTTTTTATCTGCCGTATAGGGTTGAATCTTTCTCACGTAGGACCTGAGATGCATTTTGGGACAGGACAGCCCATCATACCTCACAAACACTGGCACTTTGAATTTTGGGGGAATCACAATCCCGGCAACCAAACCCAAGTCTTCAAAATCCAAACCTGGTACTCTTTGTAGCTCCATGGCGGCCAACCTGTCTTCTAACCCTTTGTATTTATCATCAGCTGGAGGGTATTATTGATCAGTATAATCTTCATCCTCTTCGACCTCCTCTTCTTCCGCATCATACTCGAAAGGTACCGCAGCTCCACCTCCTTTTCTGGTTCCTTCATCAGAGATAGGAGGAAATTCAAGCACTCTCCGAGCTTCTCCGTCAAATCTTCTCCCCAAAGTAGCCATCCCAAGTCTCTTTTTCTTCTTTTTCACTGGGTCTTTGTTCCCCAATTGAGTCTTGATATCCTCCTGACCTTTAGCCAAGGTCATCAGGAGTTGCTGGAACTGTGCATTTTGAGCTTGTAGGTCTTTGACTGTTTGCTCGAGATCCATCCTACTGAAATAAACAACAGACAGATAAGGAAACCTAGAGTGAGACCTGCTTATGCACATGATGAATGGTATGCTTATGTATGCAATGCATTCAAGGATTCAGAACATTCAAAATTGTTTCAGACAAAGAAGAATGCACGTCATATTAATAAGAAGAAATTTGTTAGTACATAAATGCCCCATGGGCCAAATATTACAAAATAAACTTCTTAAGGCAAAAAGACATTGCGCATCCTTTTTGGTGCGATGTAGGTGTTGAGGGCCTCTTGCTCATGGAGTCGGCGGGTAAGCTCTAGAACCTTCTTCTCACTGGCGTAGAAGCTAGCTTCAAAAGTATTTCGTTCTTCCTTGAGCTGAATCCAACTCTTCTGCATTTCCTCCCACGATGTAGGCATGTCTGGATGTAGGATGGTGTAGGGAACCTCTCCTTCATTGACGGGCTCTTTAATCACAGGGAGAACATGAGGATAAGGCATCATCAAACTTTGGGCTCGGGCTCGTACCCACTTGAGATAAGGCTCAAGAGGGATGGAGTTCTTGTGTCCCAGAGTCTTGCTATCAACCTTGTTGAGTTTTCCCCAAGCTCTGATGAATCTTTGGCGAAGTCCTTGCGCATCGTTATCAAAGTCAAAAACTAGGTCAGGAATCAACATGTCATGAGGGCCATCCCTCCGTGCATATCCAAATTGTCTCAAAGCTAGGCAAGGGTTGTAGGTGATACCTCCTCTAATTCCAAGTAAAGGAACATTAGGAAATTCTCCGCAACGATCGATGATGATGACATTTTCTCTGGACCGAGAACACCAATGTACATCAGAGTGAGTGAGAGTCATCAACCGTTGGGACCACCTTGAGCCTTGGTCGTTCTTCAAGACAGATTGTGGAAGGTGCGAAATAAACCACCTTGCAAGGAGAGGAGTACAGCACATGAGAACACCCCTCTTTCTCATTGTTCGTGTGTAAAATGAGTGAAGGATGTCCCCAAGCAATGTTGGTATTGGATTTCTGGACAAGAAGATTTTGACGGCATTGACATCTACCAATTGGTCAGGATTTGGGAACAAGACCAACCCATAGATAAGGAGTGCCACAATTTCTTCAAAGGCTTGTAGGTCCAATGAGTTCCAACATTCTTGTACCTTCTCAAACAAGAATTTTGCTAAAAATCCCTTGACGCCGCTTCTGGTTTCCCAATGCCCCTTGATGTCGGATGGTTGTAGATGTAATGCTCGAGCAACATCTTCTGGCTTTGGTTCCTTTTCCGTACCGTTGAAGGGTAGTTGATTAAGGATAGGAATTCTCAGGAGTTGAGAAAACTCCTCCAAAGTGGGCACCAACTGGTAATCGGGGAAAGTGAAACAGTGGTGAAGAGGGTCAAAGAACTGGAATAGCACTTTCATTATGTCTTCTTCAATGTTGGTGTTGACTAGGCTGGGCAGTCTACCATGTCTTTCACTGAAGGATGAGCTTTCCGGAATTCTTGAGGTGAGCTCCTTGAGTTGAGGAGAGATTCTCACAAGGTTGACTTGAATGGTTTTTCTGCGAGGAATTTCCATGACCTACAAAACAAGAACAAAGATGAAGATCCAAAACCCTTGAAATGGTTAGTGAATGCATATGATGTTTTTATGATGTCCATGATGTATGCACAAAACATATGTACAAGCAAATCACACCAAACCCTAGTTTCAGGCTTGCATGGGGTTTCATAGGTAAGTACCCTCTTGAGTGTAGTTGGCTTAAAAACCTGTCCTATAAATAGTAACCGGGTTCTAAGGAGCTCAATATCATTGGGTTGTTTTCATTGTTCATTGTTTTGGTTTAGCCACTTAACTAGCGACCAAAATATTCCAAGAAAACAACCCTCAATGAGTGTAGTATCGAGTATCTACCAACTTCGGACTGTACCAAAGCCGGTCATCTCACTACCCCTAATGTAAGGCCAAGATGGTCAAGTAAGGTTCTAGGTCATTAGTGCTTAGTGACATCACTCAGCGGCCCCGTACTCTCCTTGATTGAACTCAAGGGTTACCGGTACTCACAAATATGTCGCACTAATATAGCTATTGCTTCGACCGTGTCGGTATACCCCACACAGTTTCCACAATGTATTGCTATCTATGAATGTTTCCCAAAATCCGGGTGTAGGATTGCAAACCCAAACAATAGAGCCAAGATATAAAGCAAACAATTCAAACAATTAGTCATGCAAGAGGGTGATCTAAGCCCTAAGGTTACTCCACTTTTAAGATTCTCCCCAGCAGAGTCGCCAGTTCTGTGATACGGTGGGATAACTGACTATGGTTTTGCGTTTGTTTTCGCAAATGTTTCGGTTGAGCAAGAGTCGCCACCGACTTTTTATTTTATCCTAAGGAAAGGTTTAAAAAGCACAGCAAAAACCTTTTGAGATGTTTTCTCGGGTTCAGGGAGTAGATTATAGAAAGGGAAGGTATTAGCACCCTTTCTATCCATGGTTATCCATGGGCTCTTAGTTACTTGCTTAGATCACTTGCCTTTTGTTTTCAATTGTTTGAAATGGTGCTCGTGTGTGTGGGTTTGAAAATGTTTTGAAAAGAAACCAATGTGGTGGCAACCTTTGTAATGATCCATATGGGGGATGTATACAAAGATGTATGTCTTTTGAAAAGGTTTTCATTTTTTAGAGTTGTTTTAAAAGTGTTGTGAGGTGTGGTTTTAGAAAAATAGGCAAGTGTCTTATTTTTTTGTAAGTTTTGATTCAAGTAACTAAGAGGTTATCTACTCCTAAATTTCTCAAAGTTTATTGCTATGTTTTAACCCTTTTAATAAGTTTGTTCCACCATTGTATTTGGTGGACAATCTCATGTTAGGATGTGAAAGGGACGGGCGCGGGTCATCGTTTAGACCATAATTGCAACGGTGTCAAGTATCTTTGGGCAATTTTCTTTAAGGGACTTGATCATTTGTTTAGGCAACATTTTGAAAGCGTCATCGAGGGACTATGATCATTTGATTTGTTTGTTTTGCCCAAAGAGACCTAACATGTAATATGGCCCATTTATTTGAAGGCAACAAAGTGGAATACCCTAGGGGGTGCAAGTGTGATATGTGTTGTCCATTTTCATGCTTGTTTATCTTGAAATTAGGTCAAACTATTTTGTTCGTTTTATTCGCATACAAACCCTAATTCTAGCATGGCATATTTAAAAAGCGTTAAAGTGCGAAAAATAAAATTCCTACACTATTACAACACAATAATATGGGGAAGGGGGGTACAAATGTTCAAATGGGGGGATATTTAGACAAAGAAATTAAACCTAGCTATTACATCATTTTTGGAATATTTGCAACATAATTAAAGGCATAAATTAAATAGAAATAAAACAAATATGCAAGAATGCAAAAAAAGTTTTTATATGTATGAAAAAAAAGTATTATTTATGTCACAAAAATAAAAATAAAAGTATTTTTTTTTGAGTATTTTCATTTTTAGGTCAAAACCCTAGTTTACAAAATAAAATGCATTATTTATTCAATATATACAATATTTATTATTTACATACAAGAATAAAATAAAAATGAAGTCTATTTGTGAAAAATGTATTTTTAATGTTAAATATTAATAAAATAAAATATGTATATTTTTGGTATTTTATTCTAAGTATACTAATGTATATGTATTTATTTATATTATTTACAAAATATGTATTATATATACTAATTAATAATATTTAATATTTAATAAAATAAAATAAAAGTATCTTTTCTATAAATTATTTTCAGAAAGTAGAACAAAATAAAAGTGTATAAAAATGTATTTGCACTATTTTAGTATTTTAAATAAAAAGTATATGTATTTATTTATTTATGTACAAACTAAAAGAAAAATCAAATAAATGCCTAATAAATTCAAAAATGGTGAGAAAAATATTTTTTATATTTTTAATATCATGAGAAAAAATAAATAAGTCAATCCAAAAAAGAAAAAGTCAAAAAACACTAAAAATAAACCAAATGGGCTCAGGGGGTTCAGAAGCAATTGTATGGTGTGAAAAGGAAATACAAGCAAGCCCAGCCCAGATAACCTTTCTTCAACCTCTGGCCAGAAAATATCAAAAAAAAACGCGCGCCTTGTTCCACCATTCAAACATCCTGATTCCTGGCTTGTTAATGAAAACTCACAACATAAAAAATGTTCAGCATCAAGAGACGAATCCAACCATATGCAGAACTTGTCTTAACTCTCTAAGATGAGAGAGAATTTCTTCTCCCCCAAATCCTGACCTAGATTTTCTTCCATGTTCAGACTCAAAATTCTTACAACACACATAATATAAATAAAATCTAATTATATGGGCATGTTCAGGGCAATGATTGTGACATATTCTCTTCACAAACCTAAAGCTAACAATGCCTAATAAGAGAGATACGAATTCATGAACTTACCTATTCAGTTGAAGTTCTATCTGGCAATGGAGAAGCTTTCAATGCAAGGTGATGATTGGGATAGTTTCCTTGAGGTCCAGGGATGCTATTCCAAGCTTTACTTTGTCTTGAAAGCTTTTGAATCGTGCTAGAGCACTTCACCTGCAAATCAGAAAAGTGAAAATGGTGGAACCAGTTAGAGGAATTACAGGTCGTGTTTTAGGTTTTGGTTAGCTTGCATAGATGGTATGGAAGGTGTGTGAACTGGTTTGGGCAAGAAAGCTTGAGAGGAATGAGAGATGGCACTCAAACTGCAGGCCCTGCCCTGTTCTTGCAGTTTGAAGGTGATTCTGGGAATGGGAGTGTATGAGGGATGTTAGGGTCGTGTACTAGCTCAGTTGGTATCTCTTGAATGTGTTTCACAAGTTTGCTTAAGTGTTTGTAAGCTGATATGAGAGTTGGTACAAGTTATGCTATGTTTCTTGAACTTTAAGCAAGCAATGGTCACTTTGTGCTTCTAGCCTGTACAGGCCCCCATACTATGCTGCATACATTGGCCTTGATCAGTGCAATGTGTCTCATAACTTGTGCCAAGAAGATTTCAAGTGTACTTGCTTGGATTTGCATTTGACATAAAGTGAAACTTTTCTAAAATGGATATTATGCTTTATCTATAAATGGATTAATCTTCTAGGCAATGCTTGAACACACAAGACATGGTCTTGGCACAAAGGTTTGGCATTAAATTTATGATTGTAATTGAGATAAAAGGCCTGTAATCAAGTGGCATGCTGAGTTTTGAAAATGCATAGTGTTATGAACATGTAACTTGGCCTAATCAAAAGTGAGTTTTTGCTATATTGTGAAATTCGATTCTCCCTAACCATGAGGTTGTTCGAGAAGTTCTTGGACATTTTAGAAAGCTTGGAATGTGTACTACAATCCATCTTTGAAATGCAAATTGAAATTCCAAGTTGAAGTGTATGGAAAATGGCCTTGAAGTTAGGTAGAAAACCTTGCCAAAATAGGTTAAAATTTCACTAAGTTAAGAATGGTTTAGCACCCTTATTCCAAAAATTGTAACTTGAGATACAAGCCTCATTTTGGAAAACTTTGTGAATAAAAGTTGTAGATTATGCAATAAGCTACAACTTTCATGTTTTGACTTTTGTTTGAATCCAAATGAATCTTGGTGAGAAAGTGGGGCAAAGTTGGGGAAAAATTAGGGTTTTCCATAACTTAGAAAAATTCTAAGTTATGAAAAATTCTCATTTCAAACCCTAATTTGCAATTTTTGATTTCTTGGTGAACAAGTTTCATGATTTGGCATGTTTTGATGAATAATGAATCTTGACTCTTGATTTTGACCAAAAAGTCAAAGTTTGACTTTTCAGTATACAGTCAAAATTGATCAATTGACTGAGAAATTCAACTATCAATCTTGTGTATTTGGGATCTTTTGAACTTGTTGAGCATGTCAAGATGAATCCATGGGGTCCTTGAGTCCATATGTGAGCTTGGTTTGCCATTGGCTAGGTCAAACAGTCAAAAATTACCCTTGTGCAGTTAAAACCCCAAAAAATGACCATTTTGCCCTTTTGATGATCTGATCAAATTTCTTGTGGAATTGTGATCCAAACTTGATCAAATGGTCTATGTGAGTTCATAATGTTGATGTGGGTCAATTTTCATGAGATTTGACTGTCAATTGGCCACAGTTGACTTTTTTCTCCAATACAGTTGATTTCTAGGTCAACTGTCCAATTGACTGGGCAAAACTTGGAATCAAGACTTGAAACTTTGTATGAATAAACTTGGGAGTCCAACATGAAGCATGAAAGTCATCTTAGGCTTTTTAGGTCAAAACATCTTTGTGCAAACACAAACCCTAATTTGGGTTAACAGTGCAAGGAGGAGTCTTGAGCAGAGGGAACCCTAACTGGATCTTGAGCTCCCAGGGTTTTGTGATGAGAAAATGTTGAGGAAATGGGAGGGCAAATTTTTGGGTACAACAACTGTAGATCAAATGGAGCTTTTGACTGTGCAAATTGGCACTGTGAGTCTTGAAACTTGGCATGTAGGTGCTAGAGAATGTATATAGGCCTATGAGACTTGATTGAACCATTGAAAACCCCAAATTCCTTGAAAGAACCAAAACCCTAATTTCAGCTGTCTTAGGAAGTGATTTGACTGTATAACCTCTTGAGCAATTTGAAGATCATTCTTGACAAATCTTGAGGAATATGGGAGGGTAAATTTAGGGGTACAACAGTTGCCCCTGTTCAATCTTCTTAAACCTGAGGATGTAGATTGGCTTGTGTGCCTTTCGTGATCCGAAGGTGGAAGATGATTGAACACTAAAGTGCCCAGAAATTTGCACTCGCATGGTGTAGTATCAGCAAGGTGATGTCGGGAATGGGCTTGCAGATGCCATTTGGAGAGATGATGGATAGGAGGATGGGCTTATAGATGCCACCTGGAGGTTGTTGGTTGGTAGTTGTCTTTGTTGACGGGTTGTCTTCATTGACGGGTTGTCTTCAGAAAAATCTCTAGGAATCGATTTAACTGGACCAAAGGAGGTTTTTTGATAATGATGTGATAAAGGAATCTGAGACGATTGCTACTCCAAATAGATAATGAAGGAATCTGGGACGATTACTACCTCAGCAGGATGATGAAGGAATCTAGGACGATTACTACCTCAGCAGGATAATGAAGGAATCTAGAACGATTACTACCTCAGCAGGATGATGAAGGAATCTTGGACGATTACTACCTCAGCAGGATGATGAAGGAATCTAGGACGATTACTACCTCAGCAGGATGATGAAGGAATCTAGGACGATTACTACCTCAGCAGGATGATGAAGGAATCTAGGACGATTACTACCTCAGCAGGATGATGAAGGAATCTAGGACGATTACTACCTCAACAGGATGATGAAGGAATCTTGGACGATTACTACCTCAGCATGATGATGAAGGAATCTAGGACGATTACTACCTCAACGGGATGATGAAGGAATCTTGGACGATTACTACCTCAGCAGGATGATGAAGGAATCTAGGACGATTACTACCTCAGCAGGATGATGAAGGAATCTAGGACGATTACTACCTCAGCAGGATGATGAAGGAATCTAGGACGAATACTACCTCAGCAGGATGATGAAGGAATCTAGGACGACTACTACCTCAGCAGGATGATGAAGGAATCTAGGACGATTACTACCTTAACAGGATGATGAAGGAATCTAGGACGATTACTACCTCAGCAGGATGATGAAGGAATCTAGGATGATTACTACCTCAACGGGATGATGAAGGAATCTAGGACGATTACTACCTCAGCAGGATGATGAAGGAATCTAGGACGACTTCTACCTCAACGGGATGATGAAGGAATCTAGGATGATTACTACCTCAGCAGGATGATGAAGGAATCTAGGACGACTACTACCTCAGCAGGATGATGAAGGAATCTAGGACGACTTCTACCTCAACAGGATGATGAAGGAATCTAGGACGATTACTACCTCAGCAGGATGATGAAGGAATCTAGGACGACTACTACCTCAGCAGGATGATGAAGGAATCTAGGACGATTACTACCTCAACGGGATGATGAAGGAATCTAGGATGATTACTACCTCAGCAGGATGATGAAGGAATCTAGGACGATTACTACCTCAACGGGATGATGAAGGAATCTAGGACGATTACTACCTCAGCAGGATGATGAAGGAATCTTGGACAATTACTACCTCAGCAGGATGATGAAGGAATCTAGGACGATTAATACCTCAACGGGATGATGAAGGAATCTTGGATGACTTCTACCTCAGCAGGATGATGAAGTAATCTAGGATGATTACTACCTCAAAAGGATGACTTTTATCTGTCGATTGATCTTTCCTGAATAGGTAAAGAGTTAGTTGTATGCAATGTCGTGATGTATGCATTGTGTAATGATGTTCTCAAAATAAATGAGATTTATGTTATATGATATGTATGCATGTCATAATGTATGGGGATGTGATGTTTTAGTTGGGGAAGATAAATCCCGGAGCTGTTGGAGAATAGTGTTGAATTCTTCGTTTCTGCTGGGGATGGTGAACGAAGATGGTTGTGAGAATAAACCTGTAGGAGAAAATAACTCCATTGGGGAATAAACTTGATGAAGAGATTACTCTGCGGGGAATACTCTGTGGGAAGAGACGCTTTGCTGAGATTTTAACGATAACTCCGTTGGGGATTCCGTTGATAAGCTCTGTTGGGGATTTTGATGAACTCTGCTAGGGGATAGAAAGAACTTCGCTGGGGATGATCTTTCAGTTGCAACTTGCTGAGGATAACCCAGTTAGACTCTTGTGGGGATAACCTCTGAATTTGGCTGAGGAGATGCAGTCATATTCTTGCAGGGGATAAGCTTCCAGAATCTACTGGGTACGATGATTCAACTCTGGCGGGGAAGCTTTTTTAGACTGCGCTGGGAAGATGGCTCCACTGGGGGTATCTTGTATTCTACCGGGGAACATTCTTATATTTAGTTGACGAATATTAAGACTGCCGGGGATGCTTGCTGAGGAATATCTGTATAATCCGCTGGGGAATATTAAGACCTACTGGGGATACCCAACCTTTTTAGGGCTGATGGTAGACCAACTCTGCTTGGGGAGAGTATTGTTGATTTGTTCATAGTTGCAAGTCTCAGTGGGAAGAGCTTCCATTATTGTCTTACTCTGCGGGGAGTGAAGGTATCTTGGTCATATTCTTCAGCTGAATCTACCTTGTACCTGGTGGACAGAGCAGCTTGTACAGTTCGGACAATTCTTATTGCCCCCTATTTCTGCGGGAGAAGGTGCCTGTGGAGGTGCTTGATAACTGTCGATTGACAAATCTTCTTCTGGTAGGAAAGTGACGAGATGACGAGACATAGTCGTACGCTTTGATCCCTAAATTTTGCCTGGACCGCCCTTTCAGGTTTTCAGTCCATCGGGATACCCTTTTTTTGCCCAAGCCGCCTTTTCAGGTTTTCGGCTTGCCGGGTGTACAGATTTTTTATTTTCATCCCTTATTTTTGCCCGAACCCTTTTGGTTCGCCGGGAAGCCCTTATTTTTGCCTAGGCCAGTTGTTGTACCCCAAAATTTTCCCTCCCATATTCTTCAAGATTTGCAAAGAGCATGCTTCAAAATCTCCCAAGGGTTGCACAGTTCAATTGCCTCCTAACAGTCAAGAATTAGGGTTTTGGTTCTGGCAAAGAAATTGAAGTTTCCAAGGGTCCAAACAAGTCCCACATGCCTATAAACATTGTCAAGCATCCTTATGCCAAGTTTCAAGACTTACAGCACAAAATTGCACAGTCAAAAACCCTAATTGCTCAACAGTCAACTGCAGGGGCAAAATGGTCATTTGACAGTCAAAAGTTAAAATTTTTGGTCAACATCTTATTTTGAAGCCACAAACATCATTTGATCAATTCTTGATCATGATTCTCAAGGCATGGCTCAAAAAGTCTCAAGATGCAAAAGTTTCTATTTTTGGACAGCTGAAAAAGTCAACTGCAAATTGACCAGGGCATAACTTCCACATGGTTTATCAGAAAAATTCCATCCAAAGCTCATTTTGAAGATAATGACATTTCCTACAACTAATCTTCACACTTCAAGTCCAAGAAATGCTCTCACAAAAAGTTATCAATCTCAACATTATAGGTCATTTTCAAAAGTCAACAAAAAGGCACTTTAAGTCAAAGACCATAACTTGAGATTGGTATATCAAAATGACATGGGACCAAAGGCATTGGTTAGAGGACTTCAAGACCTTTCCAAAATGTCCAAGAACATGATCAAAGCTTAAATATTGAGCAAGATATGCCTTGAGGAAGTTGGGGAATTTTTGGGAATTTTGAAAAATCAACTTTGCTTCAAATGCCTCAAAATTGCTAATGGGCCTCATTTTCTTCCAAGAATCATCTCCCAAAAGCTATGCACGACCCATTGACCCAAAGGGGAGTTATTTTCTTATTTTTAATTTATTAATTGAATTTTTAAATCTATTAATTCATTTAATTAAAATTAAATATAAGAAAAATATCAAATCATTGGTTTTAAATCTTTTTGTGCAGTAAATAGGTCCATTACATGCTCAATATTTCGTGTTCCAATCAACAAAGGCAAATCTTCCATAATTGGCATGTTCTTCATGATAAAAAGATTGAAAAAGATTATGCAAAATCAAAGATTCAAAATCATCAATGCAAAGGTTGTTGGGCTTGGATTGTTGACCTAAAACATTCCTCATATATGCATAAACCTAAACCTAATCACAAGAACAAGCAAGCTGCGCCTCAGACCAAAGAACCACTTTGCATTTTTTGTCAAAAACCTCAAAACCGATTTCATAGTTAGAGTATGATTCAAAGACTACAAACAATTCCAAAAGCTTGCTGAGGTCTTCCTGAACATAACTCAATCCTTTTCCAGCCCCCACGCACAAAGAAGTGGTAGAATAAAGTCAAACTTTCTCAAACTTTTTTCATATTCGTGTTTCATGATTCATGCAGTGTTTTTGATTTCTAATGCTTGATTTATACTAATTTAATCATTCTAAAGCTAACTGTGCCATCCAATTGAGTTTTTAAGGCCTGTATGAGAATCCACCATGGGAACTCTTTAGGGTTGCAGAAACCTCAAATTGGGGACTTTTTCATATGGAAAAATTAGACAGCAAAACCTACACCATTGAAATCGTGACATTCTGAAGGACAAAATCCATACCTCGCGCCCAATTTATCATTACTCAGTGCTTAATCGCTATTATTCACTGTACTATTTAGTGGGGGTTTAAAACCCCCGCTACTTGCTTGACATTTTTGCAGAAAGAAGAAGATGATGCAGGCGTGGCTGAACATGATTGGAGTGTTTGAATCTGGCGCGGTTTTTTAATGTTTTATATCATTAGTTTTATGTTCTCATTATGAATTTTGTGTTCCATTATGTTATCAAAACGCGCAAACAGCACAATTGGCAAGGCATTAGCATGGTAAACGTTGGGACCTGGGTTCGATTCCCAGGTCCCCCACTTTATTCCATATTATTTTGTTCAATATACTTCCATGCAGTGCTTCATCAAGGGATCACCATGCAACTCCAGATCTCTGCTTGCCACGCGCCTAACAACTCCAATCCAAAGGCCAGGATGGATAGTCCACCATGGACACCAGTCAACACCTCCACACACAAGTCAGAAAAGTCAAAAGGGCCTCAATCAAATGGGCCAAATTGCTTTCCATGAACCTCCAAAGGGGCCTGAATACCCCCCATGTTTGCCTTTCCTTTCTCCATTTTTATTCTTTCCTTTTATTTATTTTAATTATATTATTTGTTTTATTTAATTCCATAAAATTAGTTTTATAATACAAAAACACAAAAAATCAGAAATCATAAAAATAAAAATATATTTTATTTAATGTTATTTTGTAAATAAATTTTGTTAACCAATTTAGTTTTAATTTTAGGTTTAATTTTAATGTTTTTTTTAATAAACTAAAAAATGTAAAAATTAGGGTTTTAATACTTTTATTCTTTTTCCTTTTTACCATTATTAATTATTTTTGTAAATAAACATGCCATTTAAATAATTAATGTAAATTAGGTCAAAACTTAAACATTTTCTTTAATAAATTAAAAACAATTTAGAACTAGGCTTTTATTTAACTTTTAATTCCAATTAATTCTCTTTAATTTCATAAACCCAAAAACATAAAAAATAAGTTCTTTTTCTCATTTAATAATTAAATCAATTTTCAATTCCAATTTAATTTCTTTAAAGGGTCCAACGCCCTCGCACCTTCGATCATAATTCCATTTCGCGCGTTTGCTTTTTATTTCCTTTTTAAATTTCATGTAATTGCCCCAAAGCTTTGTAATAGATAATTAGGACATTTATTTTCCGTATTTTATTTATTCAAATCGGGTCTTGGTTTAATTTGGCGATGTAGACCCGCGCCTTGTAATAGCGTAGGACTTTTACTTTCCGCTCTTTAAATTCCCGCACCCTTAACTGTTAAGACACATGAAAGAATGTATGCTCAAATAAAATCAAAGCGTAGAACACTCAATGCATGATCAAGACAAATATAACCGAAAATGACACACAATTCACACACCACTCTTAGGGTACGCCTCATTGTTGCCTTGCCCCTCGAAACGTGGTCGTCGAGTAGAGGAAGTCTTAGTAAGTCCTTATGTCCATGAACATGGCATAAGGGTAGCTTCTAAGGTGTCCTACTGTTGCTCTGGTGATCACACTGTTGCCTTGCCCCTCGAAACGTGGTCGTCGAGTATAGGATGTCTTAGTGAGTCCTTATGTTCCATTGATCTAGTTGCCTCGAACGGTTGCCTCGGAACAAGTTGCCTCGAAACGGTTGCCTCGGAATAAAAAGATCAATGGCATAAGGGTAGCTTCTAAGGTATCTTACTATTGCTCGGTGACCACACTGTCCCTAATCCTCGAATTGACACGAACACCTCCAACGGTGATGCTACCTACCTCTCAATGGTGGGATGGCACTACCTTAAGGACATTTACACAGACTAATTCCTTAGGGTAGGTAGATGACTCGTAGATACTTGCTCTAATTCAAAACAAATGAAAAAACTTCTTTTCACACCGACACTTTGCAAAAAGCTTTCAAAAACAACTTTTCAAACACTCTTGAGGACTGATATAAGAGTCGAACTGAAATTTTAAACGGAACTTTTTCAAACCCACTCACTTCGAAAAGCAAACAAACATTTTGAAAACACAAATGAGCAAGTATCTAAGAGCCCATGGATAGAAAGGGTGCTAATACCTTCCCTTTCTATAAATCTACCTCCCGAACCGAGAAACTATCTCATAAGGAATTTTGCTGTGCTTTTGTCCTGTCCATGTTGGAGAAAATAAAAGATGGTGGCGACTCTTGCTTCCGCGACATTTCGCGAACCAGCTTTAAAACAGTCAGTTCTAGATCCACCGATCACAGAACTGGCGACTCTGCTGGGGAATAAACTTATAAAGTGAGGTGTACCTTAGGATAGTTCATAACTGTGTTTTCAGTTGTTTTGACTTGTTTGCTTTAAATTGTGGGTTGCATCGGAGTTACATAGATCCTAACCCGGATCTGGGGATACCCTATTTAGGTAGCATAAGCTGTGAGGGACCTGTCCGGCATAGACCGACATGGGTGAAGCAGTGGCTACGTTGGTGTGGCGCCTTGGTCTGTACCGATATCCCTTGTGTTGCAACGAGGAGAATATGGGTCTTCTGAGGAGTCATTAAACACCAACAGACCTTAGAACCTTAAAAGACACAACTTGGCCAATAGAACAGTAGCAGTATGCTACGCCCATTGAGGCTAAACTCTCGTGATGGTTCTGGCCGCAAGAAAAGATTGCGATGCTGGAGTTATAACCGATTGAGGGTAGTCAATGATATTGGGATCCTCTAATAATCCGGTTACTTTTGATAGGACAGGTATGAACCAACAAACTGAAAGAGGGTAATACCTAGACCTCATGCTGGCCTAAACTCTAAGGGCTGTGGTGTGACTTGTATGCTTTCGAACTTGACTATTTGCATGCTTGTTATCTGACACTTGAGTTTCTTGCAGGTTTTGTTTATAGTCCTTAATTGGGACTCATAACAGGGTTTACTTGAGTTTCTTGTAGGTTTTGTTTATAGTCCTTAATTGGGACTCATAACAGGGTTTACTTGAGCTTCTTGCAGGTTTTGTTTGTAGTCCTTAATTGGGACTTATAACAGGGTTTACCTATGTTATTCCATGCATAGCATAACATCATGCCATCATACCATTGCATACGTCCTGCATGAGGATTAATCCATTTCAAGGATCTCAAGGGTTTGTGATGCAGGTCATGATTGAATCAAACTGTCTAGCAAGGGGCAAAGGGGATTCATTTTCCTCTAGCCAAGGTTGTCAGGGGCTATGACCCACTAGATATGGTGAGCTTTGACCCTTGAAGAAGGACTCTCAGCAACATGAAGTTCCTTCAATCAAGCTACCGGATCCAAATTATAACAAATTTTCTTGTTTATCCCGCGAGGTCCTTGAAAACATTACAGGCATGTCATACACATCATTGCATAACAGGTACCCTTGTTGCAGGTCACTTACCTTTCTCGCTGTCTATTTCAGCAATGGCTTCCCAACAAGATAACCAGGACCTTCTTGCTCAAGAGACTCGGTTCGGGGAAATCTTCCTGAGTCTATCCAAGGGGCAGGAGGAGCTGAGAACACTTCTCACGGGGACTTTGGTCAGGAACAGCGCTGAGGACGAACGGCTGAAACATCTGCAAGCTGAAGTGGATGCAATGAAAGCCCAGATGCTGGGGCAGGTGACTGCCATTCAAGGTTTAGCTCAAAGACAAGAAGAGCTCGGAGTTCTCATCAACCAACTGCTTCAGGGTAACCAACTGGGGCAAACGTCTAAGGGTAAAGAGCCAGTCATCATTCAACCATCTTTGAGACAAGGAGATAAGGGGAGAACTCCTCAAATGGCTCCAGGGTCACAAATTCAGCATCAACCTCACCAGCTTCAGCCAGACAAGCCCAGGAGGCAATTCACCTAGCTCAACATGTCGTTGTTTCAAGCTTTACAACGCCTGTTGAGATTGAATCTGATCACATTAAGGGCTCATCCCCGGAACCCCAACACATCATCTCCTACCTATCATCCCAATAAAAGGTGTGCCTACCACTCTGCCAGTCCAGGACATGATACAAATGAGTGTTGGGCTCTGAAGAACAAGATCCAGGACCTGATTGATGAAGGAGCATTGGAGTTCACACAAGATGGTCAGGCTGAGTTTTTCTACCATCCCTCCAAGGCTCACCATTTGAAGTGACAAGCCCTGAGACTAGAAAACTTTTGTTTATTCGAATGTTCAAGTTGTGTTGTTCTTTGATTGTTTAAACATTTATTCATGTTAAACGTTGTTATTCCATTAATGCATCGCATATGTCTGTTTTGAATCAATATATTCGCATTCGCTATATTCAAAATGCTTTCATTTTTGTGATGTTCAAACTCTCGATTAATAACTCTAAGCCTCTTGAGGGAGGATGACGAAAACGATACCACTATCTTTACAGTATGCTTTTGAACAGACCCCGCTGATGAGGTACAGGCATTGTTTCAATTCCTAAACACTGGAGTTATAAGGAAGATAATCCCTCGTCAACCCCTTTGAGCCAAAGAAGTAGGAGTTTTTCTTTTCGAAAATTAAAACCCTTAATCATAACCTGGGGCAGGGTAGTTCTCTCAGTTGATCCAAGTGCACAACGAATGACACCAAAGAGGTCCTTACAAAACAAAAGACAGTGATGGTTCCGAACAATCATACAGACAGGCAGTCATTACTTCTCAAAATAAAAACCCATTAAGTCAAAACCTATGAAGGAGACTTACAAAACTGGGGCATCCCGCTGACTGTAATTCCAAAAGAAACAGTTCAGGCAAAAAACAGGGATAATGAAATCAAAAAGAAAGAGGTCCGACAAATCCTCAACAAAAGGAAAGGACTGCCTATTCAAAATAAATTGTCAACATCCGAACCATCACCGGAAAATCAGAGCAAAGACTCAAACAAGGTCTAACGTATGATCAACTGAGTTTAGGTTTGGAGAATATCACGAAGAGCGGGTGGGTACAAATAAAATTTGAGCCTTTATCCTTTGTTTCTTAAACCGTGAACCAGGCCACGTTACAACCCTAAAAAGTCCTAGCTGAAGCATGGGCTAGTTCGAAAGCATATTGTTACGAAGGTATCCTGACTCCTAAAGGCTCGCGGTAAAATAACGAGTTGACATCACATTTTACAAAATTTGCTGGTTTTACTGAAAAAATGCATTTTTCAAAAAACTTCAAGACAGACATAAGCTTTGCATTTTTAAGATAACATTGTTTGCATATGACTATTTGTTTGAGCAGCATAGAAGTTTGCACGACGAACATCCAATGAACAAAAGTCTTCTCAACAAAGAGGTCACCTCAAGTGGAAGAAACACTTCCAATCAAGGGGAATGGCATGATCAATGTCTATCATCTGGGGCAGTCCAGTCAAGATTCGAGGAATCTCTCAAAGCCAACCAGCTTGGGGCAAATCTATGCCCGAGTCACTTGGGGCATTCCAGCAACGAATCTTGCTTAATCAGACATCTTCTGGTAGCAGGGCAACACAACACTATTAACAGGGGCACCCCCTACATCCTGAGAGCGTGGACATAGTTGGAAAAATACTACGCATAATCAAAGACCCGCTAGGTTGACATACCTAGGCAAAAACAAGGGCTTCCCGGTGAACCAAAAGGGTTCGGGCAAAATAAGGGATGAAAAAAGATCTTGTACATCCGGCAAGTCGAAAACCTGAAAAGGCGGCTTGGGCAAAAAATGGGTATCCCGGTGGACTGAAAACCCAAAAGGGCGGTCCAGGCAAAAGTTAGGGATCAAAACGTACGACTATATCCTGTCATCTTGTCACCTGCCTACCAGAAGAAGGTTGGTCCATCAACAACTATCAGCACCTCACAGATCTTCCTCTCCCACCTCAGAAATAGGGGCAATAATGAGTCGTCCAGGCGATCCAATCACTCTGTCCACCAAGGTACCAAGGTAGGTTCGGTTGAAGAACATAACCAGTATATCTTAATCCCCCAGAGAGTGAGCCAGCAAGTCAATGCACTCTCCCCAAGCAAAATTATACAATCAGCCTTAAGGAAGTTGGGTATCCCCCACAGATCTCAACATTCCCCAGCACAATATACAAACATTCTTAACAAGTATCCCCGGTAGTCTTGATCTAAGATTGTTCCCCGGTGGTCTACCAGGAATTCAGTAGAGTCACTCCCAGTACATCTCAAAATTTCCCCAGGAGAGTCCAGTATAGTTCCAGATTTCCCCAGGAAAGTTTGAATCCATCTCCCCAGCAGGAAGCTTCTCCTCCGCAGAGCACGAACGCGTCCCCGGCTTTATTCAAAGATTATTTCCCTACCAGGATATAACTGGGTTATCCTCAGCCAAAAGCCACGGAAAGATCGTCCTCGGCGAAGTCTTCTTATCCCCAGCGGAGTCTATTAAAACTTCCAACATAACGATGGTATCCCCAGCGAAGTTACCATCAATATCCCAGCAAAGTACCTCTCCTCCCACAGACTTTTGTTCCCCAGCAAGATCTCTTGAATAAATTTTCTCCCTGCAGAGTAATCCATTTGCCAAGTTTATTCCCCAACGGAGTTATCTTCTCCTAACGGTATTTTTGCAACTATCATCCCCAGCAGAAACAACAAAGCATTATCCTCCAACATCAGCCCAGGATGTGACTTCCCGGCACTCGTCAAGGATTCACTTTCCTAGACGAAAACATACATTCATAAACATCGCACTTCCATACATTATATCATGCATATACGCATCATATCTTACAATCTCATTTATGTTGAGGACATCACGGCTTGATCCATATCATGCATTGCATATGACTGACCTTTACCTTTCAGGAAAGATCCAGTCAAGTTCTCAGCTATGTCCAAGACCTCCTCTGGTTCAGTTAAGTCGACCCTAAGATTTCTCTGATTCTTATCCAGTTGAAGTTATTTCAAGACTTTCGTCTGGTTCAGTTAAATTGACCCTAAGATTTTTCTGATTCTTATCCAGTCAAAGAGATTCCAAGACCTTGTCCGGTTCAGTTAAATCGACCCTAAGATTTTTCTGATTCTTATCCAGTTAAAGGCCTTCTCTGGTTCAGTCAGATCGACCCTAAGATCTCCCTGATTCTTATCCATTTGAAGTTATTCCAAGACCTTGCTTGGTTCAGTTAAATCGACCCTAAGATTTCTCTTATGCTTATCCAGTCAAAGGCCTTCTCTGGTTCAGTCAGATCGACCCTAAGATCTCCCTGATTCTTATCCAGTTGAAGATTCTAAGACCTTGCCTGGTTCAGTTAAATCGACTCCTAAATATTTTTCTGATTCTTATCCAGTCAAAGGCCTTCTCTGGTTCAGTCAGATCAACCCTAAGATCTCCCTGATTCTTATCCAGTTGAAGATTCCAAGACCTTGTCCGGTTCAGTTAAATCGATTCCTAAAGATTTCTCCGATGCTTATCCAGTCAAAGGCCTTCTCTGGTTCAGTCAGATCGACCCTAAGATCTCCCTGATTCTTATCCAGTTGAAGATTCCAAGACCTTGTCCGGTTCAGTTAAATCGATTCCTAAAGATTTCTCTGATGCTTATCCAGTCAAAGGCCTTCTCTGGTTCAGTCAGATCGACCCTAAGATCTCCCTGATTCTTATCCAGTTGAAGATTCCAAGACCTTGTCCGGTTCAGTTAAATCGATTCCTAAAGATTTTCCTGATTCTTATCCCGTCAAAGGCCTTCTCTGGTTCAGTCAGATCGACCCTAAGATCTCCTTGATTCTTATCCAGTTGAAGATTCCAAGACCTTGCCCAGTTCAGCTAGATCGACGCCTAAAGATTTTTATGTTTCTTATCCAGTCAAAGGCCTCCTCTGGTCCAGTTAAATCGATTCCTAAAGATTTTTCTGATGAAGACTCAGTAGAAGACGTCCAAGATTCTCTCATCGTTACTGTTGAGGTTGAAGTCGCCTATGATTCTCTCATCGTTACTGTTGAGGTAGTAATCGCCCCAGATTCTCTCATCGTTACTGTTGAGGTAGTAATCGCCCAAGATTCTCTCATCGTTACTGTTGAGGTAGTAATCGCCCCAGATTCTCTCATCGTTACTGTTGAGGTAGTAATCGCCCCAGATTCTCTCATCGTTACTGTTGAGGTAGTAATCGCCCCAGATTCTCTCATCGTTACTGTTGAGGTAGTAATCGCCCCGGATTCTCTCATCGTTACTGTTGAGGTAGTAATCGCCCCGGATTCTCTCATCGTTACTGTTGAGGTAGTAATCGCCCCGGATTCTCTCATCGTTACTGTTGAGGTAGTAATCGCCCCAGATTCTCTCATCGTTACTGTTGAGGTAGTAATCACCCCAGGTTCTCTCATCGTTACTGTTGAGGTAGTAATTGCCCCAGATTCTCTCATCGTTACTGTTGAGGTAGTAATCGCCCCAGATTCTCTCATCTTTACTGTTGAGGTAGTAATCGCCCCAGATTCTCTCATCGTTACTGTTGAGGTAGTAATCGCCCCAGATTCTCTCATCGTTACTGTTGAGGTAGTAATCGCCCCAGATTCTCTCATCGTTACTGTTGAGGTAGTAATCTCCCCAGATTCTCTCATCGTTACTGTTGAGGTAGTAATCGCCCCAGGTTCTCTCATCGTTACTGTTGAGGTAGTAATCGCCCCAGATTCTCTCATCGTTACTGTTGAGGTAGTAATCGCCCCAGGTTCTCTCATCGTTACTGTTGAGGTAGTAACCATCCAAGGTTCTCTCACCGTCCCGTTGAGGTAGTAACCACCCCTGATTCATTCATCACCGTTTGAAGCCCCAGACTCGATTCCTGTAACCAACCAGGGTGCGTCTATATAAAGAGGTTGAAGACCAGCTCCCGCAACAAGTCAGGTAATCATCTTTCTTTTGCATGCACGCAAGTTCTCGCTAAGGAATCTCTTACGCGATCGACACCCAGATGGCATCTATAAGCCCATCCACCTATCTATCACCTCTCAGCATGGCATCTGTAAGCCCATCTTCCTATCCATCAATCTCCAAATGGCATCTGTAAGCCCATTCCCACCATCACACGGCTAACATGTGAGCGCAAATTTCTGGGCACTCTAGTGTTCAATCATCTTCCACCTTCGGATTACGAAAGGCACGCCAGCCAATCTACATCCTCAGATGTAAGAAGATTGAACAGGGGCAACTGTTGTACCCCAAAATTTGCCCTCCCATATTCTTCAAGATTTGCAAAGAGCATGCTTCAAAATCTCCCAAGGGTTGCACAGTTCAATTGCCTCCTAACGGTCAAGAATTAGGGTTTTGGTTCTGGCAAAGAAATTGAAGTTTCCAAGGGTCCAAACAAGTCCCACATGCCTATAAACATTGTCAATCATCCTTATTCCAAGTTTCAAGACTTACAGCACAAAATTGCACAGTCAAAAACCCTAATTGCTCAACAGTCAACTGCAGGGGCAAAATGGTCATTTGACAGTCAAAAGTTCAAATTTTTGGTCAACATCTTATTTTGAAGCCACAAACATCATTTGATCAATTCTTGATCATGATTCTCAAGGCATGGCTCAAAAAGTCTCAAGATGCAAAGGTTTCTATTTTTGGACAGCTGAAAAAGTCAACTGCAAATTGACCAGGGCATAACTTCCACATGGTTTATCAGAAAAATTCCATCCAAAGCTCATTTTGAAGAGAATGACATTTCCTACAACTCATCTTCACACTTCAAGTCCAAGAAATGCTCTCACAAAAAGTTATCAATCTCAACATTATAGGTCATTTTCAAAAGTCAACAAAAAGGCACTTTAAGTCAAAGACCATAACTTGAGATTGGTAAATCAAAATGACATGGGACCAAAGGCATTGGTTAGAGGACTTCAAGACCTTTCCAAAATGTCCAAGAACATGATCAAAGCTTAAAAATTGAGCAAGATATGCCTTGAGGAAGTTGGGAAATTTTTGGGAATTTTGAAAAGTCAACTTTGCTTCAAATGCCTCAAAATTGCTAATGGGCCTCATTTTCTTCCAAGAATCATCTCCCAAAAGCTATGCACGACCCATTGACCCAAAGGGGAGTTATTTTCTTATTTTTAATTTATTAATTGAATTTTTAAATCTATTAATTCATTTAATTAAAATTAAATATAAGAAAAATATCAAATCATTGGTTTTAAATCTTTTTGTGCAGTAAATAGGTCCATTACATGCTCAATATTTCGTGTGCCAATCAACAAAGGCAAATCTTCCATAATTGGCATGTTCTTCATGATAAAAAGATTGAAAAAAATTATGCAAAATCAAAGATTCAAAATCATTAATGCAAAGGTTGTTGGGCTTGGATTGTTGACCTAAAACATTCCTCATATATGCATAAACCTAAACCTAATCACAAGAACAAGCAAGTTGCGCCTCAGACCAAAGAACCACTTTGCATTTTTTGTCAAAAACCTCAAAACTGATTTCATAGTTAGAGTGTGATTCAAAGACTACAAACGATTCCAAAAGCTTGCTGAGGTCTTCCTGAACATAACTCAATCCTTTTCCAGTCCCCACGCACAAAGAAGTGGTAGAATAAAGTCAAACTTTCTCAAACTTTTTTCATATTCGTGTTTCATGATTCATGCAGTGTTTTTGATTTCTAATGCTTGATTTATACTAATTTAATCATTCTAAAGCTAACAGTGCCATCCAATTGAGTTTTTAAGGCCTGTATGAGAATCCACCATGGGAGCTCTTTAGGGTTGCAGAAACCTCAAATTGGGGACTTTTTCATATGGAAAAATTAGACAGCAAGACCTACACCATTGAAATCGTGACATTCTGAAGGACAAAATCCATACCTCGCGCCCAATTTATCATTACTCAGTGCTTAATCGCTATTATTCACTGTACTATTTAGTGGGGGTTTAAAACCCCCGCTACTTGCTTGACATTTTTGCAGAAAGAAGAAGATGATGCAGGCGTGGCTGAACATGATTGGAGTATTTGAATCTGGCGCGGTTTTTTAATGTTTTATATCATTAGTTTTATGTTCTCATTATGAATTTTGTGTTCCATTATGTTATCAAAACGCGCAAACAGCACAATTGGCAAGGCATTAGCATGGTAAACGTTGGGACCTGGGTTCGATTCCCAGGTCCCCCACTTTATTCCATATTATTTTGTTCAATATACTTCCATGCAGTGCTTCATCAAGGGATCACCATACAACTCCAGATCTCTGCTTGCCACGCGCCTAACAACTCCAATCCAAAGGCCAGGATGGATAGTCCACCATGGACACCAGTCAAAACCTCCACACACAAGTCAGAAAAGTCAAAAGGGCCTCAATCAAATGGGCCAAATTGCTTTCCATGAACCTCCAAAGGGGCCTGAATACCCCCCATGTTTGCCTTTCCTTTCTCCATTTTTATTCTTTCCTTTTATTTATTTTAATTATATTATTTGTTTTATTTAATTCCATAAAATTAGTTTTATAATACAAAAACACAAAAAATCAGAAATCATAAAAATAAAAATATATTTTATTTAATGTTATTTTGTAAATAAATTTTGTTAACCAATTTAGTTTTAATTTTAGGTTTAATTTTAATGTTTTTTTTAATAAACTAAAAAATGTAGAAATTAGGGTTTTAATACTTTTATTCTTTTTCCTTTTTACCATTATTAATTATAAATTATTTTTGTAAATAAACATGCCATTTAAATAATTAATGTAAATTAGGTCAAAACTTAAACATTTTCTTTAATAAATTAAAAACAATTTAGAACTAGGCTTTTATTTAACTTTTAATTCCAATTAATTCTCTTTAATTTCATAAACCCAAAAACATAAAAAATAAGTTCTTTTTCTCATTTAATAATTAAATCAATTTTCAATTCCAATTTAATTTCTTTAAAGGGTCCAACGCCCTCGCACCTTCGATCATAATTCCATTTCGCGCGTTTGCTTTTTATTTCCTTTTTAAATTGCCCCAAAGCTTTGTAATAGATAATTAGGACATTTATTTTCCGTATTTTATTTATTCAAATCGGGTCTTGGTTTAATTTGGCGATGTAGACCCGCGCCTTGTAATAGCGTAGGACTTTTACTTTCCGCTCTTTAAATTCCTGCACCCTTAACTGTTAAGACACATGAAAGAATGTATGCTCAAATAAAATCAAAGCGTAGAACACTCAATGCATGATCAAGACAAATATAACCGAAAATGACACACAATTCACACACCACTCTTAGGGTACGCCTCATTGTTGCCTTGCCCCTCGAAACGTGGTCGTCGAGTAGAGGACGTCTTAGTAAGTCCTTATGTCCATGAACATGGCATAAGGGTAGCTTCTAAGGTGTCCTATTGTTGCTCTGGTGATCACACTGTTGCCTTGCCCCTCGAAATGTGGTCGTCGAGTATAGGATGTCTTAGTGAGTCCTTATGTTCCATTGATCTAGTTGCCTCGAACGGTTGCCTCGGAACAAGTTGCCTCGGAATAAAAAGATCAATGGCATAAGGGTAGCTTCTAAGGTATCTTACTATTGCTCGGTGACCACACTGTCCCTAATCCTCGAATTGACCCGAACACCTCCAACGGTGGTGCTACCTACCTCTCAATGGTGGGATGGCACTACCTTAAGGACATTTACACAGACTAATTCCTTAGGGTAGGTAGATGACTCGTAGATACTTGCTCTAATTCAAAACAAATCAAAAAAACTTCTTTTCACACCGACACTTTGCAAAAAGCTTTCAAAAACAACTTTTCAAACACTCTTGAGGACTGATACAAGAGTCGAACTGAAATTTTAAACGAAACTTTTTCAAACCCACTCACTTCGAAAAGCAAACAAACATTTTGAAAACACAAATGAGCAAGTATCTAAGAGCCCATGGATAACCATGGATAGAAAGGGTGCTAATACCTTCCCTTTCTATAAATCTACCTCCCGAACCGAGAAACTATCTCATAAGGAATTTTGCTGCGCTTTTGTCCTGTCCATGTTGGAGAAAATAAAAGACGGTGGAGACTCTTGCTTCCGCGACATTTCGCGAACCAGTATTAAAACAGTCAGTTCTAGATCCACCGATCACACCAGTCGACCTAGCGGGTCTTTGATTATGCGTAGTATTTTTTGACTATGTCCATGTTCTCAGAGTGCAGGGAGTTGTCACTGTCGGTAGTATTGTGTTGCCATACCACCAGAAGATGTTTGATCATGCAAGATTCATTGCTGGAATTCATGTCCAATGCCCCCAAGTGACTCAGGCGGAGATTTGCTCCTGGCTATTTGGCATCTTGAGAGATTCCTTGAATCTTGACTTGACTGCCCCAGATGATGGACAACGGTTATGTCTGCCCCTTGGTTGGAAGTGTTGTTCCACTTGAGGTGATCCTTTTTTATTGAAAAGGTTTTTGTTCACAAGATATTCATCGTGCGAATTTCTCTGTTGTTCGAACAAATAGTCATATGCAAACAATGTTATTTTAAGAATGCAAAGCTTATGTCTGTCTTGAAGTTTTTTGAAAATGCAATTTTCAATAAAACTAGTGAATTTTTGTAAAATGTGATGTCAACTCAAGATTTTACAGCAAGCCCTACAGGAGTCAGGATACCTTTGTAACAGTATGCTTTCGAACTAACCCATGCTTCAGCTAGGACTTTTTAAGGGTTATAATGTGGTCTGGTTCACGGTTTAAGAAACAAAGGATAAAGGCTCAAATTTTATTTATACACACCCGTTCTTCGTGATGTTCTTCGATCCTAAACTCAGCTAATCGTGCATTTAGATCTTGTTTGAGTCTTCGCTCTGATATACCAGTGATGGTTCGGATGCTGACAGTTTATTTTGAACAGGCAGTCATTTTGTTGAGAGTTTGTAGGATCTCTTTCTTTTTGATTTTATTATCCCTGTCTTTTTTGCATGAACTGTTTCTTTTTGTGATTACAGTCAGCGAGATGCCCCAGTTTTTTTGTAAGTCTCCTTCATAGGTTTTGACTTATTGGGCTTTTGTTTGAGATATAATGACCGCCTGTCCTTACGATTATATGGAACCATCACTGTCTCTTGTTTCAGAAGGACTTCTTTGATGCCATTCATTGTGCACCTGGATCAACTGAGAGAACTACCCTGCCCCAGGTTATAATTAAGGGTTTTAATTTTTGTGAAAAGAAAAACTCCAACTTCTTTGGCTCAAAGGGGTTGGCTAGGGATTATCTTCCTTATAACTCCACTGTTTAGGATTTGAAACAATGCCTGTACTTCATCAGCGGGGTCTGTTCAAAAGCATACTGTAAAGATTGTGGTATCGTTTTCGTCATCCTCCCCCAAAAGGCTTGTAACTTTTAGCAAGAGTTGAACGAGTAAAAAGCATAGTTTAGATGTAATTAAAATGATTGGATCAAATCAAGACAAACATGTGTAATACATTAATGAAACAAAGCTTGGCATTAATAGATAATTGTTTGAATAACAAAGAGATTACAACTTGAAAATTCAAATGAACAAAAGACATTCTCAATGATTTGGTGAAGGATCAGTGATCAAACATGATCTCCTTGGCATCAATCAAGTCTTGGATCTTATTCTTCAAACTCCAACAGTCGTCAGTGTCATGTCCAGGACTGTCAAAATGGTAGGCACATCTCACACTTGGGTTATACTTGGAAGAGGAAGTATCAGGATTTTGAGGAGGATCCTTTAGTGTGATCAGTTTCACCTTCAGCAATTGTTGTAACGCTTGAGACAAAGGCATGTTGATGTCAGTATACTGCCTTTCTTGATATCTTACCTTACGCCTATTGCTCTGTCTTTGTTAAACAGGCGTGGGATCGGAGATCTGGGTTGCCCCTACATGTTGATCATGATGACTCTTTTTACCATACACAACATTGGACTCTTTTTTTCCATTGTAGGGTTTTTTCTGAGTAACAGAAGGTGTTTCTTCTTGAATCTTCCCACTTTTGATACCAGCTTCGACCCTTTCGCCGGTCAGTATTAGCTCGGTGAACCCGGATGAAGAGCTTCCGATCAAGTGTTTGAAATAAGGACCAGACAAAGTCCCAAGAAACATATCCACCAACTCCCTATCAGACAGAGGGGGTTGGACTCTTCCAGAAAGATCTCTCCACTTCTGAGCATAGTCCTTAAAGCCTTCGCCTGCACCCATAGACATCCCCTGAAGCTGAGTACGCGTGGGAGCAAGGTCGGTATTATACTGGTATTACTTGTAAAAAGCAGCAGTAAGGTCCTCCCAGTTGCGGATGTTAGCTCCTTCCAATTGACAAAACCATTCAAGTTGAGTCCCTGACAGACTATCTTGAAAGAAATGAGTCCAGAGATCTCTATCAGCAGTATAGGGTTGGATCTTCCTCACATATGACCGGAGGTGGAGTTTTGGACAGGATACTCCGTCGTACTTGGCAAAGGCAGGTGCCTTGAATTTATGGGGAATCACCACCCCAGAGGATAGACCTAGATCCCCGAAGTCCAGACCGGGAACCTTCTGTATTTCCATGGCGCTCAAATGGTCTTCCAGTTGTTTGTACTTATCCTCAGCAGGAGGATACTGTTCTTCATCATAATTCGTCTCGTTGTCGAAGATCACAGGACTAGGAGCCCTCCTTTCTTATGGCCTGTCTTTCCCTCCAGATGAGGTGGTCAGATCAACTTCATTATGCAATCCATTTCCAAACCTGCGTCCAGTGTTGAACAAGACAGTCCTCTTCTTCTTCTTCTTCCTCTCTTTCAGAATCAGAGTCTTCAAATCCTGTTGACCCTGGGCTAGGCTCATAACCAACTCTTGGAACTGGGTGTTCTGGGCCTGGAGGGCCTTGATAGCTTGTTCAGTGGAAGGTTCAGTAGACATGATGATTGCTGAAATAAACAGCGAACAAGGGTAAGTGACCTGCAACAAGTGACCCGTTACTGTTCTAATGGCCAAGTTGTGTCATTTAAGGTTCTAAGGTTGTTGGTGCTTAATGACTCCTTGGAAGACCCATATTCTCCCCGTTTCGACACGAGGGATATTGGTACAGACCAAGGCGCCACACCAACGTAGCCACTGCTTCACCCATGTCGGTATACGCCGGACAGGTCCCTCACAGCTTATGCTACCTAAACAAGGTATCCCCAGATCCGGGTTAGGATCTATGTAACTCCCATGCAACCCACAAATCTAAAGCAGACAAGTCAATACAATCGAAAACACAGTTATGAACTAACCCTAAGGTACACCTCACTTTAAGTTTAAGTCCCCAGCAGAGTCGCCAGTTCTGTGATCGGTGGATCTGGAACTGACTGTTTAACGCTGGTTCGCGAAATGTCGCGGAAGCAAGAGTCGCCACCGTCTTTTATTTTCTCCAAATGGAAAGGACAAAAGCACAGAAAAATTCCTTAAAGAGATTGCTCTCGGTTCGGGAGGTAGGTTATAGAAAGGGAAGGTGTTAGCACCCTTTCTATCCATGGTTATCCATGGGCTCTTAGATACTTGCTCATTTGTGCTTTCAAAATGGTTTGTTTGCTTTTCAACTGTGGGTTTTAAAAAGTTTCTTTGAAAATTCCAGTTCGACTCTTGTATCGGTCCTCAAGAGTGTTTGAAAAATTGCTTTCGAAAGCTTTTTGAAAAGGTGTCGGTGTGAAAAGTATTTTTGATTTGTTTTGAAATTAGAGCAAGTATCTAGAGTCGTCTACCTACCCTAAGGAATTCGTCTGTGTAAATGTCCTTTAAAGTAGTGCCATCCCACCATTGAGAGGTAGGTAGCACCACCGTTGGAGGTGTTCGGGTCAATTCGAGGTTCGGGACATGGTGATCACCAGAGCAATGGGAAGACACCTTAGAAGCTACCCTCATGCCAGGTTCCCGGATCATGAGGACTTACTAAGACATCCTCTACTCGACGATCACCTTTCGAGGCAAGGCAACAGTGAGGCGTACCTAAGAGTGGTGTGTGATTTGTGTGTCATGTTCAGTCATTTTGTCTTATTCATGTCAAAGTGATCTATGCGTTTGTTTTTATTTTTTTGTCCATTCATTCTTGCATGCATTTGTTAACAGTTAAAAAATTGCGAGAAAGATAAAATTCTAAACTATTACAAAAGGCGCGGGTCCACATCGCCAAAATTTCCAGGACCCGATTTGACAGAAAAATAAAGGATTAAAGTAAAGATAAATATTACATAGCCTTGGGAGAATTACATAAAAAATTAAAAGAGAAAGAAATAAATACGCGAATTGAATTAAACTGGAAACGAGGGCGTTGGACCCTTTTTAATGGAATTAAATTAAATTGTTAAATTAATTAAATTAAAAGAAAAGGAAATTGTTTTTTGAGATTTTTATATTTATGATTTTAATGAGAAAGACTAATTGAAATTAAAATACTAACCCTAATTCTAATTGTTTTTTAGTTTATTAAGAAAATATTAAAGTTAAACCTAAATTAACCTAATTATTTACATGCAATTTTAATTTATAAAAATAATAGGAATTATTTAATTATTTAGAGAAAAGAAAAGAAAAGGGATAAGAAATTAATACAAACCCTAATTCTACCAATTTTAAATTTATTAAAAAAATGCTTGAATTAAACCTAATTTAATAGCTAAAATTAATGAATAATATTTATTTACAAAAAATATATTAATTAAATAAAATACTTATTTTTGTCTTTTTCTGATTTTATATTGTTTTTTATATTTTTTATGAAAGTATTTAAATTAAAGAACTAATTAAAAATAATAATTGAAATAAATAAAAAGAATAAAAAAATATAAAAGAAACTTGCAAACCTTGGGGGGTTCTGTCCCCAGTAGGAGGTGAATTGTTAGCATTTAGGCCCAATTATCCCTGGCCCTATTGACCTGTTCAGGACGCGTGTGGGATCTTTGACTAGGGTCCATGGTGTTCTTCCAATCAGCGCATTTGGATTGATCTTTCTACACACGTGGCAAGCTGGAAATTGTGGACGCATGGTGCTCCTTAATGTTGAAACTGCATAGAAGCGTTAATAGAAAAAAATCATGGAAAGGGATGGGGGACCTGGGATCGAACCCAGGTCCTGAAGGTCACCATACACATGCCTAACCAATTGAACCAAGCGCGCGTTTTGTATATTAAAGAACAAATAATTATTATAAAATAAAACCACGCGTTAGTGCCTTTTTAGCGCGAATTTTTAAATGATCCAATCGCTGGTGGCCACATAATCATCTCCTTCCTTGGCTTGTTTTTTCCTGAAACAAAAAAAGAATGGGCAACAGTTTTGAACCATCCCCAAAGGTGACATTCTGGAAAATAGCGATTAGGCCGTCCGGCCACATAAATTAGGCGCGAGGGTTGATTTTGAACCGTCCAAGCATGCTGAGTTCGTTCATGGTGTTGGCATGTCCTAATTTTACCATATTCAAAAACCCCTAATTCGAAAGCTGAAGAACCCTAAAAAACAACAATGGCAGATTCGCGTATATCACATGAAAACTCAATTGGATTATACAGTTAGCTTCAGAATTAGATAATGAACATGGATCAAATATTAAAAATTGCTAAAGATGCATGAATCGAGATGCAAGAATGTCAAATATTTTCTGTACAGGTCACCATCGTTCTCACGTTTCTTGGTGTTAGGATGGTTGGTTTTGATTTGGAAACCTTCCTTGAAGCCTCGGGAAGGTGATGGAACAAGTCTCTTTGCTTGAATCGACCTGCAACCTTGTTTTCAGTTTTGAAATTTTTAGGCAAAAGTGTGAGTTTGATCTTTGTCTATGGCGCAGCTTGGACCTTTTGAGGAGTAGGGTTTGCATTAGTATGTATAGGTGAATGATTAGGTCAAAGAATTTGATCAGAAAATCCATGAATTGATGAAAAGGATATTTGATTTTCAAGCCATAATTTTTCCAATCTTTTTCAAACATATTTGGTCTCAATCATATCCAATCACCATAATTCCTTCCATATTTGATTGTACACGAAATATTGATCCTATTCTATGCACAAAAAGATTCAAAACATTAGGTTTGGTATTTTTCATGTATTTTATTTAATTAAATGAATTATTAATAATAAAAAATCCAAATAAATAAATAAAAATGATAAAAAACTTCCCTTTGGGCCAAATGGTCGTGCACATGTCTTGGATGATGAATTGTGGAAGAAAAAGAGGCCCATTAGCAATTTTAGGTCATTTGAAGCAATGTTGACTTTTCAAAATATCCAAACATTTCCCAACTTCCACAAGGCATAACTTGCTCAATTTTTAAGCTTTGCTCATGTTCTTGGACATTTTGGAAAGTTCTTTGAGTCCTCTAACCAATTTCTTTGGTCCCATGTCATTTTGATTTACCAATCTCAAGTTATGGCCTTTGACTTAAAGTCCCTTTTTGTTGACTTTTGAAAATGACCTATAATGTTGAAATTGATAACTTTTGTGAGAGCATTTCTTGGACTTGAAGTGTGAAGAGGAGTTGTAGGAAATGTCTTTGTCTTCAAAATGAGCTTTGGATGGAATTTTTCTGATAATCCATGTGGAAGTTATGCCCTGGTCAAGTTACAGTTGACTTTTTCAACTGTCCAAATATGGAAACTTTTGCATCTTGATGATTTTTGAGCCAAGCTTTGAGAATCATGATCAAGCATTGATAAAATGATGTTTGTGGCTTCAAAATGAGATGTTGACCAAAAATTTGAACTTTTGACTGTCAAATGACCATTTTGCCCCTACAGTTGACTGCAGTGCAATTAGGGTTTTTGACTGTGCAATTTTAAGCTGTAAGTCTTGAAACTTGGTATGAGGATGCTTGACCCTATTTGTAGGCATGTGGGACTTGATTGGACCCTTGGAAACTTCATTTTCTTTGTCATAATCAAAACCCTAATTTTGACTGTTAGGAGGCCCTTGAACTGTGCAACCCTTGGGGAATTTTGAAGCATGCTTTTGACAAATCTTGAAGAGTATGGGAGGGCAAATTTTGGGGTACAACAGTTGCCCCTGTTCAATCTTCTTAAACCTGAGGATGCAGATTGGCTGGCGTGCCTTTCGTAATCCGAAGGTGGAAGACGATTGAACACTAGAGTGCCCAGAAATTTGCACTCACATAGTAGCAGTGTGATGGTGGAATAGGCTTATAGACGCCATTTGGAGGTTGATGGATAGGATGATGGGCTTATAGATGCCATGCTAAGAGATGATGGAAGGTGGATGGGCTTGTAGATGCCATCTGGATGTTGATCGCGTAAGAGTTTCCTTAGCGAGAACTTGCATACCTGCAAAAAAGAAAAATGATTACCTGACCTGTTACGGGAGCTGGTCTTCAAATTCTTTGTGTAGATGTGTCCTGACTGGTTACAGGAGCTGGATCTGGAGCTTCAAACGGTGATGAATGAACCAGGGATGGTTACTACCTCAGCAGGAACGGTGAGAGAACCTTGGATGACTTTAACCTCAACAGCAATCGTTGAGAAAATCTTGGGATGATTACTACCTCCGCAGTATCGGGGAGAGAACCATAGGCGACTACAACCTCAACAGCAATCATTGAGAGAATCTTGGATAACTTCAACCTCAACAGCAATCGTTGAGCGAATCTTGGGATTACCACCTCCGCAGTATCGGGGAGAGAACCATAGGCGACTACAACCTCAATAGCAATCATTGAGAGAATCTTGGATGACTTCAACTTCAACAGTATCATTGAGCGAATTTGGGGATGATTACTACCTCCGCAGGATCGGGGAGAGAACCATAGGCGACTACAACCTCAATAGCAATCATTGAGAGAATCTTGGATAACTTCAACCTCAACAGCAATCGTTGAGCGAATCTTGGGATTACCACCTCCGCAAGATCGGGGAGAGAACCATAGGCGACTACAACCTCAACAACAATCATTGAGAGAATCTTGGATAACTTCAACCTCAACAGCAATCATTGAGCGAATCTTGGGATTACCACCTCCGCAGGATCGGGGAGAGAACCATAGGTGACTACAACCTCAACAGTAATCATTGAGAGAATCTTGGATAACTTCAACCTCAACAGCAATCGTTGAGCGAATCTTGGGATTACCACCTCCGCAGGATCGGGAAGAGAACCATAGGCGACTACAACCTCAATAGCAATCATTGAGAGAATCTTGGATAACTTTAACCTCAACAGCAATCATTGAGAGAATCTTGGAATTACCACCTCTGCAGTATCGGGGAGAGAACCATAGGCGACTACAACCTCAATAGCAATCATTGAGAGAATCTTGGATATCTTCTACTGAGTCTTCATCAGGAAAATCTGTTTGGGGTCGATTTAACTGGACTAGAGAAGGCCTTGGACTGGATAAGAAACATAAAATATTAGGGTCGATTAACTGAACCGGTCTAGGTCTTGAAATGTCTTCAACTGGATAAGAAACAGGGAGATCTTGGGGTCGATCTGACTGAACCAGAGAAGGCCTTGGACTGGATAAGAAACAGAGAAATCTTTGGAGTCGATTTAGCTGAACCGGTCTAGGTCTTGAGATATAGCTGAGACCTTTAACTGGCTCTTTCCTGAAAGGTAAAGGTTAGTCATATGCAATGCATGATATAGATCAAGCAATGATGTTCTCAACATAAATGAGATTCGTAAGATATGATGCGTATATGCATGATATGATGCATGAAGATGTTTAGGAATGTATGTTTTCGTCTAGGAAAGTAAATCCTTGACGAATGCCAGGAGCTTATCCTGGGCTGATGTTGAAGAATAGATTTTGCCTCCGCTGGGGATGATAGTTGCAAGAATACCGGTAGGAGAAGACAACTCCATTGGGGAATGAACTTGGCGAATGGATTACTCTGCGGGGAAACAAGTACTCTAGCAATCTTGCTGGGAAGCAATACTCTGTGGGGAGAGAGGTACTTTGTTGAGTTGATGAAGACTTGCTGGGGATACCCTTGTTGTGTTGGAAGTGTTAATAGACTTCGCTAGGGATAAGAAGACTTCGTCGAGGACGCTCTTTCCGTGGCTTTTGGCTGAGGATAACCCAGTTATATCCTGGTAAGGAAATAACTCTTTGAATAAAGTCGGGCGACGTGTTCATGCTCTGCAAGGGATAAGCTTCCAGAATCTACTGGGGATAAGCTTACTGCTTGGGGAGATGGATCCCAACTTTCCTGGGGAACTAGATTGGACTCTCCTGGGGAAGTTTTGAGATGCATCGGGGAATTGATTCCTTTGAATGTTTGATATACTGCCGGGGAACAATCTTTAGGCCAAGACTGTCGGGGATGCTTGTTAAGAATGCATGTACTGCTGGGGAATGTTGAGATCTGCTGGAGGATACCCAACTTCCTTAAGTTTGATAATAGCTTCGCTTGAGGAGAGTGTACTGACTTGCTGGCTCACTCTCTGGGGAATTAAGATATACTGGTTATGTTTTTCGGCTGAACTTACCTTGGTACCTTGATGGACAGAACCATTAGATCGTTTGGACGACTCATTACTGCCCTTGTTTCTGAGGTGGGAGAGGAAGACCTGTGAGGTGCTGATAGTTGTTGATGGACAAACCTTCTTCTGGTAGGCAGGTGACAAGAGGACAGGACATAGTCGTATGCTTTTGATCCCTAACTTTTGCCTGAACCGCCCTTTCGGGTTTTCAGTCCACCGGGATACCCATTTTTGCCCAAGCTGCCTTTTCAGGTTTTCGACTTGCCGGGTGTACATATTTTTCATTTCATCCCCTATTTTTGCCCGAACCCTTTTGGTTCGCCGGGAAGCCCTTATTTTTGCCTAGGTGTGTCAACCTAGCGGGTCTTTAATTTTGCGTAGTATTTTTTTTGACTATATCCATGCTCTCAGAATATAGGGAGTTGCCCCTGTTAAAAGTGTTTTGTCATGCCACCAGAAGGTGTTTGATCAGGCAAGATTCGTTGGAATGCCCCAAGTGACTCAGGCGGAGATTTGCCCCAGGCGATTTGGCCTTTGAGAGATTCTCCGAATCTTGATTGGACTGCCCCAGATGATAGACCATGATCAGGTCATGCCCCTTGATTGGAAGTGCTTTTGTTCACTAGGTATTCATCGTGCGAATTTCCCCACTGTTCAAACAAAAGGTCATATGCAAACAAAGTTATATCAAAAATGCAAAGCTTATGTCTGTCTTGAAGATTTTGAAAATGCATTCTTTTTCAAAAAAACAAGTGAATGTTTGTAAAACGTGATGTCAACTCCGTATTTACCGTAGGCCTTAAGGAGTCAGGATACCTTTCGTAACAGTATGCTTTCGAACTAACCCATGCTTCAGCTAGGACTTTTAAGGGTTATAACGTGGCTTGGTTCATGGTTTAAGAAACAAAGGATAAAGGCTCAAATTTTATTTGTACCCACCCGCTCTTCGTGATGTTCTCCAAACCTAAACTCAGTTGATCATACGTTAGACCTTGTTTGAGTCTTTGCTCTGATTTTCCGATGATGATTCGGATATTGATAACTTATTTGGAATAGGCAGTCATTTCCTTTTTGTTGAGGGTTTATAATACCTCTTTCTTGTCTGATTTTTGTTATCCCTTTCTTTTTTTGCCTGAACTGTTTCCTTTTTTGGGAATTACAGTCAGCGGGATGCCCCAGTTTTGTAAGTCTCCTTCATGGGTTTTGACTTAATGGGTTTTTTATTTTGAAAGATAATGACTGCCTTTCTTTATTGATCATTCGGAACCATCACTGTCTTTCTTTGTTTTGTAAGGATCTTTTTGGTGCCATTCGTTATGCACTTGGATCAACTGAGAGAACTACCCTGCTCCAGGTTATGATGAAGGGTTTTGAATTTCGAAAAGAAAAACTCCTACTTCTTTGGCTCAGAGGGGTTGACAAGGGATTATCATCCTTATAACTCCAGTGTTTAGGGATTGAAACAATGCCTATACCTCATCAGCAGGGTCTGTCCAAAAGCATACTGTAAAGATTGCGGTATCGTTTTCGTCATCCTCCCTCAAGAGGCTTAGAATTATTAATTGAGAGTTGATCATCAGAAAAAATATGAAAATAATTTGCATTTAGTGAATACGAATATATTGTTTCAGAACAGACATATGCGATGCATTAATGAAATAACAATGTTTAACATGAGTAAATGTTTGAACAAAAGAAGATTGCAACTTGAACATTCAAATGAACAAAAGTTTCTCAATCCTAGCCATGTTTTGGCAAGGGAGCAGTGATCACGTTGGGAGTCTCGGCGGGCTCGAACTCGATCTCTTTAGCATCGATCATGTTCTGAATCTTGTACCTTAGTGCCCAACAATCCTCAGTATCGTGCCCCGGGCTACCAGAATGGTAAGCGCACCTTGCTTCTGGGTTGTAATTTGGAGAGGAGGTCTTTGGATTTGCAGGAGGGTTGATCACCGCAATCAGGTTCATCCTTAACATGTGCTGCAAAGCTCGTGACCATGGCATGTTGATGTTGGTGAATTGTCTCTTAGGCTCGCCCGACCTGTTCTGATCAACCCGCTGTTCTTGGAGAGGTCGTTGTGGGACCTGTGAAGTAGTAGCAACTCAGAGAAGTCTATTCATTGGACCCGACCTTTGCCCTCTTGGAAGCTGTTCCATGACCTGGTCCCTGATTTGGGCTGGTTGCTTCATGCCTTGAGGAAGCTGGCTGATCATGGCTCTCAGCTCTCCTTGCTCCTAAGTTAAACCTTGAATGAGTGCCCTTTTCCCCAGCATCTGGGTTTTCAATGTGTCTACCTCAGCTTGTAGACGTTTCAGCTGTTCGTCCTTGTCATCTTCAGGACTCTTTCTGATCAGATTCCCCATGAGGAGTGTCCTCAACTCTTCCTGTCCCTTGGATAGGCTTAGGAAGATCTCTTTGAACTGAGTCTCTTGAGTGTGAAGGTCCTGGTTATCTGGTTGGGGAGTCATTGCTGAAATAAACAGCGAACAAGGGTAAGTGACCTGCAACAAGGGTACCTGTAATGCAATGATATGTATGATATATATGCAATGTTTTCAAGGATCTCGCGGGGTAAATAAAAAAAATTGTTAGAATTTGAATCCGGTAGCTTGATTGAAGGAACTTCATGTTGTTGAGAGTCCTTCTTCAAGGGTCAAAGGCTCACCATATCCAGTGGGTCATAGCCCCTGACAACCTTGGCTAGAGGAAAATAAATCCTCTTTGCCCCTTGCTAGATGTTTGATTTGTCATGACCTGCATCACAAGCCCTTGAGATCCTTGAAATGGGTTAGGATGTATGCAATGGTATGATGTCATGCTATGCATGGGGTGATGTAGGTAAACCCTGTTATGAGTCCCAATTAAGGACTATAAACAAACCCTACAAGAAATTCAGTATACTTTGTTATGAGTCCCAATTAAGGACTATAAACAAAACCTGCAAGAGACCTAGTAAACCCTGTTATGAGTCCCAGTTAAGGACTATAAACAAAACCTGCAAGTAGCTTATGTGTCAAATAACACGCATGCAATTAGTCAAGTACGAAGGCACACAAGTCACACAGGAGAAACCCTTAGAGTTTAGGCCAGCATGGGGTCTGGGTATTACCCTCTTGAAGTTGGTGGGTTCAACCTGTCCTATTAAAGTAACCGGGTTCTTAGAGGATCCCAATATCATTGACTACCCTCAATCGGTCATAACTCCAGCATCGCAATCTTTTCTTGCAGCCAGAACCATCGCGAGAGTTTAGCCTCAATGGGCGTAGCATACCGCTACTGTTCTAATGGCCAAGTTGTGTCATTTAAGGTTCTAAGGTTGTTGGTGCTTAATGACTCCTTGGAAGACCCATATTCTCCCCGTTTCGACACGAGGGATATTGGTACAGACCAAGGCGCCACACCAATGTAGCCACTGCTTCACCCATGTCGGTATACGCCGGACAGGTCCCTCACAGCTTATGCTACCTAAACAAGGTATCCCCAGATCCGGGTTAGGATCTATGTAACTCCCATGCAACCCACAAATCTAAAGCAGACAAGTCAATACAATCGAAAACACAGTTATGAACTAACCCTAAGGTACACCTCACTTTAAGTTTAAGTCCCCAGCAGAGTCGCCAGTTCTGTGATCGGTGGATCTGGAACTGACTGTTTAACGCTGGTTCGCGAAATGTCGCGGAAGCAAGAGTCGCCACCGTCTTTTATTTTCTCCAAATGGAAAGGACAAAAGCACAGAAAAATTCCTTAAAGAGATTGCTCTCGGTTCGGGAGGTAGGTTATAGAAAGGGAAGGTGTTAGCACCCTTTCTATCCATGGTTATCCATGGGCTCTTAGATACTTGCTCATTTGTGCTTTCAAAATGGTTTGTTTGCTTTTCAACTGTGGGTTTTAAAAAGTTTCTTTGAAAATTCCAGTTCGACTCTTGTATCGGTCCTCAAGAGTGTTTGAAAAATTGCTTTCGAAAGCTTTTTGAAAAGGTGTCGGTGTGAAAAGTATTTTTGATTTGTTTTGAAATTAGAGCAAGTATCTAGAGTCGTCTACCTACCCTAAGGAATTCGTCTGTGTAAATGTCCTTTAAAGTAGTGCCATCCCACCATTGAGAGGTAGGTAGCACCACCGTTGGAGGTGTTCGGGTCAATTCGAGGTTCGGGACATGGTGATCACCAGAGCAATGGGAAGACACCTTAGAAGCTACCCTCATGCCAGGTTCCCGGATCATGAGGACTTACTAAGACATCCTCTACTCGACGATCACCTTTCGAGACAAGGCAACAGTGAGGCGTACCTAAGAGTGGTGTGTGATTTGTGTGTCATGTTCAGTTATTTTGTCTTATTCATGTCAAAGTGATCTATGCGTTTGTTTTTATTTTTTTGTCCATTCATTCTTGCATGCATTTGTTAACAGTTAAAAAATTGCGAGAAAGATAAAATTCTAAACTATTACAAAAGGCGCGGGTCCACATCGCCAAAATTTCCAGGACCCGATTTGACAGAAAAATAAAGGATTAAAGTAAAGATAAATATTACATAGCCTTGGGAGAATTACATAAAAAATTAAAAGAGAAAGAAATAAATACGCGAATTGAATTAAACTGGAAACGAGGGCGTTGGACCCTTTTTAATGGAATTAAATTAAATTGTTAAATTAATTAAATTAAAAGAAAAGGAAATTGTTTTTTGAGATTTTTATATTTATGATTTTAATGAGAAAGACTAATTGAAATTAAAATACTAACCCTAATTCTAATTGTTTTTTAGTTTATTAAGAAAATATTAAAGTTAAACCTAAATTAACCTAATTATTTACATGCAATTTTAATTTATAAAAATAATAGGAATTATTTAATTATTTAGAGAAAAGAAAAGAAAAGGGATAAGAAATTAATACAAACCCTAATTCTACCAATTTTAAATTTATTAAAAAAATGCTTGAATTAAACCTAATTTAATAGCTAAAATTAATGAATAATATTTATTTACAAAAAATATATTAATTAAATAAAATACTTATTTTTGTCTTTTTCTGATTTTATATTGTTTTTTATATTTTTTATGAAAGTATTTAAATTAAAGAACTAATTAAAAATAATAATTGAAATAAATAAAAAGAATAAAAAAATATAAAAGAAACTTGCAAACCTTGGGGGGTTCTGTCCCCAGTAGGAGGTGAATTGTTAGCATTTAGGCCCAATTATCCCTGGCCCTATTGACCTGTTCAGGACGCGTGTGAGATCTTTGACTAGGGTCCATGGTGTTCTTCCAATCAGCGCATTTGGATTGATCTTTCTACACATGTGGCAAGCTGGAAATTGTGGACCCATGGTGCTCCTTAATGTTGAAACTGCATAGAAGCGTTAATAGAAAAAAATCATGGAAAGGGATGGGGGACCTGGGATCGAACCCAGGTCCTGAAGGTCACCATACACATTCCTAACCAATTGAACCAAGCGCGCGTTTTGTATATTAAAGAACAAATAATTATTATAAAATAAAACCACGCGTTAGTGCCTTTTTAGCGCGAATTTTTAAATGATCCAATCGCTGGTGGCCACATAATCATCTCCTTCCTTGGCTTGTTTTTTCCTGAAACAAAAAAAGAATGGGCAACGGTTTTGAACCATCCCCAAAGGTGACATTCTGGAAAATAGCGATTAGGCCGTCCAGCCACATAAATTAGGCGCGAGGGTTGATTTTGAACCGTCCAAGCATGCTGAGTTTGTTCATGGTGTTGGCATGTCCTAATTTTACCATATTCAAAAACCCCTAATTCGAAAGCTGAAGAACCCTAAAAAACAACAATGGCAGATTCGCGTATATCACATGAAAACTCAATTGGATTATACAATTAGCTTCAGAATTAGATAATGAACATGGATCAAATATTAAAAATTGCTAAAGATGCATGAATCGAGATGCAAGAATGTCAAATATTTTCTGTACAGGTCACCATCGTTCTCACGTTTCTTGGTGTTAGGATGGTTGGTTTTGATTTGGAAACCTTCCTTGAAGCCTCAGGAAGGTGATGGAACAAGTCTCTTTGCTTGAATCGACTTGCAACCTTGTTTTCAGTTTTGAAATTTTTAGGCAAAAGTGTGAGTTTGATTCTTTGTCTATGGCGCAGCTTGGACCTTTTGAGGAGTAGGGTTTGCATTAGTATGTATAGGTGAATGATTAGGTCAAAGAATTTGATCAGAAAATCCATGAATTGATGAAAAGGATATTTGATTTTCAAGCCATAATTTTTCCAATCTTTTTCAAACATATTTGGTCTCAATCATATCCAATCACCATAATTCCTTCCATATTTGATTGTACACGAAATATTGATTCTATTCTATGCACAAAAAGATTCAAAACATTAGGTTTGGTATTTTTCATGTATTTTATTTAATTAAATGAATTATTAATAATAAAAAATCCAAATAAATAAATAAAAATGATAAAAAACTTCCCTTTGGGCCAAATGGTCGTGCACATGTCTTGGATGATGAATTGTGGAAGAAAAAGAGGCCCATTAGCAATTTTAGGTCATTTGAAGCAATGTTGACTTTTCAAAATATCCAAAAATTTCCCAACTTCCACAAGGCATAACTTGCTCAATTTTTAAGCTTTGCTCATGTTCTTGGACATTTTGGAAAGGTCTTTGAGTCCTCTAACCAATGTATTTGGTTCCATGTCATTTTTATTTACCAATCTCAAGTTATGGCCTTTGACTTAAAGTCCCTTTTTGTTGACTTTTGAAAATGACCTATAATGTTGAAATTGATAACTTTTTGTGAGAGCATTTCTTGGACTTGAAGTGTGAAGAGGAGTTGTAGGAAATGTCTTTGTCTTCAAAATGAGCTTCGGATGGAATTTTTTTGATAATCCATGTGGAAGTTATGCCCTGGTCAAGTTACAGTTGACTTTTTCAACTGTCCAAATATGGAAACTTTTGCATCTTGATGATTTTTGAGCCAAGCTTTGAGAATCATGATCAAGCATTGATCAAATGATGTTTGTGGCTTCAAAATGAGATGTTGACCAAAAATTTGAACTTTTGACTGTCAAATGACCATTTTGCCCCTACAGTTGACTGCAGTGCAATTAGGGTTTTTGACTGTGCAATTTTAAGCTGTAAGTCTTGAAACTTGGTATGAGGATGCTTGACCCTATTTGTAGGCATGTGGGACTTGATTGGACCCTTGGAAACTTCATTTTCTTTGTCAGAACCAAAACCCTAATTTTGACTGTTAGGAGGCCCTTGAACTGTGCAACCCTTGGGGAATTTTGAAGCATGCTTTTGACAAATCTTGAAGAGTATGGGAGGGCAAATTTTGGGGTACAACACAACCCATGTGCATTGATGTTTAAATCTTTGATTGAAAATCAAATATTCTTGATTTTTCATGATTGAATAATGTTGCCAAATTTGGATTTTTTTTTTGTATCTTTGACTTGTGCAAGAATTTTCCAGCATGTTTTGATCATATTTGCTTCACAAATTGATTTAAAAAATCAAATCTTCTATTTTCTTATAATTTAAATTGATTAAATGAATTAATATTAATTAAAAATCTAATTAATCAATAAAAATAAGAAAATAAATCCAATTAATCTTGATGGGTCGTGCATAGGTCATGAGTGAAGTTTCAAGAAGAGATTTGAGGCCCATTAGCAAAAATAAGGTGTTTTGAGCAAAGTTGACTTTTGCAAATTCATGAAAATTTCCCAACTTCTCCAATGCACAACTTCCTCAATTTTAATCATATGACCATGTTCTTGGACATTTTGGAAAGCTCTTGAAGTCCTCTAACCAATGCCTTTGGTCCTATGTCATTTGGATTTACCAATCTCAAGTTATGGCCTTTGACTCAAAGTGTACTTTTGTTGACTTTTGAAATTGACCTATAATGTAAAAATTGGTAACTTCTTGTGAGAGCATTTCTTGATCTTGGAGTATGAAGATGGATTGTAGGAAATTGCATCCCCTTTAAAATTAGCATTGGATGGAATTTTTCTGACAAACCATGAAAAAGTTATGCCCTGGTCAAGATACAACTAACTTTTCTGCTGTCCAAAAATAGTAACTTTTTGCACCTTGATGATTTTTGAGCTATTCTTGTGGAATCATGATCAAGACTTGATCAAATGATGATTGTGGACTCAAAATAAGATGTTGACCAAAAATTCTGACTTTTGACTGCAAAATGATCATTTTGCCCTTGTAGTTGACTGTAGATCAAATGGAGCTTTTGACTGTGCAAATTGGCATTGTGAGTCTTGAAACTTGGCATGTAGGTGCTAGAGAATGTATATAGGCCTATGAGACTTGATTGAACCATTGAAAACCCCAAATTCCTTGAAAGAACCAAAACCCTAATTTCAGTTGTCTTAGGAAGTGATTTGACTGTATAACCTCTTGAGCAATTTGAAGATCATTCTCGACAAATCTTGAGGAATATGGGAGGGAAAATTTTGGGGTACAACAGATAGCATATGTCGAAATGGACGATGAAGATCCAGAAACGTTCGATGAACCTATAACCATCAAAGAAAGTGAGGTCGATTTAGCTGAGTTAAAACAAGGGCCACCATACTCTTGTAAACTACTAGTCCCCTCAAGTGGAAAAAAACCCCACTGGTTCTGAAAAGGCCAATGATAGGTTCCCTAAAAAGACTTACAGTTTTGATATTACGAAATGTGATGAAATTTTTGATTTACTTGTAAAAGATGGCCAAATGATAATACCCCCAGGGGTAAAAGTGCCTCCTCTTGATCAAAGAAAGAAAAGAGGCTATTGTAAATATCATAATTTTCTGGGCCATAAAACATCTCAATGTTTTCTTTTCAGGGATCTCGTGCAGAATGCTATCGAAGAAGGGAGGCAGAAGTTCACTGATAAGGCCCCCGTGAAGGTGGATTCGAGCCCTTTGCAGGCGGAAGCCCACTATGCTGAACCTTCAGAGGTGAATGTGATCGAAGCTTCCAGAAGTCAGGTGAAAAGGCCAGGGATAACTATGGTCGAAGTCACCAAAGATCATATCAATATGCCAATCTTTGGCAGTTTTTCTGGGAACCTTTCTAGAAAGACAATTGAAGCAGTCCAAAAGGCCGCTGAAAGTCCAAAACTGGAGACAATTGGAGCCTCAAAATCTGGAACTAAACCCGTTTCCTACTTGGTTGCAGTGCAAGGCCAGACAAAAGACCTGGAGGCTCAAATGAAGCAAATGACTCTTGCTACTAAAGACAACATGAATGTCAACATGGTCGAAATCTCTGAATCAAAAGTTTCAAAGGAGACCATTAGGCAAGAGCAAGCAAACAAAACAGCTTTTCCTCTGGAGAATGAAAATCTGGCAGAATTCCTGCAACGATTCCAGAAGAAGAAATCGGAAGTGATGATGTGTCCTCGATGCAACTCTATTTTTGACAAGAAAGCTGCTGAACACATCGAAGGTGTGAGAGCAGCAAACAGAAATTGGAGCAGAAATGCCCAAAAAGGTGCAGGCTCTGATGCTCGACACGATCCCAGAAGAACCTACCAAAAGGGTTCAAATATGGAAAGGAGGCCACCAACTTTCAGGCCTCCAACCAATGTGCCAGTTGATACATGGCTCAAAACATCGAGTCGAAAGAGACCCAGCAAAGAAAGGTGGCATTCCTTTGAAGTGCCAAGAGGTTCATCTTTGACACTCAAGAAAGAACCTCATGTTGGTGCCTCCAAAGTGACACAAGTATCAAGTAACTACAAGGGAAAGAACCCAATGTCTCGATCCCAGTGGAGAAGATACCAAAGGCGGCGCAAGGCTGAGAGAGAAGCTGTCAACGAACCAAAACCAGAGACAAGTTCAAATGTCCCCCAGCGAAAGCAAAGAAAGCCTTTGGAGAGGGAACCATTGGCCAAGAGGTTGGTATGGCCTGAACAAGGCGAAGCTGGTGACGAAGATGGCTCTGAGTCTGACGATACATTAGACATCATGGTAAATATAGTGTCAGTTCTGCCAATAGAATTCAACCGCCAAATGGAAGCTGAATCGAACGACTGGGAAGTTGAACAAGAGATGGCCAAGCATAGGCCAGTTTGCTACTTTGTCATGGGTAATGGCTGCACTGAAGAGCAGAATGGTTTCTTCGAACCACCAACTAAGGCGATGAAAAGTCACCTCAAGCCTTTATTCATAAGGGCAAAACTCGAAGAGGCCACTGTAAACAAAATCTTGGTGGATTGTGGGGCAACCATCAACATAATTCCCCACTTCATGCTAAGAAAAATAGGCAAGAGTGATGAAAACATCAAGCCTCATAATATGGTCCTATCGAACTACGAAGGCGGAATATGGACCACAATGGGTGTGATTCAACTAGATCTCAAAGTGGGATCCATCCTTCAACCAACCATGTTTATGTTCATATCGGCTAAACCTAATTACAATCTTTTGTTAGGCCGAGAATGGATACATGGTGTAGGAGCAGTACCATCATCAATGCACCAAAGGGTGATATTATGGCATCCTGATGGAATTGTCGAGAATATATAAGCAGATCAGAGCTACTACTTAGGCGAAGTAAATCACCTAGGAAGAGCTGACTTCGACAAAAATTTGGCTCATATTGGGCCATGTCCAGCACCTGACTTCGACATGGCGCCAGCGCCAAATGCTTTTTGTTCCTTGTACCTGCATCCTGATCATGGGTTTCAATGGGATAAAGAAGATTTGTCCCACATTTATTTCAGTGGGATAACTGATATCCAGCCAACTGGTTGGGGAAGTGAATTCAGTGATAATGACTGAGTCACAAGCATTGCAGCGAATTTCGGCTTATGTAGCCGAAACAAGAATGATAGCGGCTCTTTAAGCCGAAGTAAAATATATGGCCAACAAGGCCAATGACCAGGAGCCACCAGATATTGGTCCTGGAAAAGATTTCGACCCAGAACCTCCTGATATCGTGACAGAAGGAATGTAGGATCAAAGGCTCGACGCCATCTACGACGATGAGCCTTTGGGATTCGAAAAGGACCCCCTGGCGAACAACATCAAAATGTTAGCATAGGATCCTTTAGAAGAAATCAACTTGGGCGAAGGGTTAGATAAAAGGCCCACTTACATCAGCGCCAAAATAGACCTAGAGCTCAGGGTTGAAGTGATCCATTTATTAAAGGAGTTCATGGACTGCTTTGCATGGGATTGCGACGAGATGCCTGGTCTCGACAGAGGATTGGTAGAACTTCAGTTGCCAACCAAACTTGGGAAAAAGCCAGTCAAGCAATGTCCAAGATGCTTCGCTCCAGAAATATTGTCGAAGATCAAAACGGAAGTCGAAAGACTGCTGAGGTGCAAATTCATACGAGCTACGAGGTACGTCGAATGGATTGCAAACATTGTGCCAGTGATTAAGAAAAATGGTACGTTAAGGGTGTGCATAGATTTCAGAGATCTGAATGCTGCAACACCCAAAGATGAATATCCTATGCCTGTGGCGGAAATGTTAGTCGACTCTGCTGCTGGCCACGAGTACCTGAGCATGCTCGATGGTTACTCAGGATACAACCAAATTTTCATTGCTGAAGAAGATGTGTCGAAAACAGCTTTTCGATGCCCTGGGGCTATAGGCACTTACGAATGGGTAGTAATGCCTTTTGGTCTAAAAAACGATGGGGCAACATATCAGCGAGCGATGAACTCTATCTTCCATGATTTTATTAACACTTTCATGTAAGTATATATTGATGATATCGTTGTAAAATCTGTTTCCAGGAAGAACCATATAGACCACCTTCGACAATCATTTGAAAGAATGAGAGAGCATGGTCTGAAAATGAACCCTTTGAAGTGTGCGTTCTGTGTGAAAGCTGGAGATTTCTTGGGCTTCGTCGTCCACAAAAAAGGAATCGAAATCAACCAGAATAAGACAAAGGCAATCTTGGAAGCGAAAGCACCGACGAATAAGAAGGAACTGCAATCTCTGCTGGGCAAGATAAACTTCTTGAGGAGATTTATATCTAACCTAAGTGGAAAAGCGCAAGCCTTCTCACCCTTACTTCGATTGAATAAGGAAGGGTTTGAGTGGGGGAAAGAGCAACAGGATGCCTTCGACAAGATCAAAGGGTATCTCACCAAGCCACCTATCTTGGTGCCTCCTTGTAGCAATAGGAGTATGAGATTGTACATAGCTGCATCCGACAAAACTTTGGGAAGCATGTTAGCCCAAGAAGATGACACTGGAGTCGAAAGACCCATTTACTACCTTAGCAGAGTTTTGAACGATACAAAAACTAGATATAGCGAAGTTGAAAAATTATGTCTATTGTGATACGGTGGGAGAACTGACTATGGTTTTGCGTTTGTTTTCGCAAATGTTTCGGTTGAGCAAGAGTCGCCACCGACTTTTTATTTTATCCTAAGGAAAGGTTAAAAAGCACAGCAAAAACCTTTGAGATGTTTTCTTGGGTTCGGGGAGTAGATTATAGAAAGGGAAGGTATTAGCACCCTTTCTATCCATGGTTATCCATGGGCTCTTAGTTACTTGCTTAGATCACTTGCCTTTTGTTTTCAATTATTTGAAATGGTGCTCTTGTGTGTGTGGGTTTGAAAAATGTTTTGAAAAGAGGCCAATGTGGTGGCAACCTTTGTAATGATCCATGTTGGGATGTATACAAAGGTGTATGTCTTTTGAAAAGGTTTTCATTTGTTTTTGAAAATTGTTTTGAAAGTGTTGTGAGGTGTGTTTTAGAAAATAGGCAAGTGTTTTGTTTTTGCAAGTTTGATTCAAGTAACTAAGAGTTTATCTACTCCTAAATTTCTCAAAGTTTATTGCTATGTTTTAACCCTTTTTAATAAGTTTGTTCCACCATTGTATTTGATGGACAATCTCATGTTAGGATGTGAAAGGGACGGGCGCGGGTCATCGTTTAGACCATAATTGCAACGGTGTCAAGTATCTTTGGGCATTTTCTTTAAGGGACTTGATCATTTGTTTGGCAATATTTTGAAAAATGTTATCGAGGGACTATGATCATTCAATTTGTTTGTTTTGCCCAAAGAGACCTAACATGCAATATGGCCCATTTATTTGAAGGCAACAAAGTGGAATACCCTAGGGGGTGCAAGTGTGATTTGTGTGTCCATTTTCATGCTTGTTTGTCTTGAGATTAGGTCATAACTATTTTGTTCGTTTTATTCGCATATAAACCCTAATTCTAGCATTGTATATTTAGAAAGCGATAAAGTGCGAAATTTAAACTCCTACGCTATTACAACACAATAATATAGGGAGGGGGGGTACAATGTTTCAAATGGGGATTTTGACAAGGAATTTAAACCTAAAACTATTACATCAATTTTGAATTTATACAATTTAATTAATATACAATAATTAAATAAAAATGGAATAAAATATGCAAGATGCAAAAATGTTTTGTATGAAAAAGAGTATTTTTTTTATATGTCAAATAAACAAAATAAAAGTATTATCTTTTTTGGAATTTTTATGTATTTAGGGCAAACCCTAATTTCTATTAAATGAAATGTATTATTATTAATATATACAATATTTATCATTTATACAAAAAATAAAATAAGAAAAGAAATATATTTGTAAAAAATAATTTTTTAATGTTTAATATTAATAAAATAAAATATGTATATTTTTAGTATTTTATTCTAAGTATATTAATAAATATATATATTTATGTATTAAGTTCTAAATATGTATTACATATAAAAAATAATAATATTTAATATAAAAATAAAAAGGGTATTTTTTATACAAAATATTTTCAGGAAGTAAAAATAAAATAAAAGTGTATAAAAAATATATTTGTATTATCTTAATATTTTAAACAAAAAGTATATATGTATATTTATTTATTTATGTACAAAACAATCAAATAAATACTTAATAAATTCAAAAAATGATGGGAAAAATATTTTTATATTTTTAATATGCTGAGAAAAAATAAATGAGTCAGTTAAAAAAAGAAAAAGTCAAAAAATATTAAAAATGAGGCAAATGGGCTCAAGGGTGTAAAACCAAAAAGGGTGGTGTGAAAAGGAAAGTCAACATAGGCCCAACCCATGAAGACCTTTCTTCAACCTCTGTACAACAACATTCAAAAAAACGCGTGCCCTGTTCCTCATCTTCCAACTCTTGATTCCTGGCTTTTCAATGCAAACTCATAACATAAAAGATGTTCAGCATGAAGAGACGATTCTAACCATATGCATAACTTGATCTAACTCTCTAAGATGAGGGAGAATTTCTCCTCCCCCAAATCATAACCTAGATTTTCTGCCATTTTCAAACCTCAAATTCTCACAGCTCAAGCAAAAGAAATGAAAAGTAAAAACATGTACATGTTCAGTGGCATGAGTAGAACCTTGTTTATTCACAAACTTAAAGCTAATGATGCATAATAAGAGAGATACGAGTTTACCAAGATACCTGTTCAGCTGAAGTTCTATCTTGCAATGAGGGAGCTTTCAGTGCAAGGTGATGATTGGAAAAGCTTCCTTGAGGTCCAGGGATGCTATTCCAATGTTTACTTTGTCTTGAAAGCTTCTGAATCGTGCTAGAGCACTTCACCTGCAAAACAAGAAACTGAAAATGGTGGAAGTGGTTAGAGGGATTACAGGTCGTGCTTTTGCTTTTGGTTAGCTTGCATAGATGGTATGGAAGGTATGTGAACTGGTTTGGGCAAGAGAACTCGAGAGAAATGAGAGATAGTACTCAAACTGCAGGGCCTGCCCTGTTTTTGCAGTTTGAGAGTGATTATGGCAAGGGGAGTGTTTGAGAGGTGCAAGGGTCGTGCAAAAGCTTGGTTCTGTTGTGTGGAATGTGTTTGATAAGTTTGTCTAAGTGTTCTTGAGCTGATATGGTAGTTGGTATGTGTTATGGCACTTTTCTTCAACTTTAAGCAACAAATGTCAACTTGTGTTTCTAGGCATGTAGAGGACCCCCTAATGTGCTGCATAATCCCTCCTTGATCAGTGTGATTTGTCCATAATCTTGTGTCAATCAGATTTGCAATGTACTTGTTGGATTTTCAATTTGACATAAAGTGCAACTTTTCAAGAATGGATATTATGCTTTTTCTAATTTGGGATTAATCCTTTAGACAATGCTTGAACTCAAAGAACATGGTCTTGGCACAAAGAATATGCATTAAATTTATGAGTGTAACTTGGTTTAAGGACCTGTAATCTAGCTTAAAGCATATTGAGTTCAAATTGCAAGGTTATGGACATGTAACTTGGTCATGAACAAAGTGAGTTTTTGCCATATTGAGTAATTCGATTCTCCCTAACCATGAGGTTGTTTGAGAAGTTCTTGGACATTTTGGAAAGCTTGGAATGTGTACTACAATCCATATTTGAAATGCAATTTGAAATTACAAGTGGAAGTGTATGGAAAATGGTCTTGAAGTTAGGTAAAAAACCTTGTCAAAATTGGTCAAATTTTCACTAAGTTATGAATGGTTTAGTGCCCTTATTCAAAAATTTGTAACTTGAGATACAAGCCTCATTTGGGAAAACTTTGTGAATAAAAGTTGTAGATTATGCAACAAGCTACAACTTTCATGTTTTGACTTTTGTTTTAATCCAAATGAATCTTGGTGAAAAAGTGGGGCAAAGTTGGGAAAAAATTAGGGTTTTCCATAACTTAGAAAAAATTCTAAGTTATGAAAAATTCCATTTCAAACCCTAATTTGCATTTCTTGGTTTCTTGGTGAACAAGTTTCATGATTTGGCATGTTTTGATGAAAAATGAATCTTGACTCTTGATTTTGACCAAAAAGTCAAAGTTTGACTTTTCAGTATACAGTCAAAATTGATCAATTGACTGGGAAATTCAACTGTCAATCTTGTGTACTTGGGATCTTTTGAGCTTGTTGAGAATGTCAAGACAATTCCATGGGGTCCTTGAGTCCATATGTGATCTTGGTTTGCTATTGGCTAAGTCAAACAGTCAAAAATTGCCTTTGTGCAGTCAAAACCCTAAAAATGACCATTTTACCCTTTTGGTGATCAGATCAAATTTCTTGTGGAATTGTGATCCAAACTTGATCAAATGGTCCAGATGAGTTCATAATGTTGATGTGGGTCAATTTTCATGAGATTTGACTGTCAATTGGCCACAGTTGACTTTTTCCCCAATACAGCTGATTTATAGGTCATCTGTCCAATTGACTGGGCAAAACTTGGAATCAAGACTTGAAACTTGGTATGGATAAACTTGGGAGTCTAACATGAAGCATGAAAGTCATCTTAGGCATTTTAGGTCAAAATATCTTTGTGCAAACACAAACCCTAATTTGGGTCAACAGTGCAAGGAGAAATCTTGAGCAGAGGAAACCTTAATTGGATCTTGAGCTCCAAGGGCCTTGTGATGAGAAAATGTTGAGGAAATGGGAGGGCAAATTTTGGGGTACAACATATATGTCTTTATTTCTCTTGTACAAAGCTCAAACAGTATATAAAACCAGTTGATGTGTATGTTTCGTCTCATTTTGATGTTTTCAAATACATGTTGTCGAAACCCATCTTGCACAGTCGAATTGGCAAGTGGGCGCTAGCATTAACTGAGTATTCATTGACCTTTATGGCTCTTAAGGCAGTAAAAGGCCAAGTGGCAGCAGACTTTATAGTCGACCACTCGATTCAGGTTGAAAATATAAATTACGTGGAGATAGAACCCTGGAAATTTTACTTCGATGGTTCCAGCCATAAAGATGGAACTGGAGTATGGGTCTTAATTATTTCTCCAGAAAAATTCTAACAACATTCAAGTACAAGATAGAAGGTACTTGTTCGAACAATGAGGCTGAATACGAAGCTCTAATTACTGGCCTTGAAATATTGTTGGAATTGGGGGCAACTCGAGTCAAAATAATGGGAGACTCAGAGTTAGTCATTAAGCAAGTCACAAAAGAGTACAAATGCATAAGAGAAAATCTCATTATGTACTTTGTGATAGAAAATCGTTTATTGAAAAAATTCGAAGTGGTTAATATTCGACACTTACCTAGATTGGAAAACCAAGTAGCCAATGATTTGGCACAAATTGCATCTGGGTACAAAATTTCAAAAACGAGATTACAAAGAGCAATCGAAGTCCGAGAAAAAAATAAAAGCAACCAGCTTGTCTCCAACTGATTTGGAATCGACAAGATTAGGGTATGCTGACCAAAGGAATTTCGAAATTTCATTCATAGACAATTTATCAGAGCAGGATTGGAGGAAACCCATTGTAGATTATCTACAAAATCCAGCAGCTTTGACATAACGAAAAATAAAATATAGGGCGTTAAGTTACGTACTCATGAGTAATGAGTTGTTCAAAAAGACGCCTGAAGGGGTATTATTAAAATGCTTAAGCGAAACCGAAACATACATAGCCCTTTCGACTACGCATACTGGAGCATGTGGGGCTCACCAAGTAGGTCATAAGATGAAATGGTTGTTGTTTCGACAAGGACTATATTGGCCCACTATCTTGAAAGATTGTGTTGAGTTCGCGAAGGGTTTCCAGGAATGCCAAGTCCATACTGGTATCCAACATGTACTAGCAAGCGAACTTCACTCAATAGTGAAACCTTGGCCTTTTAGAGGATGGGCGTTGGATCTTATTGGAGAGATTCGACCAGCATCATCAAAGAGCCAAAAGTATATACTGGTAGGCATTGATTATTTCACTAAATGGATCAAAGTTATCCCTTTAGTCAATGCAGACCAAGAAAATGTCATTGAATTTATTCAAAAGAACATTATCTACAGATTTGGAATCCCTGAGACTATAACAACTGATCAAGGGTCAGTGTTTACTGGTCGAAAGATGCAGGAATTCGCTCAAGAAACAGGCTTTAGACTCCTAACATCAACACCTTATTACGCGCAGGCAAATGGTCAAGTCGAAGCGGCGAATAAAATAGTGATTGGCCTGATAAAAAAGCATGTGGGAAAGAAGCCAAAAAACTGGAACAAAATGTTAGACCAGATCTTATGGGCCTGTCGAACGTCCCCAAAGGAAGCCACAGGTACAACACCATATCGGCTAACTTATGGTCATGACACAATACTGCCAGCAGAAATTTGTCTTCAATCAGCAAGGGTTCAAAGACATCAAGATATCCCCTCTGAGGTTTATTGGGATATGATGTTAGATGAATTGGTAGATTTAGACGAAGAAAGATTACGAGCTCTCGACCTACTGAGAATTCATAAGAAAAGAGTGGAAGACTCTTACAATAAGAAAGTAAAACCTAAGGCATTCTCGCCTGGAGAACTAGTTTGGAAGGTAATTCTTCCTATGGATCGAAGATATCTAAGCATGGGAAAATGGTCACCCAAGTGGGAAGGATCGTTCAGAATTATTCAAACTTTTTCTGGTGGAGCTTATGAGGTCGAAGAGTTAAGCGAAGATAAAAGGCTCTTGAGAGTAAACGACAAATATTTGAAAAAAATATAAACCTATGCTCCAAGAGATCAAAATAAATAATAATTAATGACTAAGTTAACCATAAGGCCAAAATGGAAAAATGACATTGATCAACCAAAATGGCTACATTGTATTACAAAAATTACAGTACATGGTCAATGAGGTGCAGAGCAAAATTAAAAAGGGACAGAGGCTTTCAGATGAAGATATTTGGCTCGCTGCAACTCCAGCCGTTTGTTACACAAGGCATTCGCTTGAGAGATTTTTGCAATCTGGTCATCTAGGGCTTGGGCCCCTTCAGCGAACTCTAGGCCTCGAGAAACTTCATCTTGGCTCTCTGCGTCTGAAACGGTCGAAAGGAGTTCCTCTTTGCGCTTAGTGTTAGCGTTTAACCTGGCTTCCAACTCCTCGATCTGCGCCCGTATAGAGGCGTTATCCTGATCTATGGCTTCGATTTCCTGTTGCTTGGACGTCTTCTGTTTCGATAATTCTGCAATTTGAGAAGTCGATTCAGCTACTTCAGTCCAAGCAGAAGAACTCTTGCCATGCAGTGTTTCGAGTTGGCTGTTAAACCCCCTTCGACGATTGTAGTCCGCAGAGACTTGGTCAATAATGGAGTATAACTCCAAGATGAAGCTGGAAATCTCTGGAGAAACAGCAAGCAAATCAACTGCACCCAAGACAACTCCCAAACAAGACTGGGCAGTAGGATCCCCCTCCAAAGCCTTCATTAGATCCCTCTTGAAGAACTGAGCCTTGACTTTCTTCAAGACCTCATCGAGGGGAGAAGTCGAAGTAGACATCCCTGATGCAGTAGAAGCATCATGGCTAGGGTCAGATGAATTTTCCCTGCTCTCGATGATGGCATTCAGGTAGCCAATTGGATCGATTTGCTTCTAGAGGGCCAAATCCTCTTTAGACCTGGGCTTTGTTGAGGTAACCGTTTCTGCAGCAATGTGGGTTTGGGGCTGATCATTTTCAGCAGCGTCAGCATCAACATGACCCTCTTCATCATGTTGCTCTTTTGTCTCATTGACCACTTGAGTTTCCTCCTGGTGATGCGTCTCAGGGCCACCCTCTGTTTCAACAAGAACTTCATCATCCACCAGTTCCTCCTCTTTGTCTGCTATGGTCAGCAGAATCTTGTGGCTCCGAAGTTTGATTCACTTCGTTAGCAGAACTGACGAAAGAAGAAGGATGGTAAGTGGGTTCCCCTGCGCTGTTTACAAAGGTATCAGAACCTTCGACAGGATGCCCAGTTGGCGCTGAAGTTCCAGCCGTTTCCTACAAATAGAAAAGAAAAATATTCTAATTAGAGGGATGCACAATCGAAGGTGGTCATCGGCACCTAAGTTAAAAGTGGTCGAAGGAACTACCTGTAAAGGAACCTCAGCCCCAGGGCTAGAGTTGTCACTCTCAACGGGTTTGCTAAGCAAGACATTTAGCTCCTCCTCTGTGGGTTCTTCGATGATTACAGGAGGTGGACTGGGTTTATTCCCTGTGACTTTAGTTCTAATCACAGTTCGAGGCTCAGGAGCAGGGGCAGCCTTCTTCAGCTTTCTCCGTTTGAGAGGAACAGGGGGAGATTCATCCTCGTCGCCACTCGAAGATTCGACCGTTAATATAGGTCATTTCTTAGGCGCAGGTTCCTGAAAATCCCAGATGGAGTCGATTTAAGACACAGCGTCGGGAACAAGAATGTTTAAAACCAAAGAAGGAAACAAGAGAAATTTTGTTACCTGTGCTGGAGGTTTTGTAGAGGGACCTCCACCCTGATGGCTGTCTGTGGCTTTCTTAGCCACAGGTTTTCGAACAACTGAAAGAAGACACGTTCACAAGTTATATTTGGCAGATATAAGTTGAAATGAAAAGGAAAGTATAATTTGAAGAGGGAACGTACATTTCTTTATTTTGTCGAGAACCAAGACGAAGGACTTCTGGAGTTCGTCTGCAAAATCTTTTTCATCGAAGAACTCTTCGACGTAAATCTCTTCCACCAGTCTTCAAAAGATGGTGAACAGAGGAAGTTGAGTTGGTAGTCGAACAATGATAGTACGGTCCGACCAACGTACCTACTAATATGCTTAGTAGCAGCATCCTCAGAGTAGTCATTACAAAAGTACAACAACGATTTCTCCCGAGGATAAATTGGAGACGGAAGCGATTAGATGATGCCAAACTGTCGAGAGACAAGATTCAGCTGGTAAGCAATCAGGCTCAGCTGATTCTTTGAACTCTTGAAGCGCAATGGCATTATCCTTGGAGTGAGAAACGCTTCCCACATTTTTGTGTGCTCCTCAAGGTGAGGATCCTCTGATGATTTAGGATGGGGCCTGGTAAACCACCCTGGGCCAAACTTTCGACCGGCGAAAGGGGCCATGGTCGAGGTAAATTCCTTCCTCCCTGCAAACATCTGAACAAAGTTTGCAAAGGTCTTTTGTAGCTCCAGCCCATCTTCAGTAGGAGTTAATAAGGCAAGCCTGGTGCCTTCGACGCGCCTTCTGGCTATCTCAGGAGCCTTTTCGTTTATTTGAGTCTTCTGGGGTAGAAATGACTCAAAAGTGGCGTTTAGCCAGAGTTGAAGTAGCCAGAAGGGACCAGTAAGCAACAAGCTGGCTCTATTTTCGATTACTTTCAATTGAGCCGCTCCACTGCTTACTGACTCATACAAATTCACCAGTATTAATTCGGCCAAACAGATGTTTTGGCCGTGATGAAGCTGAGTAGAAAGGGTGACCATTTTCTTCGTCACCTGTAGGGATTTCGTGCAGAACACGAAGCGCGACAGCCAAAGGGCTAGAAACGCGATGTGCTCCACATCAGTCACCACAGCCGTCAATTTGTCATGGTAATGGTTGGTGTAGGTGGTGTAAGTGGGTTTGGTGGCAGAAAACCCAATCTAGTCTTCAGACATTTCCTCTGGGTCGAAGTAGTTCCCAGTTGGTCGAAGACCAGTAATAGCGGCCACGTCGAAAAGAGTGGGCGTTACCATTCCACAAGGCAAGTGGAAGGTATAATGAGTATAGTCCCAAAACAGCAAAGAAGCTACCAGCATTTCAGGACAGTAGGTAAGACCAGTTTTGGACAGCATGACTAGGTCATAAATCCCCATGCCTTTCCAAATCGAAGCCTGGCACTTCTCCATCTTGTTGAGCCAAGCATTGTATTCTGGTGTAAGGTTAGGGCTAGACCTAAAAGCCCTAACCCCCTGTTAAAAAACCGAAGATCTATCTTCTCCTTTGCAGGATCTTCGGTATCATCTGTCGCCTTCTTCGAGCACCCAATGGGTTTGAGTGCCTCATGCACGGGGAAGAAACCCTCGATTTTAGTTCGGTCAGCAATGCATGGTGAAAGAGGAACGGACATGGCGAAAACCTGGTTGGAATACCCAACAGGAATCAGCAGTTGAGAACCATAAGTTTCACGCTCAGCGTCTCCCATGGGTTCAGGAACTTTTCGCATTCCCATGGAGTTAACTATCGGAGTGGTTGAGAAGATTTCCGGTTGAGTAGTGTTAGAGGGAGTGCTAGATCTGAGGACATTGGAAGCACAAGTACGTGAAGCCATTTTTTTGGTTTGAGATGAAGATGGATGAAGATGAAGAACAAAGGTTACTGGGTTTGGAGAGGAAGAAGCTTGCAGAAAATTTCGTTTGACTGAAGATTTGGATGCAAGAAAGCGTAAAGAGTCCAACAGAGGCACTTAGTGCTATTTATAGTGATTGAAAAAATCACAAGGCTCGAGGACATTTAATGCTACAGACAAGAGTGGGGCACGTGGCACTCATTTGGTGTTGTAACCGTTCTGAAAAACGAAAACGGTGCAGCGTGCGTCCTCGATTTTGGGAAATAGTCATGATGACGGTATATGAAAGGTAAACGTGCGTACAAGACGCCTTACTGAAGTGACATCTTGGGAAAAGGGGAAATGATGACTTTTTGAGTTTGTCAGTTGGTTGGTAGATGAAAAGCACACAAACTGATTTGTGGCTGAGAATGAAGGACAGGTGTCGAATGGAATCTCAAAGAATGCCTTTTTCTTTTCAGCGTCGAAATAAGACATTCTTGGGGGGCAATTTGTTGGCTCCTAAATTCGACACCCATGTTTATTATCATATAGACCATTAATTATGAGTCAGAAGAGTTTCCTACATAAGGAGGCTTCGACCAACTGATCATGTCGAAGGCTCATCAAAGAATGACAAGATACTTAGAGAAATTCCTTTAAGTTAGAATCTGGTTGTCTTCGACGTCGAAGGAACTCCTCGACAAAGGTCCCTGATGCCCAAGGTCGAACAATTTGAGATTTGAATTGTTGGAGGGAAAACGGTTCCCAACAGTTACCAAGTGCAACATGTCGAGAGCATAGGCGTCGAAGGTTGTGAGCGTGCCATGTGGCGTCATCTCGAAGCGGTGTAACTGCCCAGCGGTTACTTAGAACTTTCCTTAGTATAAATACAAAGTTCCTAGGTAGTTATTAGTGTGTTCATCATTTTATACAAGTCACTCATTTAGATTCAAGAACCCAGCGTGAGAGAAAGAATCATTGAGAATGTATGTGTGAAACACCATTTAAATTAATCAAAGTCTTTTATATTCAAGCAATTTACCGTTGTTCATTTATTTAACTCCGTCGAAGCCTTTTATTTAACAATTCCTTAACGCTTTTATTTATTCTATCAAGCTTTTCTTCATGCAATTTACTTAAAGTTTCTTTACTTTACTGGCATTAATCACCATTAGGGTTAGTTAAACTCCAAAAATCAACCATGTCTTAGGATCAATCTGATCGATCCTGCTAGTCACCAAATAAGTAACTTTTTGGAAGATCAGCGGTTGTTTACCATTTTTCCCGGTAAACAATGACGCAAATAACAGAGTAAAAAATAAGAAAACAGTGCGAGAAAGTGTGAGAAATGACGGAGAAACAGACGGATTATTTATAAAAACAACATTTTGCCCTAGGAGTCAAGTGAGATGACGCCTCCTCTCACTTTTAAAGTGCATGCGTCATCTCACTTGGCTAAAAGAGAGAGGAGGCGCCAAGTGAGATGGCGCCTAGGGCAAAAATATTGGTGGAGGCGCCAAGTGAGATGACTCCTCTTTTAGGGAGTCATCTGAAACATGGTTATTTGCGTAATTTTTTCCGAAACGTGGTTATTTGCGGAATTTTTTTTTAATACCTAGTTATTATAAAAAAAAAAAATCGTAAATATAGTATTAAATAGAAAACCTAAAACCCAAATTCCAAATCAAAGGAAGTAAAAAAAAAAAAAAAACAAAGAAAAAGAAGAGAAATTGAGAATCGAATGTTTTGGTTCGATTGTGCAAAGTGCAGAACGCCATAGCCAAAACCTTCTTCCAGCGACCGCAACAGACAACGATGCAGAGATTACTCCCCAAACTTCGCTCTTTCGCCATTCAATCTCGTCAAGCTCTACAACCTCTTCCGTCTTCTCGCCGTTTCCTCCACCACTCACCGCCGCAGCCACTTCACTTCGCTTCCATTAACTCCACTCCCCGCCCTCTCTTCAGTTTCTCTTCATTGCCTATCCACGCGCCTTGCCCTTCCCCATTTCCACTCTCCGTAAGTTGTTTTAATTTTCATCTGCGTGTTTGGTGTTTGAGAAAATGCGGGATTTAATTTGATGTTGATTTTTTTGGGTTGTTGTTGTGTGATGGAAGTTTGGTTTTTTTTTGTATGAATAGTTGATTCAAGTGCGGAATGTGTCGTCGAGGGAAAGGAAGAAGAGAAGGAAGCCAATGACTCCGGTTAATTCTAAGATCAAGAAAACCAAAATGAAATCTTATTCGTAGGTTTCTTATTCATTTCTGTTATAGTGTTACTACACCCTTTCAGTGATTGTGTGTGTGTGTTTGTGTTGCATTTGGAATTGTTGACATTTATTTTAGGGTCAGTATGGATTTGCTTATTTGATCTGTGAAACTGTTTGATAGAATTTATGGAGTTAGGTTGTTTCCATATCTCTAGGATAGTAGCTTATAACATATGAAAACAATTTGATTTGATTTTATCTTTTGTTATAGACCTTATAAGATTAGAAATGACAATGTTAGAGAGAGTGTGTTGGGGTAGTACCTATAGTAGAAAAGATGATGAAAAATAGACTCTGATGGTTTGAGCATGTAGTGAGAAGACCCATAGATTATATGGTAAGGAGAGTAGATCAGATGGAAAAAAGTCAAACAACTAGAGGTAGAGAAATACCTAGAAAAACTATAAGAGAAGTTATTAAGATAGATGTCAAGATTAACGATTTGGATAGAAGCATGGTTCTGGATAGAACATTATGGCCAAAGTTGATCTATGTAGCTGATCCCACTTAGTGGAATAAGACTTGATTGTTGTTGTTATAGAAATAGCTTATATGATCACTTATATGATAATTGTTTGTGCTGTAAGCGCTTAATCAAGTTGTTTAACATGGATGTTTTATTTATGTTTGTGTATTTTGTTTGGAGCGAGTGACTTTGCTATATTTGGAGCAGGTCTTACAAGTCCAGGTTCAGATTATTGAATGATGGGAGCTTTAGGCGTTGGAGGGAGGGAAAACGTCACAATGCTCATTTGAAGGTTTGCGTTTTTAGTTTTCTTTAGCCAGAATGAAGTCTTACTTGTGGTATATGATTATGATAATGTCCTAGTTTTGTTGAAATGCAAGTTTCTAGGTGGTTTATCATGAAAACCTCAATTACTCACTACCAATATTCCCATCATGAAAATTCATGAGGTGTGAATAAATTACCTAAGTCTTCCTTGACTAGTATCATGGTATGTTATTAACTTGAGCATGCTCACAATCTATGTCTGCTTCCGTCCTAAACAGGTTTTCTATGGAATTTTTAGTACCTAACCATAGATTTTGAATTCCTTAGATAGTTAGATAAATAGGTCAAATACTTAGCAGAAATAGTGACACATTTCTGTCAGAGTAGACAAATCATATTTATCAATTAACACATGTTTCTAACCTAATAGGACTAATAACTAATTTTGATTTGTGAATTTGGATTTCTTAATTCTCAGAAATTAGAACAACTTGTGTTTCCTTATGCAAAGATGTGAAGTTTGACTGGGTTTATGAGGCAATAATTATAATTATGGTAGTCTTGTATTGTAGTACTTAACGTCTTAGAACAACATGTATGCTGCATTAGATACATGTCAATTTGATATGATTGCACTTTGCAATCTCTGTTACTATAAACATGGTTTGTCATAGATCATAATTATGCATTAGAGCTGATGGGCATATGGCACTAACGTTAAAGCATATTGTAAGATCGTATTAGAGATTCAGATGTTGTGATAGAAAGCACTAGCAAAGTGCATTTATTTATAAAGATATTTTAGTTCAAGTTCTAGTGCAGTACAACTAGTACTCTGTGTGTTTGGATCAGTTAAACTATTGTCATATCTGAAACCTAGCCAAATAGCATTCCTAACATCATTAAACTATTGTCATGGCCTGCAAAGTTTAGCCAATGGGACAATACATGTGTTGTGTTGAAAAAAATTATAATATTTGATTTGGTATGAGTGTAATGAACACAAACACAACTAAATTGCATATTTTCAAAGAAGATATTGAGCCAACTTTATGCTCCATAAAATTCATACAAAACTTAAGACTACATTTGAGATTTTCGGAGGGGAGGGAAGAGGTTTGGTATAAAGGAACTAGGAAAGTCTTCAAATTTGTAAGGGTAGTTTATTTTCTTCATAATACAAAATTTCCTTAACATGGGGAACTAAAAAATTGTATTGAAGTAGAATTTTGGAAGGCTTGAAAAAATTCTTCACATCATTTCCATATTTTTATAATACTTTCAAAATTAAAAATATCAAATGATAGGCATTCCCTTTTTATTCTCTACAAAAACATTCTCTCAATTAAGATGTTTATATTTCTTTCGACGGACTTCCTTCTCTTCAAATTCCTCCCCTCCAAACACCCAAACATAAAAATTAGTTTTTAAGGAACATAAGAATTGGCGGTGGGATTCATTGTTAAGAGTTATAAATGAGTATTAGTTAACATTCCTCTAATAAACATGCATTGCCTTTTAAATCCCAATTGAGTAATATCTAACTTCCAGTTATATTTACATTTGAAAATAATACCTGTCATGTAACCACTTCAAGTTTTTGGATGGTTTGTAGTATACAATTTAGAAACTATATTTCCTTTAAGTACACAAATAACATTTTCCTAAGAAAAATGCTGCAAGTGTAAGCACACTTGGTTAGAATATTGCAAGATTTGCTAACCTGACATGGCAGTGCATGGTTTAGACTTGTAAATTGATGTTTTTTTTTCAATCTTCTTATAAGTGGAAAATTTAGATTATTTATATTATTTATCATTAGCTAGCTCATGAGGGAAGTCCATGAGTGACTTTTCGAACTTTTATCCATTCAACTTTCTGACAAATAAATGTAAATGGAAACTATTCAGAATACAATTGAGACAATCAGAATAGGTGTTAGAGCAAATTCAAAATACATAGCAGGGAAACAAAAATTACTCATATCTGTTATACTAAATTGGTAAACATAGTTAAAGGGTATTTGGTCTTACTGATTTTCTCCCTATTGTTCTGCCCATGCTTCGAAAACATCAACAATAATAATAATAGTAGTTAACTTAAAAATGTATAGTTTGGGTCTGGAGCTCAAGTATCAACTAAATTTGAGTTATAAGAAACTCCCATTTAATGTAGAATCTCCATATCATAGCAGCTACTTTCAAGACTATGCTATTTATCCACTAGAAACGGTAGCCGAAAAAAATATATATCATTGTTTTAAACTGATTTATCAGAGGAGGAAATGGATTTGAATCTTCAAATCAGTGTTATAACAAATATAAAGGATTAACCAAGACTGAGGGAGGGACCAAACAGTTAACTTTGCTTCTTGTGTTTTCTTTCTCCCATTACAATATTTATGAATTTCCTTTTTTATCTTGATTTTATGAAATATTTATAGTCTACTGTTCATGTAACTGACTAAGTCATGGTAACTATTGCAGTCAAAGATATCAAAACGTAGATTGAGAATACCATCTACTGTCCCTGCAGCTTATGCCAAAGTAATGAAGAAGCTCGGTTTTTGTGGTTAGAACATTGTAAGTTGCTGCCAGTTACAGAAAGTGGACTGGTCAGGTTTTGTCTTTTAACGCCCATTTTAGAATCTGCAGAAGGAGCAATTACAGAACAATTTCTTATCTGTTTGTGTGGAATAGTTAGAAGTGATAATATTTTGAGGTTATGCCCTATTCAAAGTGGCATGCTTTCATGGAAAATGTATGCAATATTGGTAACATGCTGTGAGTGATTAATCCTTTTTGTAGCTCATTTGATTTTTCAATTAGCATTTTGATAAAATATTGGGAATCCTGATTTGCCACACTTTTAGTAATAATAATGGTTTAATTTAGCTTTTTGTTCATACATTTTTAGTTTGTGCTCTATTAAATGTGTTTACATTAGCTTATTGTGTGTTCAAGAAAGCTTATAACCAAAATGCTGCAGCTAGACCTTACATTCCAAAAGGTCTAGCTTACATCTAAAAGAAATTAAATTATTAATTATCAAGGTTTTTTTTCTTTCTTTTTTGTTAGCTTCATTTTGTTCATGTAAGCTTTTCTGCTTAATTCAATTATATGTAAATTTAAATTATTAATGTATAGGCTTTAAATTAAGATATTTTGATTGTTTTTTGTAATAAAACTCCTTAAAAGTTTAAAGTGCATTAATTATTTTCTTATTAACTTTTTAAATAAATCAGATATTCTCTTTGCACAATTGTACATGTTAGGAATGATCTCCCTTTCAAGAAATTTTAATTACTATCGTTTTTAGTTCATTATTTTATCGGACTAAAAATGATTAATTAGAGGGCTTTTTTTTTACCCACTCTTATGTTTTCTTATGGGGCTCTGGCGAAATTCTTACAATATTCCTTGAATTCGGATATGCATATTTGAACGAATCAAATTCTATTTTGTACAAATAATTTTAGATATGCATATTTGAAGACACCAATGCTTTTATTTCGGATATGCATATCTGAAATATGCAGAAGCAGTGAATGAATCAAAATCCTTGAAATCAAACCAACTTAACATAAATTTAACAGTCGAAATTACATAGATGATTCAATAAAAATTTAACATTACATATTGTTATAAACGGATAGTTATGGGCGTCATAACATTTTGATAACATCTTCTCCCGATCTTTGAAGCTTCTCATCCACTTCAATTGGTCTCTTAGTAGAGTATCGCTGAAAAGTACTCCACATAACTTTTAAATCGCCATCCGTATTCATCTCAAACTTGGTGAACTTTATGTTACCTTCAGTGTCAAGTGAGAGTGAACGATACTCGATCTTGACCACCTTTTGATTTTTCGGATATTGCAAGAGAGAATTCAGTGTGGTAATGAGGCTGGCGAAAGGCGTGTCTTCGGAGAGCCGAAACTGTAGTGGCGACATATGTTACCACTGAAGTAGACAAAAGCAAAGTGAGGATATGTTTGACTCATCTCTGTTTGTGGTTTGTGATGTTGAAGAAATAGTTTAGAGAACCTAATTATAGAAGAGATAGAACAATTTAGACCAAAAAATTCTTATCCTGACACCAGTGCATATTTCAGATATAAACATCCAAATTAAGTTGTTTTTAACGTAATTAGGGGATTTTGGATAGGCATATCCGAAATAATCCTTATTTTGTTTTTTTTAAATTGAAGGTTTGTTCGGATATGAATATCCGAAATAATTCTTGTTCTGTTTTTTTTAAAAGAAGGCAGAAAATTTCAGATATGTATATCCTAAATATGCAGAACCAGTGGCAGAATCAGTTTTATCAGAACCAGTACGATAGAAACGTGACAAAAATTTAATGTTAAAAGTAAATAGGGGTAAAATGTTGAATAGACATATTATATATGTATTTGAATCATATAGATTTTACCATAAGTTTCAAAAGTTGTTGCATTTCGGATCTCGAACTTTTATTCACCATGTTCTGATGATAACGCTCATTGTATATCTGCTTGATATTTGGAATACTTTCTGGTCTTTTCCATTTTAAATCGGCAAGTATGTTTTTCGGTGCAACTTTGATGGACGACATTTCTGAAATAATTTTCTTTTTCGCTGGCTTAAGCCGACATACAACTGGATGACATTGTAGCTTCATGTCCAACACATGATTATGTATATCACATATGAAATTAAATTGTCACAAATCATCCATCCTACAGTATCCGCGCAATTTAAACGGACACCCATATTTTCTCGATCTGGTGTCTTCATTTTTTAAGTTCCAAATTCTTGGAATATATTTTCCACTTCTCTCACATGTCATCATTACAAATGCTTTCCTTCTACTAGTGCTATTGTCGGACCTTCCAAATACAACACCAAACCCGAGTTTGCTAGCTTCAATTCGTACCCATTCTAGCATATGTTGACGAGCACTGAAAATTTGTAAATTGTTGTCTAACATTATCCTTTAACTCTTTCGGCTTAGCATCCTCATTCACCTTGTCTGTATCCTTTACAACAGATTTGGAAAACATGTCGGGGTGCATCATATCTAAAACAGTCGAAAATATAATATTTGTTCAACACAAAATTATGTTTTTATGTAACAAACAATTTCAGATATGCACATCCGAAATAGGTTAGGTGAGTTTCAGATATGCATATCCGAAGTAACGCTGTTTTTTTCAATATTTTTCAGAATCAATGCAACAAAATGAGAGGCAAAAAAAGAATTTTTTATCTTAAATTATAGTTTTCTATGCTCTCTTTGATATGATAAAACACTTGAAACTTAATTTGGAGACGATGGTTGAGAATGGTAGAGGTTTTGAAGTAGGTTTTAGTTATGGGGGAAATGAAATGAATGAAATACTGGTAGGGGTGATCATGAAGCAAACTTATGTCACAAAGGTATTTTCGGATATGCATATCTGAAAATACCCCTGAATCGGATATGCATATCTGAAATCTTCCTGAAAATGGATTTAAGGGTTCATTCAGATATGCATATCCGAAGGTTATTTTGGAGTTTTCAGAGGTATTTTTCACCCATATAAAGATGAGTAAAGAAATCCCCTTAATTAGATGTATATCCCTTTGACTCCAAGTGTCCGGGCCCAAGCTATACAACTTGTTCGAATGATTGTCTTCCTTTAAGGAATTATGACTCGATTCTTCTAAGATATTTTTCAAACAAAAATGGATTAAAAATGATCAGTTAGATGTATATCCCTCTGATCTCGAGCATTAGGACACAAGCTGTATAGCTTGCTAGTTCGAGTACTTGTCTTCCTCCTTGAAAGCAATTACAATCAATTAAATAACTGTCATTCCGCCATAGCACAAAGAACTTTTTTATTTATTTTCAATCAAGAAACAACTTTCTTTATTCCATAGCACGAGTAAATTTTTTTACGAATTTTTTTCTACCACTGCGCGATCAAACTTTATATTTAAAATCAACTTACACACAAGTTTATACTACCCATAATTACATAACTTTGAATTTCCCATCGGGAGGGATATATACATTCGAAATATGCAGAAACAGTGAATTAATCAAAACTCTTGAAATCAAACCAACTTAACATATATTTAACATAGTCGAAGTTACATAGATAATTAAACAAAATTTTAACATTATATATTATTATAAACGGGTTAGTTGGATATATATCCCTCTGATCCCGAGCATTCAGACACAAGCTGTAAAGCTTGCTAGTTTGAGTACTTGTCTTCCTCCTTGAAAGCAATTACAATCAATCAAACAACTGTTATTTTGCCATAGCACAAATATTTTTTTTTTTAAAAATTTCAATCAAGAAACAACTTTCTTTCTTCCATAGCACGAGTAAATTTTTTTACGAACTTTTTTCTACCACTGCGCGATCAAACTTTATATTTAAAATAAACTAACACACAAGTTTATGCTACCCAGAATTACATAACTTTGAATTCCCCATCGGGGGGGATATACATATCCAAAATATGCAGAAGCAGTGAATGAATCAAAACCCTTGAAATCAAACCAACTTAACATAGTCGAAGTACATAGATAATGGAACAAAAATTTAACATTACATATTGTTATAAATGGGTCAATTGGATGTATATCCCTCTGATCCTGAGCATTCGGACACAAGCTGTATAGCTTGCTAGTTCGAGTACTTGTCTTCCTCCTTGAAAGCAATTAAAATCAATCAAACAATTGTCATTCCGCCATAGAACAAATAACTTTTTTTTTATTTTCAATCAACACAACTTTCTTTCTTCCATAGCATGAGTAAAATTTTTTACGAACTTTTTTCTACCATTGCGCGATCAAACTTTATATTTAAAATCAACTAACACCCAAGTTTATGCTACCCAGAACCCACAATTTCTAAAACACTTTAAAGTAGTAAGGTTGAATCGTAATTCAACAACTACACTTAATGATCAATCAAAGCGATAAGTTAAATAAAATTTCCTGAAGGGAAGACAAACACTCGAACAAACGAGCTATACAACTTATATATAAAAATTTTAAGGTCAAAGGAATATAAGTCTAATCAATCATTTTTCATATGATTCTCGTTTGTATACAAAAAATGATCTTATTAGTTTAATTTTTATATAGTTAGCTGTAACAAAGTGAGTTTATGAATAAATATTTAACGAATACATACACCATCGTATGTATATCTTATCTCTCATAACGATGTTAAGTGTAACATCTTGAATTTTTTATTTATTAGTTATTTTATTATTTATTTATTTTATTAATTATTATATAATATAGTAATTAATTAATTATGTGATTTTGTGAATATATGTGTTATATGTGTATTGGGTCATTGGGTGTGAGAATAACAAATGAATAATTGGGTCTTATGTGTCACATTAGTGTGAGTGTGTGAGATAAGTCCATTAGAGTAAAACAATAGTTAGTATATGTTTTGTAAAATAAAGAGAAAATATATCCAGAGAGAGAAGTTGTCAAAACAAGAGAAGAGAAGAAAGAAGAAAAGAGGAGAAAAAAGAAGAGAAGAAGAGAGAATCCTAGAAAAGGATCTACATCCAAGGTAAGGGCAAGTTTTCATTTGATTATGGGAGTATGTGATGTATGTAATGGGTATCAAACATGATTAGGAATTTATATTTAAATTTTTAGGTTTTTGACATGCTTAGGTCTTGAATGAGAAATCGTGAAATTGATGTTTGAATCATGTTTGAATCATGTTTTGATGTTTGTAATTGAACCTACATGTTGGATATAGGTTAGAATGACTTAAATCATAGTAAATTTGATGTTAAAATGTATTTTGAGTGAAGAGATCGTAGAGGGAATCATTCTGTCGGCGCATAATTTTTTGCAGATCGCAGAGTTCACTTAGCGAAATAAGTTCGTTTAGCGAAGTAGTCTGGGAGCAGAATTTTTGTAAAACTTCAAAAATTTATAACTTTTGAATCGTAACTCTGTTTGAGTCCCCGTTCGAAGCGTTAGAAAGCTAGAGCAACATTATTTTCCATAAAAATAGTTTTGTTGGGAGTAAGTGATTTAATCATTATGTAGTTGTGTAAAATGACATGTATGCGTGTATATGTATGTTGAGAATTGATGTTGGATGGAAATAACATTGTTCGAAATTGTTTGCTATATGTTATTATAATGTGTTGAATTGATGAATGCTATGAAAGTGATTCATATGTGAATGATGACATAAAATAGGCAAAAATATCCTTTTTGGTCGCTTAAGTTTACCTCGGGGTCCATTTTGGTCCCTTATCCTTAAAAAGTTCCAAAGTGGTTCTTTAATTGTTTAAAAAAGTCCACGTTAGTCCTTTTCGTCCAATATTTTAAAAAGACGTCAACTTTTGCTTGGGTTAGTCATATGCGTTGCATGCGAGGTCATTAAATACCTAGAAAATTTCAAAAAAAATTTGTTGTAGCCAGGATTCGAACATAGGTTCACTTGGTTGCTAGACAACATATCAAACTAATACACTACTTCACACTTATTTGTATGTCTTACACAATGAGTGGAATAAAACAATGTCTTTCTCCACTAAAACCAAATAGAATCTTCGTCAACATAGATTTTCCCATAATTTTCATAACCCTTTCTTCCCAAATCCAACAAAACCATTCATCAAACCTTATCAGAAGATACCTTGACCATTCTTCCTAAATCGCACAATTCTAACCACATTGCTGAATCAGAGCTTACGTCATTTAAGCAGGACACGAAATCTAAAACAACGCTTAATGTTACTTTCGCTGCTGCTAATGCTTACTTCGAACCGGGCGTTGTTAAGAATCTTAATGGTGTTAGGACGAGAGGATCAGTTCTGTTTGATGTGCAGATTTTGGCTTCTACTTTGTTTCAGTCTGGTTCGTGAAGGTTTAGGATGAGAATTCTTAAGATTGTGTGTCAAAGAATTATGGTTAGGATTTCGTCGAATTCGATTTCCCTAATTTGTTTATGGGTTCTTCTTTTTTTGAAACCGTAAGTTTTGTTATCATTGTTGGTGCTCTGCTATTTCAATGCATAAATTGTGGACACTTTTCACAATAAGATTTACATTTTTATTAATTTCTCGTTCTCTGTTATTATGTTGAATTGAAAACATGAATGTCATCTAGAAAATATGATGCAAGGGATAGTAATTTTCAGCAAGTTACCTTGGAGAAATTTCAATTTGCGGCAAGTTAGATTCTTCAATTTCTATTCATGTTTTTATCTGTCATGGATTTTAATTGACAAGTTGGTTTTGGAGTTTATGGTGCATTTGGTTTAGTGCTTTTATTATTTTCATGCGTAATAATGGCTAGAGTGTGGTACATCAATCAGAATTCATTTGCAACAATCTTACAAGACCAGTTTTGGAGCTGGTAATCCTCTCTAACAAGTTCACTGAACAAAATCCTTCTACATTGATATTTGTACAAGCAAGTATGAAGTGGTTTGATATGTTGTCTAGCTACCAAGTGAACCTGTGTTCGAATCCTGGTTACAACAAATGTTTTTAGAAATTTTATGGGTATTTAATGACCTCGCATACCACTCATATGATTAAGTGCCACGTCAGATGCCACCCAAGTAAAAATTGACGTCGTTTCAAAATATTGGACGGAAAGGACTAACATGGACCTTTTTGAACAATTAAAGGACCACTTTGAAACTTTTTAAAGATAAGGGACCAAAATAGACTCCGAGGTAAACTTAAGGGACCAAAAAGAATATTTTTCCCATAAAATATGTATGTTTGTGCAATGGCGAGATAATTCAAAATGAGATGAATTATGAATTAAGATTGAGAGATGATCTTAATTGCATATAATTATTGAAATTGCACATGCATCGTTGTTGTCAATAGGCAATGTTTGCTAGTTTCGTAGAAGCTAGTGACTTGTCCCAAACCTAGAGGATTGGTTTGAAGCTTAGAGGACAGGATTTTTGGTGGTTATCGTTCTTGGAGATGGATATGGTTTAAACGTAAAAACTGTAGAAGGATAATAATTGGTACCACATGCATATTGCATTGAGTTGCATTCGAGTCACATGTGTAGATGTGAAATGAGTAATTGATGTGCATTATGTGATATTGAGGTAAATGTTACATTATTGGTATTTGTGATTGATTATCTTTTAATCATGAGTTGTTGAGCAATATTGTCTATGTAAACATGTGGATTGTGTTAGAAAATGTTGAAGACATGAATGTATGAAGTGTGATGAATTTAATTGATGTATGTACGATATGCATTACTTATTATTATATATTTCTATAATGATATGAATTCTCACCCTTCTATTGAAATGATGTTTTTTACGACATCGATCATGTACCGAAGAGTAGTGATGTTTTCTCGCAAGGATTAGTCGAAGGATATAGTTCTTTGTTTATCTACGTTTAGGTAGTGAGTCATGCTTTGATCATGTAACACGAGGATACTTTTGAACTCATGTTGTTTTAAGAGATATTTTGTTATACTCTCTTTTATATTATTGTGTATTGAGATTATGCGATGATTGATCTTTAGTGCCTAATGTTTTAATACATGATTGCTATTATGAGATTCAATTATTGGTATCGCTTTGAAAAGAGAATTATTCTACTGTGATATGCATATGTGTTAGTGTATGGAACATGATTTTAAACGCGTGTTATGAGCATGATCGATGTATTTGTGCTGATTTTAAAATATATGTAGCACCCTCTTTTGATATGCATGCTAATTTACTCTGATTATGCATATTATTTTGCGGGGATTTAGGGAGTGTTACATTAAGTGATACAAAAATTAAATGACAACAAGAATAAAAATGAAATAAATGATAGTAAAAAAACATAAATAAAATAAAAAGAAGGTGCGAATACAAACAACAAGTAAGAAATTTCTTTCCCCACCCTTACAACTTCTTAGCCACCTCTGGCGAAATTTTATTTTTATCCTTAGAATTCAGAGATACATCTCCGAATGCACCACATTTTATTTTTTCTGGGGTATTTTCAAAGATGTATTGTCGAAACACTTTTTTTTTTCAAAATCAGGGATAATTCGGAGATACATCTCTGAATTAGGGCCAATAGACTGAGGAAGACCATGTCATTGATCTTTTGGCGCTATGTCAGGAGATACAAATGATTGGGCGAGATGCTTTGGATATAAGTATTATTGACCGGGGCAGTCCTGAAGTGGTGGCTATTGTAGAACGGATGGTTGGAGAGGCAGAGAGTGCGGTGGGATACAATAGATAGAGGAGGAGTCATGGAGTGAGGATCAGACATACACAGTAGGCTATGTTTTTTTTTTATTTCAGAATAATTTATGAACAATTCTTGTATTATTATTTTTTATTTTAAATAACTTATTGTATTTTCGTTTTTCATTTACATTTTTATTCTATTATCTTTTTTTATATCTTATCATTTTTCATTTTTATTTTTATTATCGTTTTCATCTAATTATTTATCAACACACATAAACATACAATTATACTTTCGAAGATGCATCTCCGAAACATTTTAATTTAGAGTGTGTTCGAAGATGCATCTCTGAAAAATATTTTTGAGTTTTCAGGAGATTTTTTCCATCCATAAAAAGTGTACAAAGAATTTCCTATTATTAAGCCTAAAACCTAAGTAAACACTACAGAAATGACAATTATAGTAAATGAAAAAAAAAATGGAGTATAGAAAATAAGTAGTAAGACATTAACCTTGGGCTCAAAACCCAAATAAAAATAATAAAATAAAAAACAGCCTTGAAGAAAAAGAGCTATCATCCCTCTTCTCTCTCTTGTCACACAATTTCCATTCTCTTCTCCATCCCTCACACACACTTTCCTTCTTCCTCTCAACACTTCCTATTCTCTCTCATCCATTGTGTTACTATAATGCGTTTTTGTTTTTTTATGCCACCCTCTATCCTTTTTTTTCATGAATCATTATTATCCATTTATACTAGGAATAAGGTTTTTCAAAATACTATCAATTTTGTCTTTTATGCGATGTAGTGAGTGTAGTGGAAAAAAATCTCATGTAGTGGAATGATAATGAAAAATGTGTGTACGTACGAGATGAGATAAATGAAAGAGATTCTTTTTTCTTTTTCTTTTTGCTATTATTATATTCTTTATATAAGAATAACAAAGCCATTGTTTGAAATTAGTATAAATGTTAAAAACACATTACATCACTTCCTGAAATTCTAGAAAATTAAAGTGAAGTCTAAAAGAAATAGGCAACACACTCAAAAGGAAAAAAAGGAAGAACTACAATGGAGTTGCAATTTTTTTTTTTTGACAAAGTGGATTTGCAATTTTAAAACCAAACAAAAGTGCAAATTTCCACATTTCACAAGCCTCTTCTCTTATGGTTAAAGTTATATAGTATGATTGGAAAACAACGATGCATTTATTTTGTATGAGAGTATGCACATAACTAGCATAGATAAAATAATTTTTTTCCATAAATGTTTAAAATAATATAAAATATTTATTTACTGAATTTTAGAATTTTTTAAAATAAGAAGAATTAAATATGAATTTTTGAAAATTTAAAAGATATTAATAAAAACAATGAAAATCTCGACTTAGAAATTAAATTTTGAGTTTATTTTTTTTGAAAAACTTTTTATAACGTTCTAAACATCTCTTTGTCTAAATAAAGTGATCTCATTTATCATCTTTGCATTCTTAGAAAGAGGAAACTATTTAGCTAAGAACTTCCCAGCTAGGTCATTCCATGTGGCAATGGAATTAGGCTCCAAGGAATTTAGTTAACTTTTGGCTCTATCCCTTAGAGAATAAAGAAAAAGCCTCAACCTGAAGGCATCGTCATTCCCGCTTGGAATTTTGAAATTACTAGCCACATTTATAAATTGTCTCAAGTGCAAATGATGGTCTTCATGTGGGAAACCAGAGTATTGACCAATTGTTTGCAGTATTTGGAACATCATAGGCTTGAACTAAAACTGTCCTGCTGTGATTTCTGGCAAGATAATGCCAGTACTCATAACGTTAGGATAAAAAACAACATAACCCTGATGTTATAGGCCCTATCATTGGCAATATCGATAATATCGTTATCAGCCATGACACGGGTTATCTCTTCTTCGTCTAAATCAATTGGTGGTGGTATTTGTACTTTGGGCTCTCCTAAATCAGCCATATTAACCGCAAGAGGAACTCCTGGTGTGGGTCTATCAAGTCTAGTTCTCCTTAGGGTTCTGAGTGTTCTTTCAGGTTTAGGATATCCACTACAGACTAAGCGCAACGATTTGTGCATATAATATTGACAACACATGTCGTGACACCAAACTACAGCAGAACGTCAAAAACTCAAATGCTTAAAATTAAACAATAGAAATAAATACAAAATTAAAAATGTAACAAAATACTCTGACAACAACGCCAAAAACTTGTTGGTTGAAATCATAATTCTAAATTGTCACATGCAAGTATACATGTTGTGATTGCAGCAAGTAATAAGTATAAGAGTATCATACCCACGGGGAGTAAATGCTACTTAGATTTGATTTTGTAAAATTCTATTCTTTCAAATTAAGCATGCGTGAGAAATTATAATGTTTATGGGGATAAGTCCAGTGTTACTTATAACAAGACTGCAAATAGTGTAAAAGAGAGTGAAGTATAATAAGAGTGATTGAGTTGATCATAGATCCATTAATATCATTTATGTATTTATGTGTCAATACTATGTGGAGTTGTGACATGCAAAGTCAGAATGATCATACGGTGTATTTCTACAACATTCAAAACATGCATGCAAGGGAATAAATCTCAAAGCCTCACTTATAACCCCAATATACGCCTTTTAATAAATTTGAGTTCCTTAATGATCATAACTTCTTATCTCTAAGTAATCTAGTTCAAATGAATATATCTATCCTACTTTTTCAACTATTTTTACTCATGAATTACGTTTGTTGTGGGATCTCTCTCAACACCAAGATGTTACATATTTTTAAGTTGACCAGGCAAAGAAAAAAGTTTTTCAACAAATACACATGGTATAGAAAGCACTAACCACACAAAATATAACATAAACACACTTTATTAAGTTCACTTAGTTCAACTACAAAGGCTTTAGCTCATTGTGAGCTGAGTACAAACAACAAACAAAGCTCTTACAATAAACATCTTAAGGCAAATGAAAATGACAAAAAGATATAAACCTAAGAAAGGACTTGAAGGTCTCCTTGAGATGGATAATCTTCAGGAAGCAGCTTCAGTCACGCTACTGCTCATCAGTTTGCACCAGAATGGATGAGGAAAGAAAACTCTCTCACACTTCACTATCCAAGCACATAAAATTCTTTGTGAATATTTTCTTCGAACAACCAAACTCTCTTTCTCCCCCCCCTCTCTCTCTCTCTCTCTCTCTCTCTCTCTCTCTCTCTCTCCAGCAAGCTTCTCTTTATATAGGCTAAGGGTTAGGGTTGGTATCTTGCATTGGATCATGGGCTTTTGCTTATGAATCACATCAAGCCCAAATGGAATTGTGCCAAAACACCAACATATACTAGACAAACAAGAAATTCGTACAAAGGGGATAACCGTGGGGGACAAGGTAGCATATGGCAAAATCTGCAGCATGCGTAGGTGGCGCTGGTCTGACTAGAGCAAAGTACGGTTGTACCCACTTTTGTCTTCTAGATCCTCCACTATCATCTTTTAATTTGAATAACTTTATCCTCTTTTTCTATACCACTAAGTTTTCCCTCCTTTATTTCTTCTTCTATGCTTTCCTTAAGGCTAACAACTTCCCTGATTGAATTTCTCTTTCCTAACAATTCTTCTCTAAATAGCCAGCTTGCGCAATTTGTAGTAGTCCAACTCTGTCTTGCCTCTGCTCGACTCTACTAACCTTTGTTCACACAAAAACACAATTACAAGCTAAAAAGGGGAGCACCTATTGTTCTCCACACTAAACATTAAATTAACTCTAAAATGAAAGAAATTAAACTAAAAAGCAATTAGAATATGAAAATAGAAAATACTAAAGGCATGCATTAACTCACAAAATGTGTGTTAACAATTATCAGGAGATTAGGCGATTTTTTTAACTGGTCAACAGGAGTAGGATCTATGATCAGGATAGTAGAGATAGTGCTGCTCACTATAAGTCTTTGAATGATAAGAAGGTAAAAGGCCAATTCATAGGAAAGTCGTATGTGACTCATGCTGATAATGGGAAGTGGGGGAGGAGCTCCTACTTCGATTAGGTGCTACAAGTGTGGTGCCAAAGGACATCGTGCTTCTGATTGCATAAGTTCTGATATGAAGTGTTTCAAGTGTGGCAAGATAGGTCACAAATCTCATGATTACAGAGGAGGTGCGAGTGCAACTTGCTACAACTGTGGTGAGCAAGGGCACATTAGTACCAAGTGTGACAAGCCGAAGAAGGAGTAAGATAGAGGGAAAGTGTTTTCTCTATCTGGTTCTGTGACTGCTGCTAAGGATAGAATAATTTGAGGTACATGCTTTATTAATAATACACCTTTGATTTCCATTATTGATACCGATGCGACACATTCTTTCATTTCTTTGGATTGTGTTAAGAGATTGAATCTTAAGTTGTCTGATATGAATAGAAGTATGGTTATTGATACTCCTGCTATGAGTTTAGTGACTGCTTCATGTGTGTGTTTGAATTGTTCGTTGAGTATTTTCGATAAAGACTTTAGAGTTGATTTAGTATGTCTTTCATTAGATCAACTTGATGTTATTCTTGGGATGAACTGGTTGGAATACAACCGTGTTTAGATCACCTATTTTGATAAGAAAATTATTTTTCTTGATTATGGTTTTGAGAGATATTTGTTTAAGTTTACCAAGCAAGTGAATGAGTCTGTACATGATGACACTGTATTGTTGGCTTTAATTGCAACATTGGATATTTGTGAAAAGAGAGAGATGTGTGAATTACAAATCGTTCGTGATTTTCCTGAGGTATTTCCAGATGATGTAAGTGATTTGCTTCCAGAGTGTGAGGTATAGTTTACGACCGACTTAGTTCCTGGAACTAGTCCGGTATCATTGGCTCCATATCGGATGTCATTGAAGGTGTGAGAAACACAAGAAATGGGGGGGGGGGGGGGGTCTGAATTGGGTTTCGTCAAAATAAATTAAATCTTTTCGTTGATGAAATACCATGTTAACTTAGAACATAAAAATAAATGAACACAATTATTTTTATCCAGGTTCACTGTTAACTAAGCAACTCCAGACCACCCCTCAAGGTGATTTGCCTTCAACAAGAACTTAATCCACTATAACCAAACCGATTATATCTAACCCACAATAAGTCAGATCAATCTTATTGGCACCCACAATAATTCAGTCGATCCTTATTGCAAATCCACTCAAAATGCAACAAGAGTCTTCTTGAGATTAGACCTTCACTTGGTCACTCAAGGAATCAATCAACAACCGTTGAATACTTTCAATGTATTACAGTTTTCTTCTTTTAAGAAGATTACACAAACAATTCAGTATAAAGAAAAACACCTAAGTGTTTTACAGCAAGATACGAGCAACAACTCCTTGCCTATTTACAAAATTATACACAAAAGATTTCTCTAAAGAGTTGCACAACACTTAGTGTAGTTTTTTTAGCATGATTTAATCCGATAGGTTTTTCGTTATAATGTTGATTCTTACTTTTCATCAGCTTCCAAGTCTTCCTTTTATAGCTTGTAAAATAAATTCGTTGAAAGGGTAGAAAGGTAATCGGAAATCCAGATGTTTGTTTCCAACAGTCATAATGAGCGTGGTACACAGTATAGTACGAAAGGATTATCCTTATGCCATCCTAGAAGGTAGAGGTCACATAGTACTTTTTACCTTTTAAACACCATCACACGTTAACTATATTGAACTTCTTCTAATCTTCAGAGGCTTCAGATAATTTGAATGTTTGAAGCTTGTTGTAGAAGAATCACTCTTAAGTCTTAGAACCTAAGTCTTGGAGTCTTCAGAACTTGTCCCATCAGAACCTTGTCTTCAGAGTCTTCAGCACTTGGTTGTAAGAACTTGTTTTTCTTCATATCATCAGAACTTGTTCAGCAGAACCTCGTTTCCATAATCTTCAGAACTTAGTACAGACAGAAGCAAAGCTTTAGAATGCCTCCAAAGCTTAACCATAAATTCACGATCATAATCTCTTGTACTAATGTTCCTAAGAACCGTTGCATAAGACGAATTCTAGAATCTTGACTTCAACTGTAACACGTAAACAAATGTTTTCTTCCAGTAGTGTTTATGTTCAGAACCTGATGACATCACACGCTTTGATACCAAAGTTAGAACATTACAGTAGCAGCTACACACTAGAATAAAATCATTAGAGTATTAGTTGTACCCCAAAAAATTTTCTCCCATTTTTTGAAGACAATTGATTCAAGACACCTCCTCATGCTCCTAGGGTTCTCAATTGCTCAAGAATACTCAAGGGTTTGAGCATACTAGCACCTCTCATAAGCAATTGACCTACAACTAGGGTTTTGTATTTCTCAAAGAAAATTGAGATTCTAATGCCTCAAGTGGATTCCATGATTCCTCATATGCCTCAAGGTACCCTCATGGCAAGTTTCAAGCCTTGCATCATAATTTTGCTCAGTCAATTGCTCAAATGAATAAAAATCAACTTTATTAGATGAAAAAGTCAACTATGGTCAACATACAGTCAAAACTCAAGATTTTTGGTCAACATCAATATTTTTAAGTCACATTCATCATTTAATCAAGGGTTTATCATGACTCATCAAGAAAACTCAAGATTCATCAAAAGTCAAAAATTACTAATTAAGGTTTTCTTAAGGAGAAGTAAACTGAACTTTGACCAAGCATAACTTTCACATGCTTCATTATAAAATTCTCAACCAAAGTCCATTTTGATGAAAATTCAATTCTCTATAACTTTGTCTCTCTAAGCTCAAGTCCAACAATGATTCATTTGAGAGATATGAGCCAAAACATTACATGTCATTTTGAAAGTCAACAAAAAGACATTTCTTGTCAAAACAATTTACAAACTGATAAAGACTTCAAATGAAAAAATTACCAACATGAAATTTGTAGGATACATCTTGAGGTTTCCAAAAAGTCCAACATTACCTTCATATGACAAAAATTGTGAGAGTTATGGTTGACACAAGTTGGTCAATTTTTGAGAAATGCATGAAACCTCAATTGAGCAATTTTGAATTTTTGGACTAATGGACCTAACTTTTGAGGATAAAAAATGTTTATGACATGATAGAAGACCTCTAAGTAAATTGGTACATGGTCATATTTTTTATCCTATTTATTTAAATTTTCATTTAATTTTTGTAAAAGAATTAAATTAAAAATAACAAATAGTTGGATTAATGTTGGACTATGATCATTTGGACATCTTCTAGAAGGCCAAAGACCTTATAAAATCTTGCCAAAACCGTGAGAGACATGTTTGAGACAAGGATCTTCAAAAATGGAAAGTTAGAAAACATGTTTCATTGATTTTTGATAACACCATGATCACCTGATTCTTTCCTTCATTGGTGACTTAAATCTCCTCCTCTATAAATACTCAAGCCCTCACACTACAATGGAAAAAAAAATTTGCCTCACGAAAAGTCTCAAAAATCTCAAATCTTCAAAGAAAATGCACCATTGAATCTCAAGTTCCAGTTTGATTCAGTCCAAACCACCACCTCAAATCACTTCCAGAACATCTCCAAGGTAAGAATAGGTAACTTTCCATGCCTATTTGTACCTAAAACTTGCATACATGCCATGTCCAGTTTGCATTATTTTGGATTATTCGTAATACAAATTATACGCATTGTTAACTAATTCTAACAATTCAGATCGCTTAGCATGATTGTTTAGAACAAGTTTGAAGCCTTACATGCAAGTTTTAACATGAGAAATGCGAGATGTCATTGTTAGGGCATAAAAATCTGTTTGTTTAGTGGCGCAGTGGTAGTGTTCTTGCTTGGCAAAGGAGAGGACATGGGTTCGAGCCTGGGCACTTGTAGTCGTTTATTTGTTTTCTAATCTTTTCCACTTTCCATTATTTTTACTTATTTACTTATTTAATTTTCTACTAATCGTTTTAATCCATAAAAAAAATAGTCTTAGGGTTTTTATTAACTAATCTAATTTCGAACATATATTTAATTCAATTTTATTAGACTTAATTTTTTTAATTAATTAACTTTTGTAATTAATTTAGAACTAGATAACTAATTGTTTTCTAAATGCTTAAAATTAACCCAAAATACAAAAAAAAAATAAAACGTGACATTTTAGACATTTAAGTTTTTAAAATTTTTTTAACATGTATTTTTATTTATTAGCTATTTATTTTTAGACAAGTGTGTAGGTCGTATAAAATTGTAATAGCTTAGTGTTTAATTTCTCGCAAGTTTTTATTAAATAGGCAAAATACTCATTTTTGTCCCTTAACTATAGGTCATGGTTCACTTTGGTCCCTTGTCTTTTTTGTGCCAAAATGATCCCTTAAGTTTCAAAACGCAACCACGTTAGTTCTTCCGTTAGTGAAACATTAGTGAAATACAAAAAGCAGACTCCAGGTGGCAGTTGTCATGCTTGAAGTGGCTTGTTGGAGGCAATGTGGCAGAGAATAAGGACACACAATCTCCTAAAGCTCAAGATAGCATATGCATATTCTGTTTTCCCAAAATGAAAGCCACATGAAATAGGAAGAGGCTTGCGAAGCTTGAGAAGGTGATTTTGTAGGTGATTGCTTTCCAGGTATGCTATTATTGTTTTGTCTTCGTAACTAAATATTTGTTATAGGATTCTGAATATTTGTTATGGGATTTTTGGGATTTAGGTTTAATGGATGAATTTCTGAGACTCGTAATCCACCACAGTGGTGAGTTCGTTGATCCAGAGCGTAGTGTCTATGAAGGAGGCCTGGTATCTGAATTGTCAGTAGATGTTGATAGGTGGAGTTACTTCGAGTTATTTGGTGTATTGAAAGACTTAGGTTATACGAATAATATAGAGAAAATGTATTACAAAGACCCACAATTTGGGATGAATGAACTAGTTGATGACAAAGGTTCCCTAAAAATTGCAGACCTATACAAGGTGCACCATATTGTTCATGTTTACATTCAACATAATTTATCTCAACCTGAGTATTGTGATGGTCCTGTTGAGGAGCCTGAGAACATTGTAGATGAGATGGAGGAGTTTCTTAGCAAGCTGCATGATGGCATTGAAGGAAAGTTAAAGGAGACTGTTATTAGTGTGGATGAAGTTAATGATGGATTGAATGATCCAAGTGTTGTTGTGGAACAAAGTAATGCTAGATTGAATGATGCAAATGTAGGGGTAGAAGCAACAAATGTTGAAGTGGAGCCTATTAAAGTGGAGCCAAATACTGATGGTCAGGTGCACGATGAATCCAATTCTAATGACAATGAGGATGAGAGTTACCAGTATGATAGTGCCCTAGAAGTAGCCTTTGAAGATGAATATGAAGGTTATGAGGACATTGATGAAAATGAAATTGCATACCTGACTTTGTATGACAATAATGAAATGTCAAAAGGAAAAGGAAAAGGAAAAGGAAAGTGCAGTAAAGATACAAAGGAATATAAGGGGATTGACAATGACAGTGAGGATCTTCAAAGTGGCTGTGAGAGTGATTACAGTAGTGGGGTTAAAAGGAATAAATACCCAATTTTCAAAGAGATAAAAGATATGGCCAATTACAAATGGGAGTTAGGAATGTATTTTACTTCAAAGGATGACATTAAGGAAACAGTTGCCTCATATGCTGTTCAAAATGGAAGAGCCCTCAAGATCATAAAAAAATGATAAGAAAAGGCTGAGGGTGAGATGTAAGGAAGGTTGTGAGTGCGAGGTTTATTTTTCCAAGTTATTAAATGAGGAAACCTGGCAAATAAGGAAAGTAATTGACAATTATAACTGCAGCATGAAGTATAATATGAGGATGTTAACCACAAAGTGGTTGAGCAAGAGGATTCAGAATGAATTGAAAAACAACCCTAGGTTGAAGGTCCAGGTTGAACTTGTCGGACAGGGCCGTTGAACCTCATCCCCATGTTGATCACAACCTTCTTCTTTGTATTTTTCTTCGTGACGAGGAGCCTCATCATTTCTTGCTGGTCTTTTACCAAGTTGAGCAGAGTCTCTTGGAATTGAGTGTGTTGAGTCTGCAAGTCCTTGACGGTTTGCTCGAGATCCACCTTATACTAAAATAAATAGTAGAAAGATGAGGAAACCTATGTCGGAGAACCTGCTCATGATATGATGCATGTTATGCAAATGCAATGTTTTTAAGGACTTTTAAGAGAGTTAAATTTGCTTAACCATAGTGGAAAACAAAACATCAATTGTATTAATAAGTTCCAGAACTGCAAATGCTTCTTGGGCTTACAATGAAAAAGCAAAAAGGTCTTAAAGGGACGACAAAATAAACTCCCAAAACAAAAGACTCAAGTCTCCCACGAACGCATCCTCTTTGGTGAAATGTAGGCATTCGGGCTTCACTCCTCATGAAGTTGTCTTGTGAGCTCCAACACTTTCTTCTCGCTTGCATAAAATTAAACTTCAAAGGTATATCGTTCCCCCTTGAGCCGAGCCCATGATTTCTGCAATTCCTCGAAATCGATAGGCATGTCAAGATGGAGAATGGTATAAGGAACGTCTCCTTCGGCAACTGGTTCCATAATCACAGGTAGGATGGATGTATACAACATCATGAGACTTTGAGCATGAGTTCATACCCATTTGAGGTAAGGCTCAAGAGGGATGGAATTTTTATGCCCCGAAGTATTTCTATCAACCTTGTTTATCATGCCCTAAGCTTGTACAAACCGTTGACGATAACCTTGGACATCGCTTCCGTAGTCTAATACCAAACCCTGGATGAGCACATCATGGGGACCATCTCTTCGTGCATACCCAAACTGTCGTAATGCAAGAGAAGGGTTATAAGTGATACCTCCCATAATGCCCAAGATTGGAACATTAGGGAACTCTCCACAATGGTCAATGATGGTAACATCCTCTAGGGATCGGGGACACCAATATATATCCTAATGAGAGAGCGACATTACCCTTTGAGACCACGTCAAGCCTTGTTCATTCTTCAATATTGACCGAGGTAGGTGTGAAATAAACCACCAATACAACAATGGAATGCAGCACAAAAGAGTCCCTCTCTTCCTCATGGTGCGAGTGTGAAAACAATGTAGAATGTCTCCAAGCAGAGTAGGTACGGGGTTACGAGAAATAAAAACCTTGACGACATTCACATCTACGAGTTGGTCCGGATTAGGGAACAAAACCAAACCATAGATTATAAGGGCCAAGACATCTTCAAAAGCTTGAAAATCCATATCTTCCCAAAACAGTCGAGCCCTCTCTAACAGAAACTTGGCTAGAAAACCCTTGACTCTACTCCTTGTTTCCCAATTCGCTACAATGTCAGATCTCCTCAAATGCAAGGTGTTGTACCCCAAAATTTGCCCTCCCATATTTCTCAAAATATTTCAAGAAAAATTCACAAGTCCAACCCGACGCGTCATATTCAGGTATTCTTTCGCCAAGATATCTCTGATAACATATTCTCAAATTCAGGTTCGGCTCAAGAGTCAATTCTTTAAAGAAGGTATCCAAATGTGTGAGTTTTCTCGAAGAAATATGGTGAAAAAGTGTGCTGAAAGTGCAGTTTTTACGTGCTAAAAAATTCATAACTTGAAGATCGTGGCTCGTTTTGAACCCGTTCCTGTGGCCAAAATTCCGTCTTGACATTATCTACGTTTTCATCTCTCACGGCTGGAAGCCAATTTCGATCAGAAGGTCTTCAAAAATGTGGATTTATCAAGTATTTTCGTACAGAAAATTTGTGACAGAAGTTTATTTGCGTCATGTTCAGAAAATCATAACCTGGTCGATTTTCATCGTATCGAGCTGGTTCCGGCGCCAAAATTTCAAAAATTGAGTTGGCTACATTTTCACAGAAGGTATCGAGTTCGAACGGTGTTCAAAAGGCCTTCGTTTTTTGCTCAGAGTGTGTGACACGCCGAAAATCCTGAATGCTGAATATTATTTCATCTGGGCCGAAACTTCGAAAATTCATAACTCGGTCAATTTTTATCGGATTGGACTCATATTTTTACACAAGGTCATTGACTCATAGATCTACAACTTTGCTTCAAAAGTCGAGACCAAATTATGCACCGATCAATACCAGTTTTTTATTGAAGAACGTGTCAGAGTCGACACTGGAGCCCAAAATAAGTTTGTCTGAGCTGAAACTTCAAAAATTCATAACTAATTCACCGTTTATCCGATTGAGCCGATTTTCGGACAGAAGTTAGTTATCGATGTCGGCTACATTTTGTTTTCACATTTCAACTTCAAAAGTTGCACTTAAGTCCCTGCGATTTAGCCTGGAAAATGACGAACTCAAGTGAACATTTGAGGCCCAATTGCACATTTAAAGCCCATTTTCTTTACCCTAATTTCCATTATATAATCACCTTCTTTTCACACAAACCAGAGGAGAAAAAGAGAGAAAAAACCTTGCCACAACACTGTTAGAATATCAAATTCTCTCAAAAACCCTAAAACCTTGAAATCCTTATTACAAATCCCTCACTCACTACAAACAAGCCATCACAGTTACAAACCAACAACCTCACTACTTCTTCAGTAAGGATAAGGCTGACTTGATCTCCATGATCCAAAGGGCATAAAAGCATTCAGGTCGCTAATTTTCCAGTAAGGGTAAGATTGATTTGATCTCCATGATCAAAAGGGTATAATCATTCATACATGTCATATTGTGCCTAAACATTAAATTTCTTTATATATTGGCTTTATTTGCATTTTATGATTTTATTTAATGTGTTCGTGAGATTCAACACTGCAGATTTAGACAAGATTCCATGCAGGTTCATCAAGGAACGTTGAGCATTCCAAAAGCCAAAAGCCAAATGGCCAAAAGAACAACTTATGCATGATGAGGCCAGAACACAAATGACCAACAACAAAGTAGAACAATGGCCATGAAACCCAATCCAATGGCCAAAGAATGCAGACCACGATACTCAGGAGTCAATGAACACGCACGTGATGCCAGAAAGTCAAACAAGGCTCTTTGTCTAATGGGCCAGAATACTTCAAAAAAACCTCCTCTTGGGCCTGAAACCCCCCTTGGTTTGCATCCTTTTTAATTTTATTTTATTTTCTTTTCTAATTCTTTTTTTATTGTTTTAATTGTTTTTTTCACCATAAAATAATTTTCTATAATAAAAACAGAAAAATCAAAAATACAAATATATTTAATTATTATTAATTTCATCACTAACCTATTTTTTGTAAATAAACTCTAACAATTAACTTAGTTTAATTTAGGTTTTTAAACTTTAATCTTTTTCTTAATAAGTAAAAAGTATCTAGAATTAGGTTTTTTTTGACATTTTCATCTTTTTCTTAAATAAATTATTAATCATCATTATTTATCATTATTATTAATTATCATTAATTTTGTAAATAAACATGTAAATAAATTAATTAACTAGTAAATTAGGTTAACTTTAATATTTTCATTAATAATTAAAATAATCTAGATTTAGGGTTTCCTTTTAATTCTTGTTCTTTATTTTTCATAAATACAAAAAACACTAAAACACTTTCTTTTCTTTAATTAAATAATTAATTGGACTTTAATTTAATTTAATTTCATGCAAAGGGTCAAAACCCTCGGACGTCCTAATTTTAATTCTTTTCACGCATTATTTCTTTCGATCATTATGTAACTGTTTCTCAGATGTAATAGTAATTAGGTCTTTTACTTTCCGCCTTTTTATTAAAACGGGTCTTTGTAATTTGGCGATGTATAGACCCGCGCCTTGTAATAGCGTAGGATTTATCTTTCCGCATTTAAATTTCTGCACTTTTAAATTCTAATTGCATGAAAGAATGTATGGCTAATTAAAAACAAGCGTAGCTCACGATATAATGGTCAAAGATAATTGTTAAACTGAAAACAACACACCAATTCACACACCACCCTTAGGGTACGCCTCACTGTTGCCTTACCTTCAAAACGTGGTCGTCGAGTATAGGACGTTTTAGTAAGTCCTTATGTCCATGACATGATCCAGTTGCCTCAGAAAAGTTGCCTCGGATTAAAAAGGATCAATGGTATAAGGGTAGCTTCTAAGGTGTCCTACTGTTGCTCTGGTGACCACACTGTCCCTAATAAACGAATTGACCCGAACACCTCCAACGGTGGTGCTACCTACCTCTCAATGGTGGGATGGCACTACCTTAAGGACATTTACACAGCCTAATTCCTTAGGGTAGGTAGATGACTCGCAGATACTTGCTCTATTTCAAAAACAAATCAAAATACTTTTCACACCGACACTTTTCAAAAAGCTTTCAAAACAATTTTTCAAACACTCTTGAGGATTGATACAAGAGTCGATATGAAATCTTTAAACGAAACTTTTTCAAACTCACTCACACTTGAAAAGCAAACAAATATTTTGTAAACACAATGAGCAAGTATCTAAGAGCCCATGGATAACCATGGATAGAAAGGGTGCTAACACCTTCCCTTTCTATAAATCTACCTCCCGAACCGAGAAACTATCTCATAAGAAATTTTGCTGTGCTTTTGTCCTGTCCATGTTGGAGAAAATAAAAGACGGTGGCGACTCTTGCTTCCGCGACATTTCGCGAACCAGCGTTAAACAGTCAGTTCCAGATCCACCGATCACACAAGGCTTTAGAAATAACTCCAGGCTTTGAAGTTTCCTCTAAACCGGTGAATGGTATTTGATCAAGCACATGCACTCCTAGTAGTTAAGAGAATTCTTCTAATGTAGGCACCAATTGGTAATCGAGAAAGGTAAAGCAATGATGCATAAGATCCAAAAACTGAAAAACCACACACATCATTTCTTCTTGAAAGCTTGAGGTAGCCAAACTGAGAAGTTGACCATATCTTTTGGTGAAGGGAGAATCTTTAGAAACCTTTGATGCTAACTCTTGGAGTGGAGGAGGCACTTTCACGAAGCTGATTCGGATGGTGTTTCTGCGAGTGGAAGCCATATCCTACAAAACAGAACAAAGATAAATCCCTAGGTCCTTGAAATGGTTAGTGAAAATGCTATAGCATGATATCATGATGTTATGTACAAATAATCATATACAAGCAAAGAAAACAAGTCTTTAGGTTTAGGCTTGCATGGGGTTTATAGGTAAGTACCTTCTTGAAGTTTTTAGTTAGTTCAACCTGTCCTAAAAAGTAATCGGGTTCTAGGGAATCCCAATATCATTGATCGTTCTTCATCGGGCATTTTCTCAACACAATCAATATTTCCTTATGGCCGGAATATCCCAAAGGTCCGATCTCAATGAGTGTAGTATCGAGTATCAACAAATCTTAAGTTTTCCACCGAAGCCGGCTATTTCACTACTTCCTAATGGCCAAGTTGTTCAACTAAAGGTTCTACGGTCAATTATTGCTTCATGACACCATACAGCATCCCCGTATTCTTTTTAATTCAATATAAAGGGTACCGATACCCACAAATGTGTCATACTAACGTAGCCATCGCTTTAACCATATCGGTATATGCCGTACAGTCTCCACGATCTATTGCTACTTACCTAATAATGCTCCCATATCCGGGTAGAGGATCTATTCAAAATCCAAACAAACCTTTTAAGCATAAAGCAAATAAGTCAAACAATGAAAGCATTTAAATATGAACTAATCCCTAAGGTAACCCCACTTTTAAGTTTATCCCCAGCAGAGTCGTCAGTTCTGTAATACCGGTGGGAAAATGACTTGGGTGCTTTGCGTTTTATCGTAATTGTTATAGATAACAAGAGTCGCCACCGACTTTTCTTTTATCCAATAAAGGAAAGGGTGAAAAGAACAGGAAAGACCTTTTGAGAATTTTTTTGAGTTCGGGGGGTAGGTTATGAAAAGGAAAGGTGTTAGCACTCTTTTCATCCGTAGTTATCTACGGGCTCTTAGTTGCTAGCTCACTTTTGAAAATGCTTTATAAACGTGCTTGTTTTTGTTTGAAAGTATTTTTGAAAAGTGCCTTCGTTTAGGGAAACTTTGTAGTGATTCTCGTCTCTATAAGAATGCATACAAAGTGTTGACTTTTGAAAATATTTCATGAAAGTGTTGGTGTGTTTGAAATATGTTTGTTTTGAAATGTTTGTGAGCAAGCAACTATGAGCATTCTACCAACTCAAAAGAAAGTCTTTGTCCTTTTCCTCCTCCTTTAAATAGTGTTATCTTACCATTAGTTAGTAAGAAACCATATCATTGGATGTGAAGGGACAGGCATAGGTCATCGTACAATCATAGAAGGCAAAATTGTAGGATACCTTAACAATTTATCGTAAGGGACTAAGATCGTTTATCAAAATCAACATTGAAGGGTCATCGAGGGACTACGATCTTGTAATCGAGGGTCTTTGCTAAAGTATCCCACGTTCGAGGGACATGACTGTTTTTAATCTAAGGAAACAAGTGTGGGTTAACCCTAGAGGTGCATGTGTGCAAAGTGTATTGTTTTCATTTATTTTGTCTTGAATTATGGTTGTCTAATGTTTGGTTTTAAGTCTTTCCATACAAACCCTAATTACTAGCAATAATATGGAAAGCGATAAATTGCAGAAATTAAAAGTCCTACGCTATTATAATATTTTGGGATGGGGGATACAAATTTACAAATGGGGATGATAAGTAAAATAAACCCTAATTACTATTACAAACAAATTGAATAATGCAAAACAAAATATACAAGAATATAAAGATAATGTAAAAGAAAAGAAGATTATTTTTATGGCTTTTTTGTATGAAAAGAGTTTTAATTACCCTAATTGATTTGAAAAAAAGTTGATTAATTAGAAACCTAAGGTCTAAGTTAATTTAATTAAAAGAGAAAATTAAAGTGAAAACCTAAGTCTAAATTAACTTTTAAAAAAAGAAATTAATTTGTTAAGAAAATATTTTTAGGTCTTTTGTTTAAAGGAAATAAAATAAAGTGAAAATAAAATAATAATTTTTATTTTAAGTATTTTAATAAAATATATTGTTTTGTATAAAAATAATAATAAAACAAAACAAAAAAAAAACAAAATTAAATTAAATTAAAAATAAAATATGAAGTCAGGGGTTTGAAAAGAAAATGGGTGGTTAGAAAGTAAAAGAGTTTGGTGTTAGGCCCAAAACTGTTTTGTTTTAGTCAGAAAAATAAAAAAGGATATTTGGGCTTGCTGTTGTTAAGTAAACAAGGGGTGTTAGAGAGAGAAAAAATGTTGAGGCCCATATGCTGGAGGCCCAGGCGCGCTCTTTGAACAAAAAGGAACAAAAATATGTGAGAAAAGTAACAAAATGGGACGCTAGGGCTCGATCCCAGGCCCCCCTATACCAATGCCTTTTACGCGCTCCTCCTGCCACTAGGGTGACTGTTTCATTTGTGTATAAAACATGTTATAATAAATTTAAGATAAACCCAGCCCTAATACTTTAAACTTCATCATCAACCTTGTGCGCGTATCAGGATCAACAACACCATTGTTCACATTTGTAACTTCCTCATTTCTTGACCAAATCAGGAAATGTAAACATGAAAATTATTGCATTTTTCACCACTAATCCAACCATGTAAATTTCATAAACTATAAATCAAAGATGAATGAGAGTTTCTGTTGTTACCAAATTTAACCTAATTTTTTCTGTAAGTTCAACTTCAAAATTATCTATGCCCAGGCAACATAAATTAAATCTAAAGGCATGATTAGTTTTAGGTCTATGATGTTTACATTTTATCTTTTAAAATGAAATCCAAATGATGCTTGTATGAAGAGTTAGAAATTCAGAAAACTCACCTCATAGATGGAGATCGTGTTTTGAGTTTGAGCACACTTCAAGGTGTTGTAATGATCTGGTTAGCTTCACTGAACCGCTAGGAAACTATTTCAAAAGTTACTTTGAGCTGAGAGTGGCTGAATCGTGCTAGAGAAGTCAACGTGCAGGTGACTGATTTTGGTTATGGAGGATAATGAAGGTGGTGTTACAGTTCCAAAATAGGGAAGAGGATGAGTTATATTTGATGTAAGGAAGCTTTAGGATTGATTTGGAGAAGAAACGCACAAGTGGATTATGAGGTGGAAGTTTTTGGGCAGAAAATGAAAAATTATGGATGTTTGAATGAAATTCTGGTTTAAGAGTGTTTGAGGGAGTTTTTAGGCTTGTCAATTCGTGTCCTTGGCTTGTAAACAATGTCTCAATTTATAGGAAAAGGTTTAAGTACTTGAGATGGTCAGAAAACAAAAATCACATGCTGTGTTTGCTTGACTTGTTTTTGAAGTAAGCTTGACAAATATGGTTTCAAGGCAAGGTACAAGGCTTGTAATATGGCTAGAAACTTTTAACATGCTTGCTCTGATCTTATAGATGAAGCTTGTGCAGAAGGAACACGTGCAAAGCTCAAGATAAGTTGACTTTGTGATTAAAGCAACTTTTTAAGAATGGAAATGGTGCCTTTGTGCCATAAATGGAAATGTAGCTTGGATAAAGGTTCAAACACTTGGATCAAAGCTCTAACAGTTGTGTAATAAATTAATTACTGATTAAAATGCAAGTCAGAAGCATGCAAAGTGGGATCTATATAGCATGGCTTGAGATTTGGTTATGTGTTCATCAAGAGAATGGCTTGTAATTCAAGAATGGATGCTAAATTTCTTGTCTTCAATTCTCTTAGCTCAAGCATGACCTATTCAAGTTCTTTGACATTTTGGAATGCTTGAAACATTATCTACAACCTTCATGTTTAACATTTTAGCTAAATCATCTTGGATCTAGGTGAAAATTAGCCAAGAAGTTAGGTCAAAAATCTGCCTAGACTTGTCAAAATTTTCACTAAGTGTTTTATGAACAATGTCATGACTTCATAGAATTATATCTTCAAATATAAGCATATTTTGGACATCAACCCTCTAATAAAAAGTTGTAGAGTTCATTATGATCTACAACTTTCATGTTGAAAGTTTTCTTTAAATCATCTTGCATCTTGGTGAAAAAGGGTCATGAAGTAATAAATTTATCAAGTATAAAATGTACTTTGAAAATTTTCTAAGTCGTGAAAACCTTGACTTTTTGTAGACTTTCTTGATTTTCTTGATTCTTGTTGACCAAGTTTGATATTTTTGAGTATCTTGACGAATCTGGATCTTTGAAACTCAATGTTGACCAAAAAGTCAAAGTTTGACTTTTGGTGTAACAGTTGACTTTTTCCTTAGTTGATCAAATTTCAACTATCAATTGTTTGATCTTCAGAAATGATTTGAGCCATGAAATTAGGTTAAGATATTGTGTTTGAATTCTTAAGGTCATGCTTCAAACAATTAGGTCATGTATTAGGTCAAAAGTCAAAAATCAGTCATTCTCAATCAAAACCCTAATTTTGACCATTTTGCCCCTTTGATGATTTGAACACTTTTCTTGAGGAATTGTGATCCAAGCTTGATAAATTTATGAATATGACTTCAAAATTTTGATATTGGCCAAAAATATTAAAGTTTGATTGTAGGTTGACCATAATTGACTTTTTATTCAATACAACTGATTTACAGTCATCTAATCAATTGACTGAGCCAAAATTATGATCCAAGACTTGAAACTTGGCATGAGTATTCTTGGAGACCTATAATGAACCATGAAAGTCTTTTGAGGCATTACAAATACAATCTCTCTTGTGAAAACCAAAACCCTAAGTTGTGGCCCCAGTGCTTAGGAGATGAGTTTGTCTGATCAATTCTTGAGATCCTTGAGCATTGGAGATCCTTTGTGAGAAATATCTTGAGAAAAGAGAGGGAAAATTTTGGGGTAAAACACAGAGGTTTATCATATGACATTTCCTCTATTTCAAAGACATGAGCCGGTCTATCCAAACGTCGCACTGTGATACGAGGCACATCATTCCAAGTATTTACTTGATACATAGAAGCCAGAGTCGCCAAAGCATCTGCCATCTGATTTTCATCTTTGGGAATATGATGGAATTCAACTTTATTAAAGAAGGGTAATAATCTTCTAGCATAGTATTTTTAAGGGATCAAGCCAGGGTGACAATTATTCCATTCTCCTTTAATCTGATTTATTACCAAACCTAAATCGCCATACACATCTAGAACTTTGATTCTGAGATCAATGGTCTCCTCAAGACCCATGATGCAAGCTTCATACTCTACCATATTATTGGTACAATCAAATGTCAGCCTTGCAGTAAGAGGAATATGTGATCCATGAGGAGTGATAATCACGATACCAATTCCTTTCCCATAAGCATTCACAGCTCCGTCAAACACCATACCCCACCGAGATTCAGAATCAGGACCTTCCCCGGGAAAAGGTTCATCACAATCTTTTATTTTCAGAAACATCACATCCTCATCAGGGAAATCATATTTAACAGACTGATAATCATCAACTGGTTAGTGAGCAAGATAATCTGCCAACACACTAATTTTTATAGCTTTCTGAGTACGCTATTCAATATCATATTCAGACAACAACATCTGCCAATGGGAAATTCTCCCAGTGAGAGCAAGCTTCTAAAAAATATACTTAATTGGGTCCATTTTGGAAATCAACCAAGTTGTATGATTCAACATATATTGTCGCAACCGCTTTTTCGCCCAAGCCAGAGCACAACATGTCTTTTCCAGCATAGAATCTTTCGACTCACAATCAGTAAAATTCTTGCTGAGATAATAAATGGCATATTCCTTATTCCATGTTTCATCTTGTTGTCCTAAAATATAACCCATAGAATTATCTAACACTGTCAAATACATAATCAATGGTCTTCCTTCAACGAGTGGGAGCAAGATAGGAGGTTCAAGCAGACACTCTTTAATAATTTCAAATTCCCTTTAGCAATCATCTGTACACACACAACCTTGATCTTTCTTTAACAACTTAAAGATTGGCTCACACGTTGCAGTCATATGGGAAATAAATATGGAAATAAATGTAATTCAACCTCCCAAGGAAGCCTCTAACTTTCTTTTCAGTTCTTGGCGCTGGCATTTCTTGAATTGCTTTGACTTTATCAGGGTCAACTTTAATTCCTTTTTGTGTGACAATGAAACCTAACAACTTACCTGATCGAACACCAAAGGCACACTTATTTGGATTCAACCGGAGACGATACTTCCTCAAACAATGAAACAATTTCAACAAATCTGCTATATGCCCTTCTTCAGTCTGGGATTTGAAAATCATATCATCAAGATATACCTCAATTTCCTTGTGCATCAGATTATGGAATAGGGTAGTCATAGCCCTCTGGCACGTTACACTAGCGTTCTTAAACCCGAAGGGCATCACTATGTAACAGAATGTTCCCCAGGGTGTGATAAACATTGTTTTTTCCATCTCCTCATGAGCCATTCTAATTTGATTATATCCGGAAAATCCGTCCATGAACGAGAATACTTTGAATTTTGTTGTACTATCAACCAACATATCAATATGTGGTAATGGAAACTTTTCCGTCTTTCTTTGATACTGGGACAATATTGGAAATCCACTGAGGGTACACTGATGTCACAAGAAAACTGGCATTAATCTGCTTTAGAACGTCTTCTTTAATTTTCACGGCCATATCAGGGTGAGTTCTTTGCAACTTCTGCTTGATTGACGGGCACTCTGGCTTTAGCGGCAAATGATACTCCACAATATCAGTATCCAAACCAGGAATGTCTTGGTAAGACCAAGCAAACATATTCATATACTCTTTCAATAATTCAATCATCCTGCTCTTTACATCAGGATGCAACAATGCTCCAATCTTGACTTCCTTTAGATCTTCCTCTAAACCCAAATTGACCGTCTCCAATGGCTCTTTATATGGTTGAGTGGCACTTTCCTCATGCTCAAGCAACCATGAAACCTCTTCTGGAATTTCACCATATTCTTCTTCCTTGGCCCCATACACATGATATTCAAAGTTGGGAGAGGGTGCGGGGTCATTGTATTCAACAAGTTTTTTAATTAATCTGCACATATGATTTATGATTGCTTTTAGAAACTGACACACGTAGTAAGTGATTATGCAGATTATAGTTATTTATTTATTTTGAAAGGTTTTTTTTATTACCATTTTCCAAGAAAAATCAAGAAAGTAAAGACACAAATTGGGAATCAAAGATAACTTTTATTATTGATTTTAAAGATAAAAGCAAACAAATAAGCCCATACAATATCAACTTTCACCTTGGGCAGAGTGAAAGATTTTGAAAAAATTAACAAAAAAATTCTTTGAGATATGAATGCAAGAGGGAACATCAACGGTGATCCAATTCTAGACTCTAACTCCATGCGTCACATAGTTCGACATCTCTTGCTCTACTTCATCCTCCACAATAGCATTGATCCTAGGAACAGTTGGATGAAGATAACCTCTGCTACAAAAGATATCTTGGTATTTGCTCAAAACAGACTTTGGCTTCATAGTCTCACCTTTACCATTCTTTACAGAGAATCACAAACCAGCTCTATTCTTGTTTACATGTGGATCAACAATTTTCCCCCATACCTTACTAGGGCCATTACGTACTACCTGTTGAGCATCTTTAAACGAAGCTATAAAATTCTCATTTCCTCTTATATTATCAATGAATAAAGCTTGGAACTGAGTTTCAACAGCAGCTTCATCCGCTTCCACAATACTGAAAGAGGGTGAATGAGATATTAACAATGCATGTTCTCCATTTGTGATGACCACCTTTCCTTCACGCACAAACTTCAACTTCTGGTGCTCAACGGTTGTATCAGACCCAAAGGCTTCTGATGTTCAATCTTCGACTTCTGATAAGGTAAACATACATAAACAAACTCAACAAATCCCTTTTTATACCGGGCCACCAAAATAATTTTTTCAAGTCTTGATACATCTTCGTAGCACCAAGATGAATACTTTGTCCACTTCGATATCCTTTTTCAAGAATACTCTTCTTAAGTTGTGGAATATTCTTACACAAACTCTATTTTTGAACCTCGTCACGCCATTTTCATCAACTCGAAATTCACCTAAATTGCCTTGGTTAATCAATGTCAACTGATCAACCAATCTCAAATTGGATTTATAACCTTCTGGAATCTCTTCAAGGATACCGCTTGTCAGCTTTAACATCCCCAACTTCACACTATTAGGAGTCTTTTCACACACTAAGCTCATATCTATGAATTGCTCGATCGTTTCCAATTTACGTACCATAAGCATCGATATATGCAAGGACTTCCTACTCAAAGCAACTGCCACAACATTTTCTTTACCAGGATAGTAACAAATCAAAATCATAATCCTTTAATAACTCAAGCCATATTTTTTGCCTCATATTCAATTCCTTCTGATCAAACAAGTAATTCATGCTCTTATGATCACTAAACACCTCGAATTTGGATCTAAACTGATAATCTCTCCAAATTTTCAACACATACACCACAACTGCCAACTCTAAGTCATGCGTAGAATAATTCCTTTCATGAACTTTCAGTAGTCTAGAAGCATAAGAAATAACTTGGCCATTCTACATCAATACACCACCAAGACCCATCTTTGATGCATCATAATATACAACAAATGACTCATTCAGATTAGGAAAAATAAATACTGGAGTAATCGTTAACTTCTTCTTTAGTTCTACAAAGCTTTATTCGCATGCTACATCCCACACATAAGCTTGACCATTTCGAGTCAATTGAGTCAAAGGCAACGCCAACTTAGAAAAGCCTTCGATAAACCTGCGATAATAACTTGCCAAACTAAGAAAACTTTGAATCTCAGTCGCAGACTTCGAAGTTTCCCACTGCAACACAACATCAACTTTAGAAGGATCAACAATAATTCCACCACTAGAAATCACATGGTCGAGGAAACTCACTTTCTTCAACCAAAACTCTCACTTCGGCAACTTCGCATACAACTTCTTCTCTTTCAACACTTGTGACACTATTCACAAATGCTCAGCATGTTCTTCTTGTGATTTAGTATAGATCAGAATATCATCAATGAAGACCACCACAAACTTGTCCAAATGCGAATAAAATTTTTGATTTATATACTCCATGAAGACACCTGGCGCATTAGATACACCAAACAACATTACAGTGTACTCATAATGGACATACCTGGTTCTGAAAGCCGTCTTTGGAATATCGTCTGGTTTAACACGTATCTGATGATACCCATACCTCAAATCAATCTTGCTAAAACACAAGCACCTACCAACTGATCCATCAAATCATCAATCCTCGGAAGTGCATACTTATTCTTGATAGTCATCTTACTCAACTGCCTGTAGTCCACACATAACCTCATACTACTGTCGCGCTGCAAAAAAATACAGAGTCGCCACCAAACTTTATTTACCCTGAAGGAATGGAAAATATCGAGAAAACTCCAAAAGAAAGGATAAGATGGTCTTGCGACCAAGAGAAAGGGTACAAAAGTCGATTAAGTGAGGGGAAGGTATTAGCACCCCTCACGTCTATGATACTCTACATGATTCACTGTTGTTGTTCTAATCATAAGTTGTGTTATATCTAATGCTTACTTGCTAAGGAAATGCATGCATGAATTGCTTAAGGAAAAAGAAAAGTTTTATTAGTTGTGTCTGCCGTTGTTGCGAACCTTTGTGCCTATGTACCTCCTTCGTGCAATAGAGGATCATGGAACTCGTAGTTCACCTCAAAAGTTTTAGTTTGTTGTGTGTTTTTCATGGGTGACGAATCCTTTTGAAGCGGTTTTGAGTTACGCCCTCAAGGCAAGATGCCACATTTGATTTATTTGTGTTTTGTTAGGAGAATATCTCAGATGGTCCTCAAAGACTGGGGGTATCTAAGTACTTCCCATTTATTTGTGAAAGTGTTTGAGATACGTACAATACTAAAGTCTATGACATGAGAGACTTTTGGATGGTCGAGTCGGACATCTTGTATCTAAAGTACTTCACACATGCTTAAGGCTCATGACATATTTGTAAACATCATATTTTTTAGGTGTTTTAAATTTGCTTAAAAAAATGATTTTAGTTTTGTTATGCAAAAGAAAGAAAGAGAAAATGACTAAGGGGAAACTAACTCTAATGTTGTCATGCATCGTGGTCCTAAAGGTTGAGATTAAGGGAAATTCTACTTAATTATTGTCATGCTTGGTTTTAAAGCCTAAAATTTAATTTTAATTCAATTTAATCGAAGATTAAATTTAAACCAAAATCATCCAAGAGATCATGAATCAATCAAGTACACAAGCAAGATAAAAGAAATAAGTTCTAACATTTTTGTCATTTTATCATATCAAAAAAGTTAAACAATATCATGTAAAACATCACACAACAATTGATCAAATATAACAAAAGAATAAGAATTTAAAAAGAAAAATAGAAAACTAAAAGAGAAACTAAGGTAGGTGCAGAACTTGGATCAGTCACTATGGTTAGCAAGTGTTAAGCTCATTCACGTTTAGGTCTAAGAACATGAAGAGTCTTTTTGGTTGCAAGGCATCTTGGTGTGTAAAAAAAACGATGGATCGAGCTTGAGTTTAGAGCGGTTTGGTCCAAGTCTCCATTATCACCAAAGATTATTTTAATTTCAGCATTATTATATTTCTTCTTTATTAACAACAAGAATTTTAAAAAATAAAAATAATAGAGGAAAATAAAAATTAAGAACGATGTGTTTAGTTTATATAGGCGGTTGAGGGTGGTGACAGTTTGAGATGAAGCATGGAGAGTCATTGGATTGGGAGGAGTTAGTTATGAAATGGATGGTGAGGATTTGAGAGATTTAGAGTTAGTTCAAAAGTTAGTTATGGAGCTGTTAAATTCAGTTGAGAATTCTGTTATGAACAAGTATGCTGTAAATTGTGTTGGTATGACTGTTAATTTTATTAAATTGTGTTTGTCATGGCCAGGTCATGAAGAGAAAGGCATGGTTTGAATTTTGAATAAATGTTGTATATGGCTCATGCATGAATGAACATTATGTGAAACTGTTGAGGATTAATATGTAGTGAATGTATATCTTTTGGTTTAGGGTAATGTGAATTTGGTATGTCAAATGGTTATGGTTATTTTGTGAAGTTAATTGAGGTTAGGTTAAAGAAGCTGACTGGATGCAGAGGGAAATTACAATGTGCTACTTGGTGATGTAACATGGCTGGTAAATTGAACTGATAAGGTGTGATATGTTTGCTGCAGGTTTTGGATGTTTAAGGTGATGCTTCATGTTATTTGAAATTGAAGTATAAATGACTCAAAGTTTCAAGCATGAAGAGAGATGGAGTTCAAGAAGAGACAAATTGCAAATTTCCTGTGGAATAGGCTTTGGGAAAGCTCTTTAGGAGTCCAAGTCAGCGTCATTTGGCAAATAGTCAACTTTTCAAAAATTTGTAATTTTCTTTCTAGTTTTCACCGTCTTATAATGCACCTGCACTTGGAATCTTGTAACGAAATGGAATTATGACTTTGTAGTCAACTTTGTAATACTTAATGAATTCCCTCCTTGTTTGAATTTAAATTCCAAATTTCAAATCTTATTTACTCCATTCTTGGTAATCTTGAATCAATGGCATGAGATAGATAGAAAAGCTCAAGCATGACTTTGGTCAAAGAGTTAACTTTTCAAGATTGACTTTGACCAAAACTAAAGCCTTATTCAAATGCTTCAAACTTGATAAATTATCCCCTACACCATATATATATCAAGCCTTTGTATGAGAATCGAGGAGATGACTTGCAGCCCAATTAGTGAATTATGAACCAAGAATTCATGTACTTCCATGATGAACCGAACCCCTAAGATGACACGAATCCAAGTGGAATCCAAAAGAAATCCTTTGATCACCATATGAATAGGGAAATAACCCCTAATTCAAGTGGTAGTTGTAAACACAATGGAAATACATCTCACTCCATGATATACATGAACTTTATGTCCAAATGAAATGCCTTTTGAACGAAGTCCATCAGAACGACTTGTACCACAAGTAATAGAGGAACCACACCTCCTATGATGAATAAAACCCACGTGTTGAGAGGAAAAATCCATGATGACTATAGGACCAAACCCCGTCCATGTTCAAAGAGAAACCCAATTAAACCAAGTTGGCATAATGTCGATCAAAAGCCTCAAATCATGTAGAAATCCTAGCTCATAAACCCTTAATTGAATCCTTGATGAGATCCTAAACACTTGATACTTTTAAAGGAACCTTGATAAAGAATGCCTTTGATAGCCTGGTGAACCTAAATGAAGAGGGAAGCCTCAAGACCAAATAGAAACTCTAATTACCAAGACCCCTGATCTCAATGCCAATTTTATTTATTAATGATGTACGATGTGTTAGATGACCTAATGGGAGGTATGTACATGATTATTATGAGGCGCATAATCCAGATGAAAAAAATAAAAAAGTAGGACAAATTTGGGGTATGACAACTACCATCCTTCTTCTTAACCAACAACACAGGAGCACCTCATGGAGAAACACTCGGTCGAACAAATTTTTCTATAACAATTCTTCCAATTATTTCTTCAATTCACCCAACTCTGCTGCCGACATCCTATAAGGTGCCATCAACAACAGACTTCTACTTGGTACCAACTCTATAGAAAACTCGACCTTGCGCTCTGGAGGTAAATCACCGATGTCATATAGAAACGCTTCAGAGAAATCACTAACATCAAGTAATTCAACACTTGCAGCTTCACGATTGACTTGCAATGCAACAAACAACACAAACATCACAACTTCATCTTCCTAAAGTCATTCTACTTGCTTAGGAGACAAAAACAACAAATCTCCACTATCACCAAACTTAGGTAACCTCACAGTATTTCTATAACAGTTGATATGAACATAGTTAAACTCCAACCAATTCATCCCAAGGATAACATCAATTATGTAAAAGGGTAGACACACCAAATCCATCACAAAACTCTTACCATAAATGGTCAAAGGGTAACTCAAACAGACTAACGCAATAGTCATAGAGCCATTAGCCGGAGTATCGATCATCATACTCCTACTCGTGGAAGATAATTTCAAACCCAATATAATAGATCATTCAAGCGAAACAAACGAATGAATATCACCAATATCAATAATAGCAACCAACTCAACATCATTAATAAAACAAGTACCTCAAACCAAGTTGTCCTTCTTTGAATCCTCTGACCCACTCAAAGCAAACACCCTACCACGAGTGTGGGCACCAGTAGAAACATTCTTCTTTGGCTTCTGACAATGAGTACTAATATGACCATGTTCACCATAATTAAAACAAGTTGGACCATCGTTCTTGCAGTTAGAAACACGATGACCTGTCTTACCACCTTTGTAACATCTCAGAACCTTATTGTTGCAATCATTAGCACGGTGACCCTGCTCTCCGCACTTAAAACACCTGGCAGGAGGGGAGCTCTTCCCCCACTTGGCTTCTTCTCATCAGAAAACTTTTTCTTCCCTTTATCAGCCGGAGCACTATATGGTTTCCCACGATCTTGGTTCTTCCTTTTCTTCTCATTATAACTCTTATAATAAGAAGCTTTATTTCTACTATCTTGATTAATGATCCTGCACTTGTTCACCCGTATAGGAAACTGGCGAATCTCAAGGTACCCAAAACCCTACTTAATTTATGGACGCAGTCCATTCTCAAACTTGATACACTTAGATACTTCAGTTGTCGTAGTCTTATAATGTGGACAATACTTCACTAGCTTCTCAAATCTAGCAGCATACTCAAGAACAATCAAACTTCCTTGTTTCAGTTCAAAAAATTCAATATCCTTCTTACCACACACGTCCTCGGGAAAGTACCTCTCCGGAAACGCAGCTCTGTATACAGCCTAAGTGATCTATGTGCCCATAATTTCAATCATATGTCGTGCATTCCCCCATCATTCTTCAGCTTCCTTTTCCAACATGTGAGCACTAAACTGCACCTTCTGCTCTTCCGAGCAAATCACCACTCAGAAAATATTTTCAATTCCCTTAAGCCACGTCTGAGCACCATCATGGTCATGCTTGCCCTTCAAGACTGTCAGTTGTTTTTCTGGAACCTTCCCCATGCACGAGCTTCATCATCATTACCACTGCTTTAATGATTTTGTTGATTCTGGACCATTTCTTGAGTCAATGACTCCAAGGCCTTAGCAATCACATCTTCGTTTCTTCCTCCAGCCATATCTCTCTTTATACACGCAAACATCTTAGAGGAATGAAACATTAATTGTATTCTCACACAAATTGACCATCAAGGTATAAACGTCATATAAAACCTGTCCGGACAGACCGACCTGCTTTGATACTACTAATGTAACACCCTTCTAACCCCACATGAAAATCATGAATAATTTAAGAATAATTCAACTAAATCACCGAACAATGGCGTCACATCTTCATAACAAAACATCATAACATACACTTTTGCTTTATAACACGGGTTACATCAACAATAATATCATCTTATCATAGCTCAATAAATGTTTAAGTTATCGTAGGGGATTAATCATCCTAAATAAACTCCTTCATAACATAAAAATTATAACATCATAGTCTCAATAAAAAGTTGGAATTCAAATCGGGTTAACCATCAAAACCGTCACAAATTTATGTCAAAATCCAAAGAACATAACAATCGCAAAACTAAGTTTTCCAAACCCGATGTTACATATCAGAGCAGGACATCTCTAATGTAGAAAACTAAATAAAACACTATGAAGCTATCATCGATGCTTCTACGAACTATTCCCGGTCACTTGCGCGTTACCCACGTGGAGGCAACATTCAAACAGAAAGGGTGAGTAATCATGACTCATTATAAAAGATATGAGGAAAAGACTAGTAGTTACAAACAACATCATCATACAATCAATACATACCTGTGATCGGTGGATTTAGAACTGACTGTTTAACGCTGGTTCGCGAAATGTCGCAGAATCAAGAGTCGCCACCGTCTTTTATTTTCTCCAACATGGACAGGACAAAAGCACAGCAAAATTCCTTATGAGATTGTCTCTCGGTTCGGGAGGTAGATTTATAGAAAGGGAAGGTGTTAGCATCCTTTCTATCCGTGGTTATCCACGGGCTCTTAGATACTTGCTCTTATGTTTTCAAAATGTTTGCTTTTCAAAATGTGCGTGGGTTTGAAAAAGTTTCTTTGAAAGATTTATGAATAACTCTTGTATCTGTCCTCAAGAGTGTTTGAAAAATTTGTTTTGAAAGCCTTTTGAAAGTGTCAGTGTGAAAAGATTTTTGATTTGTTTTTTAGAGAGCAAGTATCCATGAGTCATCTACCTACCCTAAGTAATTAAGCTGTGTAGAAGTCCCTAAAGGTAGTGCCATCCCACCATTGAGAGGTAGGTAGCGCCACCGTTGGAGGTGTTCGGGTCAATTCGAGTGTAGGGACAGTGTGGTCACCGAAGCAACAGTAAGACACCCTAGAGGCTACCCTTATGTCCTTGATCCTTTTTTAATCCGAGGCAACCATTTCGAGGCAACTATTTTCGAGGCAACTGTTTCAAGGCAACTGTTTTGAGGCAACTGTTTCGAGGCAACTGGATCATGGACATAAGGACCGCTAAAACGTCCTATACTTGACGACCACGTTTCGAAGGCAACAGGTGAGGCGTACCCTAGAAGTGGTGTGTGTATTTATGTGTTATTTTCAGTTTAACAGTTATCTTTGATCATGGCATTGTGAGCTACGCTTGTTTTTAATTAGCATACATTCTTTCATACAAAGTTAAAATTTAAGAGTGCGGAAAATTAAAAGACGGAAAGATAAAAGCTACGCTATTACAAGGCGCGGGTCTATACATCGCCAAAGTACAAAGACCCGTTTTTGATAAAAGTGCGGAAAGTAAATAAATACCTAATTACTATTACATCCTTGAACAGTTAAATAATAATTGATAAGAAAACTAACGCGCGAAAAGAATAAATTGGAACGTCCGAGGGTTTTGACCCTTTGCTTGAAATTAAGTTAAATTAAAGTCTAATTATTATTTAATTAAAGAAAGGTGTTTTTTTTGTGTTTTTGTATTTATGAAAATAAAGAAAAGAATTAAAATTAAAGTTAGTGAAACCCTAGTTCTAAATTATTTTAATTGTTAAAGAAAATGTCAAAGTTAACATAATTTAAGCTAATTAATTAATTTACATATTTATGTACAAAAATAATAATAATAATAAATAATGATGGAAATAATTAAGTAAGAAAAAAGATAAAAATGTCAAAACCTAATTCTACATTTTTTTTTATTAAGAAAAAGTGTTAAAATTAAAACCTAAATTAACTAAGTTAATTGTTAATTATTTATTTACAAAAAATAGGTTAGTGATGAATTTAATAATAAATTAAATATATTTTGTATTTTGATTTTCTGTTTTTATTATGGAAAATATTATTTTAGTGAATTAATAAACATAATTAAAGCAATTAAAAGAATTAAAAAGAAAAGAAAATGAAATTAAATATACAAACAAGGGGGGGTGTCTGGCCCAAATGGAGGTAAAACTGCAGCAATTCAGGCCCATTGACAAAGCAAGCCTCATTGAATTTCTGATTGTATGCATGATGGTTGACTGGGGTACACCCTGGATTTCCTTCTGAAGCCACTGGATTGGACCTTGAAGCCATTTGGCAGGCTAGCGCATGAGCATGTATGGTGGAACGTTTGATGGAAGCTGCATTGGAATACCATAGAACAAAAAATATCAATTATATGGGGGGACCTGGGAATCGAACCCAGGTCCCAACGCTTGCAGGACACGTCCTCCACCATCTAGCCATTTGCGTTTGTTTGTATACATAATGGACAGAAAATATAATATATAAAAAAGGTCAGTTATGCTGAAACGTTTGAAAAACGCGCTAACATTTGAATGCCCCAATAGCATGATGCCACGCCTATCTTCGTCTTCGTTTGTACCTGCAACATGAACAAGATAGCGGGGGTTTTAAACCCCCACTAAGTGTAATAGTGAAAAATAGCGATTACGCCTACAAATGATATAAATTGGGCACGAGTATCTCAATGAATCAGGCTTGTTGTAACGAGTTTGTCCATAGTGGTTTTGAGGTCCAATTTTACAGGGTAATGAAAGCCCCAATATGGGAGCTCTGAAACCCTAAAATGTATCAATGGTAAATCATGACTCAGAGCCCTATAATGCAATTAAACTATGTTATCAGCTTCAGCAGGTTCCTGTGAATATAAAACAACCAATAATATGCATCAAATGCGCATGAATCATGATATGGAATTCTAGAAAATATGGCAAACCGTAGGGCTTGTTCTTGCGCGTTCTTTGGGTTTCAGGACTCGTTCTTGATGCCAATAGACTCCTGGAAGGTCCAACAACGTATTAGAAGCAATTTCAGGCCTTGAATTGTACTGCAACTATGAAATCAATTTAATAATTTTCTTGGAATTTTTGCAACTTGGTTCTGAGTTTTCAGCAGCTTTTTCGTGTCTGTATGAGTAGGGTTAGGTTATGCATAAGTATGTGATCAGAATTAGGTCAAAAACAAGCCCATGAATCCATGAATTTATGATTTGAATATTTGATTTTCAATCATGAAATTTCAATCTTTTTTTTCAATGAAACCTTGCCAATTATGGAAGATCTTGTCCCCTTGGATGAGAAACGACTTTGCCAACTTGCCCTAGTTTGATTTGCTGCACAAAAGATCTACAAAATCATATCTTTGAATTTTCTTATAATAAAAACTAATTAAATGAATTAATATAAATATAAATCCAATTAATTAATTAAAAATAAGAAAATAAATTATTTTGAACTCAATGGGTCGTGCATAAGCTTTGGGTAATGATTCAAGGAAGAATTTGAGGCCCATTGGCAAATTTGAAGCTTTTTAGGCAAAGTTGACTTTTGAAAGTTCCCAAAAATTTCCCAACTTCTCCAATGCATATCTTGCTCAATTCTGAAGCTATGATCATGTTCTTGGACATTTTGGAAAGGTCTTGAAGTCCTCTAACCAATGCCTTTGGTCCCATGTCATTTTGATTTACCAATCTCAAGTTATGGTCTTTGACTTAAAGTGCCTTTTTGTTGACTTTTGAAAATGACCTATAATGTTGAAATTGATAACTTTTTGTGAGAGCATTTCTTGTACTTGGAGTGTGAAGATGAATTGTAGGAAATGTCATCCTCTTCAAAATGAGCTTTGGATGGGATTTTTATGATAAACCATGAAGAAGTTATGCCTTGGACAATTTGCAGTTGACTTTTCAGCTGTCCAAAAATAGAACTTTTGCATCTTGAGACTTTTTGAGCCATGCTTTTGGAATCATGATCAAGAATTGATCAAATGATGATTGTGACTTCAAAATAAGATGTTGACCAAAATTTTTGACTTTTGACTGTCAAATGACCATTTTGCCCATGCAGTTGACTGTGGAGTAATTAGGGTTTTTGACTGTGCAATTTGATGTTGTGAGTCTTGAAACTTGACATGTGGATGCTTGACAATGTATATAGGCATTTGGGACTTGATTGGACCCTTGGAAACCTCAATTCTTTTCCAGAACCAAAACCCTGATTTTGACTGTATCAGGAGGCAATTGGACTGTGCAATCTTTGAGAGGTTTTGAACCATGCTCTTGCCAAATCTTGAAGAATATGGGAGGGCAAATTTTGGGGTACAACAATACCATTCATCCATACTTCATACTCACTTATACAACACAATAGCACATAAACATCTTTCATCATCAACTTTTCATATATTCACATAGTTCACAGATATCATCACATAATAACTCATCAACATGATTCATGTAATGTCACTTAAAAGGCTAATGCAACAACACTGACACAATGCATGTGGTACCAAAATTTATGAGCACCTGGCTCACCACCCTCCCAAGATCCCCAACATAGGATCAATTCCCTATTGGAACTAGAGCACATCATCATAGGTAATGCTTCACTAAATCCCAAATATGATATTTAGCTACTCGCACTCAATCTAAACAATGGGATTGAGGCTCAACATGGATAGACCAACGTCTAAAAATTCTATGAATGCATGACGCACAACAACAACATTTATCAATTCAACCATGGGTAGTCAAGTGCATCATCATTCGCATAATCATCATTGCATCGCATGTACACATATTAAACATGCACATCATTCAACATAATCACAAACAACATCAATTACATTATAGAAACATCATATCAATTCAGTTTCATCATTAAAACAATAGAATATCATAGCATAAAAAGTGTAATAATTCAACCTTATCAACACATAGGTACTGAGATCATGCATCAAACAACTCATATAATTCAGTCATAATATAGTTCAGCGTGTTAGCTTTCTAACATTTTGAACGATGCGTCAAACAGAGTCCTGAAAATCAAGTTATAGCCTCTGCAAGTTACTACTAGGGCTGCTCACCTGAGGCTCACCCGACACTCCTGGGAGCGCTCTGCTCACCTGGTGTCTGCTTGGCGAAGGGAGCGATTGGGATCATTGCTGCCTCGATCGCCCGGTGATGTTGGGGCGGCAGTCCATCTCCCATACATTTTCCATGAGCACTACATTTCCACCATTCCCCTCGCCACTCGTTTCGCCCAGTGATGTTGGGGCGACATGCTCACCCTAAGCTTTCCACAGGCTCACCCGACAGCAATCTCGATTCTGCACTTTGAAGTTTGTAATCTCGCCTCTGTTCAGGCCCTCCAAAATCCGATTTTAGGTCATCATACTCAGACCAAATATACCACAAACATCATATAATTCATGTTAATATCAACTACATTATATACACATTATAGGGTCAAATTATGGTATCTCTATTTCGTCAATATCACTAAATTCATCATGCAATTCATCATACTTTTCACCAAAACGACATAGAAGAAAAAACCTACCACTACCTTAACCCTCTATTGATCATAATAAATAAAATTAAATCCCTTACCTTAATTTCACAACAATTTGATCACCTTCAAGCTCTGTGTAAAATCTCTCTCTGAACCTTAGCCTTTACTTTCCTTTTTCCTTTGTTTCTCTCTATTTCATGATCGATGGAAAAGTGTTCTCACTCATCCCTATTATTTCTTCTTTTTTTAACCCTTAGATCATTTCTATGACCTATCCATCATACCCTCATTAATCTCTCTTATTATTACCATCTTGCCCTTAGCACTTTTACACCCAATTATCTCCTTTATTTTATTATTAAGCTATATTGAATTACTATTTAAATAATTCTAGTTATCTACACAACATAAACAACACAACACATTATCACACTTCATATAATATTCCCATTCCATCACACTTCATATAATATTCAAAATAGGCTTTAAGTTGATAAACATGGAAGACTGGGAGGATCTTAGAAGATGGAAGTAGTTTCAGTTCGTAAGCTACTGGTCCAATACACTGCACTACCTCAAAAGGGCTATAATACCTCTTATCAAGTTTCTATGAGACACATTTTTTAACTGGAGATTGGCGATAAGGTTGTAGACAAAGAAAGACCAAAGCTCCCACATCAAAAATACATGGTATGCATTTTTTATCAGCGTGTTCTTTCATTTTTTGTCTGCTTCTGACTAAATTTTTCTTTAATGTGTCCAACATTTCTTGTCTGTTTTACAAAGTCTCGTAAAGAGAAACGATGGAGGTGGGTCCTTTTACATAGTCTTGGAGAGTTGGAAGTGGCCTCCTATGAAGAGCCTCGAAAGGGGTTATGTGTATTGTTGAATGGATGGTTGAGTTGTGACACAATTTGGCCAAGTGTAGATACTTGTACCATAACCTGAGGTTATCACTTGTGAAACATCTGAGGTATGTTTCTAAACTTCGGTTTACAACTTCTATTTTCCCATCTGTTTCTAGATGGTAAGCAATACTTTATTTAAGTTTGGTGCCTTGAATACGAAAAAGTTCTTTCCAGAAAGAGCTTAGAAAGATGGGATCTCTGTCTGACACAATCGATTTTGGTGTTCCATGTAGGCAACAAACTTAAAATGTAAAATGCATAGCCAAAGTCGAGGCAATTAAATTTTCCGGAAGGTCTATGACATGCACAAACATGGACAAACGGCCACATACCACCCAAATTATAGTGTGTTTATACAATGATGGTAAGTGTGTGATGAAATCCTTGGATAAATCTTCCCATACTTGTTGTGGTATGTCAAGTGGTTGTAATAATCCTTGTTTCTTTTTTGGTTGGTACTTGTTAAACTCACAGATCGTGCAACATTTCATGAAGGCTTTAACGTCTCTATGAATACCAGGCAAGAGAAAAGAGACGCACAGACGAGAAAGTATGGGTTAGACGCTAAAGTGACCCGCAAGAGGTGATGAGTGATATTCCTGGAGGATCGCTTGGCAGATTTATTGGTCTAGAGGTATGTATATTTTGTCTTTGTAAAGTAAAATACCATCTTGAATACGAAAAATGGTTGCATCTGTAGATCTATCTTGGACTTGGCCAATAAGTCTTGATCATATGTATTATCTTTTTAGTAATGTTGCAGCTGAAAGAGAATAGTTGGAACTGGGGAAGAGGTGGCGAGGATCATAAATTTCGCCTCAGTGTGTTGTCGACTAAGTGTGTATGCTACTTGATTCGCCTTACCAAGTTTTTAGAAAATATTGAAACTAAAGCCTTGTAACTTTGAAGCCCACTTTTGTTGTTATGGTGTCTGAATTGTTTGTACCAATATATTTTTAAGACTTTTCTGATATGTGAAAATGTCGAATAACATCCATCAGCCATCTATGAACATAGTTTAATAACCTCTGATTCAGCCAGTTTCCTATGGCAAATATTCGTCTCTTCCCCGCTCCTTCAACCGACTGACCCAGTCGTCCGAGGTAAGGACTCTGAAAGGAGTAGGATCGTTGGGAATGACCTCCTTTTCAAATGAGGCCATATCCATTCGACTTCCAATAAAATACTGACGCCATTTTTTTACAACTTCTGTAATGGCGTACATTTTGCAGACATAGAGGGATGAAGACTGCATTTAGTAGCACATATTTTTGTTGAAGAATGCCAAAGGATGGCCATCTTACGAAATAATTTCCCCAATAGCCAATGCGGAAGCGTCCATTTCAAGGGCGAAGGTCTTGGTGAAGTCTGGAAGAGCTAGTGCTGGAGTTTCAGTAATTTTTCTCTATAAAAGTGTAAATGATGTATTTGTTTATGCACTCCAAACAAATTTAGTTGAACATAGTAAATCAATGAGTGGAGCAGCGTGGGAGGCGTAACGGAGGACAAACCATCGATAAAATCCAGTGAGGCCTAAAAAAACCCTGAGTGTCATGAGTGAACATGGCCTTGGCTAGTCTAACATTGCTTGAATTTTTTTCGAATCTGGGTTTACACCATTAGCTAAGATAATATGACCTAAATAATCCATACTAGGAACAACAAAAATTCATTTTGATAATTTTGCAAAAAAAAGATTAGTAGAAAGTAATTCCAAAATCAATTGTAAATGACGTAAATGATTAGATAAGCAAGGACTAAAAATTAAAATGTCGTCGAAAAAGACTAAAACAAACTATCGTAAATAGGTCATTCATAGTTGATTGAAAAGTACTATGATCATTAGTTAGACCAAAGGGCATAACCAAAAACTCATAGTGCCCATAAAATGTTCTCAATTTTATTTTGTGAGTGTATTATGGTGTTACCCTAATTTGATGGTAACCTGATCTGAGATCAATCTTTGTAAACAAAAACGCATAACATAACTCATCAAAGAGGTCATCAATGGTTGGGACAGGGAATCTGTCACGAATGGTAACAATATTTAATGCACGATAATCAACACAAAAGCGCCATGTTCCATCTGTTTTGTGCACTACTAACACAAGGGAAGAATATGGACTCTATCTAGGTTTTATTATCCCCTCAAGAAGCATGTCATTAATGATTATGGTCATAGCCTATTTTTGTAAGTATGGATATCTATAAGATTTAGAGTCTATGGGTGTAGTGTTTGGTTGAAGGGGAATTTGGTGGTCTTGGGGTCTAGGAGTTGGCAGTCCTTATGGGTTTTGGAAAACTTTAGAGTAGGCTTGGAAAACATTGGTGATGGATTGAGGTAGAGCTGGAAGGAGTGAATCGAGTGTTTGAGTGGGTAGGTTATTGGATGGAGGAGAGGGATGCATTATTGTATGGGATAAAATGAGGTGCATAGAAGCAATGGAATCAGTGTGTATAAGGTGACGAAGTTGGTTGTATGTGGAGGGGTGGTTGTTGTTTTAGGTCATGGTGATAGTTACTTCCTTGTTTTTGTAGGTGAATGACATTTTAAGGATTGAAAAATATGCCATAACAGGACCAGGGGTTCTTAACCATTCCATTCCTAACATTACATCAGCTCCTTCGATTGGCAATAAGTAGAAGGGTATGAAAAATAGATGATTTTGTAATTTAATAGGAACTTAGGGACATAGGCTAGAACATAGGAGTTGTGAACTGTTACCAACCATAATAGAGAAATTGAGAATATGATTGGTGAGGAATTTTAGATGTTGGAATATCAGGGGTTGGAGAATGTTATGGGTGCTCCCTGTGTCTATCAAGACATTGACTTGTAAGCCATTAAGTAATCCTTTAAACTTTAAGGTTTTTGGCGAAAATTGACCACTAACAGCATGAGGTGAGAGTTGGAAGTATTTTTCAGAAGAGTTCATGTCCCCTTCTATTTTTTCAATACACACATCAAGTTATTCATTTTCATTAGGAATATCCTCATCAATCATGAGTAAAAGGAACTTTCTCGTGGCACAGTCGTGTCCTGGGATGAATTTCTCATTGCAATTAAAATATAAGCCTTTGGCTTTGCGTTCTTCCCTTTGTGCAGCAGTAATTCGATGAATGGGAAAACGATTTGTAGCAAGGTTGGGATGAGTGTTTGTTATAGGTTTAAGAGGGTTATGATTTCTTGTGTTTGGGGTGGATGGTTTTGGAAAATTTTATGGTGCATAAGAGGATGAAGGGTAGTGGGATTGTGGTTTTGTGAATTTAGTTTTGGAGTCTTTTAGTTTAGACTCAATTAATTTTGCAAGTCCAACTTCTTGAGAGGTGGAGTATGGTTGATGTATTTCGATTTCATTTCGAATTTATAGAATCAAACCTGAAATGAAACAATTTAGTATTTCTTAAGGTGGTAATCCCATCACTCTTACCTAATTTCTCGAAATTCGCTTGGTATTCAGCCACTAACCCATGTTGTCTTAGTTTAAAGAGTTGGGCCTGATGATTCTCATAGGTAGAGGGACCAAAATGGAGTTCAAGGGCCCTTGTAAAGGTGTGCCAATCGGTTAATTGTTGGTTTTGGAACATCCATTTATACCAACCTAACGCTTCTCCTTTCATATAAAAAGCTGCCATATGAAGTCTATTTTCCAAGGGAATGTTATAGAAAGCAAAAAATTGTTCAGCTTGAATTAACAACTCTAAGGCATTTGTTCCATCAAAGTTTCTCATCTCAATTTTAAGGTTTCTAATAGCTTGTTGAGGGTAAGTGTTTTGATTAAAAAATGGTGGAAATAAGTGGGTTTGTTGAGGAAGTTGTGAGTGAAATGGTGTGGTTAGGTAGGTTGTAAAGAATGAATATGAAGATTGTAAAGTGGGTTGTGGTTGGGAAAATGAAAGAGGGGGTGGTGGTAGTGGTGTGGAAAGTTGAACATTGGATACGGTGGGAAGGTTTTGGGGTTGTCTAATGGGTAAGGGAATGTGTGATAGGGGAAAATATATGCTAATAACAACATTTTCAAAACTGGCTGGGGTTAAAGGGGAACTAGATATACCTGTAGTTGTAGATCTGGGTTGTGGTAGAGTTGTTTCCGTGACTACAAACTATTGACTCAGCTGCTGAGTCATGAGAGAGTTGAGTTCAACAAAACTAGCCTTCATACGTTCGTCAAAACTATTGTCCTGCTGACCCAATTATTGTGCAAGGGTTTGATTATTGTGTTCCATGGTAGATTCAAGAGCTCTATTTGAGAGGATGAGGTCATCTAGACGCATGTTGGTATGTTGGATAGACTCGTCAAGGTCTTTTGGGGCTGGGTTTGTGATTTTTGGAGGCATTGAAGAAGGTGATGAAAGTACCAATGATAGAATTAGGTTCTGCAGTTACTACTCTATTAGGGTTTCCCCATTAGACAAGGAAATAGAAACTACAAACTAAAAGATAAATATGATTTTTCCTATATCATTCTCATCATCCATTACACTTTAAATACTTCTAAGATAATGGGTCCTATATGCTAATGGGCTTAAGCCACTTGGAGGAAAACACTTTAAATAAAACAAACTAGCAATATTTAAGGAATAAAATCCTTAAGCCAAAATGATTGTTGCCTAATTATTCTAGGTTGTGTTTGTGGGATAACATGGTTCATCTAAGGAGGAATCATTCACATTGGGTTAAACACACACCTAAAGTTCAAAAACTCACTCAAGCAGATGAGAGTGACACCGCATATTCATCTAAAATCATAAGGTAATGGGTGTATGATTCTTTTTGTTAGAACATAGTTTGATTCTACAACCCTTAGTTAGAGTTTTGATGATAACAAATACAAAGAACAAATATGCACCCTAAAAATTATGTTATTGTGTATGCAGAAGTTCTGACCAAAGCAGCATCAGAAGTTAAGCTATAGAAGCTACACGCTGAGGTAATCAGAATTTGCGCTGAAGATTGATGACCAGAACCTGCGCTTAAGTGAAGTAAACTCTGATTATGAACAGAAAGGATTATGATCTAAGTCATCAATATTCTGAAGCATCAGCAGCAGGCAAGGATATGACTCATACCATTCTTGACCATTTCAAGAATATCTCAGTTCCCAAACACTACTTTCATCTGCTTACACCACTTATCTTAATTTTTTGCATCGAAATTTGAAAGGTTTGGAAGGATTCGTACATTTGAGATTAATGTCGTCATGTGCTAGATCAAGGAACCGGGTTGTTGATTCTAAACGTTTGAATAAGAAATACAATCACACATTATTTGTTATGATGGGATATATACACACACGGATATATATATATATATATATATATATATATATATATATATATATATATATATATATATAATTGCATATACTAATCATAACTAACCAATTAACAAAAACAAACTCTCTATGTTGGTATTTAGATATCACAACTTGGTATCCGACTACAACATTATGGTATTCGACTACCAAGAAACTTTAAATACAAGTTTCACAACATTAAAAAGGTTTTATTTTTATGCGCATTATTAACGAGAATTTTGGGTTATTATGGAAACTATTTTTTAACTTTCTTTTTTGTATTGTTAGCTTTTATTTTTTTCTTGAGGTGTTTTTGTGTGACCTTCAACTTTGGTGTTTGAGTGGTTGTTCTTTACCCTATATTGATGCTCCGTTCATGACCTATTAATGGTATCAGAGACAATTATTTATGTAAGGGATATGCTCATTGTATCAAATTTTTAATAACAAGGAGGCTTGGTCCGCTGAAGTGCTTGTGACATGGTTATGGGGTTAACGATGGTACAAGTATATGTGTGTGAAAGAACTTGTGCTTGGGGAAGATAAAATAAGTGGATTGACTTACACTTGAGAGGAAGATTATTGAGATGCTAATGTGAGTTGGAAGTCCTACATTGTTTATAAAAATAAAGGTTGAGTACTTTACAAGTGAGAGAACCCATATACCTATTGCCTCAAAATTTTGGATGATCATGTGATGCCTCTCTCACTTGAGTGGTTGATATTGAATCAATATGGATGCCCTTATCTTGAGTCATCAATAATATTAGATTTGATGGTTTGAGTAAGGGATCGACTCCTTGTATTAAAACCCTTCTTAACAAGGTGATGGTCAAGTGGCATGTTCTGTTGAATTGTCTGTGCTGTGGTAAGGGTGTAAACGATTGTACAAGTGTATCTGGATGGAAAAATTTCTACTTTAGGGGCAACATATAAATGAATGAATTCACATTTTAAATGGATATTGTTGAAATATAAATGTGAGTTTGAAGTACCACAGTGCTTGGAAAAGTGGGGGTTGAGCACTTTATAAGTGGCATGACCCATATATCTAATGCCTTAAGGTTTTTGAGTGAACATGTGACGTCTTTCTCACTTGAGTGATTGCTCTTGACTCAATGTGGATGACCCCTTCATGACCCATCATGTAGTTCCTCACCTAAAAGGTAGCGGGTTAGAATATTACTAAAGAATATCCAATTATACAAAAATACATCATGTTTGAGGAGGTACCTAAGGATAAGAAGAAAGCTTTAAGGTTCAAAAAAAGCATGCTTATATTCGAAAAGTTATATAAAATAAGATTCTTTAATTTCCCCTCTTCCCTCCTTAAATGCTTGATCAGAAAGGAAGAAACACTTCCTTGCAGTCAAAAGCATTCATGAAAATCAATCGTTAGTTGGTCCAGTGGTGATTGGCGCTAGACTTGGTAGGGAGGACCACCATTCGATCCCCACAACTATGATCGGGAGAGAGTTGGAACAACTTGATGCTATAAATGACCTCTAAACCAGATTAATCGGTCCAATAAATCATTAAATTCTGGTATTACAGAACTCAGATGTTCTATGACATGTTGGGATATCTGATCTGACTTAAACATTACAGCGGCATATAACAGTTAAAAATAGTACTAAAAAGCATAAACAATACACGAGAATTCTTAACCTAGTTCGGAGCAACCTTCCTACTCTAGGGGCTACCAATCCAAGGATAAGTCCACTAAAATAGTATTAATTCATAAACCCTGCAACAAACATCCAATTTATGATTTACTCACTTAATCACTACCCTTGTTAGATTTCTATCTAAGACTCACATAATTATAAGGCCATCCTCAATCCCTCATCAATCACAGACAACGATTGGACAAACACAGGAAAACACACTTCCATGATGATATCTACCCAAGACTTTTGACATAGAACACAACTTGGAGTTGCTTAAAAGCTTCCTCTAAGAACAATACTCAACTCACTACTTCACAGCTTCTGAGTGAGAACAATACCAACTCTCCTAGAGAGCATCACAAAGACAAAGCCCTAAACTTCTACATCTTGGACCCGTGTCTTTTATAGGTTACAAAGACTTCTATTTATAACCTATACCTAACTGTATTTAGGCCTTCAATCACAACTCATCAGTTGTTACAATTCTGCAGAAAATTCTGCTACAAAATAGGTCTTCAACCAAATCTTCCTAAATTATCTCCATATTTAGAAAGTTAATATTCTTCAATATTCTTTTTGATTCTTCTTGACCTACAAATCAGCGCCACATAGGATAATATAATATCCTCAAAGTATATTTTGTCTTTGTGACTTAACAGAATAAAACAGTCCAGTTCAGCTTAGACGCGATGACGTATGCTCCTTCATAGGACATCTTATCCGACATGTTGCTCCAGATGTTGAAAACACTTCAACTCAACATGTCCCAACATAAAATAGGACTTCTTACTTCACATATTCTTCATATCAAGATCACATCATATTTAACATATTGCTGATATATTTGTTTTATTAAAGTTAATGTCAATCCTAAAAATAAGGAACTAACAATCTCACCCTTTGGAAAATTTTGGATAGAAAAATACATTAAAATTACAACCCAATATTACAGCAATAAAAGAAAACATCCACCAACAGTAGTCCTCAGAAACTACTAGACACAGCAGCACAATAAACATGGAGTCAGTCTTCAATTAAGATATCATGACATCTTTGTTTGACATCTTCTTTGCAACAATCTGAATGAACTCCATTACAATGATAACTTCAACACCAATGAACAATACCTTCAATAAAAGGAGTAGAAAGTCCTGAGGTATGTTAGTGTACATGAGGAAGAATATAGGAGTCATTCCCCCTCAAACTAGGACATCTTTAAAAGACCAATAATGGAATAAGAAAGACCAATGGTGGCATAAGAGAATCTTTTCTTATTTGATGATCAACAACCACCAGTAGACCTAGACAAACCAACCATCACCCCTGGTAACTTAGAACACATGTCACAACCGTGTTCATAACTCAGATCACATGTCACAAAACCAAAGTTCAGACCACAAGATAGAACATCTTGTCTGACATTTGTGTACATCATCTGGAAATGTAGACTCCAGACTGACCCTCTGAGAAAACCCTTTCTCCCCCTTTTTTTTCAAAAAATTGACAAAGGAAGCCTTCACAGAACCTGACCCAGGCACAACTTACCCAGACCCGAACAAAACCCATAATTATTATTGATACACCAAACACTCCACGGTGAAATAGGATAGGAGAAACCTCTATAAATAGCAGAGCAGTTACTTAGGAATCAAAGATCTTGAATGACACAAAGTTCTTGGTCAAAGGAAACGTTAACTTAGGAGAAAACTACTGCTAAAATCAATGTGCACCACCCAAAACTGCTTTGAATGTCTTTATTAGCTTTGGAATATTTCTATTGAAAAGAAATAGTCCCAATACATGCACATGCACATTAAAACACACTTTATACACTCTCTTGAAACACGTGTTTGGTCACACTCTCCATACAACTTCCTTGTTGATCACACAAAAAACACGTCCTAAATAATATCCTGACATCCAGTCAGACATTGTCGTCTTTCTCTTGAATGCACAAACCCGTGACCAACACAACTTTACTCATCAACTAAATACCTTCAACTAGAGTATGAGTGTACTCCTTTCACTTAGACTTAGTGACATACATAAAAACATCAGAATATCACATATGTGACATCTCTTAATAATAAAGACCCTCAGAGAGTCCTTCCGAAATTTCCAGAGAAAAATATTCTCACAGACACTAGAGAGAGATATGTACTTCTGATTCAATCACCCAGCTTCATATGTCTTTAGTCAAACATGCCCTTTCAATACCATCAATCACTACATTATGTCACAACATGTTGGCTGACATCACACCCTCATAAGAGGCATAAACTATTCTCCATAAGCTTGATTAGCATGCAAGCTTCAATAATAGCTCCACTATTGCAGCAACAATTCGTAGACAAATACTTGACTCCCTCTGTCATAGATTACCAGTGCTCCTGTTGAACACATTCACACATTGTGAACACAAACCTGAACTAGATACTATATCTCCTTATTCCTTTATTAAGAACATATTTGAAAAATATCCTCTAAAATCCATACAGTATCATGACCTTCCGGTTGTCATGCATACTAGATTTGACATCACTCATATGTCGAAACACATAGTTTCCTTGCTCCACAAGAAACCACTTCTCCAAACATTCTCAGTTTGCTTAAAAGCTTCACTGAGATCTCAACTGCAGCGGAAGAATATATCTCCTTAAAAATATCATGATCAGATCACAACTTCTGACAACATTCTTCTGCCCTTTCATTCACTAGTAATGGTTGATACTAGTGAAGACTTCAACATAATAGTCATGCATTGTCCAAGCATGCTACTGTAAACATGATTAGAATATGCACATTCTAATCCTCATAGTCAGAACGACCACTTCCTGGCAACAAAGTTGATCCTCAATACTTCATAATCATAGTCTCACCCCTCCTTCGGGGATGACAAAATGATGCTACAACAAAATTTAGGATATCATCTTTTCTTCATAGAACCCAATCAGTTAGTTCTTGGTTTATCATTCAAAGATATACTTATACTTGATAGTCCTTTCAAACAAGAAGATCTCAAAAGTATACACCTTTTGTAGCTCATTCAGATTATCACAAATACCTGAATATCATAGAGAGAAATAAACTCTCAATGTTCTCAGTGAGGGGTGCTTTCAATTCCCCTTGCCCCTTGGATAGGTTCGTGAACATTTCCTAGAACTGAGCATCCTGAGCCTGGAGATCTTTCATTGTTTGTTTGATAGCCATATTTTACTGAAATAAACGGTAACAAGATGAGAAAGCTTGTCTTGGGAAATACATGTTATGACATGATGTGTATGATATGTATATGTAATGTTTTCAAGAATCTCGCAAGATAAACAAAAAATAAGTGTTAGAAGTCAAGTCTGGCGGCCGCTTTGACTGAATAATTTGCATCATTGAACATCCTTCTATGAGAATCAAGCTCACCATGTCGAGTGGGTCCTAGCTTTTGACTCAAGATAACATACTTCGGTCTTTGACGACATTGGTTAGAAGAAAATAAATCCCCTTGCCCCTTTCTAGACGTCTGGTTCATGATACTTTGACGGAATTTGGTTAGAGGGAAATAAATCCTCTTACCCCTTTCTAGACGTCTGGTTCATGATAACCTGCATCACAGGCCCTTGAGATCCTTGAAATGGTCAGTGAAAATGATATGGTATTATGTCATGATGTTATAATGTCATGTTTGAACAAATAACAAACACAAACAAATCATACAATAGCCTTAGGTTTAAGGCTTGCATGGGGTTCGTAGGTAAGTACCCTCTTAAAGTTCAGTTAGATCCACATGTCCTAAGAATAGTAACCGGGTTCTAGGAGTCTCATATCACTGATCTTTCTCACAGGAATTGTTTCAGCAGTGCAACTGACTTGCCACCGAAACATCCTGAGAGTCGAATCTCAATGAGTGTAGCATCGAGTATCAACCAACTTTGGACTGCACCAAAGCCGACCATCTCACTATCTTCTAATGGTTAAGTTGGGTCCATTAAGGTTCTAAAATTCAGTTAGTGCTTATGACACCACGCGACAACCTAGTATTCTCCCTGACTGGCTCGAGGGACACCAGTACTAACCAATGCATCACACTAACATAGCCATCACTCCAACCATATCGGTCTACATCGTATAGTTTCCATGATCTATAGTTACTTACCTAAAATGTCCCCAGATTCGGGTGTATGATCTTTGCAAAAAAGTAAACCCGAGCAACCCTAAAATGTAAAGCATATAAAGCAAATAAGGAAAGCATTTAAAAGTGATCGAACTCTAAAGGTAACCTCTCTTTTTTGTAAAATCCCTAGAAGAGTCACAAGTTCTGTAATGTGGTGGGAGAATTGACTTGTTTTGTGTTTTATCGCAAATGTTGCGGATAGCAAGAGTCGCCGCCGACTTTTCTTTTATCCAATAAGGAAAGGGTGAAAAGAACAGGAAAGACCTTAATATTATTGAGTTCAGGGGGTAGATTATAAAAAGGGAAGGTGTTAGCACGCTTTTCATCCGTAGTTATCTACGGGCTCTTAATCGCTAGCTCACTTTGTTTTGAAAATGCTTTGTAAATGTGTTTGAAAATATTTTAAAAATTCCTAAGTGCGGCAACTTGGTAATGATTCTTGTATCAGTTAAGAATGCGGATAAAGTGTTTATTTTTTGAAAATATTTTAGAGAAAGTGTTTGTGAAAAAAGATGTTTTAAAAAGTGTGAGCAAGCGATTAACAATATTCTACCCTTACTCAAGGTCGCTCGTTTTATTTTCCTCCTCCTTTAGATAGTGATATCCTACCATTAGTTAGTAGGAAGCCCTATCGTTGGATATGAAGGGAAAGGCGTAGGGTCGTCTTTATGGTCATAGAAGGAAACATATAGGGAAACTTTAGCAATTATCATTTAAGGGACTACATCATTTACCGAAGGCAACGTCGAAAGGTCGTCGAAGGACTATGATATTTTGTATTGGAGGGACTTTGCTAAAGCGTCCCCACGTTCAAGGGACATGACTGTTTTTCGAAAGGCAACAAAGGAGGGTACCCTAGAGGTGTGAGTGTGCGAGGTGTGTTGTTTTCAATTACTTTATCTTTGAGAATAGGGTTTTCTATTGTCAGTTTTTATCTTTCCATATACCCTAATTACTAATAACAATATAGTAAAATAAGGGAAAATAAAATTCCTACGCTATTACATGGCCTTGGGGTAGTTACATAATAGAAAAGCGGAAAATAGAAATCCTAAGCTATTACATACTAGAGCAGTTACATAATAATGGAAAAGCAGAAGATAAGGTTATTTACAAATTGTGAACCTCATACACTTTGTCTATGAAAGTAAAATAAAATTAAAATAGAGAAAAAACGAAATGTTTTTGATGATTTTTTTATGGAAAATGTTTTTTTTAATGATGATTAACATAAACCTAAAAACTAATTAATTTTAATTAAAATAAATAGTTGATTAATTAAATTAATAAAAAAAGTCAATGATGAAAAACCTAAAAATTGATTAATTTTAATTAACAAAATAATTGATTAATTAAATTAATAAAAAAGGTTAATGATGAAAAACCTAAAAATTAATTAATTTTAATTAACAAAATAATTGATTAATTAAATTAATTAAAAAACGTTTAACGATGAAAAAACTAAAAATGAATTATTTTTAGGGTTTACAAAAAAAATTATTTTAGGTTTGTAAAAAAAATTATTTTAGGCTTGAAAAAAAAAGGTTTGTGGTTTTAAGGTTAGGTGAATTTAGGGTTAAGTTTGCCAAAAGAATTAGGGTTTATGGAAAGATAATTAAGGAAAAACCCACAAGTTAAAAGCAAAATCAAACAAATGTCAGGGGTAGGTGTTGAATCCACGCCCTTAGCCTTCCACAGTGCATTAAGGGAAAAAAACAAGTTAGAAGCAAAATCACATAAAATGTCAGATGTAGGTGTTGAACCCACGCCCTTAGCCTTCCACACTGCATGAAGGGAAAAACAAGTTAGAAGTAGAATCACACAAAATATCAGAGGTGGGTGTTAAACCCACGCCCTTAGCCATTATAACTGCATGCCTTGCCACTGCGCCAGAGCTCACATATTATGGATTAAACCTGCTGTAATGATGTATATGAACACATGTAAACATATCAAATTAGTTAACAATGCATAAATCAAAGGTTTGAATTTTAAAAAACAACTTCCAAAACTGGTGAGGATGAACGTGATGTTCTGGGCATGATCTTGACTGCTTGAGGATTGGGATGGATTTCTGGGCACTTCAAGATGATAATGCAATGCTTTGTTTCAATTGGGAAGGGCTGGAAACAAGGGGTTTGTGTTACCCTAGTTTCTTGATTTTTTGGAAGTTTTGGAAGAGTTTTCTTTGTAAGGGTTTTCGTGTGGTGTTATGTCTGAATTAAGAGCAATATATAGAGAAGAATTAGGTTAAACCATTGTGGGCGTAGACCTTGTAAGAAAAGTCTTGTCTTTCTCTTATTTAATTTTGAATTTAAATAAATAAAAAAAAATAAATGGAATAAAAATCAAAGGGGTGTATGAATAGGTTCAGAGGTTCACTATGAGGCCTAATACACGTTTGAACCTTGAAACACAAGCTCATTAGCCCAAAATTTCGTGTTTGATCAATTTGGGTTTCATGCATTTTCTCGAAATTTACCAACTTGTGCCAATCATAACTCTCTTAATTTTTATTATTTGAAGGTGATCTTGACTTTTTGGAAATCTCAAGATGTCCTCTACAATCTGTATTTTGATCATTTTTGCATTTAAAGACTTTATATTGATGTAAGTTGCCTTGACAAAAAGTGTCTTTTTGTTGACTTTTGAAATGACCTATAATGTATTTGTCCATATCTCTCAAATGAAGCATATTTTGGACTTGAGCTTAGAGAGACATAGTTGTAGATAATTAAATTTCCTTCAAAATGAGCTTTGGTTGAGGAAAATCTGATGAAGCATGTGAAATTTATGCTTGGTTAAAGTTCAGTTGCCTTCTCCTTAAGAAAACTCTAATTTGGCAACTTTTAACTTTTGATGATTTGAGAGTTTCCTTGATGAGTCATGATCGACCCTTGATCAAATGATGAATATGACTTCAAAATGTTGATGTTGACCAAAAATCTTGAAGTTTGACTGTATGTTGACCACATTTGACTTTTTGTTCTATATAGTTGATTTTCAGTCATCTGAGCAATTGACTAGGCAAACTTATGATGCAAGGCTTCCTTGAGACATATGAGAAACCATGGGAACCCCTTGAGGCCTTAAAAACCCAAACTTCCTTGAGAAAGATGAAACCCTAGTTGTAAGTCCATTGCTTAGGAGAAGAATTTGTCTGATCAATTCTTGAGCAACCTTGAGCATTTGAGAACCCTAGGAGAATGTCTTGAAGAAAAAGGGAGTGCAAATTTTGGGGTACAACAACTTCCTCTGTTCAATCTTCTTAAACATGGGGAGTTAGATTGGCATGTCCGCCATTTGTGAAATGAAGGTGGAAGAGGATTGAACACTTAAGTGCCCAGAAATTTGCACTCGCGTGTGTAGGAGGTAACACTATTGGTTGATAATATTGCTTGAATGGGCTTAAAGATGCCATTCGGAGAGGTGATATAGTGTCATCGAAGATGGGCTCATAGATGCCATCCAAGGTAACTGTTGATAAAAGTATCAAAGGAGTCTACGCTTTGATTGTATCTGAAGAATGCTTTCCAGAATGAACCTCTAGGGAAGGTGTTTAAAGTAGTTGCTTGTCATATTTAGTCTCTGGGAAATGCTTGTCATAATTCATTCTCTAAGGTAAATGCTTGTCATGTAGATAGTCGCCCCGTCCTGTTTCGGGAATTGATTCACAATCTGTTTTTTTATTGGTAAACTCGTCCTGTTTCGAAAATTCCTACCACTTGGCCATGTTGATAGTTTCCCTGTCCTGTTTCAGGAGTTAATATTTGCCTCGTTATAAAGATAGTTTCCCCGTCCTGTTTCAGGAGTTAATCTTCGCTCGGTCATATAAATAGTTGCCCCGTCTTGTTTTAGGAATTCATATCTGACCTATTTATACAAATAGTTGCCCTGTCTTGTTTCGGGAATTAATATGTGCCTAGTCATCCAGATAGTTACCCCGTCTTGCTTCAGGAATTAATCTAGGACCCGCTTTTATAGGTCGTATAGATAGTTTCCCCGTCTTGTTTCGGGAATTAATATTTGACCTGGTCACATAGATAGTTGCCCCGTCTTGTTTCAGGAATTAATCTTGGACCTATTATACATATAGTTGCCTCATCTTGTTTCGAGAATTAATTTATGCCTGTTCATCTAGATAGTTGCCCCATCTTGTTTCAGGAATTAATCTGGGATCTGCTTTTTATTGGCCGTATAGATAATTGCCCCATTTGTTTCGGAAATTAATCTCTGACCTGGTCACATAGATAGTTGCCCTGTATTGTTTCGGGAATTAATCTCTGGCCTGTTTGAAAATTGCTGAAGATAGTCATTTGTTTGTAAACTTTACCTGAAATGATAAAGTTAGCCTTTATGTAATGTCCTGATGTATGTAATGCATTACGTAATGATGTTCTCAAATTAAATAAGAGTGTGCTATATGTGTTTCGTATGCATATGCTATGATATTTGTAAATGATGTATGGATGTAAGATGTCATTGAAGCGTATTGGTAGCTTTGCATAATGCCTTTGACTGGGAAAATAAATCCCTGACTGTTGCTAGGGATGAAGAATATGGATCTTCAATCTTGTTTAGAATGTCTCCGCCGGGGACTCGTGCTTTCTGTTTTTTAGGATACTCTACTGGGAATGTTTGACTTCTGCTTGAGGAATAGAGTTTAGGAAAATTGGTCGTTCGCTACTCTACTGGGGATTTAGTTCTTATATACCCTGACTGGGGAAATAAGAGATGGATAAATTTCGGAGGTGCTATCTGACTAAGTTTCTGATATGGATGCTAACTCTTCTGGGGAGGACGAAGTTAAATGATATCTGACCCGATTTCAGATTCTGTAGTAACTCTCTGGGGATAGCAACCTGGACTACCTTTTGCTGGAGAGGGGAATTTTGTCGGGGATTTGTAGTAGTCGGAGAAAGGAACTCAGTTGGGGAAATTGAATTTCGTTGGGGAAATAAACCTTGCTGGGGAAATAAACCATGCTGGATAAGTAAACCCTGTTGGAGAAGAGAATTTTGTAGGGAAATTTGCAGTGTTGGAGAAAGAAACTCAGGTGGAGAATTAAATTCTTGTGAACTGTGTTAAGGACATAATGTTTGATGAGGATTGGAATTTCGTAGGTTGTGCGAAGGAAGTTTCCACTACATGTTGGAGAAATGATCAAACTCCTTTATCTGCTAGGGGAATATGGCGAGGAGTATGATCATGTGAACTTCTAGAGGATGCCCCAATTTCTGTCTCGAAGGCATATTGGACTTGCGGGGGAATGTATCTTCATCGGGGATGAGCTTGTGAAGACAGCTCTGTGGGGATTTCTCTATGGAGACTTTGTGGATGACTTGAACATTATCTCAATTCTTTAGTGAATGCTGATCAGAGTGATAAACAAGTGATGAGATAACGGGACATAGTCGTACGCCTCAATCCCTAACTTTTGCCTGGACTGTCTTTTTAGATTTGCAGTCCACCAGGATACCCTTTTTTGCCCAAGCTGCCTTCTCATGTTTTCGACTTGCCGGGTGTACAATTATATATATATATATATATATATATATATATATATATATATATATATATATATATATATATATATATATATATATATATATATATATATATATATATATATCCCTAATTTTTTCCCAAACCCTTTTGGTTTGCCAGGATGCCCTTACTTTTGTGTAGGCCTGTCAACCTATCGGGTCTCTTTTACGCGTAGTATTTTTTATTATGTCCGTGTTCATAGGGTGCAAGGAATTTTCATTGTCCATGGTAGTAAGTGTTTTACACTGCCAGAAAACATTTTCTTGATCATACATGGCCCTTCATATGCGGGAGTCCATTTTGCCCCTAGGATTCGTCTGGTGCACTCGATGTTTGAAGTTATTGATCAGCTATAGATGGGCAATTTGATGATACCAAAGATTCAATTTTCATAGTGGCTTTTGCTGAAACTCATGATTAATGTAACATGCTCCCAAGTAATTCAGATAGAGATTTTCCCCTGGTTACTCAGCGCTTTTGAGAGATTCTTTGAATCTTGACTTGACTGCCACAAATGAGTTGGACAATAACATGCCATGCCCCTTGACTTATAACCAATTGTGTCCATGAAATACCTGTTACTGGAAGTGTCGTTCTCTTTGACTCATCCTCTGACGTAATTATGTCCATTAGGAGGATTTTCATTCATTGAATATTCATCATGCAAATTTCTTTGTCGTCAAACACTTAGTCATATGCAAACAGTGGTATTAAAATGCAAAGCTTATGTCTGTCTTGAAGTTTTGGAAATGTATTTTTTAGTAAAAATTTTTTGTAAGAATGTGATATCAACTCAATATTTATAGTAGACCTTACAGGACTTAGGATACCTTTTTATAACAATATTCTTTCGAACTAACCCATGCTTCAGTTAGGACTTTTAAGGGTTGTAACGTGGCCTGGTTCATGGTTTAAGAAACAAAGGATAAAGGCTCAAAGCTTATTTGTACCCAATCCGTTCTCTGTGATATCCTTCAGTCCTATACTCAGTTAATGATGAATTTGGGTTCCAATAGAGTTTGGAATTACAACACTGATATTTAGTGATGGTTCAGAAACCGAACGTTTATTTGAGAAGACCGTCATTTTTTCTTGTAACATCTTTCTTTTGTTGAGGATTTGTAGCGACCTCTTTTTGAATTTATTATCCCCGATTTTTGCTTGAATTGTTTTGTTTGGGATTACATCCAGAGGAATGCCCTAGTTTTTCCTAAGTCTCCTTCATAGGTTTTGACTTAGCATGTTTTCTATTGAAAGATAATGACTGTCCGATTTAATGATTACGTGGAACCATCACGAACTTTTGATTTGGAAGGATGTTTTCGATACCACCTGCTGTGTACGAAGGAAAAGCTTCTGATTGAATACATAATAGAATTAATTGAGAAACTACCCTGCCCCAGGTTATGATCAAGGGTTTCAATTTGCATGAAAAAGAAAACTCATACTTCTTAGGATCAAAGGGAGTTGACTAGGGATTAACTTCCTTATATCTCCATTGTTTGGAAATTGAAGCAACGCATGTACATCGTCAACAAGGTCTGCTCAAAAGCATACTGTATGAGAATACAATATCATTTTCGTCATCCTCCCTCTAAAGACTTATAGCTTTTAACGAGATTTGAATATCACAAAAAGGAAGTAAAAAGTATAGTTTTAATATAGCGAAAACGAATGGAATAATTCAAGACAAACATATGCAATGCATTAATGGGAAGAACCAAAGTTTGACATGACAGTAATTGTTTGAATCAACCAAAAGAAATTACAAATAAAAATTCAAATAATCTTAAAGCTCCTCCGTCGAAACTTGTCACTTTAGATGGTGTGCCTTACAGTTGCGATATTTGGGGGATGATAGAAAAACTCAATCTGACCATCTTGTGTGAACTCGAAAACTCCTTTATCAATCAAGTCTTGAATCTTATGTTTCAAAGCCCAACAACTGTTAGTGTCATGTCCAAGACTTTTGGAGTGGTATGCGCACCTTACATTAGGATTGTGACGGGGAGAGGAAGTATTGGGGTTCTGAGGAGGATCATTCAATGTAACCAGCTTGGCCTTCAATATGTTTTTTAATGCTTGGGCCAATGGCATGTTGATTCCGATAAATCATCTTTTGGGTGTATCTTGCTTACGCTGATTACCCTATTGTTTTTTTTGTTGCACATGTCCAGGATTAGAGATCCGCACTGCCTCCACAAATTGGTTGAGTTCACTCTTATTACGACCCATCTGGACGTACACAATACTGGATTCCTTCTTCCCGTTGTATGACCTCTTATGAGTACTTGAAGATGCAGTCACCTGGATTTTACCGCTTCTGATTCCATTTTCAAAATGTTCCCTCATGAACATGTCAACCAATTCCCTGTCAGCCAAGAGAGGTTGATTATTGATTAGACCCCCAATTTTAGCAGTCTGTCCCATACGGTCGTATCTATCCTGATGAAGCTTGCTGACGAGGTTTCTCAACTCTTCTTGTCCTGAGCTAAATTTTGGATAAGAGTCGTCTGACTAATCATTTGGATTATCATCTTTGTCATCTCAGCTTGCAGTTGTTCCAACTGGCCATCCTTGTTGTCTTCAGGATTCTTCTTGGTCATGTTCTCAGGGATGAGTGCTTTCAATTCCTCTTTCCCCTTGGATAGGTTCAGGAACATTTTCTGGAACTGAGCATCCTGAGCCTGGAGATCTTTCATTGTTTGTTCGAGAGCCATATTTTACTAAAATAAACAGTAAGAAGACGAGAAAACTTGTCTTGGGAAATACCTGTTATAACATGATGTGTATGATATGTATATGCAATGTTTTCAAGAATCTCACGGGATAAACAAAAAATAAGTGTTAGAAGTCAAGTTTGGCGGCCACTTTGACTAAAGAACTTTACATCATTGAACGTCCTTCTATGAGAATCAAGCTCACCGTGTCGAGTGGGTGCTAGCTTTTGACTCAAGATAACATACTTCGGTCTTCGACGACATTGGTTAGAAGAAAATAAATCCCATTTCCCCTTGCTAGACGTCTGGTTCATAATACTTTGACGGCATTTGGTTAGCGGAAAATAAATCCTCCTGCCCCTTGCTAGACGTCTGGTTCATGATAACCTACATGACAGGCCCTTGAGATCCTTGAAATGGTTAGTGAAAATGATATGGTATGATGTCATGATGTTATGATGTCATGTTTGAACAGATAACAAACACAAACAAAGCACACAAGAGCCTTAAGTTTAAGGCTTGCATGGGGTTCGTAGGTAAGTACCCTCTTGAAGTTCAGTTGGCTCCACTTGTCCTAAAAATAGTAACCAGGTTCTAGGAGTCTCATATTACTGATATTTCTCATAGGCATTGTTTCAGAAGTGCAACTGACTTGCCAAATATGCCGAGAGTCGAATATCAATGAGTGTAGCATCGAGTATCAACCAACTTTGGATTGTACCAAAGCCGACCATCTCACTACCTTCTAATGGCTAAGTTGGGTCCATTAAGGTTCTAAAAGTCAGTTAGTGCTTATGACACCACGCGATAGCCTAGTATTCTCCCCGAATGACTCGAGGGACACCAGTACAAACCAATGTGTCGCACTAACATAGCCATCACTTCAACCATATTGGTCCACGCCATACAATTTCCATGATCTATAGCTACTTACCTAAAATGTCCCCAGATCCGGGTGTAGGATCTTTGCAAAAAAAGTAAACCCGAGCAACCCTCAAATGTAAAGCATACAAAACAAACAAGGAAGGCATTTAAAAGTGATCTAACTCTAAAGGTAACCCATCTTTTTTGTAGAATCCCCAGCAGAGTCACCAGTTCTATAATACAGTGGGAGAACTGACTTGTTTTGCATTTTATCACAAATGTTATGGATAGCAAGAGTCACCATCGACTTTTCTTTTATCCAATAAGGAAAGGGTGAAAATAACAGGAAAGACCTTGAGATTATTAAGTTTGGGGGGGTAGGTTATGAAAAGGGAAGGTGTTAGCACCCTTTTCATCTGTAGTTATCTACGGGCTCTTAATCGCTAGGTCACTTTTTTGAAAATGCTTTGTGAATTTGTTTGAAAATATTTCGAAAATGCCTAAGTGCAGCAACTTTGTAATGATTCTTGTATCAGATAAGAATGCATACAAAGTGTTTGTTTTTCGAAAATATTTCAGAGAAAGTGTTTGTGAAAAAATATGTTTTGAAAAGTGTGAGAAAGCGATTAATAGTATTCTACCCTTACTCAAGGTTGTTCGTGTTATTTTCATCCTTATTTAGATAGTGTTATCCTACCATTAGTTAGTAGGAAGCTCTATCGTTGGATGTGAAGAGACAGGCGTAGGGTCGTCGATATGGTCATAGAAGGCAACATATAGAGACGCTTTAGCAATTATCATTTAAGGCACTAGATCATTTATCAAAGGTAACATCGAAAGGATCATCGAGGGACTATGATCTTTTGTTTCAGAGGGACTTTTCTAAAGCATCCCCACATTCGAGGGACATGACTGTTTTCCGAAAGGAAATAAGAGAGGTTACCCTAGAGATGTGAGTGTGCGAGGTGTGTTGATTTCAGTTACTTTATCTTTGAGAATAGGGTTTTCTATTGTCAGGTTTTATCTTGTCATACACCCTAATTACTAACAATAATATAGTAAAATAAGGGAAAATAAAATTCCTACGCTATTACATGGCCTTGGAGTAGTTACATAATAGAAAAGCGGAAAATAGAAATTCTAAGCTATTATATACTAGAGCAGTTACATAATAATGAAAAAGCGAAAGATAAGGCTATTTACAAATTGCGAACCCCATACATTTTGTCTATGAAAAATAAAATAAAATTAAAGTAGATAAAAAAAGGAATGTTTTTGATGAATTTTTTATGGAAAAGGTTATTTTTAATGATGATTAACATAAACTTAAAAACTAATTAATTTTAATTAACAATAATAGTTGATTAATTAAATTAATAAAAAAGGTTAATGATGAAAAACCTAAAAAATAATTAATTTTATTTAACAAAATAATTGATTAATTAAATTAATAAAAAAGGTTAATGATGAAAAACTTAAAAAATAATTAATTTTAGTTAACAAAATAATTGATTAATTAAATTAATTAAAAAAAGGTTAATGATGAAAAACCTAAAAATTAAATATTTTTAGGGTTTACAAAAAAAATTATTTTAGTTTTGTAAAAAAAATTATTTTAGGTTTGTAAAAAAAAAGGTTTGTGGTTTTATGGTTAGGTGAATTTAGGGTCATTTTTTCCAAAAGAATTAGGGTTTATGGGAAGAGAAATAAGGAAAAAACCACAAGTTTAAAGCAAAACCAAACAAATGTCAGGGGTGGGTGTTAAACCCACGCCCTTAGCCTTCCACACTGCATTAAGGGGAAAAAACAAGTTAGAAGCAAAATCACACAAAATGTCAGAGGTGGGTGTTGAACCCACGCCCTTAGCCTTCCACACTGTATTAAGGGGGAAACAAGTTAGAAGAAAAATCACACAAAAGTCAGAGGTGGCTGTTAAACCCACACCCTTAGCCTTTATCACTGTCTGTCTTGTCACTATGCTAGAGCTCACATATTATGCATCAAACCTGCCCTAATGATGTATATGAACACATGTAAATGTATCAAATTAGTTAACAGTGCATAAATTAAAGGTTTGAATTAAAAAAAAAAAACCAAAACCGGTGAGGATGAACGTGATGTTCTGGGCACGATCTTGACTGCTTGAGGATTGGGATGGATTTATGGGCATTTCAAGATGATAATGAAATGCTTGGTTTCAATTAAGAAGGGCTGGAAACAAGGGTTTTGGGTTGCCCTAGTTTCTTGAATTTTTGGAAGTTTTGGAATAGTTTTCTCTGTAAGGGTTTTCGTGTGTGTTATGTCTGAATGAAGAGCAATATATAGAGAAGAATTAGGTTAAATCATTATGGGCTTGGACCTTGTAAGAAAAACATTGACTTTATCTTATTTAATTTTGAATTTAAAGAAATAAAATAAAAAATATATGGAATAAAAATCAAAGGGGTGTATGAATAGGTTCAGAGGTTCACTATGAGTTCTAATACACATTTGGACCTGGAAACACAAGCACATTAGCCCATAAATTTGTGTTTAATAAATTTGGGTTTCATGCATTTTCTCGAAATTTCCCAACTTGTGTCAATCATAACTCTTAATTTTTATCATTTCAAGGTGATCTCGGAATTTTTAGAAATCTCAAGATGTCTTATATAATCTGTATTTTGATCATTTTTGCATTTAAAGATTTTATCTTGATGTAAGTTGCCTTTTGCAAAAAGTGTCTTTTTGTTGACTTTTGAAATGACCTATAATGTATTGGTTCATATCTCTCAAATGAAGCATTTTTTGGACTTGAGCTTAGAGAGACAAAGATGTAGAGAAATGAATTTACTTCACAATGAGCTTTGGGTTGAGGAAAATCTGATGAAGCATGTGAAAGTTATGCTTGGTCAAAATTCAGTTGACTTTTTCTTAAGAAAACCCTAATTTGGCAACATTTAACTTTTGATGATTTAAGAGTTTCCTTGATGAGCCGTGATCAACCCTTTATAAAATGATGAATATGACTTCAAAATATTGATGTTGACCAAAAATCTTTAAGTTTGACTGTATGTTGACCACATTTGACTTTTTGTATAATGCAATTGATTTTCAGTCATCTTAGCAATTGACTGAGCAATCTTGTGATGTAAGGCTTGAAATTTGGAATGAGCATTCCTTGAGACATATGAGAAACCGTGGGAATCACTTGAGGCCTTAGAAACCCAAACTTCCTTGAGAAAGATGAAATCCTAGTTGTAAGTCATTGCTTAGGAGAAGAATTTGTCTAATCAATTCTTGAGCAACCTTGAGCATTTGAGAAACCTAGGAGAATGTCTTGAAGAAAAAGGGAGGGCAAATGTTGAGGTACAACACTCACACAAAAATTGAAGATGATGCTTCCCCTTTATAAATGTCAGAACAATTTATCTGACATCCTTCTTCTTCACATTCTTAGAACAAGAATATTCTTAAAAACATTCCAGACTTGGTTAGAGACTGGAATCCACTTCGTCATGGTTAGACTTCCCGTTTTTGGAATCCATTGGTGAACAACAATTCTCACCCCATGATCTTAAAAAATAACTCCCTCCAATGAAGCTGTAAACACTTGAGATGATGTTCAAACATCTTGTTAGGACATCACTCTCAGTCATATGGATTTCACCCTTAACTATGGTTCTGGAGACACACCATAGTAATCCATATATCTCTCTTGAAGGAGAACACAAGAGAACCATACTTCAACAACTAACCATATATGCAGATTTAAATCAACAGTTGATACTACACCTTATGAGACTTCTTCATAAACACAATATCTAGACCTTCTGTAAGGTACCATCTTTCTGCACATTAGGAGGAGATTCCCTCTAACATCCAGAGCATAACCACCATGGTATTTTCTGATCATTACACCATGAAAAGACTGTCCAGACGAGTCTGTTTCTCCCATACTTCACCCTTAACCAAATTGTCAATTAATCATATGGCTGAATCACACCATGATTGTAAGTTAATTATCTAGAATATTAACTTAACTCAGGTTGATGCATCTCCATTATTATACTGAAGATCAGAACTAGGAAGAATGCAATTGTATCAGTACCAACATAATTGGGGTTTGTTGAGGATGTTAAGGCAGTGAAAAGAGAAATTAAAAACCATTTTGCTGCAAGGTTCCAAAGTAGTAGGACTCTAAGACCTAGAATGGATAATATTGGTTTTAACATGCTATCAAGTGAATAAAGTGGGAGACTGGAGGAAACATTCTCAAAGGAAGAAATCAAGGATATAGTTTTTTAAGGTGATGGAGACAAAAGCCCGAAGCTGATAGATTTAATTTGGAGTTTATGAAAATATGTTGGGGGATCATTGGTGAGGAGGTAATATACTTCATCCAAGAGTTTCATAAGTCTAGAAGACTCCCTAAGGCAATTACATTTGCCTTTCATGCTTTGGTACCCAAATATGAGAATCCCCAAGGCTTAGAAGAGTATAGGCAAATCTGTTTGATAGGTGGCTTACTTAAAGAAATTTCCAAGATTCTAGCAACTAAACTAAGGAGAGTAATTAGGAAGTTGGTATCTAGTAATCAAACTGCATTTATCCTTGAAAGGAAAATATTGGATGGTGTTCTGGTAACAAATGAATTACTAGATTTTGATACGAGAAGTAAAAGAAACTGCCTCTTATTTAAAGTGGCTTTTGCTCAGGCTTATGACTCTGTTGACTAGGATTATTTGAGATTCATATTAAGAAGAATGGTATTTAGTGAAATATAGATGTAGTGGATGGAAGCCCGGGCCTTCACTAGTTACTTGTCAATTTTATTGAATGGTAGCCCAACAGATGAATTCCAAGTGATGAAAGGTCTAAGACAAGGAAACCCATTGTCTCCCTTCTTGTTCGTAATTGTTGCTGAAGGTTTGGTAGGAATAGTAAAAAAAAACATCAATGGTCGGATGTTAACTGCTTTTAAGGTAAATGATGAGGTTGAGTATAGCTTATTATAGTTTGTTGATAACACAATACTAATAGGAGAAGGTCTTAGTCAAATCTTTGGGCAATGAAAGCTATATTGAGAGGTTTTAAAATTGAATCGGGGTTCACAATTAATATGTGTAAGAGTAAACTGTATGGCCTAGGTCTATGTTCAAATTTTATGCAAGCTGCTTCTCAAATTTTGGCTTGTAAAGTAGACAAAATTCCATTCAAATTCCTAAAGTTAATAGTTGGTGGAAATCCAAGAAAACTGGAATTTTGGAGGTCGCTGATCAATACATTAAAATCTAAACTCTCTAGTTAGAGAGGAAGCCAAATGTATATGGGGGTAGAGTAGCAATGCTAAATGTTGTAATATCAAATTTGCCAATTTATCACCTTTTCTTCTTTAAAGTACCAATTAAGATCATCTAAGAAATTATTTGTATCCAAAGAAATTTTATGTGACATTGTTCGGTTGAAAATAAAGGTATAGCTTGGATTAGTTAGGAGTTGTGATACGGTGGCAGAACCGACTGTTAATACTGGTTTGCGTTTTTTGTTCGCAAATGTCGCGGTAAGCAAGAGTCGCCACCGACTTTTATTTCATCCAACAAAGGAAAAGGAAAAAGAAAGGAAAGAATCTTTTTTCGAGATATTTCTGAGCACGGGGGGGGGGGGGGGGGGGGGGGGTAGATTATAGAAAGGGAAGGTGTTAGCACCCTTTCTATCCATGGTTTTCCATGGGCTCTTAGGTACTTGATCATTTTCTAAAATTTCTTGTGTGTGTTTGTTTTGAAAAGTTTTGTTTACTTCGTGATAACACTTGTATCGGTCCTCAAGAGTGTGACAAAGTGTTTTGATAACTTTAATTTGAAAAGTTTGTTTGAAAGTGTATGGTGTAAAAGATTTGTTGTTTTGAGTAAGTATCTAACAATTATCTACCTACTCGAAAAAAGGCGTTCTTTTCCTCCTATCCTTTAGATCGTGTTATCCTACTATTAGTGAGTAGGTAACCCTAGTCGTTGGATGTTTAAGGGACTATCGAAAGGGACATAATGGTCATTGAAGGCAACATGTAAGGATACCTTAGCATTTCGAAGGGACTGTCATCATATATTCGTAGGCAATATCGATGGACAAGATCATTTCTCGTAGGCAACTCGAGGGACGTTAAGGGACTATGATCTTTATGATGACTTTTAGATTGAGGGTCTTTTGTTAAGATACCCCTACGTTCGAGGGACATGACCATTGTTTTCCGAGGCAACCAAGCGGGAAGTACCCTAGGGGTACAAGAGTGCAATAATGTGTTTTTCAGTTATATTTATCTTGCAATTAGGGTTTTCTATCGTTCATTTTTATCTTTCCATACAATCCTATTAATCTAAGCATTGCAAAAAATATAGTAGCAGGAGATGAAGACGGAAATGTAAACCTAAGCTATTACAGAGCTTTGGGACAATTACATAATAGTGAATAGTGCGGAAAAGAAATCCTAAAACTATTACATCCCTGAAGCAATTACATGATAATGATGAAAAAAACGGGAAAAATAAAGCTATGCTATTACAGTTGAATGCGTCCTATACACTTTATCTAGGAAAATAAAAATAAGATGAAAATAGAAAAGAAAATATTTTGGTGATTTTTTATGAAAAAAATGACTTATGATAATTAATTAAATAAACCTAAAAAACCTAATTAATTTTAATAAACAAAAAATGTTAATTTTAAAAAAAAAAGGTTAATTAAAAAATCTAAAAACCTAATTAATTCAGATTAAAAAAAAAGAAGTTAATTTTGAAAAAAAAGGTTAATTAAAAAAAACCTAAAAACTTAATTAATTTTAATTAATAAAAAAAGGTTAATTTTGAAAAAAAATGTTTATGTGTAATGATTAATAAGAAATAATTAAGTTTGCCAAAAAATAGATAGGGGAAGAAACATCAATGAAAAATAGGGTTAGAAAATAAAAATAATGCAAATGTCAGGGGTGGGTGTTGACCCAAAAATTAATGTAAAACCTAAAATTAAATCTCAAAAAAACCTAAAATTAATTAGTCGAGTTTATTATGAAAAATTATGAAAAATCAAAGGTTTGTGAAAAATGTTAGGTTTTGTGAAAAAGGTTTTAAACAGAACGAATGAAAATAAGTAAAAGGATAAATAGAAAGGAAGAAAACCAAAACCAATAGGGGTGGTTGTTGAACCCACGCCCTTAACCTTCTCAGGATGTCTGCCTCGTCATGCATTGATGGTTGTTCTGTTTTGACCTCACCGTTTTCTAATAATCCTGCATGGGATCCTGTCTAAATCTGCAGTGTTGAATCTCATGAACACATTAAATAAATTACTATATCATGAAATACAAATAAAGCAAATATATGAAATTTTATAATATTAAAACCGATATGGCATGTATGAATGCTTCTATATCCTTTTGATCATGAAGATCAAACCAGCCTTACCCTTACTGGAGAAGTAGTGAGATGTGGGTTTGTAACAAGGATGGCTTGTTTGTAGTGAGATGGGGTTTGTAATAAGGATTTCAAGGTTTTTAGGATTCTTGAAAGAATTTGATTTTTTGACAGGGTTGTGGTAGATGTTTTTTTTCCGTTTGTGTGAAAAGAATGAGATTATATAAGGGAAATTAGAGAAAAAAATGGGCTTTGAATGTGCAATTGGGCCTCCAATAACCACAAGCAATAGTGCATATTTTTATTCACTTTAGTCCGTCACGTTCCAGACTAAACCGTAGGGGCTTAAGTGCAATTTTTGAAGTTGAAATGTAAAAAAAAATGTATCCGACATCGAGAACTAACTTCTGTCCAAAAATGGGCTCAATCAGATAAACGGTAAATTTGTTATGAATTTTTGAAGTTTCGACTCACACATACTTATTTTGGGCTCCAGTGTCAACTCTGACACGTTCTTCAATAAAAAACTGGTATTGATCGGAGCAGAACCTAGTCTCAACCTTGGAAACAAAGTTGTAGATCTCTGAGTCAGTGACCTTGTGTAAAAAGATGGGTCCGATCCGATAAAAATTGACCGAGTTATGAATTTTCGAAGTTTCGACCCAAATAAAATAATATTCAGCATTCAGGATATTCAGCGCGTCACACGCATTCTGAGCAAAAAACGGAGGCCTTTTGGATACCGTTCTAACTCAATACCTCCAGCAAAAACATAGCCAACTCAATTTGTAAAATTTTGGCGCCGGAACCAGCTCGATAAGATGAAAATTGACCAAGTTATGATTTTTTGAACATAACGCAAATAAACTTCTGTCATAAATTTTCTGTACGAAAATACTTGATAAATCCGCATTTTTGAAGACCTTCTAATTGAAATTGGCTTCCAGTCGTGAGAGATGAAAACGTATATAAGGTTACGATAGAATTTTGGCCACCAGAACGGGTTCAAAATGAGCCACGATCTTCAAGTTATGAATTTTTTAGTGCGTAAAAACTGCACTTTCAGCACACTTTTTCACCATATTTCTTCGAGAAAACACGCACATTCGGAGACCTTCTTTAAATAATTGGCTCTCAAGCATAACCTAAATTTGAGAATATATCACCTGGGATATCTTAGCGAAAGAGCACCTGAATATGACGTGCCAGGTTGGACTTGTGAATCTTTGAACCTTGAATCGTTGCGAAACGACGAACCGATCTTCAACACGGAAAATACGCTGAGAACATCCGTTGACGAAATAAACGTCACTTGTAACCTGACGAAGCTTGCTAAATATACCTTGATTCCATAACCATAAAACCAATGATATACATGTATGTAATAATGAAATGTAAGCCAAAAAGGTCGAAATAAAGAGGGTAAATTTTGGGGTACAATAGCTGCCCCTGTTCAATCTTCTTAAACCTGAGGATGTAGATTGGCTGGTCTGCCTTTCGTGATATGAAAGTGGAAGATGATTGAACACTAGAGTACCCAGAAATTTGCACTCGTCTGAAATGATACTTAATTTGTATAGGTAGTATCGGGAATGGGCTTACAGATGCCATTTGGAGAAGATGACTGAAAGTCGTTAGAGATGGGCTTAAAGAAGCCATCCCGAGAATGTGACGGAGAGTCGTCGAAGATGGACTTAAAGATGCCATCCAGAATAATGATGATTTCGTGAGATATTCCTTCGTGGGAATTCTTGTTCCTGATGTTAGAGAGGACTTCGCTGAGGAATGTTGGTCTCTGTCTTGGGGAATAAAGTCTGTTTGATGAGACAAAAGTGAGTTGTTTTCTGGTCGTGCTCCAGGATTTACAGTGATTTGCCGAGGATAATAAGATTATCTGCTATCTGGTCGTGCTCCAGGTTTCACAGTGACTTACTATGGAGATGAGATTAAACTTGCTATTTGGTCGTGCTCCAGGCTTTGTAATTTCTCCATTCTTATCTGGTCGTTTTCCAGGCTTCAGAAGGAATTAAGTGGTTATCCGGTCGCATCCGAGTTTCAACTTGAATTTAAGACATACTAATATCCGGTCGATTTTTGGGCTTCATAGTAATTGGCCGAGTAAACTGCTATTTGGTCGAATTCCAAGCTTTGCAGTACCTTATACTGTTATCTTGTCGTGCTTCAGGTTTCACAGTGTCTCTTGCCGCTATCTGGTTGTGCTCCAGACTTCACATTGTCTTATATCGTTATCTGGTCGTGCTCCAGGCTTCAGTAATTTGGGGAAATTAAGCTATTATCCGGTTGATTTCCGGGCTTCATAGCTTGAATTTGAGATATACCACTATCTAGTTGATTCCATGCTTCGTAATATTTGTACTGTTATCCGGCCGTGTCCCAGGCTTCAGTAGTTTGGAGAAATTAAGATATTATCCGGTCGATTTCTGGGCTTCATAGCTTGAATTTGAGATATACCACTATCTGGTCGATTCCAGGCTTCATAGTATTTTGTATTGTTATCCGGTCGTGTCCCAGGCTTCAGTAGTTTGGAGAAATTAAGATATTATCCGGTCAATTTCCGGGCTTCATAGCTTGAATTTGAGATATACCACCATCTGGTCGATTCCAGGCTTCATAGTATTTTGTACTGATTAAGATATTATCCGGTCGATTTCCGGGCTTCATAGCTTTTTAAACTGGAATAGAAGTCTTAGTATCGATTTGACTGAACCAGGGAAAACTTGTGATAACTTCAACTTGGAGAGAAATCTTAGTATCGATTTAACTGATCCTGGGAGATGTCTTGGATGAACTTTAACTGGCATAGAAATTAGGGGAATCTTAGCGGCGATTCGGCTAACCCAGAGGAAAGTCTTAGAACATCTTCAACTAGAATAGAAACCTTAGTGTCGGTTTGACTGAACCAGAGAAAATCTTGAAAAGTGTTGGAATATCTTCAACTGGAATAGAAACCTTGGTGTCGGTTTGACTGAACAAGAGAGAACTTATGAGAACTTTATTGCATCTTTCCCTGAAAGGTAAAGAGTTAGTCGCATGCAATCTCATGATGTATGAAATATATTGAGTAATGATGTTCTCAAAATAAATGAGATTGTGCTGTATAATATGTATGCGCATGCCATGGTGTATGGATATGCAATGCTATTGTGATATTCTCTAGTTGGGGAAAACAAATCCTGGACTGTTGCTGGAAAGTATAAGGAGTTAAGTTCTTCATTTCCGCTGGGGATAGTGACCGGAGATGATTTGCTGGGGATTTACATCCATTCTGCTTGAGAATATTCTACCGGGAGACACTCTGTCTGAGAATAATCCTACGGGGGAATGACTCTGTGGGGAAGAGAGATACTCTGTTGGAAGATCTGCTGATTTGGAGGGAAAAAAACTCAGCTAGGGATGAACTTCCATTGCTGGAGTGAAGAGCTCTGTTGGAGATTGAGCTTCCGCTGTCAGAGAAATAAAATCTTCTCGGGATATGGATTTATAAACTGCTCATGGTTATAAAACTCGACTGGGGAATGCAGATATCAGCTTTCTGAAGGAACCTGTTGGGGAAAGAATTCCTGGTTGGGGATACGGAGGTCGGACCTTGGTTGTCTCGGCTCTGTGGGGAATATAGGTATCATTGACTTGTATGTGATAGTGACTTCGCTTCCAACTTTCTATGCCCCTTGTACCATGCTGGAAAAAGTACATACCTAGATTTTATGGATGGATCTATGTCGTGATTATACTTGAACATGTATTCAATGAGTGTCAGTATGACATCCGTCTCTAGATCGTATCTAAACCGTACTTGAAACATGTGTTGAATGAGTGTCAGAATGACATCTATCTCTGGATCGCATCTGAACTGAACTGTATCTGAAAGCTGAATCTGAATGAGTATCAGAATGGCATCTGTATCTGGAGCGTATCTGAACTGTAATGAAAGCTAAATCTAAATGAGTGTCAGAATGGCATCCGTATCTAGAGCGTATCTAAACTGTATCTGAAAGATGAATCTGAATGAGTATCAGAATGGCATCCGTATCTGCAGCGTATCTAAACTGTACTGAAAGCTGAATCTGAATGAGTGTCAGAATGGCATCCGTATCTGGAGCATATCTGAACTGTATCTGAAAGCTGAATCTGAATGAGTATCAGAATGGCATCCGTATCTGGAGCATATCTGAACTGTATCTGAAAGCTGAATCTGAATGAGTATCAGAATGACATCCGTATCTGGGGCGTATCTAAACTATATCTGAAAGCTGAATCTGAATGAGTATCAGAATGGCATCCGTATCTGGAGTGTATCTGAATTGTATTTAAAAGATGAATCTAAATGAGTGTCAGAATGACATCCGTATCTGGAGCATATTTGAACTGTATCTGAAAGCTGAATCTGAATGAGTATCAGAATGGCATCCGTATCTGGAGTGTATCTGAACTGTTTCTCGATTCTGGTGCTCTTGATGAATGTTGATCAAGGTATAATTCTTCCACTGATAGATAAGTGACGGGACATATTCATACGTTCTAAATCTCTAACTTTTGCCTGGACCATCCTTTTGGGTTTTCAGTCCACCGGGATACCCTTTTTTCCCAAGCCGCCTTTTCAGATTTTTGACTTGCCGGGTGTACAAATTTTTTTTATGTATATCCCTAACTTTTGCCCGAACCCTTTTGGTTCGCCGGGATTCCCTTATTTTTGCCTAGGTGTGTCAATCTAGCGGGTCTTTTTTCATGCGTAGTATTTTCCGACTATGTCCACGCTTTCAGGATGTAGAGAGTTGTCACTGTCCCTAATGTTGTGTTGTAGTACTATCAAAAATGTTTTCTTGATGGCACATGATTCGTTGCTAGAATGCGTGCGTAATGCCCCAAGCGATTCAGATGGAGATCTGCCCCTGGTTATTTGGCACTTTTGGAGAGACTGCCCCCGGTGTGTTAGATATCATGTCATGCCCCTTGCTTATGGAAGACCTGTTATTGGAAGTGTCTTTCCCGCTGAGGTGATTATGTCCATTGAGAGAATGTCTGTTCTTTGAATATCCATTGTGCGGATTTCTCTATTGTCAAACAATTAGTCATATGAAAACAATGTCATTTAAAGAATGCAAAACTCATGTCTGTCTTGAATTTTTTTTTTAAAATGTGTTTTGTGTAGTAAAACGAAATTTGCAAGAATGTGATATCAACTCAGGATTCGTAACAAACCCTACAGGAGTCAGGATACCTTTTTAACAGTATGCTCTCAAACTAACCCATGCTTCAGCTAGGACTTTTAAGGGTTATAACGTAGCCTGGTTCACGATTCAAGAAACAAAGGATAAAGGCTCAAATTTTATTTGTACCCAACCCGCTCTTCTTGATGTTCTTCAGTTCTATGCTCAGTTAATTGCGCATTTAGATCGCGATTGAGTCTGGAATCTTTTCTATGATACTTGGCGATGATTTATTTTAAAAAAGAAGTCATTTTTGTAATCTTCTTTTTGTCGAGGATTTTAGTAACCTCTTTTTTTTGTTTTCGTTATCTCTTCTTTTGCCTGAACTAGTTCTTTTGTGATAACAGTCAGCGGGATGCCCCTATTTTTCTCTTAAGTCTCCTTCATAGGTTTTGACTTAATGGGCTTTTATTTCGAGAGATAATGACTGCCTATCTTGGCGATTATACGGAACCATCACAGTCTTTTGTTTTGGAAAGATGTCTTCGATGCCATTCATTGTGTACGAAGCGGCAGATTGTGACTGAATGCGCCTCTGAATTAACTGAGAAAACTACCCTGCCCCAGGTTATGATTAAGGGTTTTAATTTGTGTGAAAAGAAAAACTCCTACTTCTTTGGCTCGAAGGGGTTGACTAGGGATTATCTTCCTTATAACTCCACTGTTTAGGATTTGAAACAACGCCTGTACATCGTCAGTGGGGTCTGTTCAAAAGCATATTGTAGAGATCGTGGTATCATTTTCGTCATCCTCCCTCTAAGGCTTAGAGTTTTTAATCGAGAGTTGATCACAAAAATAAATAAGAACGTATTTTTGAAATAGTGAATACGAATGAATTGATTCAAGATAAACATGTGCAATGCATTGATGAAATAACGAGGTTTGATATGAATAAATGTTCAAACAAATCAAAAGAAAATTACACATTGAAAATTCTAATGAACGAAGAGTCTTCCTTTGAGAACTTGTAACTTCATATGGTATGCCTTGGAGGGATGGCAGAAGAACTCAGCCTGACCGTCTTGTGCAAATTCTAGCGCTTCTTTATCAATCAGGTCTTGAATTTTATTTCTCAATGCCCAACAGTTGTTGGTGTCATGCCCAGGACTGTTGGAGTGGTACGCACATTTTGCATCAGGATTGTAGTTAGCGGACGAAGTCTTGGGATTCGGATGAGGTCCTATCAACATAATCAGATTCATCCTCAACAGGTGTTGCAAAGCTTGAGACAACGACATGTTGAGTTTAGTAAACTGCCTTTTAGGTATATCCGGCTTACTCTGATTAACCTGTTGTTTTTGGCGAGGTTATTGTTGGACCCGTGACGTGGTAGCAATTTGGAAAGGTCCACTCTTCACCAAACCAACCTTTTGTCTTCTTGGAGGATGATCAATGACTTGGTCCCCGGTCTCGACTGTTTACTTCATACTGTTGTATCTATCTTGATGAAGTTGGTTGATAATGGCTCTCAGCTCTTCTTGTCCCTGGGCTAGGCCTTGGATAAGAGCCATCTGCCCCAGTATCTGGGTTCTTATTGCATCTACCTCAACTTGCATGTTTTCCAACCGTTCGTCCTTATTATTGTCAGGACGTTCCTTGGTCAGATTCCCGGCGAAGAGTGTTTTTAGGTCTTCTTACCCCTTGGATAGATTCAGGAGAAATTCCTTGAACTGGGCATCTTGAGCTTGGAGATCTCTGTTGTCTTGTTGGAGAACCATTGCTGAAATAAACATCGAGAACATGAGAGACCTGCTTTGAAACCTGCTTATGCAATGATATGTATTATATATGTATGCAATATTTTCAAGGATCTCGCGTGGTAAACAAGAAAATGTCAGAAGTTGAATTTTTCAGCTTTGATTGAATAACTTTGTATCATTGAGAGTCCTTCTATGAGAGTCAAGCTCACCATATCAAGTGGGTCATAGCCCCTGACTCAATTTGTTGACTTTTGATCTTCTGACGACATTGGCTAGAGGAAAATAAATCCTCTTGCCCCTTGCTAGACATCTGATTTATCATGACCTGCATCACAGGCCCTCGAGATCCTTGAAATGGTTAAGGAAATATTAAGGCATGATGTTATGATGTGTATGTTATGCTTTTAAGCAAAGGTCCGAAGTGATGTAAGTAAGTAAACCCTGTAAGAAATCCAAGTTATTGGATAATAACTGTAAACAAAACCTGCAAGGAACTCATGTTGCCAGGTAATAAAACTCTGCAAGTAGTTCAAGTTGAAAGCACACAAGTCACGCAAACAACCTTAGGTTTAGGCTTGCATGGGTTTTAAGGTCATACCCTCTTGAAGCTGGATTAGTTCAACCTGTCCTATAAATAGTAACCGGGTTCTAAGGGATCTCAATATTACTGATCTTTCCCCCAGCTTCGTTTAATAGGTGATTGGCTCGCAACCAAACAAAACTCAAGAGTCAAACCTCAATTAGTGTAGCATCGAGTATCTGTCGACCTTGGGCATACACCAAAGCCAACCATCTCACTATGTCATATTGGCCAAGTTGTGCAATTAAAGGTTCTAAGGTCAGTTGATGCTTTATGACACCACGCGGCGGCCCTGTACATCTCCTGATTGACTCAAGGGTTACGGGCACCAACCAAAGTGCCACATCAACGTAGCTACTGCTTCAACCGTGTCAGTATACCCCAAAACAACTCTCTCACAGTTTATTGCTACTTACCTAAAAGGTGTTTCCCGATCCGGGTGTAGGATCAAATAACCCAAACAGTTCCCATAAATATAAAGCAAGCAAGACAATCAAGAGAAAGAAATTAAATATGACCTAGATCCTAAGGTTTACCCCACTTTATATTTTAGTCCCCAGCAGAGTCGCCAGTTCTGTGATATGGTGGCAGAACCGACTGTTAATACTGGTTTGTGTTTTTTGTTTGCAAATGTCGCGGTAAGCAAGAGTCGCCACTGACTTTTATTTCATCCAACAAAGGAAAAGGAAAAAGAACAGAAAAAACCTTTTTTCGAGATATTTCTGAGTATGGGGGGTAGATTATAGAAAGGGAAGGTGTTAACACCCTTTCTATCCATGGTTTTCCATGGGCTCTTAGATACTTGCTCATTTTCTAAAATTGCTTGTGTGTGCTTGTTTTGAAAAGTTTTGTTTACTTCGTGATAACCCTTGTATCGGTCCTCAAGAGTGTGACGAAGTATTTTGAAAACTTTAGTTTGAAAAGTTTGTTTGAAAGTGTATGGTGTAAAAGATTTGTTATTTTGAGCAAGTACCTAACAGTTATCTACCTACTCGAAAAAAGACGTTATTTTCCTCCTATCCTTTAGACCGTGTTATCCTACTATTAGTGAGCAGGTAACCCTAGTCGTTGGATGTTTGAGGGACTATCGAAAGGGACGTAATGGTCATTGAAGGCAACATGGAAGGATATCTTAGCATTTCAAAGGGACTGTCATCATATTCGTGGACAACATCGATGGACAAGATCATTTCTCGTAGGCAACTCGAGGGACGTTAAGGGACTATGATATTTATGATGGCTTTTAGATTGAGGGTCTTTTGCTAAGATACCCCTACGTTCGAGGGACATGACCATTGTTTTCCGAGGCAACCAAGCGGGGAGTACCCTAGGGGTGCAAGGGTGCAACAATGTGTTTTTTCAGTTATATTTATCTTACAATTAGGGTTTTCTATCGTTCATTTTTATCTTTCCATACAATTCTATTAATCTAAGCATTGCATAAAATATAGTAGCAGAAGATAAAGGCGGAAATGTAAACCTAAGCTATGACAAAGCTTTGGGGCAATTACATAATAATGAATAGTGAGGAAAAGAAATCCTAAAACTATTACATCCCGGAAGAAATTACATGATAATGAAGAGAAAAAAACGGGAAAAATAAAGCTACGCTATTACAGTTGAATGCGCCCTATACACTTTATCTAGGAAAATAAAAATAAGATGAAAATAGAAAAGAAAATGTTTTGGTGATTTTTTATGAAAAAAATGATTTATGATAATTAATTAAATAAACCTAAAAAACCTAATTAATTTTAATTAATAAAAAATGTTAATTTTGAAGAAAAAAAAGGTTAATTAAAAAATCTAAAAACCTAATTAATTCGAATTAAAAAAAAGTTAATTTTGAAAAAAAAAAGGTTAATTAAAAAAAACCTAAAAACCTAATTAATTTTAATTAATAAAAAAAGGTTAATTTTGAAAAAAAACGTTTGTATGTAATGATTAATAAGAAAGAATTAAGTTTGCCAAAAAATAGATAGGGGAAGAAACATCAATGAAAAATAGGGTTAGAAAATAAAAATAATGCAAATGTCAGGGGTGGGTGTTGACCCAAAAATTAATGTAAAACCTAAAATTAAATCTCAAAAAAACCTAAAATTAATTAGTTGAGTTTATTATGAAAAATTATGAAAAATCAAAGGTTTGTGAAAAATGTTAGGTTTTATGAAAAAGGTTTTAAACAGAACGAATGAAAATAGGTAAAAGGATAAATAGAAAGGAAGAAAACCAAAACGAATATGGGTGGTTGTTGAACCCACGCCCTTAACCTTATCAGGATGTCTGCCTCGTCATGCATTGATGATTGTTCTGTTTTGGCCTCAGCGTTTTGTAATAATCCTGCATGGGATCCTGTCTAAATCTGCAGTGTTGAATCTCATGAACACATTAAATAAATTACTATATTTTGAAATACAAATAAAGTAAATATATGAAATTTTGTAATATTAAAACTGATATGGCATGTATGAATGCTTCTATACCCTTTTGATCATGGAGATCAAACCAGCCTTACCCTTACTAGAGAAGTAGTGAGATGTGGGTTTGTAACAAGGATGACTTGTTTGTAGTGAGATGGAGGTTTGTAATAAGGATTTCAAGGTTTTTAGGGTTCTTGAAAGAATTTGATATTTTGACAGGGTTGTGGCAAATGTTTTTTTATTCGTTTGTGTGAAAAGAATGAGATTATATAAGGGAAATTAGAGAAAAAAAATGGGCTTTGAATATGCAATTGGGCCTCCAATAACCACAAGCAACAGTGCAGATTTTTATGCACTTGAGCCCGTCACTTTCCAAGCTAAATCACAGGGGCTTAAGTGCAATTTTTGAATTCGAAATATGAAACAATATGTAGCCGACATCGAGAACTAACTCCTGTCCAAAAATGGGCTCAATCAGATAAATGGTGAATTAGTTATGAATTTTTGAAGTTTCGCCTCAGACATACTTATTTTGGGCTCTAGTGTCAACTCTGACACGTTCTTCAATAAAAAACTGGTATTGATCGGAGCAAAACCCGGTCTCGACCTGGGAAATAAAGTTTTAGATCTCTGAGTCAGTGAACTTGTGTAAAAAGATGGGCCCGATTCGATAAAAATTGACCGAGTTATGAATTTTCGAATTTTCGACCCAGATGAAATATTATTCAGCATTCTAGATTTTCGGCGCGTCACACGTACTCTGAACAAAAAAACGAAGGCCTTTTGGATACCGTTCGAACTCAATACCTCTTGTGAAAACTTATCCAACTCAATTTGCAAAATTTTAGCGCTAGGACCAACTCGATACGATGAAAATCGACCAAGTTTCGATTTTCTAAACATGACTCAAATAAACTTCTGTCACAAATTTTCTGTACGAAAATACTTGAAAAATCCGCATTTTTGAAGACCTTTTGATTGAAATTGGCTTCCAGCCGTGAGAGATGAAAACGTAGATAACATCAAGACAAAATTTTGGCCACCGGAACGGGTTCAAAACGAGCCACGATCTTCATGTTATGAATTTCTTAGTGCATAAAAACTGCACTTTCAACATACTTTTTCACCATATTTCTTCGAGAAAACTCGCACATTCAGAGACCTTCATTAAATAATTGGCTCTCAAGCATAACCTAAATTTGAGAATATGTCACCTGGGATATCTTAGCAAAAGAGCACCTGAATATGATACGCCGGGTTGGACTTGTGAATATTTGAACCTCGAATCGTTGCGAAACGACAAACCGATCTTCAGCACGGAAAATACTCTGAGAACATCCTTTGGCGAAATAAACGTCTCTTGTAACCTGACGAAGCTTGCTAAATATACCTTTATTCCATAACCATAAAACCAATGATATGCATGTATGTAATAATGAAATGTAAGCCAAAAAGGTCGAAATAAAGAGGGTAAATTTTGGGGTACAACAGCTGCTCCTGTTCAATCTTCTTAAACCTGAGGATGTAGATTGGTTGGTCTGCCTTTCGTGATCTGAAGGTGGAAGATGATTGAACACTAGAGTACCCAGAAACTTGCACTCTTCTGAAATGATACTTGATTTGTATAGGTAGTATCAGGAATGGGCTTACAAATGCCATTTGGAGAAGATGACTAAAAGTTGTCAGAGATGGGCTTAAAGACGCCATCCTAAGAATGTGACAGAGAGTCATCGGAGATGGGCTTAAAGATGCCATCCAGAATAATGATGATTTTGTGAGATATTCCTCCGTGGGAATTCCTGTTCTTGATGTTAGGGAGGACTTCACTGACGAATGTTTGTCTCTGTCTTGGGGAATACAGTTTGTTTGATGAGACAAAAGTGAGTTGTTTTCTGGTCATGCTTCAGGCTTTACAGTGATTTGCTGAGGATAATAAGATTAACTACTATCTGGTTGTGCTCCAGGTTTCACAGTGACTTACTGGGGAGATGAGATTAAACTTGCTATCTGGTCGTGCTCTAGGCTTTGCAATTTCTCCATTCTTATCTGGTCGTGTTCCAGGCTTCAGAAGGAATTAAGTGGTTATCCGGTCGCATCCGAGTTTCTACTTGAATTTAATACATTTTAATATCCGGTTGATTTCTGGGCTTCATAATAATTGGCTGAGTAAACTGCTATTTGGTCGAATTCTAAGCTTCGCAATACCTCATACTGTTATCTGGTCGTGCTCCAGGTTTCACAGTGTCTCTTACCGCTATCTGGTCGTGCTCCAGACTTCACAACATCTTATACCCTTATTTGGTCGTGCTCTAGGCTTCGATAATTTGGGGAAATTAAGCTGTTATCTGGTCGATTTCCGGGCTTCATAGATTGAATTTGAGATATACCACTATCTGATCGATTCCAGGCTTCGTAGTATTTATACTATTATCCGGTCGTGTCCTAGGCTTCAGTAGTTTGGAGAAATTAAGATATTATCCGGTCGATTTCCGGGCTTCATAGCTTGAATTTGAGATATACCATTGTCTGGTCAATTCCAGGCTTCATAGTATTTTGTATTGTTATCCGGTCGTGTCCCAGGCTTCAGTAGTTTGGAGAAATTAAGATATTATTCGGTCGATTTTCGAGCTTCATAGCTTAAATTTGAGATATACCACTATTTGGTCGATTCCAGGCTTCGTAGTATTTTGTACTGATTAAGATATTATCCAGTCGATTTCCGGGCTTCATAGCTTTTTAAACTGGAATAGAAATCTTAATATTGATTTGACTGAACCAGGGAAAACTTGTGAGAACTTCAACTGGGAGAGAAATCTTAGTATCGATTTGACTGATCTCGAGAGAGGTCTCAGATTAACTTTGACTGGCATAGAAATCAGGGGAATCTTAGCGGCGATTCGGCTGACCCAGACGAAAGTCTTAGTACATCTTCAACTAGAATAGAAACCTTAGTGTCGGTTTGACTGAACTAGAGAAAATCTTGAAAAGTGTTGGAATATCTTCAACTGGAATAGAAACCTTGGTGTCGGTTTGACTGAATCGGAGAGAACTTGTAAGAACTTTTTTGCATCTTTCCCTGAAAGGTAAATAGTTAGTCGTATGTAATGTCATGATGTATGAAATATATTGAGTAATGATGTTCTCAAAATAAATGAGATTGTGTTGTATAATATGTATGCACATGCCATGATGTATGGATATGCAATGCTATTGTGATATTCTCTAGCTGGGGAAAACAAATTATGGACTGCTGTTGGAGAGTATAAGGAGTTGAGTTCTTCGTTTCCGTTGGGGATAGTGACCGAAGATGATTAGCTGGGGCTTTACAGCCATTCTGCTTGAGAATATTCTACCGGGAGAGACTTTGTCTGAGAACAATCCTGCAGGGGAATGACTCTGTGGGGAAGAGAGATACTCTGTTGGAAGATCTGCTGATTTGGAGAAATAAACTCAGCTAGGGATGAACTTCTGTTGCTAGAGAGAAGAGCTCTGTTGGAGATTGAGCTTCCGCTGTCAGAGAAATAAACTCTTCTCGGGAGATGGCTTTATAAACTGCTCATGGTTATAAAACTCGGCTGGGGAATGCAGATATCAGCTTTCTGAAGGAACCTGCTGGGGAAAGAATTCCTGGTTGGGGATACGGAGGTCGGAACTTGGTTGTCTCGGCTCTGTGGGGAATATAGGTATCACTGGCTTGTATGTGATAGTGACTTCGCTTCCAACTTTCTCTGCCCCTTGTACCATGCTGGAAAAAGTACATACGGAGATTTTATGGATGGATCTATGTCGTGATTGTACTTGAACATGTATTCAATGAGTGTCAGTATGACATCCGTCTCTAGGTCGTATCTGAACTGTACTTGAAACATGTGTTGAATGAGTGTCAGAATGACATCCGTCTCTGGATCGTATTTGAACTGAACTGTATCTGCAAGCTGAATCTGAATGAGTATCAGAATGGAATCCGTATCTGGAGCGTACCTGAACTGTACTGAAAGCTAAATCTGAATGAGTGTCAGAATGGCATCCGTATCTGGAGCATATCTGAACTGTATCTGAAAGTTGAATCTGAATGAGTATCAGAATGGCATCTGTATCTGGAGCGTATCTGAACTGTACTGAAATCTGAATCTGAATGAGTGTCAGAATGGAATCCGTATCTGAAGCATATCTGAACTGTATCTAAAAGCTGAATCTAAATAAGTATCAGAATGGCATCCGTATCTGGAGCGTATCTGAACTGTATCTGAAAGCTGACTCTAAATGAGTATCAGAATGGCATCCGTATCTGGGGCGTATCTGAATTGTATTTGAAAGCTGAATCTGAATGATTATCAGAATGTCATCTGTATCTAGAGCGTATCTGAACTGTATCTGAAAGCTGAATCTGAATGAGTGTCAGAATGGCATCCTTATCTGGAGTGTATCTGAACTAAGTCTGAAAGTTGAATCTGAATGAGTATCAGAATGACATCCATATCTGGAGCGTATCTGAACTATTTCTCGGTTCTGGTGCTCTTGATGAATGATGATCAAGGTATAAGTCTTCCACTGATAGACAAGTGACGGGACATAATCGTACGTTTTAAATCCCTAACTTTTGCTTGGACCGCCCTTTCGGGTTTTTAGTCCACTGGGATACCCTTTTTTGCCCAAGCCTCTTTTTCAGGTTATCGACTTGCCGGGTGTACAGATTTTTTTAATGTATTTCCCTAACTTTTTCCCGAACCATTTTGGTTCGTCGGGATTCCCTTATTTTTTCCTAGGTGTGTCAACCTAGCGGGTCTTTTTTCATGCATAGTATTTTCTGACTATGTCCACGCTTTTAGGATGTAGAGAGTTGTCACCGTCCCTAGTATTGTGTTGTAGTACTGTCAAAAATGTTTTCTTGATGGCAAATGATTCATTGCTGGAATGCGTGCATAATGCCCCAAGCGATTCAGATGGAGATCTTCCCCTGGTTATTTGTCACTTTTGGAGAGACTTCCCGAGGTGTGTTAGACATCATGTCATGCCCCTTGCTTATGGAAGACCTGTTATTAGAAGTGTCTTTCCTGATGAGGTGATTCTGTCTATTGAGAGGATGTATGTTCATTGAATATCCATTGTGCGGATTTCTCTGCTGTCAAACAATTAGTCATATGGAAACAATGTCATTTAAAGAATGTAAAACTCATGTTTGTCTTGAAATTGTTTTTTGAAAATGTGTTTTGTGTAGTAAAACAAAATTTGCAAGAATGTGATATCAACTCAGGATTCGTAACAAAGCCTACAGGAGTCAGGATACCTTTGTAACAGTATGCTCTCAAACTAACCCATGCTTCAGCTAGGACTTTTAAGGGTTATAACGTGGCCTGGTTCACGGTTCAAGAAACAAAGGATAAAAGCTCAAATTTTATTTGTACCCAACCCGCTCTTCGTGATGTTCTTCAGTTCTATGCTTAGTTAATTGCGCGTTCAGATCCCGATTGAGTATGGAATCTTTGCTCTGATACTTGGTGATGATTTGTTTTGAAAAGGAAGTTATTTTTGTAATCTTCTTTTTGTCGAGGATTTATAGTAACCTAGTTTTTTTTTTGTTTTCGTTATCCCTTCTTTTGCATGAACTGTTTCTTTTGTGATTACAGTCAGCAGGATGCCCTAATTTTTCTCTTAAGTCTCCTTCATAGATTTTGACTTAATGGGATTTTATTTCGAGAGATAATGACTGCATGTCTTGACGATTATACAGAACCATCACCGTCTTTTGTTTTAGAAGGATGTCTTCGATGTCATTCATTGTGTACGAAGCGGCAGATTGTGACTGAATGCGCCTCTGAATTAACTGAGAAAACTACCCTGCCCCAGGTTATGATTAAGGGTTTTAATTTGTGTGAAAAGAAAAACTCCTACTTATTTGGCTCTAAGGGGTTGACTAGGGATTATCTTCCTTATAACTCCACTATTTAGGATTTGAAACAACGCATGTACATCGTTAGCAGGGTCTGTTCAAAACCATACTGTAGAGATTGTGGTATCATTTTCGTCATCCTTCCTCTAAGGCTTAGAGTTTTTTAATCGAGAGTTGAATATCACAAAAAGAAATAAGAACGCATTTTTGAAATAATGAATACGAATGAATTGATTCAAGACAAACATGTGCAATGCATTGATGAAATAACGTGGTTTGATATGAATAAATGTTCAAACAAATCAAAAGAATATTACACATTGAAAATTCTAATGAACGAAAAGTCTTCTTGTGAGAATTTGTCACTTCAGATGGTATGCCTTGGAGGGATGGCAGAAGAACTCAGCCTGACCGTCTTATGCAAATTCTAGTGCTCCTTCATCAATCAGGTCTTAAATTTTATTTCTCAATGCCCAATAGTTGTTGGTGTCATGTCCAGGACTGTTGGAGTGGTACGCACATCTTGCATCAGGATTGTAGTTAGGGGACAAAGTCTTGGGATTCGGATGAGGTCCTATCAACATAATCAGATTCATCCTCAACAGGTGTTGCAAAGCTTGAGACAGCGACACGTTGAGTTTGGTAAACTGCCTTTTAGGTATATCCGACTAACTCTGATTAACCCGTTGTTTTTGGCAAGGTTGTTGTTAGACCCGTGACGCGGTAGCAATTTGGAAAGGTCCACTCTTCACCAAACCAACCTTTTGTCTTCTTGGAGGATGATCAATGACTTGGTCCCCGACCTCGACTGTTTGCTTCATACTGTTGTATCCGTCTTGATGAAGTTGGTTGATGATGGCTCTCATCTCTTCTTGTCCCTGGGCTAGGCCTTGGATAAGAGCCATCGGCCCCAGCATCTGGGTTCTCATTGCATCTACCTCAGCTTGCAGTTGTTCCAACTGTTCGTCCTTATTGTTATCAAGACGTTCCTTGGTCAGATTCCCGACGAAGAGTGTTGTGATACGGTGGCAAAACTAGACTGTTTTGGAAAATGCTGGTTTACGTTTTGCATTTGTGTTCGCAAAATGTCGCGGTAAGCAAGAGTGGTCACCGACTTTTATTTTATCCAACTGGAAAGGAAAAAAGCACCAAAAAAATTCCTTTTTTCGAGATTTTGAGTACGGGGGGTAGATTATAGAAAGGGAAGGTGTTAGCACCCTTTCTATCCATAGTTTTCTATGGGCTCTTAGGTACTTGCTCATCATTTGAAAATTGCTTCCGTGGTTGTGTGTTTTAAAATTTTTTTTATTTTACTTCGTTTTAACTCTTGTATCAGTCATCAAGAGTGTTACGAAGTGTTTTTGAAAACTTTGTTTGAAAAGAGTGTAAGTGTGAATGTTTGATTTTTGAGCAAGTACCTACTAGCATCTACCTACTCGAAAAAAGAATGTTTCTTGTTTCCTTTAGACAGTGCTATCCCACTAATAATAAGTAGGTAGCACCGTCGTTGGAGTTGTAAAGGGTCAATTCGAAAGGGACGTACGACCACTAAAGCAATGTTAGGACGTCTTAGTAATAACCCTAATGTCTTAAGATCATATTCGAGGCAACATTTTCGAGGCAACCTTTCCGAGGCAACATTTTCAAACGGGACATTTGATCTTTGTTTAGACAGGAGAGAGATCACTAAAACATCCTATACTTAATGATCGTTTACCGAAGGCAACCGAAGTGAGAGTATACCTTAGGAGTGGCATGTGCGAGTGATTTAATTTTAGTTATTATCTTTGGACATTTAGGGTTTGCTAACTATTTTAAAATTAACATACAATCTTGTCATGCAATCCTATTATCATACATCTAACAGTTAATATTTGCGAAAATTAAAATGCGAGAAATAAAACTACGCTATTACAAGGCTTCGGGGATTAATTACATAGCCAAAAACCTGTAAAACGATAAATAAACAAAAAGTCCTAATTAAACTATTACATACCATGAGCAGTTACATTAATATTGCAAAAAAATAATAAATGCGCGATGAAATGAGAACGAGAAAAATATTAGGGTTTTGACCCGTCTAAACCTAATTGAAAGAAAAATTATGTTTTGGTTATTTTTGATTATGTTGAGAAAAATAAGGTTTTAATTAAATAAATATAAACCTAATTACTAATTGATTTAATTTTAAGAAAATTAATTAATTTTGACCTATTTTGTATTTTGGTTATTTTAAGAAAAGAAAATAAAAATTTAATCAAGCAAACCCTAATTTTCTAATTGTTTTTAAATTATTTTCAAAAGGTTAAAATTACCCTAAAATTAAATTAAACTAATTATTAAATTAATTTTGATAAAAATAAAACCTAAATCTAAATTGTTAAAAATTGATTTTATGATTTTTTGTGTAAAAAGAATTAATTTGTGAGAAAATAATAAAAAAATAAATGAATTAAATAAGGAAAATAGAAAAGAGAAAAAAAAATAGGCTTGGTTCTCATGTTGCAAGCTGACTAGGGTGCATCATGGACCTCCTTGTGAGAAACGCTAGATCTGGATAGAGATGGATCTTGTGGCTGACTGATTGGAGGCACATGGTAGGCTTCAAGACGTATGGGATACAGGATCAGTAAAGAGCAATTGAGAAAATTGGAAAATGTTGGAGGCAGGGGTCGAACCCCTGACCTCATGCCTGCAATGCCTTAACTCCCTCCCTGGCTACCACTGGGCCACTTCAATTTACTTGTTAGCATTTGACATAATAATATAATTAAAACAAACTCTAGCTATCAAACAAACGCGCTAAAATTCAAATGGGCCAGTCAGGGGGTACCACGCCACCCTTCTTCCTCCCTCCGTTGGTAAAAGTCAAAAACTTTTACCTACAGACAAAAGTCTGTAGTTGTGGCCCTGCGTATTTCCAGAATCCACTGTACGCATGATAAATTGATTCCAGTGGTACCAATCAACTCGTGGCAACCTCATGAGCATCATGGTACCACTCTTCATGGCCAATTTTACCTGCAATCAAAACCCCTAAAAACGAAACCTAAACCCTAACAATGGTGGATCTTTGTATGGTTAGCAAAAATGCAATTAATTATTACCATTAGCTTGCAAATGTCTCAATGAACAAGAATATATAAAGAATTCATGCTATAAATTCCAGAATAGTGATATTGAATTTCAAGAAAATGAGGATATCGTGAGGTGCTTACATTGCGTTTCTGGGCACGAAAATGCTTGTTGGTGATTGGGATAGACTCCTTGAACACCCATGAAGCGAATGAGATAGCTTGGAAGGCTTGAGATAGCCTGGAACTATGAAATTCGATTACCACTTTTCTTTGATTTTTTTGAAAGTTGTTCTTCTCTTTTCACGTCTCTAACCCTTGTGCATTTGGTCTTGATTTGTTCTATATGTAGCCTTGAGTGAATTAGGTTTACAAGTTTGCTCCAAATCCTTGCAATTATGAAGATTTGATTCTTGATTCACACTTGTATCCGATCTTTCCAAAATAAGAAAAATTCAATCTTTTTGTGTACAAACAAGCCTTGCACGATTTGATTCCCTTGCCAGCTATTCATGGACCTGAAATATGCACAAAATCTCAAGGTTTGAATGATTTTGATATTTTCATGATTTTATTTTGATTTAATTTGATTTAAATGAAATAAAAATAAAAATAAATGAAAAAAATAAAATAAATCCAAATGGGAAGGATCATGTGTCGTGGACCATGTTAAAAACTCAAAACAAACACAAAATGTTGGGCCCATTTGATAAAAATTGCAATTTGAAGCACATTTGACTTTTGGCAATTTTGCAAAAAAGGTCAACTTCACCAATGCATAACTCCTTCAATTTTGATCCTAAAGATATGTTCTTGGACTTTTTAGAAATCTCAAGATGTCCTCTAAGCAAACCTTTTTGTCTCATCTCAATTGAGTCTTCCATGTTCATGTATGAATCTTTGGCAAAAAAGGTTTTTTGTTGACTTTTCAAAATGACCTATAATGTCCAAATTTATATCTTCTTGTGAGTGCATTTTTTGAACTTCGGAGATGAAGATGGATTGTAGGGAATTTAATCCTCTTCAAAATTAGCTTTGGATGGGTCATTTATAATAAAGTATGAGAAAGTTATGCTTGGTCAAAGTTGAATTGACTTTTCTTGCAAAACCCTAATTTAGCAACTTTTGGGTTTTGATGAATTGTGAGCAATCCTTGAGGAATCATGATCAAATCTTGATAAAATGATGAATAATACTTCAAAATGAGGATGTTGACCAAAAATCTTAAAGTTTGACTGTATGTGGGCCACATTTGACTTTTTCCCTAACATAGTCGATTTTTGGGCCTTTGAGCAATTGACTGAGCAAACTTCCTCTACAAGGCTTGAAACTTGACATGGATGATCTTAAGAACATATTAAGACAATAGTGAGCATTTGGGACCCCTTTGATTCAAACATCTTGATGCAAACTGAAACCCTAATTTGAGGTAGACTGCCTTAGGAGAGAGTTTGTCTAGTCAACCCTTAGACCTCCTTGAGCAAATTGAGGACCTCACTTGAGATGTTATTGAGAAATATGGGAGGGAAAATTTTGGGTTACAACAGCTTCCCCTGTTCAATCTTCTTAGACCTGAGGATGTAGATTGTCTTGTCTGCCTTTCGTGAGCCGAGGGTGGAAAAGGATTGAACACTAGAGTGCCTAGAAATTTGCACTCACATGAAGTGGTATCCATCTTGCGATGTCGGGAATGGGCTTATAAATTCCTTTTGGAAGTTGAAGTCGGAAGATGGGCTTAAAGATGCCATCAGGATAAGTTTCGACCGCATAAGAGATTCCTTTGCGAGAGCCCGTATACCTGTTGTTAAGGAGGACTATGCCGGGGAATGCTGGTCTCTGTCGTGGTAGAAATAGAATTTTAGGAGCTTCAGTCGTCCGTTATTCTACTGGGGAATCATCTCTTGGTTGAAGAGGTGGAAATGAACTGCTATCTGGTCGTGATCCAGGCTTTATAGTGATTTGCTGAGAAAAATAAGACCGAATGCTATCTGGTCATGCTCCAAGCTTTACAGTAACTTATTGGGGAGATGAGATTAGGCTTGCTATCTGGTCATCTTCCAGGCTTTGCAATTTCTCAATTCTTATCTTGTCGTAATCCAGGCTTCAGAAGGAATTAAGTTGTTATTCGGTTGTCTCCGGGCTTCAACTTGAATTTAAGGCATACTAATATTCGGTTGATTCCGGGCTTCTTAGTAATTGGCCAAGTAAACTGCTATTTGGTCGAAATCCAAGCTTAACAGTGTTTCATACTGTTATCTGGTCGGGTCCATGCTTCAGTGTCTTTTGTTGTTATCTAGTCGAGTCCAGGCTTCGTAGCGTCCTATGCCATTATCTGGTCGAGTCCAGGCTTCACGGTATTTGGAAAAATCAAGATACTATCTAGTCGAATCCGGGCTTCATAACTTGCATTAAAGATATACCACTATCTGGTCAAGTCCAGGCTTCACAGTATTCTTTGCTGTTATCTGGTCGGGTCCAGGCTTCACGGCGTCTTATACCATTATCTGGTCGAGTCCAGGCTTCACGATATTTGGAAAAATCAAGATACTATCTGGTCAATTTTCGGGCTTCATAGCTTGAATGTAAGATGTACCACTATCTTGTCGGGTCCAGGCTTCATGGTGCTTTGTAGAGATCAAGATACTATCCGGTCGAATCCAGGCTTCATAGCTTGAATGTAAGATGTACCATTATCTGGTCGGGTCCAGGCTTCATGGTGCTTTGTAGGGATCAAGATACTATCCGGTCGAATCCGGGCTTCATAGCTTGAATGTAAGATGTACCACTATCTGGTCGGGTCCAGGCTTCATGGTGCTTTGTAGAGATCAAGATACTATCCGGTCGAATCCGGGCTTCATAGCTTGAATGTAGGATGTACCATTATCTGGTCGGGTCAAGGCTTCATGGTGTTTTGGTACTGTTATCTGGTCGGGTCCGGGCTTCACAGTAATTGTTGGGGACTTAACTATTTTCTGGTCGATTTCCGGGCGTCATAGTATGATGGAGAAATCAAGATATTACCCGGTCGAACCCGGGCTTCATAACCTGAACTGGAACATAAATCTTAGCATTGATTTGATTGAACCAGAGAGCTTGTGAGAATTTGGTTGTATCTTTCCCTGAAAGGTAAGGAGTTAGTCGTATGTACTGTCATGATGCATGATATGTATTAAGTAATGATGCTCTCAAAATAAATGAGATTATGTTATATGATGCGTATGTGCATGACATGATGTATAGATATGCAACGTTCTTGTGATGTTTTTTAGCTGGGGAGAATAAATCCAGGATTTCTTGTTGAAGAGTTCAAGGAGTTGAGTTCTTTGCGCTCACTGGGGATAACGACCGAAGATAAATTGAGAATAAATTGGCGGGAGAATAACCCTGCTGGAGAATGAATTAGCAAGAGAATGACTCTGTGGGGAAGAGAGGTATTCTGCTAGAAGATCTGTTGATTTGGAGGGATAACCTCGGTTGGGGATGAATTACTATCGCTAGTGATAAATGAATCTTAGTTTCTGCTTGTGGAAGAAATAAACTCCACTGGGGATAATCTTCTAGTGCTGGTGATAGATAAACTCTGTTTGAGGAGAATTTTGCCGACTCGTTCGCGATTATGAACTTCGGCTGGGGAGAGCTAACACCAATGTCTTTGGATATTTTTTTACTCTGCGGGGAGTGTATATACCTTTAGTCATATTCTCAAGTTGGATCTGTCCCTGTACCTGGTGGATAGAGCAACTGTAAGGTTTAGACATTTCTTGCTTGCCCCTGTTCCTGGAATTACAAGTAATTGTTTTTTGTTTCGCATGTAAATATTTATGAGCAGGAATTATTTTCAAATGCATACATCTAAAATGAATCATTGGACGTTCTTGTAAAACTAAACAGAAAAAGAAAAACAATTTTTGAACTTTATTGTAAAATGAATTGTATTGATTTTTGAAGTTGGCCCGTAATAGGCGTTTTGTACAAGAGGCTGACGTCCTAGTAAGAGAACACCGCCGAAAGATAGAAATTATACAATTTGTGAAAAACAAAGAAAAACAGCTGTGTGAACAATCCCACTGGGTTCCAACTCTGCTATTGCCTTTATATCTTCGAGCATCTTATCACTTTGCTACTTCGTTGAAGGTAGATCAGATTGATTGGCGCCGTCCGAGCTTGATAGTCGATACCGAAGTCTGGTTACAAGATGATCTAATGAGACATAGTGATACGCTTTAATCCCTAATTTTTGCTTGGACCGCCCTTTTGGGTTTTCAGTCCATCGGGATACCCTTTTTTGCCCAAGCCGCCTTTTCAGGTTTTCGACTTGCCGAGTGTACAGTTTTTTCATTTTCATCCCTTATTTTTGCCCGAACCCTTTTGGTTCGTTGGGAAGCCCTTATTTTTGCCTAGGCCAGTAAACCTAGCGGGTCTTCGATTATGCGTAGTATTTTTTCACTATGTCTGTATTGACGGGGTGAGGAAGGTCGTCACCATCCATGGTGGTTAGAATCATAGATCCTCCCGAAAAAATGTTCTTAACCACAAATGGCCCTTCGTATGTGGGGGTCCATTTGCCCCTGGGATCATCTTGCGGAAGTATGATGCGTTTGATCACTAGATCCCCGACTTGATACTCTTTTCGTCTGACTTTATTGTTAAAATCCTTGATCATTCGCTTTTGATACATCTGACCATGACAAATAGCAGTAAGTCTATTTTCGTCGATTAAATTCAGCTGATCAAGCTGGGTCTCGATCCAGTCGTCCTAGCTCAAACCTGCATCTTTCATAATCCGGAGAGAGGGTATCTGGACCTCAATGGGTAGGACTGCCTCCATGCCATACACCAAAGAGTAGGGAGTTTCCCCTGTTGACGTTCGTGCTGAGGTACGGTACCCATGAAGAGCGAATGGTAACATCTCATGCCAGTCTTTGTATGTCACCGTCATCTTCTGCACAATTTTCTTGATGTTCTTATTAGCTACTTCAACAGCCCCATTCATCTTCGGCCGGTAGGGATAAGAGTTTTGATGTTGTATCTTGAATTGTTTGCAGAGCTCGATGATTATTGTACTGTTGAGATTTGTACCATTGTCTGTAATGATCCTCTCTGGTACACCGTATCGACAGATCAAGTTGTGTCAGATAAACTGCGCCACGACGCTCTTGGTTACTGTAGCGAAAGAAGCTGCCTCAACCCACTTCGTGAAATAATCAATAGCTACCAGAATGAAACGATGCCCGTTGGACGCAGTAGGTCTGATCTTGCCGATCATGTTGATGCCCCACATTGCAAAAGGCCAAGGAGCTGTTAGAACATTCAGAGGAACTGGAGGTACATGCACCTTATCAGCATAGACTTGGCACTTATGACAGGTTTGAGAATGCTGATAACAATTGGCTTTCATAGTGGACCAATAATATCCTTCCCGTAGGATCTTTTTAGCCATGGTATGTCCACTGGAATGAGTTCTGAAGGTACCTTCATGCAACTCTGTCATGATCTTTTCTTCCTCGCTTTTGTCCACACGTCGTAGTAAAGTCGAATCATGGTTACGGCTATAGAGAACCCCATTGTTGATGAAGAAATTTATGGCAAACCTTCTCAGAAACTTCTTATCATTAATAGATGCACCCTCGGGGTATTCTTGAGCCTAAAGGTACCTCTTTACCTCGTGAAACCAGGGTTTATTCGCTACCTCTTCAGTCTCAATGTCACAACAATGTGCGGGTTCGTCCAACCTCTTGATGGTAATCTGGGGAGCTTCATTGTCCCACCTGACCTTGAACATAGAAGACATGGTAGCTAGCGCGTCCGCTAACTGATTCTCCTCTCTGGGGAAATGTTTAAAGGTTACCTCCTCGATGTGCGGAAGCAATGTCAGTACATACTCTTTGTAAGGAATAAGATTTGGGTGCTTCGTATCCCACTCGCCTTTGATCTGACTAATCACTAGAGCAGAATCTCTGAATACACTCAAGAACTTAATCCTCAGGTCAATAGCGGCTCGAAGACCCAGGATACATGCTTCATACTCCGCCATATTGTTGGTGCAGTTAAAACATAATCGGGCAGTGAACGAAGTATGACAGCCCTCGGGAGATATGATCACAACGCCAATGCCATTACCCAATGCGTTCGATGCTCCATCAAAATACATAGACCATCGGGATCCTTCCTCAGGTCCTTCATCTGGTCCGGGTTCTTCACAGTTGGTCACCAACATGATGTTCTCATCCGGGAACTCGAAATTCATGGATTGATAGTCGTCTACGGCCTGATGCGCCAAATGATCTACCAATACACCCCCTTGATTGCTTTCTGGGTTGTGTATTGGATGTCATACTCAGTTAAGATCATCTTCCATCTTGCTATTCTTTCGGACAAGGCAGACTTTTCGAAGATATACTTGATTGGATCCATCTTTGATATCAATAGGGTAGTGTGAGTCATCATATACTGTCTCAGTCAACGAGAAGCCCATGCCAAAGCGCAGCAAGTTTTCTCGAGCAACGAGTATCGGGTCTCGCAGTCGGTAAACTTTTTGCTAAGGTAGTAAATAGCATGCTCTTTTCGGCCAGACTCGTCATGCTGCCCCAGCACGCACCCCATTGAATTATCCAGCACTGTCAAATATAAGATCAAAGGTCTTCCTTCCATTGGAGGCATCAAGATAGGTGGTGTTGTACCCCAAAATTTGCCCTCCCATATTCATCAAAGATTTGTCAAGTCAAGGTCACAAGATGCCCCAAGGGTTGTGCAGCTCAACTGTCTCCTAGACAGTCAAAACTAGGGTTTGAGTTCTGGTCAAGCAAATGAACTTTTCAAAGGCTCAATCAAGTCTCATATGCTTAAAAAGATGGTCAAGTACCCTCATGTCAAGTTTCAAGGCATTCAGCTCAAAATTGCACAGTCAAAACCCTAGATTGCACTACAGTCAACTGTAGGGGCAAAATGGTCATTTGGCAGTCAAAAGTTCAAATTTTTGGTCAATATATCATTTTGAAGCCACAAACATCATTTGATCAATGCTTGATCATGATTCTCAAAATTTGGCTCAGAAATCATCAAAGATGCAAAAGTTGCTATATTTGGACAGTTGAAAAAGTCAACTGAAATTGACCAGAGCATAACTTTCACATGGATTATCAGAAAAATTCCATCCAAAGCTCATTTTGAAGAGAAAGGCATTTCCTACAATTCATCTTCATGTTCCAAGTCCAAGAAATGCTCTCACAAAAAGTTATCAATTTCAACATTATAGGTCATTTTCAAAAGTCAACAAAAAGTGACTTTAAGTCAAAGGCCATAACTTGAGATTGGTAAATCAAAATGACATGGGACCAAAGGCATTGGTTAAAGGACTCAAAGACCTTTCCAAAATGTCCAAGAACATGTGAAAAGCTTAAAAATTGACCAAGTTATGCCTTGTGGAAGTTGGGAAATTTTTGGAAATTTTTGAAAGTCAACATTGATGCAAAAGGCCTAAAAATGCAATTGGGCCCAATTTTCTTCCAAGTTTCTTCATGCCAAGCCTATGCACGACCACTAAGCCCAAAGGGAAGCATTTTCATATTTTTTAATTATTTATTTGAATTAATATTAATTTATATTCATTTAAATGATTTTAATTCATGAAAAATATAATCTTAGCCTAAAACAAATCTTTTTATACATGTTTGGATGCAATATTTCGTGCATATCCCATTTAGGAAAGTTTTGGATTGATTTGAACCTAATTGACACAAAGACCATGAAAAAAAAAAGATTTGAAAAGATCCATGAAATCAAATATCCAAAAATCATCAAAGCAATGGATTTGATTCAATATTTTTAACCTAATTGCTTCCATATATGATCAGCATCAGAACCCTAGTGCTCCAAGACCAAAAAGCTGCGCATAACACACTTTGGCATATTGAAATTTTTGACAAAAAAACTCAATACTGAATTCAAGGTTCTAGGACGATTAAAGCTTGGATTTTTGTTTCAATAGCATCCTGAGACCTTCCTGAACCTTTCTCAATCAAAAACAACAACTCAAACGCCTTGAAACGGTATCTCTAAGTCAAACTGAACCAAGAAAATTTTGAATTCGCATAGCACGATTTAAGCATCCTCATGCATTTTTCTTTATGGATTATTGTTTGTCATGATGTTTCTGTGCTAACCAATATGTTTGATTTCGTTTTTGAGCAACATACGCGATTTCGCCATTAACAAGCATTAGGGTTTCACAACTTTGAATTTGGGGGTTTCCAAATATAGCAAAATTGGACCTTATCAACCCCATGGATGTGTTCAGAGCGTAGAGACGAAGCAACCTGGACCCTCGCGAACAATTTATGAAGCACAGGGTGCTAATCGCTATTTTCCCATAGGCATCTTTAAACCACGCTGAAAAAACCGTTCCCCTTGAGTTTTGTTTTACAGGAGTGGGGAGGAAGAAGATGGCGTGTCCATCAACCATTGGGCAGTTTGAATTTCGCGCGAATTCTCATAAACACTAACGCGTTCTTTTTATAATATTTATTGTTTATTCCATGTTAACTTAACGCGCTTGGCTCAAATGGTAACGTGCTATGCTTGTGACCTCAAAGACCTGGGTTCAAGTCCCAGGTCTTGCAATGCCCAATATTATTTTTCAGTACGTGATTCTATGCAGGCACTACGTTGGAACGTACCATGTTCCATCAATATCTCACCATACACGCGTTCCACATGATCAGATCAAAGGCTGCAATTCAAAGAACATACCATAGGCTGGTCAACATGCCATACGAAGCCCAGGAAAGTCAGCGCAACCAAGACTTATTGGGCCAGGCTTTGCAAATCAACACCTCCATAATGGGACATCAAACCCCCCTGGTTCTATCTCTTTCTAAATTTTCTTTTATCTTTTATTATTTTTAATGGTTTATTTGTTTACTTATTTTCTAATTTTAATTAAATATCTTTTACAAAAAATACAGAAAAACATCATAAAAATAAAGAATGTCCAAATAAAAATATAATTTTTAATTTTAATTATTTTCATTAATAAATTAATATATGTAAATGTTTAGCATAATTAAGTTATAATTTTAATCTTTTTAATAAAAAACACCAAAAATAGAATTTAGGTTTAATATCTTTTTTATTTTCTTTTAATTTTCCTTTTATTTTCAGAATAACAATAGTATTTATTTATTATTTTATTTTCATAAATTAAAAATTGTACAAATTAATTTAGAGTTTAATTTAGGTTATAATTTAATCCTTTCATAATAAATAAAAAATATTAGAATTAGGGTTTGCTTCTTAATTTAATTAATTCTCCTTTTTTCTTATTAAATCTTAAAAAATACAAAATATCAAAGACATTTAATTCTTTTTTCATTTAATCATTTAAGTCTTAATTTTCATTAATTTTAATTGCTTGCAAAAGGGTCCAACGCCCTAGTTTTATTCTAAATTCCCTTATTTCGCGCATTTATTTTATTATCGCTTATTATAATTATGTAAATCTCCCAAAGCCATGTAATCTACTTATCGCACTTTATTTCTTCGCATTATTTATTTTTCGCTAAATCGGGTCCAGTTTAATTTTGGCGATGTGGACCCGCGCCATTTGTAATAGTATAGCTTTATTTCCTCGCAAGATATTAACTGTTAATCAAGCATGAAAGAATGTATGACAATAATTAAAATCAAGCGTAGAACACGACAAACATGACAAGACAAATATCAATGAACATGACACACAATTCGCACACACCACCCCTAGGGTACGCCTCACTGTTGCCTTTCGAAAGGTGGTCGTCGAGTAGAAAACGTCTTAGTAAGTCCTCATGATCCGGGAACCTGGCATGAGGGTAGCTTCTAAGGTGTCTTCCCATTGCTCTGGTGATCACCACGTCCCTAAAATCGAATTGACCCGAACACCTCCAACGGTGGTGCTACCTACCTCTCAATGGTGGGATGGCACTACTTTTAAGGATTCTTACACAGACGAATTCCTTAGGGTAGGTAGGTTCTCAAGGATACTTGCTCTAATTTCAAAAACAAATCAAAACATCTTTTCACCAACACTTTTCAAAAGCTTTCAAAGCAAACTTTTCAAACACTCTGACGTATGAGTCGATCTGAAATTTTTCAAAAAAAGAAACTTTTTAAAACCCACATTGAAAAGCACGCAAAACAATTTGAAAACACATTGAGCAAGTATCTAAGAGCCCATGGATAACCATGGATAGAAAGGGTGCTAACACCTTCCCTTTCTATAACCTACCTCCCGAACCGAGAGCGATCTCTTAAAAGGAATTTTTCTGTGCTTTTGTCCTTTCCTATTGGAGAAAATAAAAGACGGTGGCGACTCTTGCTTCCGCGACATTTCGCGAACCGGCGTTAAACAGTCAGTTCCAGATCCACCGATCACAGAACTGGCGACTCTGCTGGGGACAAATCTTAAAGTGAGGTTTACCTTAGGGCTAGCTTATAACTGTGTTTTCAATTGTTTTCCTTGTGTGCTTTATCATTGTGGGTTGCTTGGGAGTTCTATAGGTCCTACACCCGGATCTGGGGGATACCTTTCTTAGAAAGTAGCAACAAGGCTGTGAGGGAACTGTGCGGGGTATACCGACACGGTTGAAACAGTCTGCTACGTTGATGTGGCACTTTGGTGTGTACCGGTAACCCTTGAGTTCAGTCAAGGAGAGTACGGGGCCTCCGCGTGGTGTCGTGAAGCATCAACAGACCTTAGGAACCTTAATTGAACTATCTTGGCCTCTTTAGGGTAGTGAGATAACTGACTTTGGTGCAGTTCGAGGTTGGTTGATACTCGATACTACGCTCAATTGAGGGTTGCTTTCCTGGAATATTTCGGTCGCCAGTTCAGTGGCTAAATCGAAACGATGAACAATGAAAGCAATCCCGTGATATTGGGAACCTTAGAACCCGGTTACTTTGATTAGGACAGGTATGAACCCACCAACTCAAGAGGGTACTACCCAGACCCCATGCTGGCCTTAAACCTTAAGGGCTTGTCTTGTGTGCCTTGTGTGCCTTACATGTTTGTCTTTGTAAATATCTGTGGTGTGTTTAATCATAGCATCATGACATCATCCAGCATCATATGCATTGACTAACCATTTCAGGGGTTCGAATTTTCATCTTTGTTCTTGTTTTGTAGGACATGGAAACTGCTCGTAGAAAGACAATTCAGGTCAATCTTGTAAGGATCCCTCCTCAGCTTAAGGAGCTTATATCCAGGATTCCCGAGAACTCTTCATTCAGTGACAGGCATGGAAGCCTCATCAGCTTGGTCAACACCAACATTGAGGAAGATATGATAAAGGTCCTGTTCCAGTTCTTTGATCCTCTGCATCACTGTTTTACCTTCTTGGACTATCAGTTGGTACCTACATTGGAGGAGTTCTCCCGGCTCCTGAAGATCCCTATCCTTGATCAGCTACCTTTCAACGGTACAGAAAAGGAACCTAAGCTTGAAGAGATTGCTAAAGCCTTGCACCTACAGTCATCTGATCTCAAGGGACATTGGGAAGTTAGAAGTGGCGTCAAAGGGTTCTTAGCCAGGTTTCTGTTTGAGAAAGCCCTTGAATGTTGGAACTCTCTTGACTTGCAAGCTTTTGAAGAGGTGGTGGCCCTCCTTGTTTATGGTTTGGTATTGTTCCCTAATCCAGATCAGCTTATTGATATCAGTGCCGTTCAGATCTTCATGTCCAGGAATCCTATACCTACGTTGCTGGGGGACATCCTTCACTCATGTTACACTCGAACCATGAGAAAAAGAGGTGTCCTTATGTGTTGCACTCCTCTCCTGGGAAGGTGGTTTATTTCGCACCTTCCCCAATCAGTCCTGAAGAATGAGCGGGGTTTGAGATGGTCACAACGGTTGATGACTCTTACACATGCAGATATACATTGGTGCCCTAGATCCAGAGGAGATGTCACTATCATTGATCGTTGTGGGGAGTACCCTAATGTTCCTTTACTTGGAATCAGAGGAGGTATTACTTATAGCCCATGCCTGGCTTGGAGACAGTTTGGTTATGCTCGGAGGGACGGTCCTCATGACATGCTAATCCCCGACATAGTTTTTGACTTCGACAGTGATACTCAAGGACTTCGTCAGAGATTTATCAGAGCCTGGAGGATGCCCAGTAGGATAGACAGCAAGACACTGGGGCACAGGAACTCCATCCCTTTGGAGCCATATCTCAAATGGGTACGCGCCCGTTCTCAGAAGTTAGTGATGCCTTATCCTCACATGCTTCCAGTAATCAAAGAACCTGTCTTGGAAGGGGAAGTGTCTCATGTTATTCAGCACCCTGATATGCCCACATCCTGGGAAGAGATGCAGAAGAGCTGGATTCAGCTTAAGGAGGAAAGGAATTCTCTTGAGACTAGTCTGTACGCCAGTGAAAAGAAAGTCTTGGAGCTCACCCGTCTGCTGCACGAGGAGAGGAACCTCAACACCTACATAGCTCCGAAGAGGATGCGCAGTGTATTTTGGGATTGACTTGATTCTTGTACTTTTGCCCATGAGGCCTTGATGTATTAAACAGTGATTTCATTAATGATAACGTGTGTTCTTTTCTTGTCTACAACAAATTTGAACTTTCGAACCCTTGAATGCATTGCATACGCATTTCATACATCATGTGCATAGCAGGCTTTTCCCTTTTTCAGGTTGCTTACAGTTCTTCGCTGTTTATTTCAGCATCATGAATCCCGGATCTGAATCAACTGAGACTTCAATCAAGGCTCTCCAGGCGCAGAGTGCGCAGTTTCAAGAAATGATCATGGGTCTAGCTAAAGGCCAAGAAGAACTGAAGACTATGCTCCTAAAAAAGAAGAAGAAGAGAAGAACTGTTCTGTTCAACTCGGGCCGAAGGTTGGGTAATACTCTGCATCAGGAAGAAGCCGGTTCTTCTGTTGGCAGGAGTCCTTCTCAAGCAGAAGCAAGGGTTCCTAGTCCGGTCGTCTCTGACAACGAGACAGATTTTGATGAAGAGCAGTACCCTCCTGAAGACAACAGATACAAACAATTGGAGGACAGGCTGAAAGCTATGGAGGTGCAACAGGCACCTGGACTGGATTTCGGAGATCTGGGTTTGTCGACTGGTGTGATCATTCCACATAAATTCAAAGCTCCCACCTTCTCCAAGTATGACGGGGCATCCTGTCCCAAGCTGCATTTAAGGTCCTATGTTCGAAAGATTCAGCCGTACTCTGCGGACAAGAATCTATGGATCCACTTCTTCCAGGAGAGTCTTTCAGGGACTCATCTCGAATGGTTCTATCAGCTGGATGGGACCAAAGTTCGCAACTGGGAGGAGCTGGCTACTGCTTTCTACAAGCAGTATCAGTATAATGCCGACCTTGCCCCCACGCGTACCCAACTCCAGGGTATGTCGTTGGGCGTAAGCGAAGGTTTTAAAGAGTACGCGCAGAAGTGGAGAGATCTGGCTGGCAGGGTGCAGCCACCTTTGACTGATCGAGATTTAGTGGACATGTTCTTGGGGACCCTATCTGGGCCATTCTTTAACCATCTCATTGGGAATTCTTCTGCTGGTTTCACTGATTTGATCTTAACTGGAGAGAGAATTGAAGCTGGGTTGAAGTCTGGGAAGATTGCAAAGGCTGCATCATCATCTGGGTCAGAAAAGAAGCCGTTTAAAAAGGAGTCTAGTGCCGTGTATGGTTCTAGGAAATCAGAAAGACCTGATCACCGCCAATCTGTCAGCGCGGTAATGATCGCTAAGCCTGCTGCCGCTCCCCGGCCAAACAATCCTCAAAGGGTTGATAGACCCCGGAGAGAGTTTACCCGGTTAAGCATGACCCTATCGCAGATTCTGCCACAGCTGCTCGCAACCAACTTGGTATCTGTCAAGGAGGCACCAAAGTTCCCTAATACTACCTCTCCTAAGTACAACCCGAATGCCCGTTGTGCTTACCATTCAGATAGCCCGGGGCATGCCACTGATGACTGTTGAGCACTAAGGAATAAGCTGCAGGACCTCATTGATGCTAAGGAGGTACAGTTTGAAGCATCTGACAAGCCTAATGTGGTGACAGCTCCCCTGCCTGCTCATGGAGTTAATGCTATTGCTGATGAAGAGGAAGTAGATGAAGCTGAGTTCGATAGCTGGATTTACCCGGCTGCTGATGATGGACTTAACAATTGGAGCGCCAAGGACAACCTCCATGTTTCTTTGGTTACTAAGTAATAAATTTCTTTGTTTCATTTTGTAATAGACAATGATAAACTCTATGGCCCGGTGTCTTACCCGAGGCACCGTGGTTTTATTTGTGAGGGCATACGAACTGTCATTTTATACATCATGAATGAAAATCTTGGACTATTTTCGCATTGCAAATATTGTGTTCTTTTTCTATCTTTCCTTTTCCTTTACATAAATTTCAAAAACAGCTGTATTTACACACACACTCACTCATACAGGTTCCAATCCACTCTGGATCTCGCTGATAACAGCTCTGCTAATGCCAATTATGACTTCGAAAATCCGATCAACTTAGCCGAAGACGAAGGTGAAGATGATTGCGAAGTGCCTGGCGAGCTTGCTAGACTGTTGCTTCAGGAAGAGAGGGCAATTCAACCACATGAAGAGCCAGTGGAAATCATAAACCTAGGTACTGAGGCAGACAGAAAAGAGGTAAAGATTGGTGCTAACCTAGAGCTCAGCGTGAAGCAACGGTTAACCAAGATGTTACATGACTATATGGAGATCTTTGCCTGGTCCTACGAAGACATGCCAGGGTTGGATACCGATATTGTTGTCCATCATTTGCCAACTAGGGAAGACTGCCCTCCAGTTAAACAAAAGGTTCGTCGGATGCGTCCAGAGATGTCCGAGAAGATTAAAGCCGAGGTCATGAAACAGTTTGATGCCGGGTTCCTTGCAGTGACTTCTTACCCTCAGTGGGTTGCTAATGTGGTGCCGGTACCTAAAAAAGACGGCAAGGTCAGAATGTGTGTTGATTACAGGGATCTAAACAGGGCCAGCCCCAAGGATGACTTCCCCTTACCTCACATTGATGTCCTCGTTGATAATACAGCTCAGCACAAGGTATTCTCTTTCATGGATGGCTTCTCAGGCTACAATCAGATAAAGATGGCACCTGAAGACATGGAGAAGACTACATTTGTTACTCAGTGGGGCACCTTCTGTTACAAGGTCATGCCGTTCGGGTTGAAGAATGCTGGGGCAACCTACCAACGTGCCATGGTTGCCTTATTTCATGATATGATCCATCATGAGATCGAAGTGTATGTGGACGACATGATCGCTAGGTCCCAGACTGAGGAGGAGCATCTAGATCATCTACAGAAGTTGTTTGACCGGTTGAAACTGTACAAGCTGAGATTGAACCCGAACAAGTGCACCTTCGGGGTAAGATCTGGGAAGTTGCTAGGCTTCGTGGTCAGTGACAAAGGTATTCAAGTGGACCCTGCTAAGGTCAAAGCTATTCAAGAGATGCCAGTTCCTAAGACAGAGAAGGAAGTCAGAGGCTTTTTAGGACGCCTGAATTACATCGCTCGATTCATATCTCATTTGACTGCTACCTGTGAGCCAATCTTCAAGCTGCTGAAGAAAGATCAGGTAGTACGTTGGAACGATGAATGTCAGGCTGCTTTCGACAAAATCAAAGAGTACCTCCAAGAACCACCCATCCTTATGCCACCGGTTGAAGGGAGACCTCTGATCCTATATCTAACAGTGCTAGATAACTCAATGGGGTGTGTGCTGGGGCAGCATGACGAGTCTGGCCGAAAAGAGCATGCCATTTATTACCTTAGCAAAAAGTTTACCGACTGTGAGACCCGATACTCACTGCTTGAGAAAACTTGCTGCGCTTTGGTATGGGCTGCTCGCCGGCTGAGACAGTATATGCTGACTCACACTACCTTGTTGATCTCAAAGATGGATCCGATAAAGTATATATTTGAAAAGCCTGCTCTGTCTGGGAGAATTGCAAGATGGCAAATGATCTTGACGGAATACGACATTCAGTATACAACCCAGAAAGCCATCAAGGGAAGTGTATTGGCAGACCACTTAGCTCATCAGGCTGTAGATGACTACCAATCAATGAACTTTGAGTTTCCGGACGAAAGCATCATGATAGTAACTGACTGTGAAGTACCTGGACCGGATGAAGGACCTGAACCAGGATCCCGATGGTCTATGCACTTTGACGGAGCTTCCAATGCTTTGGGAAATGGTATCGGCGCCATTATCATATCTCCACAAGGTACTCATACTCCGCTCACTGCCCGGCTATGTTTCAACTGTACCAACAATATGGCGGAGTATGAGGCGTGTATCATGGGTCTTCAAACTGCGATCGACTTACGGATCAAGTTCCTCAGTGTCTTCGGAGATTCCGCTCTAGTGATCAATCAGATCAATGGAGAGTGGGATACGAAACATCCAAACTTGATTCCTTACAGAGAATGTGTGTTGACCCTGATTCCCCACTTTACAGAGATAACCTTTGAGCATTTTCCAAGAGAAGAGAATCAGTTAGCGGACGCGTTAGCTACAATGTCTTCAATGTTCAAGGTTAAATGGGATAATGAAGCTCCTCGGATCATCATCTGGAAACTGGACGAACCGGCATACTGTTGTGATCTCGAAACTGAATTGGTAACTGAGAAGCCTTGGTACCATGAAGTGAAGAGATATCTTGAAGCTCAGGAATACCCTGAAGGTGCATCCATCAATGACAAGAAATTCCTGAGGAGGTTCGCAGCCAAGTTCTTCCTAAGCAACGGCATCTTGTACAAGAGGAATCATGATTCAACCTTGCTGCGTTGTGTGGACAAGATTGAAGCAGAAAGAATCATGGAAGAGCTACATGAAGGGACCTTTGGTACGCATTCCAGTGGACATACTATGGCTAAAAAGATCCTACGGGCAGGATATTACTGGTCCACTATGGAAGCCGATTGCTACCAACATTCTAGGACATGCCACAAGTGCCAAATCTATGCAGATAAGGTGCATGTTCCTCCGGTTCCCTTGAATGTTCTGACTGCGCCTTGGCCGTTTGCAATGTGGGGCATAGACATGATCGGCGAGATCAGACCTACAGCATCCAATGGACATCGCTTCATCCTAGTGGCGATTGATTATTTTACGAAGTGGGTCGAAGCAGCATCCTATGCTACGGTAACCAAGACTGTTGTGGCACGGTTTATTCGGCACAATCTGATATGTCGATACGGCGTCCCTGAGCGAATAATTACAGACAACGGCACCAATCTGAACAATAAGATGATTGCTGAGCTTTGCGAACAGTTCAAAATACAGCACCACAATTCTTCTCCTTACAGACCGAAGATGAATGGGGCTGTAGAAGCAGCAAATAAGAACATCAAGAAGATCGTGCAAAAAATGACAGTAACGTATAAGGATTGGCACGAGATGTTACCGTTCGCTCTGCATGGGTACCGTACCTCAGCTAGGACATCAACCGGGGCAACTCCCTTCTCTCTGGTTTATGGTATGGAGGCAGTCTTGCCGATCGAAGTGCAAATTCCCTCTCTCCGGATAATGAAGGATGCAAATCTGAACGAAGATGATTGGATCCAGACACGACTTGATCAACTCAATCTCATTGACGAAAAGAGACTTGCTGCTATCTGCCATGGTCAGACGTATCAGAAACGAATGATCAGGGCATTTAACAAAAAGGTCAGGCCACAAGAATATCAAGTTGGGGATCTGGTTATCAAGAGAATCATCTTACCTCAGAGTGATCCAAGGGGCAAATGGACCCCTACGTACGAAGGGCCATTTGTGGTTAAGCATGTGTTCTCAGGAGGAGCAATGATCTTAACCAACATGGATGGTGACGACCTTCCTCACCCCGCCAATGCAGACATAGTTAAAAAATACTACGCATGAAAAAAGACCCGCTAGGCTGACATGCCTAGGCAAAAATTAGGGCTTCCCGTCGAACCAAAAGGGTTCGGGCAAAATGTAGGGATGAAAATGAAAAAATCTGTACACCCGGCAAGTCGAAAACCTGAAAGGGCGGCTTGGGCAAAAATGGGTATCCCGGTGGACTGAAAACCCGAAAGGGCGGTCCAGGCAAAAATTAGGGATAAAGCGTAAAACTATGTCTCATTGATCACTTTGCATCCAGAATCCGGTATCTGCATCAAGTTCAAAACGGCATCAAGCAGTCAGCTTCACCTTCAACCAAGGTCATCAAGTGATGAGACGCTCGGAGTTATAAAGACAATAGCAGAGTTGAAACCCAATGGATCATTCATCTTTCACACAGCTGTTTTACATTTTCTTTTGTACAAAACTTGTATAAACTCTTTTGATCAGCGACGTACCTCTTACTAGGACGTCAGCCTCTTGTACACAAAACGCCTATTCAGGCCATTCAAAAATCAATAAAAATATATCTTCAGTTAAATGTGCCCAAGTGTTTTTCTTTTTCTGTTTTTGTTTTGCGAAGAACGTCCAAGGTTCAATTTGTGATGTATGCATTGACAATAATTTGCTAACTCATAAATATTTGCATACGAAACAAAGGAATTCATTGCAGGTGACACTGGAAACAGGGGCGATAAAAGAGTTGTCTAAACAATCTAATTGTTCTATCCTCCAAGGTACCAAGGTAGGTTCAGCTAAAGAACACGGCCAAGTGTACCTTAATCCCCCAGAGAGTGGTTCAAAGTCAATACATTCTTCTCCAAGCAAAGTCATCAAATATCAAGGAAATTGAGTATCCTCCTGTAGATCTCAATACTTCCCCAGCAGCAATACACAAACATCCCCGGCAGTCTTGGTCTAAAGATTGTTCCCCGGCGGTATCTCACTATTCAAAGGAATCACTTCCCTACAATTCAAACCTCCCAGAAGAGTCCAATCCAGTTTCCCCAAGAAAGTTGGAATTCATATCTCCCCAAGCAGTAAGCTTATCCCCAGTAGATTCTGGAAGCTTATCCCTCGCAGAGCACGAACGCGTCGTCCCGGCTTAATTTAAAGAGTTATTTCCGTAACAGGATATAACTGGGTTATCCTCAGCCAAAAGCCACGGAAAGAGCGCCCTCGGCAAAGTATCTTCCTACCCCCAGCGAAGTCTATCAACACTTCCAGCACAACAAGGATATCCCCAGCATAACTCGTCAACGGTATCCCCAGCGGAGTTATCTTCATCAACGCAGCAAAGCATCGCTATCCCCACAGAGTAACACTCCCCAGCATGATCGCTAGAGTATCTTTTCTCCCGCAGAAATTATTTCATCTGCCAAGTTCATTCCTCAACGGAGTTATCTTCTCCTACTGGTATTCTTGCAACAATCATCCACAGCGGAAGCAAAATCTCTTCTTCAACATCAGGCCAGGATATGACTTCCCGGCACCCGTCAAGGATTTATTTTTCTAGACAAAAACATACATGAATCATCACATACATCATTTGTAGCATGCATAACGTATTGCATCATACAAGTTTCATTTATGTTGACAACATCATTGCTTGATCCATATCATGCATGGCATATAACTGACCTTTACCTTTCAGGAAGGGTGCAGTTGAAATTCCCAAACATATTTCAAGGATGTCTCTAGTCCAGTTAAATCGACCCCAAACAGATTTTTCTGATAAAGACTCAGTAGAAGTTATGGTCCCCTCTCCAACGGCGTGTGAGGTGGTAATTCCTTCTTCAGATGTTTTCCTCTCCGGCATGAGCGTGAGGTGATATTCTCTTATGGTCCCCTCTCCAACGGCGTGTGAGGTGGTAATTCCTTTTTCAGATGTTTCCCTCTCCGGCATGAGCGTGAGGTGATATTCTTTTGTGGTCCCCTCTCCGACGGTGAGCGTGAGGTGGTAATTCCTTTTTCAAGATGTTTTCCTCTCCGACGATGAGCGTGAGGTGATAGTCTTTTGTGGTCCCCTCTCCAACGGTGAGCGTGAGGTGGTAATTCCTTTTTCAGATGTTTTCCTCTCCGGCATGAGCGTGAGGTGATATTCTCTTATGGTCCCCTCTCCAACGGCGCGTGAGGTGGTAATTCCTTCTTCAGATGTTTCCCTCTCCGGCATGAGCGTGAGGTGATATCTCCTTTCAGATTATAATTTCCTATAATTCCCTCTCCAACATGAGTGAGGTAACTCCCTTTGAGATTGTAATGTCCTTTGGTTCTCTTCCTGACACTACGAAGATGATAATTCTCACCAAGATTTTCTCAACGAGCGTTGTTGAAGTTAAAATCACCCAAGGTTCTCTTACCATCCTTGCTAAGACAGTAACCATCCCTGGTTCATTCATCAGCGTTTGAAGCTCCAGACCCAGCTCCTGTAACCAGTCAGGACACATCTATATCAAGCATCTAAAATCAGCTCCTGCGACGTGTCAGGTACTCATTTTCTGTTTTGCAGGTATGCAGGTTCTCGCGAAGGAATCTCTGACGCGATCAACATCCAGATGGCATCTATAAGCCCATCATCCTATCCAAGCAACATCCAAATGGCATCTATAAGCCCATTCCCCCATCACCGTCACTATGTGAGCGCAAATTTCTGGGCACTTTAGTGTTCAATCATCTTTTACCCTCGGATTACGAAAGGCACGTCAGCCAATCTGCATCCTCAGGTCTAAGAAGATTGAACAGGGGCAACTGTTGTACCCCAAAATTTGCCCTCCCATATTCATCAAAGATTTGTCAAGTCAAGGTCACAAGATGCCCCAAGGGTTGTGCAGCTCAACTGTCTCCTAGACAGTCAAAACTAGGGTTTGAGTTCTGGTCAAGCAAATGAACTTTTCAAAGGCTCAATCAAGTCTCATATGCTTAAAAAGATGGTCAAGTACCCTCATGTCAAGTTTCAAGGCATTCAGCTCAAAATTGCACAGTCAAAACCCTAGATTGCACTACAGTCAACTGTAGGGGCAAAATGGTCATTTGGCAGTCAAAAGTTCAAATTTTTGGTCAATATATCATTTTGAAGCCACAAACATCATTTGATCAATGCTTGATCATGATTCTCAAAATTTGGCTCAGAAATCATCAAAGATGCAAAAGTTGCTATATTTGGACAGCTGAAAAAGTCAACTGAAATTGACCAGAGCATAACTTTCACATGGATTATCAGAAAAATTCCATCCAAAGCTCATTTTGAAGAGAAAGGCATTTCCTACAATTCATCTTCATGTTCCAAGTCCAAGAAATGCTCTCACAAAAAGTTATCAATTTCAACATTATAGGTCATTTTCAAAAGTCAACAAAAAGTGACTTTAAGTCAAAGGCCATAACTTGAGATTGGTAAATCAAAATGACATGGGACCAAAGGCATTGGTTAAAGGACTCAAAGACCTTTCCAAAATGTCCAAGAACATGTGAAAAGCTTAAAAATTGACCAAGTTATGCCTTGTGGAAGTTGGGAAATTTTTGGAAATTTTTGAAAGTCAACATTGATGCAAAAGGCCTAAAAATGCAATTGGGCCCAATTTTCTTCCAAGTTTCTTCATGCCAAGCCTATGCACGACCACTAAGCCCAAAGGGAAGCATTTTCATATTTTTTAATTATTTATTTGAATTAATATTAATTTATATTCATTTAAATGATTTTAATTCATGAAAAATATAATCTTAGCCTAAAACAAATCTTTTTATACATGTTTGGATGCAATATTTCGTGCATATCCCATTTAGGAAAGTTTTGGATTGATTTGAACCTAATTGACACAAAGACCATGAAAAAAAAAAGATTTGAAAAGATCCATGAAATCAAATATCCAAAAATCATCAAAGCAATGGATTTGATTCAATATTTTTAACCTAATTGCTTCCATATATGATCAGCATCAGAACCCTAGTGCTCCAAGACCAAAAAGCTGCGCATAACACACTTTGGCATATTGAAATTTTTGACAAAAAAACTCAATACTGAATTCAAGGTTCTAGGACGATTAAAGCTTGGATTTTTGTTTCAATAGCATCCTGAGACCTTCCTGAACCTTTCTCAATCAAAAACAACAACTCAAACGCCTTGAAACGGTATCTCTAAGTCAAACTGAACCAAGAAAATTTTGAATTCGCATAACACGATTTAAGCATCCTCATGCATTTTTCTTTATGGATTATTGTTTGTCATGATGTTTCTGTGCTAACCAATATGTTTGATTTCGTTTTTGAGCAACATACGCGATTTCGCCATTAACAAGCATTAGGGTTTCACAACTTTGAATTTGGGGGTTTCCAAATATAGCAAAATTGGACCTTATCAACCCCATGGATGTGTTCAGAGCGTAGAGACGAAGCAACCTGGACCCTCGCGAACAATTTATGAAGCACAGGGTGCTAATCGCTATTTTCCCATAGGCATCTTTAAACCACGCTGAAAAAACCGTTCCCCTTGAGTTTTGTTTTACAGGAGTGGGGAGGAAGAAGATGGCGTGTCCATCAACCATTGGGCAGTTTGAATTTCGCGCGAATTCTCATAAACACTAACGCGTTCTTTTTATAATATTTATTGTTTATTCCATGTTAACTTAACGCGCTTGGCTCAAATGGTAACGTGCTATGCTTGTGACCTCAAAGACCTGGGTTCAAGTCCCAGGTCTTGCAATGCCCAATATTATTTTTCAGTACGTGATTCTATGCAGGCACTACGTTGGAACGTACCATGTTCCATCAATATCTCACCATACACGCGTTCCACATGATCAGATCAAAGGCTGCAATTCAAAGAACATACCATAGGCTGGTCAACATGCCATACGAAGCCCAGGAAAGTCAGCGCAACCAAGACTTATTGGGCCAGGCTTTGCAAATCAACACCTCCATAATGGGACATCAAACCCCCCTGGTTCTATCTCTTTCTAAATTTTCTTTTATCTTTTATTATTTTTAATGGTTTATTTGTTTACTTATTTTCTAATTTTAATTAAATATCTTTTACAAAAAATACAGAAAAACATCATAAAAATAAAGAATGTCCAAATAAAAATATAATTTTTAATTTTAATTATTTTCATTAATAAATTAATATATGTAAATGTTTAGCATAATTAAGTTATAATTTTAATCTTTTTAATAAAAAACACCAAAAATAGAATTTAGGTTTAATATCTTTTTTATTTTCTTTTAATTTTCCTTTTATTTTCAGAATAACAATAGTATTTATTTATTATTTTATTTTCATAAATTAAAAATTGTACAAATTAATTTAGAGTTTAATTTAGGTTATAATTTAATCCTTTCATAATAAATAAAAAATATTAGAATTAGGGTTTGCTTCTTAATTTAATTAATTCTCCTTTTTTCTTATTAAATCTTAAAAAATACAAAATATCAAAGACATTTAATTCTTTTTTCATTTAATCATTTAAGTCTTAATTTTCATTAATTTTAATTGCTTGCAAAAGGGTCCAACGCCCTAGTTTTATTCTAAATTCCCTTATTTCGCGCATTTATTTTATTATCGCTTATTATAATTATGTAAATCTCCCAAAGCCATGTAATCTACTTATCGCACTTTATTTCTTCGCATTATTTATTTTTCGCTAAATCGGGTCCAGTTTAATTTTGGCGATGTGGACCCGCGCCATTTGTAATAGTATAGCTTTATTTCCTCGCAAGATATTAACTGTTAATCAAGCATGAAAGAATGTATGACAATAATTAAAATCAAGCGTAGAACACGACAAACATGACAAGACAAATATCAATGAACATGACACACAATTCGCACACACCACCCCTAGGGTACGCCTCACTGTTGCCTTTCGAAAGGTGGTCGTCGAGTAGAAAACGTCTTAGTAAGTCCTCATGATCCGGGAACCTGGCATGAGGGTAGCTTCTAAGGTGTCTTCCCATTGCTCTGGTGATCACCACGTCCCTAAAATCGAATTGACCCGAACACCTCCAACGGTGGTGCTACCTACCTCTCAATGGTGGGATGGCACTACTTTTAAGGATTCTTACACAGACGAATTCCTTAGGGTAGGTAGGTTCTCAAGGATACTTGCTCTAATTTCAAAAACAAATCAAAACATCTTTTCACCAACACTTTTCAAAAGCTTTCAAAGCAAACTTTTCAAACACTCTGACGTATGAGTCGATCTGAAATTTTTCAAAAAAAGAAACTTTTTAAAACCCACATTGAAAAGCACGCAAAACAATTTGAAAACACATTGAGCAAGTATCTAAGAGCCCATGGATAACCATGGATAGAAAGGGTGCTAACACCTTCCCTTTCTATAACCTACCTCCCGAACCGAGAGCGATCTCTTAAAAGGAATTTTTCTGTGCTTTTGTCCTTTCCTATTGGAGAAAATAAAAGACGGTGGCGACTCTTGCTTCCGCGACATTTCGCGAACCGGCGTTAAACAGTCAGTTCCAGATCCACCGATCACAGGTGGCTCTTGTAGGTATTCTTTGATCCTTTCGAAAGCGGTATGACACTCATCATTCCATTTTACCACTTGATCTTTCTTCAGCAGCTTGAAGATTGGCTCACAAGTAGCAGTCAGATGTGAAATAAATTGGGCGATGTAGTTCAGACGTCCCAAAAAGCCTCTAACCTCCTTTTCTGTGCGGGGAGCTGGCATCTCCTGTATGGCTTTTACCTTAGCAGGGTCCACCTGAATGCCTTTATCACTAACGACGAAACCCAGCAGCTTACCGGACCATACCCCGAAGGTGCACTTATTCGTGTTCAACCTCAGCTTGTACATCTTCAATCTGTCAAACAGCTTCTGTAGATGGTCAAGGTGTTCTTCCTCAGTCTGGGACCTTGCGATCATGTCATCAACATAAACCTCAATCTCATGGTGAATCATGTCGTGGAACAAAGCGACCATGGCGCGCTGATAAGTTGCCCCAGCATTCTTCAACCCAAAAGGCATTACCTTGTAGCAAAAGGTGCCCCACTGCGTAACGAAAGTTGTCTTCTCCATGTCTTTAGGATCCATCTTGATTTGATTGTAACCAGAGAAACCATCCATGAAGAAGAAGATCTTATGTTGCGCGGTGTTGTCGACCAGAACATCGATGTGAGGAAGTGGGAAGTTATCTTTGGGGCTCGCCCTGTTCAGATCTCTATAGTCCACACACATCCGTACCTTACCATCCTTCTTAGGTACTGGAACAACGTTGGCAACCCACTGCGGATAAGAAGTGACAGCTAAAAATCCAGCGTCAAACTGTTTCATGACCTCAACTTTGATTTTCTCAGACATCTCAGGGCGCATACGGCGAACCTTCTGCTTTACCGGAGGACAGTCTTCTTTAGTCGGCAGGCGGTGTACCACAATATCGGTGTCCAAACCAGGCATATCTTCATAAGACCAAGTGAAGATCTCAACATAGTCGTGAAACATCTGTATTAACCGTTGCTTGACACTAGGCTCCAGACTCGCACCTATCTTGACCTCTTTCCTGTCTTCGTCTGTACCCAAGTTTACTGATTCCACTGGTTCTTCATGGGGTTGTATGGCCCTCTCTTCTTGCAGTAACAGTCTAGCAAGTTCTCCAGGAACCTCACAATCATCCTCTCCTTCCTCCTCAGCTTGGTTGATCGGATTTTCGAAGTCATAACTGGAAGTAGCAGAGTTGTTATCAATGGGATCCAGACTGGATATGGATCTGCATTATGATACGTGAGTGTGTGTAAGAGCATAGCTGTTTTAATAAAGTGAGAGACAGAAAGGAAAAACTAGGAGCGCAAAATTTGTAATGCAAGAAACGTCCAATGCTTTATTGATGATATATGAAAATGACAGATAATAAGCGCTCACAAACAAAGCCAAGGTGCCTCGGGCAAGGCACCGGGCCGTAAAGTTTCAAACTGTTTATTACAACTCTTAAAACAAAAGTCAATTACTGTGGAATAAAAGAAACATGTATAAAGTCTTTCGCCGTCTAGTTGTTCAATCCACCATCGATTGTAGGATAGATCCAGCTGTCGATATCTGAATCTTCTTCACCATCTTCAATTGCATTCACTTCCGGATTACTGATGTGCAGATGAGGTCTTCCACTCTGTGCGCGCCGAACAACCCTTTGAGCCTCTGCAGTAAAGCCCAAACCAAACTTGTCAGTCTTGTGTGTGAAATAAGGGAGTTGACCCCAATTTTCACACCCACCTTTTTCAATTACAGCCCTGGCATCTTTGGAAGAAGCCATCTTCATCGGAGGTTTGTCGGTAGCGAATTCAGTCGATGCCAAAGTCTGGGGGACTTCTTCAAAGTTCTGATAAGGGGTTTCGATGAACTCCCCATCCATCTCCACGTAGCAGAAGGAATCGAGATGACTCACCATATACTCCTCTTCACCTTGTACTGTGATAATCTTCCCCTTTGCCGGATGTTTCAGCTTTTGATGGAGCGTTGAAGTCACTGCCCCAGCCTTATAAATCCAAGGACGACCCAACAAGCAAGAATATGATGGTCTGATGTCCATCACGTAGAAAGTAGATGCAAAAGTATGAGAGCCAACCTTAATAGGGATGTCCACTTCCCCATGTACCATTCTTTTTGACCCATCGAAAGCCCTGACCACAATATTACTCGGCTTCAGAATCAAATCTTCACAGTCCAGACGGTCTAATGCTTTTTTGGGCAAGACATTCAATAAGGACCCCGTATCCACCAGTACATGGGCCATAGTAGTGCCCCTGCACTCGATCGAAACGTGCAGAGCATCATTGTGATTTCTTCCTTTAGCAGTCAGATCTGCATCTGAGAAACCCAACCCATTATCGGCAGTCAAGCTAGCTACACAGTATTTGAATTGATCGGCAGAAGTTTCCTGCGGCACATGCGCAGTCTTGAAGAATGCAATTAGGGCCTTTGCATGGGCTTCAAAATACAACAATAAGGAAAACAAGGAGATTTTTGACGGGGTCTGCCCCAACCGCTCGACTACATTGTAGTCTCTCTTCTTGATAATCTTCAGAATTTCCTCTATCTCTCGTTTAGAGGCTTCCAACACAACCTTCCTAGGTGCCTCCATTCGGGCAGGCTCGCCTGTGATTTCTTTGCCCCGAGTCTCAGATGGCTCGGCGACAGGAGTGATAACTAGAGTAAGAATTGGAACAATAGCTGATGTACTGGAAGATGGAATGACAACAGGCTTTTGAACAATCGAAGGGGAAATCTCGGGAGAAAAGAGTCTTCCACTTCTGGTGACTTTGCTAGCTCCGACAATATTGCTGACATCAGTATCAACTTCCTCATTTTTAAAGTCTTGTTTAACTCCATGGTAATACACATCGGCACCATAGTGCCATGGGACAGCCTTGTTTGAAGTGTATGGGATAGGATCAGGGATAGTAATGATCAATGGAGCGAGTCTTGGAACGGGTGTAATCGTAACAGGATTTCTCGAGGAAGCCTTGGAAGGATTGGAGGAAATGGTTATGATGGCAACATCTTCAATTGGAACTAACGGAATCAAAGTCTTCTCGAACAGGATCTCTCTATTATCCATCAGGCGTTGAACACTTGATTTCAATAAGTGGCAACCAATAGGCAGAATTAAACACTCATGGCAACCTTCTCCACAACCCGGAAATAAACCGGCCAACAATAGATTTTTCTTAACTGTCATCAAAGGAGTAGAAATTTCTTCCACGGAGGTCACAAATAAATCATCGTCCACAACATTTACTCCATGACCATGTTTGGGAATGGGAGCTGTTATGACGTTGGGTTTCTCAGGAGCATCAAACTCAATCTATTTGGCTTTGATCAAGTCTTGTACTTTGTTTTTAAAAGCCCAACAATTGTCTGTATCATGACTTGGGCTATCAGAGTGATAGGCGCAGCGGGCATTCGGGTTATATTTTGGAGAAGTAGTGTCGGGATTCTTCGGGGCTTCCCTTAGAGTTATCAAGTTGGTCTTCAATAACTGTGGTAGAATTTGAGATAAGGTCATATTGAGCCAAGTGTACTGCCTCTGTGGTCTTTCCACCCTTTGTTGATTGTTGCATTGTGGAACGGTTGCGGATCTTGATATCACTACCGCATTCACTGCTTGACGGTGTTCAGACCTGCTTTGGCCCCTCGAGCCGTATACTGCACTAGCTTCCTTTTTACCGGTGAAAGGATTTTTCACTGCACTTGATGAAGTATCCTTCTGTATCTTACCACTTCGGATACCAGCTTCTACTCTTTCTCCAGTCAGAATCAATTCAGTAAACCCAGATGACGAACTGCCTATCAGATGATTGAAAAATGGACTAGATAGTGTCCCCAAGAACATATCAACTAACTCTCGATCATATAAAGGGGGTTGAACCCTGTCAGCCAATTCTCTCCACTTTTGAGCATAGTCCTTAAAAGCTTCACTTGCACCCATAGACATACCCTGAAGCTGAGTACGCGTGGGAGCAAGGTCGGTGTTATATTGGTACTGCTTGTAGAAAGCAGCAGCAAGGTCCTCCCAGTTTCGGACATTAGCTCCTTCCAATTGATAAAACCATTCAAGCTGAGTCCCTGACATACTATCTTGAAAGGAATGTACCACAAATTTCTATCGGCAGTGTAAGGTTGGATTTTTATGACATACGAGCGGAGATGGAGTTTTGGACAGGATACTCCATCGTACTTGGCAAAAACTGGAGCTTTGAACTTATGAGGGATCACCACCCCCGATGCTAGTCCCAAATCTCTGAAATCCAAACCAGGAATCTTCTGAATCTCCATAGCACTCAGACGGTCTTCAATATGCTTGTACCTATCCTCAACAGGAGGATACTGCTCATTATCAAAATCAGTGTCATTATCAGAGACTACAGGACTAGGACCCTTTTCTTCTTCTTGGTTCTCCTCTCCATTGGATGAAAGAGACAGATCAGCTTCTTGTCGTAACCTATTCCCAAATCTGTTACCCATATTCAGAAGAACCACCTTCTTCTTCTTCTTCTTCTCCTTCAGGATGAGAGTTTTCAGATCCTCTTGCCCTTTAGCCAAGCTTAAGAACATCTCTTGGAATTGGGCATTTTGTGCCTGAATATCTTTGATGGCTTGATCAGAAGACATTTTTGCTGAAATAAACAGCGAAGGAGATGAGAAACCTGTAATGATACCTGTAATGATGTGCATGATAATGGGATGCGTATGTAATGATTTCAAAGACTTTGGGAGATTTAAATATGCAAACAAAAAATAAACAAACTTTATTAGATTAACTTGTAAAAAGGTTCAACAATGCCTTTGAGGCGTTTACAAAGAACTGAATGAAAAACAAATCTAAAACTAGAAAGGTAAAAATAAAAAATCCCATGGACGCTTCCCCTTCGTGCTGACGTAGTCATTGATTGTCCTTTCATTCTCAAGCTGCCTAGTGAGCTTCAAAATCTTCCTTTCTTGCTCATGGTACTTTTCCCGGTAAGTATCGATTTCCTCTTTCAGCTGAATCCAAGACCTCTTCAATGCCCCAAGATCAGTAGTCATATAAGGATAAAGAACCGTGTAAGGAACGCCTTCTTCATTAATGGGCTCCACAATCACTGGCAATACTGCTTGATAAGGCATCCCAAGATTTTGGGCACGAGCTCGGACCCATTGGAGATACAGCTGCATAGGAAGAGAAGTCTTTGGTCCCAATTCTTGGGGGTCAGATTTGTTCACCATGCTCCAAGCTCGTACGAACCTTCGTCGATGCTCCTTAACGTCTTCCTTGTAGTCAAATGCAATATCCTCAAGAAGTAACTCATAAGGACCGTCTTTCCGAGCACGACCAAATTGTCACAATGCCAAACAAGGACTGTAGGTTATACGTCCTCTGATTCCCTGCAATGGGACATTAGGATATTCCCCACAACGATCAATGATAGCAATGTCCTCCATAACCCGGGAACTCCAAAGAATGTCAGTATGGGCAAGTGACATTATTATGTGGGACCAACCCGAACCTTCTTCATTCTTCAGCACGAACTTCGGGAGGTGCGAAATAAACCACCTCAATAGCAACGACATACAACACATAAGAGTCCTCCTTCTTCGCACAGTACGAGTGTAGAGGGCATGCAAGATATCACCTAGTAGAGTAGGCACATGATTGCAAGATAGGAAGATCTTGACAACGTGCACATCTATAAAGGAATCTGGATTCGGGAAGAGAACTAAACCATAGATAAGGAGAGCCAAAATTTCTTCGAAAGCCTGAAAATCCAAAATATCCCAGAATAGCTCAGCTTGACCTATTAGAAACTTGGCTAAAAAACCCTCAACCCCGCTTCGTGTTTCCCAATTAGACACTACATCAGCCCGTTTCAGATGCAGAGCTGAGGCAATGTCTTCTGGTCTAGGAGTCTCTTCCAAACCTGTGAAGGGCACCTGCTCGAGGATGGATATGCCCAATAAGTGAGAAAACTCTTCCAAAGTAGGAACCAGCTGACAATTCGAAAAGGTAAAGTAATGATGCACAGGATCGAAGAACTGGAAAAGCACACTCATCATCTGCTCATCAAGTTTTGAGGTAACCAAGCTAAGAAGATGACCATGTCTCCTAATGAATGATGAAGTATCAGAAACTCTTGAGGCTAACTCTTTAAGTTGAGCAGGTATTTACACGAAGTTAACTCAGATGGTGTTTCTGCGCACAAAAGCCATAATCTGCAAAACAGAACAAAGATAAATCCCTTCGGTCTTTGAAATGGTTAGTGTAATGAAGTATGCATGCTATGTCATGATGCATGATGTCATGGTAAAACAAACAACATGTATAGAAGATAACAGACATGGTAAAGGCAAACAAGTCACACAAAAGCCCTTAAGTTTCAGGCTTGCATGGGGTCTACGTACTACCCTCTTGAAGTTCAGTTGGTTTCAACCTGTCCTAATAATAGTAACCGGGTTCTAGAGGTTCTCAATATCACTGACCATCCTCCATCGGTCATGGTTTCAGCTCACGCAATCTTTTCTTGTAGTCGGAACTATCTTGAGAGTATGGTCTCAATGAGTGTAGCATCGAGTATCAACCAGTTCTCAGCTTTATACCGAGGCCGGCTATCTCACTACTTTCTAATGGCCAACTTGGTCGATTAAAGTTTCTAAGGTCAGTTGATGCTTAACGAAACACATAGCAGCCCCGCATTTTCCTCGTTTCTTCACAAGGGATACTGGTACCAACCAATGTGCCACATCAACATAGCTATTGCTTCAACTGTATCGGTCTATGCCGTACAGTTCCCTCACAGTCTATTTCTACTTACCTAAAAGGTGTCCCCCAGATCCGGGTTAGGATCTATAGTAACTCCCAAGACCAGACCCTCAAAAGTAAAGCAATCAAATCAAACAAGAGAAGCAATATGATGAACTAGTCCTAAGGTATACCCCACTTATTATTCCCCAGCAGAGTCTCCAGTTCTGTGATACAGTGGCAGAACCAGACTGTTTTGGAAAATGCTGGTTTGCATTTTACGTTTGTGTTTGCAAAATGTCGCGGTAAGCAAGAGTCTCCACCAACTTTTATTTTATCCAACTGGAAAGGAAAAAAAGCACAGAAAAATTCCTTTTTTCGAGATTTTGAGTACAGGGGTTAGATTATAGAAAGGGAAGGTGTTAGCACCCTTTCTATCCGTAGTTTTCTACGGGCTCTTAGGTACTTGCTCATCATTTAAAAATTTCTTCCGTGGTTGTGTGTTTTGAAAAGTTTTTTGTTTTACTTCGTTTTAACTCTTGTATCAGTCCTCAAGAGTGTTACGAAGTGTTTTTGAAAACTTTGTTTGAAAAGAGTGTAAGTGTGAAAGTTTGATTTTTGAGCAAGTACCTACTAGCATCTACCTACTCGAAAAAATAATGTTTCTTGTTTCCTTTAGACAGCGCTATCCCACTATTAATGAGTAGGTAGCACCGTCGTTGGAGTTGTAAATGGTCAATTCGAAAGGGACGTACGACCACTAAAGCAATGTTAGGGCGTCTTAGTAATAACCCTAATGTCTTAAGATCATATTCGAGGCAACATTTCTGAGGCAACCTTTCCGAGGCAACATTTTCGAACGGGACATTTGATCTTTGTTTAGACAGGAGAGAGATCACTAAAACACCTTATACTTAATGATCGTTTACCGAGGCAACCGAAGTGAGAGTATACCCTAGGAGTGCGCATGTGCGAGTGATTTGATTTCAGTTATTATCTTTGCACATTTAGGGTTTGTAACTATTTTAAAATTAACATACAGTCTTGCCATGCAATCCTATTATCATACATCTAACAGTTAATATTTGCGAAAATTAAAATGCGAGAAATAGAACTACGCTATTACAAGGCTTCGGGGATTAATTACATAGCCAGAAACCCATAAAACGATAAATAAACGAAAAGTCCTAATTAAACTGTTACATACCATGAGCAGTTACATTAATATTGCAAAAAAATAATAAACGCGCGATGAAACGAGAACGAGAAAAATAATAGGGTTTTGACCCCGTCTAAACCTAATTGAAAGAAAAATTATTTTTTGGTTATTTTTGATTATGTTGAGAAAAATAAGGTTTTAATTAAATAAATATAAACCTAATTACTAATTGATTTAATTTTAAGAAAATTAATTAATTTTGACCTATTTTTGTATTTTGGTTATTTTAAGAAAAGAAAATAAAAATTTAATCAAGCAAACCCTAATTTTCTAATTGTTTTTAAATTATTTTCAAAAGGTTAAAATTACCCTAAAATTAAATTAAACTAGTTATTAAATTAATTTTGATAAAAATAAAACCTAAATCTAAATTGTTAAAAATTGATTTTATGATTTTTTGTGTAAAAAGAATTAATTTGTGAGAAAATAATAAAAAAACAAATGAATTAAATAAGGAAAATAGAAAAGAGAAAAAAAGAAATAGGCCTGATTCTCATGTTGCAAGCTGACTAGGGTGTATCATGGACCTCCTTGTGAGAAACGCTAGATCTGGATAGAGATGGATCTTGTGGCTGACTGATTGGAGGCACATGGTAGGCTTTAAGACGTGTGGGATACAGGATCAGTAAAGAGCAATTGAGAAAATTGGAAAATGTTGGAGGCAGTGGTCGAACCCCTGACCTCATGCCTGCAATGCCTTAACGCCCTCCTGGGCTACCACTGGGCCACTTCAATTTACTTGTTAGCATATGAAATAATAATAATATAATTAAAACAAATGCTAGCTATCAAACAAACGCGCTAAAATTCAAATGGGCCAGTCAGGGGGTGCCACGCCACCCTTCTTCTTCCTCCCTCCATTCGTAAAAGTCAAAAACCTTTACCTACAGACAAAAGTATGTAGCTATAGCCCTGCATATTTCGAGAATCCACTGTACGCATGATAAATTGATTCCAGTGGTACCAATCAACTCGTGGCAACCTCACGAGCATCATGGTACCACTCTTCATGGCCAATTTTACCTGCAATCAAAACCCCTAAAAACGAAACCTAAACCCTAACAATGGTGGATCTCTGTATGGTTAGCAAAAATGCAATTAATTATTACCATTAGCTTGCAAATGTCTCAATGAACAAGAATATATAAAGAATTCATGCTACAAATGCCAGAATAGTGATATTGAATTTCAAGAAAATGAGGATATCGTGAGGTGCTTACATTGTGTTTCTGGGCACGAAAATGCTTGTTGGTGATTGGGATAGACTCCTTGAACACCCAGGAAGCGAATGAGATAGCTTAGAAGGCTTGAGATAGCCTGGAACTATGAAATCCGATTACCACTTTTCTTTGATTTTTTTGAAAGTTGTTCTTCTCTTTTCACGCCTCTAACCCTTGTGCATTTGGTCTGGATTTGTTCTATATGTAGCCTTGAGTGAATTAGGTTTACAAGTTTGCTCCAAATCCTTGCAATTATGAAGATTTGATTCTTGATTCACACTTGTATCCAATCTTTCCAAAATAATAAAAATTCAATCTTTTTATGTACAAACAAGCCTTGCACGATTTGATTCCCTTGCCAGCTATTCATGGACCTGAAATATGCACAAAATCTCAAGGTTTGTATGATTTTGATATTTTCATGATTTTATTTTGATTTAATTTGATTTAAATGAAATAAAAATCAAAATAAATGACAAAAATAAAATAAAGGCAAATGGGAAGGATCACGGGTCGTGGACCATGTTACAAACTCAAAACAAACACAAAAAGTTGGGCCCATTTGATAAAAATTGCAATTTGAAGCACATTTGACTTTTGGCAATTTTGCAAAAAAGGTCAACTTCACCAATGCATAACTCCTTCAATTTTGATCCTAGAGATGTGTTCTTGGACTTTTTATAAAGCTCAAGATGTCCTTTAAGCAACCCTTCTATTCTCATCTCAATTGAGTCTTCCATGTTCATGTATGAAGCTTTGGCAAAAAAGGTTTTTTGTTGACTTTTCAAAATGACCTATAATGTCCAAATTTATATCTTCTTGTGAGTGCATTTTTTAAACTTTGGAGATGAATATGGATTGTAGGGAATTTCATCCTATTCAAAATGAGCTTTGGATGGGTCATTTCTAATAAAGTAAGAGAAAGTTATGCTTGGTCAAAGTTGAGTTGACTTTTCCTACAAAACCCTAATTTAGCAACTTTTGGGTTTTGATGAATTATGAGCAATCCTTGAGGAATCATGATCAACTATTGATAAAATGATGAATAATACTTCAAAATGAGGATGTTGACCAAAAATCTTGAAGTTTGACTGTATGTGGGCCACAGTTGACGTTTGCCCTAACATAGTCGATTTTTGGGCGTTTGAGCAATTGACTGAGCAAACTTCCTCTGCAAGGCTTGAAACTTGACATGGATGATCTTGAGAACATATAAATACAATAGTGAGAATTTGGGACCCCTTTGATTCAAACATCTTGATGCAAACTGAAACCCTAATTTGAGGTAGACTGCCTTAAGAGAGAGTTTGTTTGGTCAACCCTTGGACCTCCTTAAGAAAATTGAGGACCTCACTTGAGATGTTTTTGAGAAATATGGGAGGGAAAATTTTGGGGTACAACAAGTGCTTTCAGGTATTCTTGACCCTTGGATAGATTCAGGAGAAATTCCTTGAACTGGGCATCTTGAGCTTGGAGATCTCTATTGTCTTGTTGGAGAGCCATTGCTGAAATAAACAACGAGAACATGAGAGACCTGCTTTGAATCCTGCTTATGCAATGATATGTATTATACATGTATGCAATGTTTTCAAGGATCTCGTGGGGTAAACAAGAAAATGTCAGAAGTTGAATTTTGCAGCTTTGATTGAAGAACTTTTTATCATTGAGAGTCCTTCTACGAGAGTCAAGCTCACCATATCAAGTGGGTCATAGCCCCTGACTCAAGTTATTGAGTTTTGATCTTCTAACGACATTGGCTAGAGGAAAATAAATCCCCTTGCCCCTTGCTAGACGTCTGATTTATCATAACCTGCATCACAGGCCCTCGAGATCCTTGGAATGGTTAAGGAAATGTTAAGGCATAATGTTATGATGTGTATGATATGCTTTTAAGCAAAGGTGAGAAGTGATGTAAGCAAGTAAATCCTGCAAGAAATCCAAGTTATTGGATAATAACTGTAAACAAAACCTGCAAGGAACTCATGTTGTCAGGTAATAAAACTCTGCAAGTAGTTCAAGTTAAAAGCACACAAGTCACGCAAACAACCTTAGGTTTAGGATTGCATGGATTTTAAGGTCATACCTGTTGTATCCCAAAATTTGCCCTCCCATATTCTTCAAGATTTGCCAAAGATCATGGTTCAAAATCTCTCAAAGGTTGCACAATCCAATTGCTTCCTAACACAGTCAAAATTAGGGTTGTGGTTCTGGCAAAGAAATTGAAGTTTTCAAGGGTCCAATCAAGTCCCACATGCCTACATACATTGTCAAGCATCCATATGTCAAGTTTCAAGACTCACAGCATCAAATTGCACAGTCAAAAACCCTAAATGCTTCACAGTCAACTGTAGGGGCAAAATGGTCATTTGACAGTCAAAAGTCAAAATTTTTGGTCAACATCTTATTTTGAAGCCACAAACATCATTTGATCAATTCTTGATCAGGATTCCACAAGCATGGCTCAAAAAGTCTCAAGATGCAAAAGTTTCTATTTTTGGACAGTTGGAAAAGTCAACTACAAATTGACCAAGGCATAACTTCCTCATGGTTAATCAGAAAAATTCCATGCAAAGCTCATTTTGAAGAGGTTGACATTTCCTACAACTCATCTTCACACTTCAAGTCCAAGAAATGCTCTCACCAAAAGTTATCAATTTCAACATTATAGGTCATTTTCAAAAGTCAACAAAAAGGCACTTTAAGTCAAATACCATAACTTGAGATTGGTAAATCAAAATGACATGGGACCAAAGGCATTTGTTAGAGGACTTCAAGACCTTTCCAAAATGTCCAAGAACATGATCATAGCTTCAAAATTGAGCAAGATATGCCTTGTAGAAGTTGGGAAATTTGTGGGAATTTTGAAAAGTCAACTTTGCTTCAAAAGCTTCAAAAATGCTAATGGGCCACAAATTCTTCCATGAATCATTACCCAAAGCATATGCACGACCCATTGACCTTAAAGGGATTTATTTTCTTATTTTTAATTAATTAATTGAATTTTTATTCATAATAATTCATTTAATTAGATTTAAATATGAAAAAATATCAAATAACACTTATCAAATCTTTTTGTGCAGCAAATTCACTCATTATGAGCTAAATATTTCGTGCATCAATTAACAAGGCAATATCTTCCACAATTGGCAAGGATTGGCATGAAAAAAGATTGGAAAAGATATGGAGAAAATCAAATATTCAAAACATGAATGCATGGATCTTTGGACTTGGTTTTGACCTAATTTCGTTCAAATACTTATACACAAGCTAACCCTATTCCATTACACGAAAAAGCTGCTCAGAAAAGGGAGAACCAAATTGCCAAATTTTCACAAAAAGTTGGAAACTGAAATCCTAGTTACTGCACAATTCAAAGCTCTAAAAGCATTCCAATACATTGCCAAAGCATCCAGGAGTCGATTACAATCAAAACCAGGTCTCCAGACCCCAAGAATTGGTAGAACAGCATTGCACTTTTCATGAACATATCCATTATCGTGTTTTAATTTACATGCATTATTCATGAGTTTTAATTGTTGATTCTTACTAACAATGATGTTCTGAAGCTAATGGTACCCTTTAATTGAACTAACAATGCCTATATCAAGATCTACCATTGATGGATATTAGGTTTTCAGAAGCTCTAATTTGGGGCTTTACACATATGGAAAAATTAGACCTTCAAACTGGTACCATTGAATTCGTGACATGAAGACGAAGCTAACCATGACCTCGCGCCCTTTTTATATTTGGCCATGTCCTATTCGCTATTTTTGCAGGCTTCACTTAGTGGGGGTTTAAAACCCCCGCTATTTGCTTATGTTACAGGTACAAAAGACGAAGAAGATGCTAGCGTGTCCAGGCATGGTTGGTTAGTTTAAATATTAGCGCGTTTTTTTGGTTTGTTTCAGCATGACTACTTTTTTCACATATTATATTCTTTGCTTGTCCATATAACAAATGCACGCGTTAGTCTGGATGGTTGTTGAGGTGTCCTGCAGGTACTGGGACCTGGGTTCGATCCCCAGGTCCCACATTTAATCCATAATTTTTGTTGTACTATATTCCAATGCAACGTAGTGTCAATGGCTCACCATGCACGCCCTTGTCTGTGCCTGCCAAGTGGATCTGATGGTCAATCTGAAGGTCACAATAGGATGTCTACCATGCACCTCAGTCAATGGATGAACATTCAAGCTGGAAAGTCAACGCAGGCTTTGCAATCTTGGGCCTGAATTTCTCAATTAACCTCCAAAAGGGCCGGACACCCCCAATGTTTGCATTATATTTTCTAACTTCCTTTTCTTTTCTTCTTTTTATTTTAATTGTTTTAATTGTTTTATTTAATTCATAAAAATAATTTTCATAATATAAAAATCAGAAATAAAAAAATACAATATATTTAATTATTATTATTTCACCATTAATTTATTTTGTAAATAAACTTTAATAATTAATTTAGTTTAATTTAGGGTTTTCAATTTTAATCTTTTCTTAAATAAATAAAATATGTAGAAATTAGGGTTTTTTACCTTTTCATTTTTTTTTAAAATAATTTTCTCATCATTATTATTATTATTAATTACTAATTTATTTTGTAAATAAACATGTACATAAATTATTTAGTAAATTAGGTTAAACTTTAATATTTTTTCATTAACAATTAAAAGCAACTTAGAATTAGGGTTTCTCTTGATTTTCAATTTTCTTTATTTTCACAAATACAAAAAACATAAAAAAAACACTTCTTTTCTTTAATTTAATAATTAATTAGACTTTAATTTCAATTTAATTTTAAAAGGGTCCAATGCCCTCGAACGTTCAACTTTAGTTCTTTCGCGCATTTATTCTTATTTTTTTCTTTTTTTCAAATATTATGTAACTGCTCAAGCCATGTAATAGTAATTAGGAATTTATTTATTTTCCGCATTTTTTTATTAAAACGGGTCTTTGTAATTTGGCGATGTATAGACCCGCGCCTTGTAATAGCGTAGGATTTTACTTTCCGCATTTAAATTTCCGCACTTTTATACTGCTTAACTTTGCATGAAAGAATGTATGGCCTAAATAAAAAAACAAGCGTAGATCACCATGATACATGATCAAAAGATAAACTTAACTGAAAATAACACACAAATTCACACACCACTCTTAGGGTACGCCTCACTGTTGCCTTACCTTCGAAACGTGGTCGTCGAGTATAGGACATTTTAGTAAGTCCTTATGTCCATGACATGATCCAGTTGCCTCGAAACGGTTGCCTCGGAATTAAAAAGGATCAATGGCATAAGGGTAGCTTCTAAGGTGTCCTACTGTTGCTCTGGTGACCACACTGTCCCTAAAAACGAATTGACCCGAATACCTCCAACGGTGGTGCTACCTATCTCTCAATGGTGGGATGGCACTACCTTAAGGACATTTACACAGCCTAATTCCTTAGGGTAGGTAGATGACTCGTAGATACTTGCTCTATTAAAAAAAAATCAAACTCTTTTCACTCCGACACTTTTCAAAAAGCTTTCAAAATTTTTTTTCAAACACTCTTGAGGACTGATACAAGAGTCGATCTGAAAGTTTTAAACGAAACTTTTTCAAACTCACTCACAATTGAAAAGCAAACATTTTTGAAAACACAAATGAGCAAGTACCTAAGAGCCCATGGATAACCATGGATAGAAAGGGTGCTAATACCTTCCCTTTCTATAAATCTACCTCCCAAACCGAGAAACTATCTCATAAGGAATTTTGTTGTGCTTTTGTCCTGTCCATGTTGGAGAAAATAAAAGACGGTGGCGACTCTTGCTTACCGCGACATTTCGCGAACCAGCGTTAAACAGTCAGTTCCAGATCCACCGATCACAGAACTGGCGACTCTGCTGGGGAACTCTTATAAAGTGAGGTGTACCTTAGGACTAAGATCACTTGTGTTTTCAATTGTTGTGCTTGTTTGCTTTATCATTGTGGGCTGTTTCGGAGTTACATAGATCCTAACCCGGATCTGGGGATACCCTGTTAGGTAGCATAAGCTGTGAGGGACCTGTCCGGCGTAGACCGACATGGGTGAAGCAGTGGCTGCGTTGGTGTGGCGCCTTGGTCTGTACCGATATCCCTTGTGTCGCAACGAGGAGAATATGGGTCTTCTGAGGAGTCATTAATCACCAACCGACCTTAGAACCTTAAATGACCCAACTTGGCCAATAGAACAGTAGCAGTATGCTACGCCCATTGAGGCTAAACTCTCGTGATGGTTCTGGCCGCAAGAAAAGATTGCGATGCTGGAGTTATGACCGATTGAGGGTAGTCAGTGATATTGGGATCCTCTAGAACTTGGTTACTTCTGATAGGACAGGTCTTAACCAACAAACTGAAAGAGGGTAATACCTAGAACCCATGCTGGCCTAAACTCTAAGGGCTTATCTTGTGTGACTTGTGTGCCTTATCATGTTTGCCTTTGTGAATATTTGTGGTGTGCTTTATCATAACATCATGCCATCATAAACATTGCATGCATCCTGCATAAGGACTGACCATTTCAAAGACAAGAGGGTTTCACCTTTGCTCTGTTTTATAGGACATCATGATGCCTATGCGAAGGAACACTATCCGGTTCAATTTTGTTCACCCACCTGAGTTGCTTGAAGAATTGGTTAGCAGAATTCCAAATACTACTTCCTTCATCCAGAGGCATGGTTCTCTTCTCAGTTTAGTCACAGCAAAATGGGACCAACAACTGATGAGTGTCCTGACCCAGTTTTATGACCCTCTGTACCAGTGCTTCACCTTTCAAGACTTCCAGCTGGTCCCTACCCTGGAAGAGTTCTCTGATTTTCTTGGTATCCCTATCTTGGATCAGACTCCCTTCACTGGTTGGGAAAAGACTCTTAGGCTTGAAGAGATTGCCGCAGCCCTCCCTTTGACCCACAAGGAGGTAATGGACAACTGGGTGACTAGAAGCAAAGTTAAGGGTTTCTTGGCCAAGTTTCTGATTGTTAAGGCTAACAGTTTCTGGAATGACCTGGACTTTAGGGCGTATGAAGACATTATGGATCTCTTAATCTATGGTCTAGTCTTGTTTCCTAATCCTGATAACTTCATTAACGTCACGGCCATAAGGATCTTCATGTCTCGGAACCCTGTGCCCACTCTCTTGGGTGATATCCTGCAACAACTTTATGCTCGTACTGCCCGAAGACGAGGAACTCTGTGGTGTTGTATTCCTTTGTTAGTGAGGTGGTTTATTTCGCACCTCCCTAAGTTCGTGCTGAAGAACAAAGAAGGAAGAGGTTGGGCTCATAGGTTAATGTCTCTCACGGATAATGACATCATTTGGACTTTCAGGGGTTTGGATGAGGTAGCTGTTATTGATCGTTGCGGAGAATATCCTAATGTTCCTTTGATTGGTACCCAAGGAGGAATCTCTTATAATCCATGTCTAGCTCTCCGTCAGTTTGGAAGGGCCAGAAGAGCAGGGCCTCATGAGATGTTGGTACCTCACATCAGTTTTGAGTTTCAGGTAGATAGTGACGAGCTGTGTCGTAGATTCATCAAGGCTTGGGACAGGATTCACAAAGCTGACCCACAAGAGTTAGGACCAAAGACTTCTCTACCTATGGAAGCCTACTACAAATGGGTCTGCATCCGTGCTCAGAAGTTAGGTTTGCCGTACGAAGCTGTCAGACCCGTCATTCTTGAATATCCTGATAGAGATGGGGCTCCTCCAACTGTTCTCCCTCCTCAGATACCTACTGATATTGAGACACTAAAGAGGTCTTGGGCGCAACTGCGAGAAGAACGGGATTCTTATCGGGAAAAGTTCAACGAGCAGGAATTGAAGATCCAGAAGCTAACAAAGCAGTTGGAGAATGAGAGAGCTCTGAATGACTACATCCGTACTGAGAAGAGGAGACCCTGGGATCAATGATGAGCTTTGGATGTTCTTTTACAGTTTTATTTCCCTTTTCAGTATTTCCATTTTTATGTAACGCCTAAGGGCAATCTGTTGAACAATTTAAATTTCAAAGTTGAATCTAACTAAGTGTGTTCCTTTTTGTTTACAAAGTTGATTCCCGATTGTCTTTGAAAACATAAATCATACGCATTCCATTCATCATGTGCATAGCAGGTACTCTTCTTTTCAGGTTGCTTAATGTTCTTCGCTGTTTATTTCAGCATCATGAACCCTGAATCATCTACCGAGCAGTCCATCAAGGCCCTTCAGGCTCAGAACGCCCAATTCCAAGAGCTGATTATGAGTTTGGCCCAAGGTCAAGAGGAATTTAAGGCTCTGCTGGTTAAGAAGAAGAAGAAGAGAACGATACTATTCAACACGGGCCGGAGGTTTGGTAACACACTACAAAATGAGGTTGATCAAGCTGGTTCTTCTGTAGGCAAAGGCAGTCCCCAGGGGGGAAGGGTTCCTAGTCCGGTAGTCTTTGACAATGAGACTGATTTTAATGAAGAGCAGTATCCTCCAGCTGAAGACAGATATAAGCAGTTGGAAGACCGTCTGAATGCCATGGAAATTCAACAAGTTCCTGGTTTGGATTTTGGAGACTTGGGTCTATCTTCTGGTGTGGTCATCCCACACAAGTTCAAAGCACCATCTTTCGCAAAGTATGACGGGGCGTCCTGCCCTAAGCTACATCTCAGATCTTATGTGCAGAAGATTCAGCCGTATACTGTGGACAAGAACTTGTGGATCCACTTCTTCCAGGAGAGTCTTTCAGGGACTCATCTCGAATGGTTCTATCAGCTGGATGGAACCAAGGTTCGTAACTGTGAGGAGTTGTCTACTGCTTTTTACAAGCAGTATCAATATAATGCCGACCTCGCTCCTACACGTACCCAACTCCAGGGTATGTCGCTAGGATCGGGAAAAGGTTTTAAAGAGTATGCGCAGAAATGGAGGGACCTGGCTGGCAGGGTGCAGCCACCATTAACAGACCGTGAGTTAGTGGACATGTTCTTGGGGACCCTATCCGGGCCGTTCTTTAATCATCTCATTGGCAATTCGTCTGCAGGGTTTACAGATCTCATTCTGACCAGGGAAAGGATAGAGGCTGGTATGAAATCGGGGAAAATTCAGAAATGTGCGTCCTCAAGTTCTGAGAAAAAGATTTTCAAGAAGGAAGCCAGTGCTGTGTATGGGCCCAAAAGGCAGAACAAACCAGAGCGCCGCCAATCTGTCAACGCGGTGGTAATTGCTAAGCCTGTTGCCGCTCCTCGGCAACCCAACCAACCAAGGGGTGAGAGACCCAGAAGAGAGTACACTCGGCTGAGTATGACCTTGTCACAAATCTTGCCGCAATTACTATCGACCAACTTAGTAACCGTCAGAGAGGCTCCGAAGGTTGTGAACACTACATCTCCGAAGTATAATCCAAATGCCCGCTGTGCCTATCACTCTGATAGCCCGGGGCATTCCACTGATGATTGCTGGGCCCTAAGAAATAAGGTTCAGGACCTTATCGATGCCAAGGAGGTACAGTTCGAGGCGCCTGAGAAGCCTAATGTGGTGATAGCTCCCCTGCCTGACCATGGAGTAAATGCTATCAGGGATGAGGACAAAGTGGAAGAATCAGAGTTCGATAGCTGGATCTACCCGACGACCGACGGTGGACTGAACAATTGGACTGCAAAGGATCACATACCTGTTACTTTTGTTACGCAGTAATGAATTCCTTTGTTTTAATTTTGTAATGAACAATAAATTGAAACTTTATGGCCCGGTGTCTTACCCGGGGCACCGTTGGCTTCATTTGTGAGGGCTTATTAACTGTCATTTCCATATATCATGAATAAAGATATTGGACGTTTTTCGCATTTCAAATCTTGTTCTCCCTTTCTTTCTTTCTTTCTTTCTTTCTTTATATATTGCAAAATAGCTATATTTACACACACTCACCTATACAGGTTTCAATCCACTCTGGATCTCACTGGTAACAACTCTGCTACTGCCAGTTATGACTTCGAAAATCCGATCAACTTAGCCGAAGACGAAGGTGAAGATGATTGCGAAGTGCCTGGTGAGCTTGCAAGATTGTTACTCCAGGAAGAGAGGGCCATTCAGCCACATGAAGAGCCAGTGGAAACGGTAAATCTGGGTACTGAGACAGACAGAAAGGAAGTTAAGATTGGTGCCAATCTGGAACTCAGCGTGAAACAACGGTTGATTCAAATGTTGCATGATCACGTGGAGATCTTCGCCTGGTCTTACGAAGACATGCCTGGGTTGGATACTGACATTGTGGTCCATCACTTGCCTACCAAGGAGGACTGCCCCCCGGTTAAACAGAAAGTCCGCCGTATGCGTCCAGAGATGTCCGAAAAGATCAAAGCTGAGGTTATGAAGCAATTTGATGCCGGTTTTCTTGTAGTAACTTCTTACCCTCAGTGGGTTGCCAATGTGGTTCGGTGCCAAAGAAAGATGGTAAGGTCCGAATGTGCGTTGACTACAGGGATTTGAACAGGGCCAGCCCCAAGGATGACTTCCCTCTACCTCACATCGACGTTCTGGTCGATAATACTGCTCAGCACAAGGTGTTCTCCTTCATGGATGGTTTTTCAGGTTATAATCAGATCAAGATGGCTCCTGAAGATATGGAAAAGACTACCTTTATTACTCAGTGGGGCACCTTCTGCTACAAGGTCATGCCATTCGGGTTGAAAAATGCTGGGGCAACCTACCAACGTGCCATGGTTGCTTTATTTCATGACATGATCCATCATGAGATTGAAGTGTATGTCGATGACATGATTGCAAGGTCCCAAACTGAGGAGGAACACCTTGACCATCTACAGAAGCTGTTTGACCGTCTGAAGTTGTACAAGCTGAGGTTGAACCCGAACAAGTGTACCTTTGGGGTAAGATCTGGAAAGTTGCTAGGCTTCATCGTGAGCGACAAAGGTATTCAAGTGGACCCTGCCAAGGTTAAAGCCATACAAGAGATGCCAGTTCCAAAGACAGAGAAAGAAGTCAGAGGCTTTCTAGGACGTCTGAATTATATTGCCCGATTCATCTCGCACCTAACTGCTACCTGTGAGCCAATCTTCAAGCTGCTAAAGAAAGATCAGGTAGTACGTTGGAATGATGAATGTCAGGCCGCTTTCGACAGAATCAAAGAGTATCTCAAAGAACCACCCATTCTTATGCCACCGGTTGAAGGGAGACCTCTAATATTATACCTGACAGTACTTGACAGCTCAATGGGGTGTGTGCTGGGGCAGCATGACGAGTCTGGCCGAAAAGAGCACGCCATTTATTACCTTAGCAAAAAGTTTACCGACTGTGAGACCCGATACTCACTGCTCGAGAAAACTTGCTGCGCTTTGGTATGGGCTGTTCGCCGGCTGAGACAGTATATGCTGACTCACACTACTCTGTTAATTTCAAAAATGGATCCAATAAAGTACATATTCGAAAAGCCTGCTCTGTCTGGAAGATTAGCAAGATGGCAGATGATCTTGACGGAATACGACATCCAGTACACGACTCAGAAAGCCATCAAAGGAAGTGTATTGGCAGACCACTTGGAACATCAGGCAGTAGACGACTACCAATCAATGAACTTTGAGTTTCCTGACGAGAGCATCATGATTGTGACTGATTGTGAAGTACCTGGACCGGATGAAGGACCCGAGGAAGGATCCCGATGGTCTATGCACTTTGACGGAGCCTCCAACGCTTTGGGCAATGGTATCGGCGCTGTGATCATATCCCCTCAAGGAACTCATACTCCACTTATTGCCCGACTATGTTTCAACTGCACCAACAACATGGCGGAGTATGAGGCATGCATTATGGGTCTTCAAGCTGCAATTGACTTAAGGATCAAGTTTCTGAGTGTCTTCGGAGATTCCGCTCTCGTGATCAATCAGATCAAAGGCGAGTGGGATACGAAACATCCGAATCTTATTCCTTACAGAGAATGTGTGTTGACATTGATCCCCCATTTCACAGAGATAACTTTTGAACATTTCCCAAGAGAGGAGAATCAGTTGGCGGACGCGTTAGCTACGATGTCTTCTATGTTCAAAGTCAAATGGGACAATGAGGCTCCCCGGATCATCATCTGGAAACTGGACGAACCGGCATATTGTTGTGATCTTGAGGCTGAGATAGTAACTGAGAAACCCTGGTATCATGAGGTGAAAAGGTACTTGGAAGCTCAAGAATATCCTGAAGGTGCATCCATCAACGACAAGAAGTTTCTGAGAAGGTTCGCAGCGAAGTTCTTCCTTAGCAACGACATTCTGTACAAGAGAAACCATGATTCAACCCTGCTGCGTTGTGTGAATAAGACTGAAGCAGAGAAGATCATGGCAGAGCTTCATGAAGGTACATTCGGAACACATTCCAGTGGACATACCATGGCAAAGAAAATCCTTCGGGCAGGATATTTCTGGTCCACGATGGAAGCTGATTGTTACCAATATTCTCGGACATGTCACACGTGCCAGATATATGCTGATAAGGTGCACGTTCCTCCAGTTCCTCTGAACGTCCTGACTGCACCCTGGCCTTTTGCAATGTGGGGCATAGATATGATCGGCGAGATTAAACCTACGGCATCCAACGGGCATCGCTTCATCCTGGTGGCAATCGATTACTTTACAAAGTGGGTTAAAGCAGCTTCCTATGCCACAGTAACCAAGAATGTTGTGGCACGGTTCATTCGGCATAACCTGATCTGTCGATACGGCGTCCCAGAAAGGATCATTACGGACAATGGTACCAATCTCAATAACAAGATGATCACTGAGCTCTGCGAGCAATTCAAGATACATCACCACAACTCTTCTCCTTACCGACCGAAGATGAATGGGGCTGTAGAAGCAGCTAATAAGAATATCATAAATATTGTGCAGAAAATGACAGTGACCTACAAAGATTGGCACGAGATGTTACCGTTTGCTCTTCATGGGTACCGTACCTCAGCAAGGATGTCAACTGGGGCAACTCCCTTTTCATTGGTCTACGGCATGGAGGCAGTCTTGCCGATCGAAGTGCAGATACCCTCTCTCCGGATAATGAAGGATGCAGACTTGAGTGAAGATGATTGGATCCAGACACGACTTGATCAATTAAATCTAATTGACGAAAAGAGACTCGCTGCTATATGTCATGGTCAAACGTACCAAAAACGGATGATCAGGGCATTTAACAAAAAGGTCAGACCACAAGAGTATCAAGTTGGGGATCTGGTAATCAAACGCATCATCCTTCCTCAAAGTGATCCTAGGGGCAAATGGACCCCCACATACGAAGGGCCATTTGTGGTTAAACATGTGTTCTCAGGAGGAGCCATGATTCTAACCACCATGGATGGTGACGACCTTCCTCACCCCGCCAATGCAGACATAGTAAAAAGATACTACGCATGATAAAAGACCCGCTAGGTTGACATACCTAGGAAAAAATTAGGGCTTCCCGGTGAACCAAAAGGGTTCGGGCAAAATGAGGGATGAAATGAAAAAAATCTGTACACCCGGCAAGTCGAAAACCTGAAAAGGCAGCTTGGGCAAAAATGGGTATCCCGGTGGACTGAAAACACGAAAGGGCGGTCCAGGCAAAAGTTAGGGATTAAAGCGTAATACTATGTCTCATTGGATCACCTTGCATCCAGAATCCGGTATCAACATCAAGTTCAAACGGAATCGATCAATCAACTTCATCTTCAACCGAGCAGCCAAGTGATGAGACGCTCGAAGATATAAAGGCGATAGCAGAGTTGGAACCCAGTGGGATTATTCTTTTCACACAACTATTTTGTTTTCCTTTTTCACAAATTGTATAAACTCTGTTGTTCGGCGGTGTTCTCTTACTAGGACGTCAGCCTCTTGTACATAAACGCCTATTTACAGGCAATTCAAAAATCAATACAAATTCACTTTTCAGACAAATTGCCAATTGTTTTTCCTTTTTCTGTTTTGTTTTGCGAAGAACGTCCAAGGTTCAATTTGTGATATATGCATTTGACACTAATTTCTAACTCATAAATATTTGCATACGAAACAAAGGATTAATTACAGGTAACATTAGAAACATGGGCAATAATGAGTTGTCTAAGCGATCTAATTGCTCTGTCCACCAAGATACCAAGGTAAGATCAGCTGAAGAACATAACCAAGGTGCCTTGATTCCCCAGAGAGTGAGTCAAGATTCAACAAATCTCTCCCCAAGCAGAGTTAGCCTACTCTATCAGCCTTAAGGAAGTTAGGTATCCCCAGCAGATCTCAACATTCCCCAGCACAATATACAAACATTCTTAACAAGCATCCCCAGCAGTCTTGATCTAAGATTGTTCCCCGGCGGTTTACCCGACATTCAGTGGAGCCACTTCCCCAGTACATCTCAAAAATTTCCCCAGGAGAGTCCAGTCCAAAAGTTTCCCCAGGAAAGTGGAATCCATCTCCCCAGCAGGTCTTGAAGCTTATCCCCAGTAGATTCTGGAAGCTTGTCACCCGCATAATGCGAATGCGTTTCCCGACTTTATTCAAAGGTTATTTCCCCACCAGGATATAACTGGGTTATCCTCAGCCAATTGCCACGGAAAGATCGTCCTCGGCGAAGTTCTTCCTACCCCCAGCGGAGTTATCATCAACCTCAGCAAAGTATCTCTCTCTCCCCACAGAGTGTATCTCCCCGCAGAGTAATCCATTCGCCAAGTTTATTTCCCAACGAAGTCATCTTCTCCTACCGGTATTCTTGCAACCATCATCCCCAGCGGAAACAACGAAGCTCTATTCCTCAATATCAGCCCAGGATTCAACTTCTCGACACCCGTCAAGGATTTACTTTCCTCGACAAAAACATATATTCCTAAACATCGCATTTTCATACATTATAGCATGCACATACGCATCATGAACATACAATCTCATTCATTCTGAGAACATCACGCATGTCATACGTCATGACATCGCATACAACTAACGTTTTGTCTTTTCAGGACAAAGGTTAATACAAAGATGATTATTATCAACTGTCGCAACTAAAGATCCGATTCCTGTATCTTGCCAGGGTGTATCTGTTGACGACTGATTCCAGACTCGATTCCTGTATCCGGCCAGGACACGTCTGAAGAGTTCGAAGATCCGATTCCTGTATCTTGCCAGGGTGTATCTGTTGACGACTAACATTACCAGACTCGATTCCTGTATCTTGCCAGGGCACGTCTGAAGAGTTTGAAGATCCGATTCTTGTATCTTGCCAGGGTGTATCTGTTGACGACTAACATTACCAGACTCGATTCCTGTATCTTGCCAGGGCACGTCTGAAGAGTTCGAAGATCCGATTCCTGTATCTCGCCAGGGTGTATCTGTTGACGACTAACATTACCAGACTCGATTCCTGTATCCGGCCAGGCCACGTCTGAAGAGTTCGAAGATCCGATTCCTGTATATCGCCAGGGTGTATCTGTTGACGACTAACATTACCAGACTCGATTCCTATATCTTGCCAGGGCACGTCTGAAGAGTTCGAAGATCCGATTCCTGTATCTCGCCAGGGTGTATCTGTTGACAACTAACATTACCAGACTCGATTCCTGTATCCTGCCAGGGCACGTCTAAAGAGTTCGAAGATCCGATTCCTGTATCCTACCAGGGTGTATCTGTTGACGACTATATTCTCTGGACTCGATTCCTGTATCCCTCCAGGGCACGTCTGAAGAGTTTAAAGATTCGATTCCTGTATCCAGCCAGGGCACATCCACATAAAGAGTTTGAAAGATCAACTCCTGTAACAGGCCAGGTAATTATTTTTCTTTCTCAGGTACGCAAGTTCTCGCTAAGGAATCTCTTACGCGATCGACACTTAGATGGCATCTATAAGCCCATCTCCACATACCTACGGTCTCCAAATAGCGTCTATAAGTCCATTCCCGACAAAGTGCTGTCACACTTCCAGATGGCATCTATAAGCCCATCCTCCTACCCATCCTCTGTCCAAATGGCATCTGTAAGCCCATTCCCGCCATCATACTGCTGACACTCTACTATGTGAGTGCAAATTTCTAGGCACTCTAGTGTTCAATCATCTTCTACCTTCGGACTACGAAAGGCACGCCAGCCAATCTACATCCTGAAGTCTAAGAAGATTGAACAGGGGCAACTGTTGTACCCCAAAATTTTCCCTTCCATATTCTTCAAGATTTGCCAAAGATCATGGTTCAAAATCTCTCAAAGGTTGCACAGTCCAATTGCCTCCTAACACAGTCAAAATTAGGGTTGTGGTTCTGGCAAAGAAATTGAAGTTTTCAAGGGTCCAATCAAGTCCCACATGCCTACATACATTGTCAAGCATCCATATGTCAAGTTTCAAGACTCACAGCATCAAATTGCACAGTCAAAAACCCTAAATGCTTCACAGTCAACTGCAGGGGCAAAATGGTCATTTGACAGTCAAAAGTCAAAATTTTTGGTCAACATCTTATTTTGAAGCCACAAACATCATTTGATCAATTCTTGATCAGGATTCCACAAGCATGGCTCAAAAAGTCTCAAGATGCAAAAGTTTCTATTTTTGGACAGTTGGAAAAGTCAACTGCAAATTGACCAAGGCATAACTTCCTCATGGTTTATCAGAAAAATTCCATCCAAAGCTCATTTTGAAGAGGATGACATTTCCTACAACTCATATTCACACTTCAAGTCCAAGAAATGCTCTCACAAAAAGTTATCAATTTCAACATTATAGGTCATTTTCAAAAGTCAACAAAAAGGCACTTTAAGTCAAAGACCATAACTTGAGATTGGTAAATCAAAATGACATGGGACTAAAAACATTGGTTAGAGGACTTCAAGACCTTTCCAAAATGTCCAAGAACATGATCATAGCTTCAAAATTGAGCAAGATATGCCTTGTAGAAGTTGGGAAATTTTTGGGAATTTTGAAAAGTCAACTTTGCTTCAAAAGGTTCAAAAATGCTAATGGGCCACAAATTCTTCCATGAATCATTACCCAAAGCATATGCACGACCCATTGACCTCAAAGGGATTTATTTTCTTATTTTTAATTAATTAATTGAATTTTTATTCATAATAATTCATTTAATTAGATTTAAATATGAAAAAAATATCAAATAACACTTATCAAATCTTTTTGTGCAGCAAATTCACTCATTATGAGCTAAATATTTCGTGCATCAATTAACAAGACAATATCTTCCACAATTGGCAAGGATTGGCATGAAAAAAGATTGGAAAAGATATGGAGAAAATCAAATATTCAAAACATGAATGCATGGATCTTTGGACTTGGTTTTGACCTAATTACGTTCAAATACTTATACACAAGCTAACCCTATTCCATTACACGAAAAAGCTGCTCAGAAAAGGGAGAACCAAATTGCCAAATTTTCACAAAAAGTTGGAAACTGAAATCCTAGTTACTGCACAATTCAAAGCTCCAAAAGCATTCCAATACATTGCCAAAGCATCCAGGAGTCGATTACAATCAAAACCAGGTCTCCAGACCCCAAGAATTGGTAGAACAGCATTGCACTTTTCATGAACATATCCATTATCGTGTTTTAATTTACATGCATTATTCATGAGTTTTAATTGTTGATTCTTACTAACAATGATGTTCTGAAGCTAATGGTACCCTTTAATTGAACTAACAATGCCTATATCAAGATCTACCATTGATGGATATTAGGTTTTCAGAAGCTCTAATTTGGGGCTTTACACATATGGAAAAATTAGACCTTCAAACTGGTACCATTGAATTCGTGACATGAAGACGAAGCTAACCATGACCTCGCGCCCTTTTTATATTTGGCCATGTCCTATTCGCTATTTTTGCAGGCTTCACTTAGTGGGGGTTTAAAACCCCCTCTATTTGCTTATGTTACAGGTACAAAAGACGAAGAAGATGCTAGCGTGTCCAGGCATGGTTGGTTAGTTTAAATATTAGCGCGTTTTTTTGGTTTGTTTCAGCATGACTACTTTTTTCACATATTATATTCTTTGCTTGTCCATATAATAAATGCACGCGTTAGCCTGGATGGTTGTTGAGGTGTCCTGCAGGTACTGGGACCTGGGTTTGATCCCCAAGTCCCCCATTTAATCCATAATTTTTGTTGTACTATATTCCAATGCAACGTAGTCTCAATGGCTCACCATGCACGCCCTTGTCTGTGCCTGCCAAGTGGATCTGATGGTCAATCTGAAGGTCACAATAGGATGTCTACCGTGCACCTCAGTCAATGGATGAACATTCAAGCTGGAAAGTCAACGCAGGCTTTGCAATCTTGGGCCTGAATTTCTCAATTAACCTCCAAAAGGGCCAGACACCCCCAATGTTTGCATTATATTTTCTAACTTCCTTTTCTTTTCTTCTTTTTATTTTAATTGTTTTAATTGTTTTATTTAATTCATAAAAATAATTTTCATAATATAAAAATCAGAAATCAAAAAATACAATATATTTAATTATTATTATTTCACCATTAATTTATTTTGTAAATAAACTTTAATAATTAATTTAGTTTAATTTAGGGTTTTCAATTTTAATCTTTTCTTAAATAAATAAAATATGTAGAAATTAGGGTTTTTTACCTTTTCATTTTTTTAAAAATAATTTTCTCATCATTATTATTATTATTATTAATTACTAATTTATTTTGTAAATAAACATGTACATAAATTATTTAGTAAATTAGGTTAAACTTTAATATTTTTTCATTAACAATTAAAAGCAACTTAGAATTAGGGTTTCTCTTAATTTTCAATTTTCTTTATTTTCACAAATACAAAAAACATAAAAAAACACTTATTTTCTTTAATTTAATAATTAATTAGACTTTAATTTCAATTTAATTTCAAAAGGGTCCAATGCCCTCGAACGTTCAACTTTAGTTCTTTCGCGCATTTATTCTTATTTTTTTCTTTTTTTCAAATATTATGTAACTGCTCAAGCCATGTAATAGTAATTAGGAATTTATTTATTTTCCGCATTTTTTTTATTAAAACGGGTCTTTGTAATTTGGCGATGTATAGACCCGCGCCTTGTAATAGCGTATGATTTTACTTTCAGCATTTAAATTTCCGCACTTTTAAACTGCTTAACTTTGCATGAAAGAATGTATGGCCTAAATAAAAAAACAAGCGTAGATCACCATGATACATGATCAAAAGATAAACTTAACTGAAAATAACACACAAATTCACACACCACTCTTAGGGTACGCCTCACTGTTGCCTTACCTTCGAAACGTGGTCGTCGAGTATAGGACGTTTTAGTAAGTCCTTATGTCCATGACATGATCCAGTTGCCTCGAAACGGTTGCCTCGGAATTAAAAAGGATCAATGGCATAAGGGTAGCTTCTAAGGTGTCCTACTGTTGCTCTGGTGACCACATTGTCCCTAAAAACGAATTGACCCGAATACCTCCAACGGTGGTGCTACCTATCTCTCAATGGTGGGATGGCACTACCTTAAGGACATTTACACAGCCTAATTCCTTAGGGTAGGTAGATGACTCGTAGATACTTGCTCTATTCAAAAACAAATCAAACTCTTTTCACTCCGACACTTTTCAAAAAGCTTTCAAAAAAAATTTCAAACACTCTTGAGGACTGATACAAGAGTCGATCTGAAATTTTTAAACGAAACTTTTTCAAACTCACTCACAATTGAAAAGCAAACATTTTTGAAAACACAAATGAGCAAGTACCTAAGAGCCCATGGATAACCATGGATAGAAAGGGTGCTAATACCTTCCCTTTCTATAAATCTACCTCCCGAACCAAGAAACTATCTCATATGGAATTTTGCTGTGCTTTTGTCCTGTCCATGTTGGAGAAAATAAAAGACGGTGGCGACTCTTGCTTACCGCGACATTTCGCGAACCAACGTTAAACAGTCAGTTCCAGATCCACCGATCACAATACCCTCTTGAAGCTGGATTAGTTCAGCCTGTCCTATAAATAGTAACCGGGTTCTAAGGGATTTCAATATCACTGATCTTTCCCCCAGCTTCGTTCAATAGGAGATTGACTCGCAACCAAACAAAACTCAAGAGTCAAACCTCAATGAGTGTAGCATCGAGTATTTGTCGACCTTGGGCATACACCAAAGTCGGCCATCTCACTATATCCTACTGGCCAAGTTGTGAAATTAAAGGTTCTAAGGTCAGTTGATGCTTTATGACACCATGCGGCGGCCCCGTACATCTCCCTGATTGACTCAAGGGTTACGGGTACCAACCAAAGTGTCACATTAATGTAGCTACTACTTCAACTGTGTCGGTATACCCTAGCACAACTCTCTCACAATTTATTGCTACTTACCTAAAAGGTGTTTCCCGATCCGGGTGTAGGATCAAATTGTTAGAACAAAGTTTGAATCTACTACCCTAAGTTTAAGTTTTGATGATAAAAAAATGAAAAGATATATTAATTATGTGATTCATGTAAGAACTATTTGCTACCTAAAATATTACTTTCTGTTTTGCAGAAACTCTGTTAGGTATCAGCAAGAGTACATCATAATCAGCATCAGAATATTGGTTATCAACATCAGCATCAGAAGATGCTATATCAGATACCAAGATCAGAAGAACAACTCACGCTTATGCTGAAGCTTGATGAACAGAACTGCGCTCAACACTCTGATCTCTGATAAAGACAACAACAGTTCATCAGCACTTAAGCAGCGTCAGAATGAGCCAAAGCCAGAACACGCTTTTAAGAAGCAACGACACTGTGCATTCAAGATGAGTTATTACAAACGACATCATTCCAGACAAGATCTGCTTAATAAGGAAAGTTTGTTATTGGCATTGAATCAAGATTATTGCTCCAACGTTCATCAATTTCAATGCTATATAAACAAGATAATGAAGATTGAATTGGCTAATGCTCTACATCAATTTACACGCCTAAAAGCTATTCATCATCTTCTTATTCTCAGTTTGCTAAAAGCTCCAAAATTCCTTACTCAATTATTTTTAGCAATCTAGTTTCCATAAGCTTAAGTTGTGTAATATCACAATTGTGATAAACAGTTTTGTAGAAAACATTCACACACCTAGATTTCTATTCTGTGTAAGAAAGTGATTCCTTGACAAACCGGTTTGTGGTTTGCATCAAGAAGGCTTTAGCAGTTGTTAAAGCAGATTGTAATATTCAGTTGAATATAGTGGATTAAGACCTCGTTGGAGAGAGGCGAAATCACCTTGACGGGTGGACTGGAGTAGTTTGAGATCAAACGAACCAGGATAAAAATATCGTGTTCATTGCATTGATTTTCAGTTTTACAATTCAACCCCCCTTCTTGTGTTTTTCACTTCTTCAATTGGCATCAGAGCGCCTGGTTCTGAGCTAAAACACTTAACCGTGTCAGTACAAGATCCAGCATCAGAAAAACACAATGGCAGGAACTTATTCTCACACCAACAATGACAACAATGAAGACAAAGACAGATTCAGCGGCAAACCTCCAGTCTTTGATGGAGAAAATTTTGATTACTGGAAAGACAGAATTGAAAGCTTCTTTCTGGCACATGATGCTGATCTGTGGGACATGGTGACAGATGGATACACGCACCCTGTGAATGCAAGCGGTCAGAAGATTGATAGGAAAGCAATGTCTGACCAACAAAAGCGTGACTTTAAAAATCACCACAAGGCCAGAACCATCCTTCTCAGCGCCATCTCTTATGCTGAATATGAAAAGATCTCCAACAGAGACACAACAAAGAACATGTTTGACTCACTCAGAATGACGCATGAGGGCAACGTTCAGGTCAAAGAAACTAAAGCTCTTGCGCTCATTCAGAAGTATGAGGCATTCAAAATGGAAGAAAGTGAATCCATTGAAACAATGTTCTCAAGATTCCAGATTCTGGTAGCTGGTCTCAAGGTTCTGGACAAAGGTTACTCTACTGCTGATCACGTCAAGAAGATCATCATAAGCTTATTAAAGCAGTGGAGACCAATGGTTACAACTCTGAAGCTTGCAAAAGATCTCAACAAAATTTCTCTGGAGGAACTTATCAGCTCCCTCAGAAGTCATGAGATAGAGCTAGAAGCTGATGAACCTCAGAAGCAAGGTAAGCCTTTAGCATTAAAATCTAACAAAAAATCTGAGTCTAAAGTTTTGCAGGCAGTTGAAGAAACATCTGATGGATCCTCATCAGAAGAAGACGAACTCTCCCTCCTCTCCAGAAGAGTGAATCAATTGTGGAAGCAGAGGCAAAGGAAGTTCAGGAATCCCAGAAGATCTGATCAGAACGAGTCTTCTTCCAGATACAGAAGGACAGATTCTTCCTCTGGATACAGAAGATCTGAAGGCTCCTCAAGAAGCAGAAAGCCAAACACCAAGGACATCATCTGCTATGAGTGCAATGAGCAAGGACACTACAAGAGTGACTGCCCAAAGCTTCAGAGGGAAAAGCCCAAAAAGAAGTTTGGAAGAGAAAAGAAGAAAAGTCTCATGGCTACATGGGATGACTCTGACTCGTCTGAAGCTGACTCAGAATCAGATGATGAGAGAGCCAACATAGCTCTTATGGCCAACATTTCAGAAGATAGTGAAGCTTCTGAATCAGACTCAGAATCAGATACTGAAGAGGTATTTCCTGACTTTGCTGTTAATTTTACCAAGGCTGAACTTGCTAAAAGCCTTAACGAAATTCTGGAAAGGTATCAGCAGATTAGAGTTAAATTCAGAAACCTGAAAAGGAATCTTGAATCTGACTCTGATAAGACTGAGAGTCTTAAATTGGAAAATTCTGAGCTGAGAAATAAAATTTCAAAATTAGAAAATGTTTTACAAAACTCTCAGAAGGAACCAATTTCTGAAACTCCCAGCAGTGCTGATGAGATCATCAAGGAGTATGATCACAGTTTCCAGAAGTTCCTTGCTAAAAGCATAGATAGAAGCAAAATGGCTTCAATGATCTATGGAGTTAGCAGAAACGGAAGGAAGGGAATATGATACCAAGGTAAGGTTCCTACACCAAAGAATGTCATGGATTTAACCATTAAACACACTCCTCTGAATTCACATTTTGTGTATGGTCACACACATGATATTAAATACACTAGCAGTAAGTATTCTGTGAAACCAAAATTCAACCAGATTTTTGGTAAATCTAACAAATCAGGACCCAAGAAAATCTGGGTACCTAAGGATAAAATAATACATGTTGCAGATATCTTTAGCAGCAAATCAGAAACACCAGTCATGGTACCTGGACTCTGGCTGCTCGCGAGACATGACGGGAAGAAGGCATATGTTCCAAAGCCTGGAACTTAAGCCTGGAGGCCACGTTGGCTTTGGAGGCAATCAGAGGGGAAAGATAATTGGCTCTGGAACTGTAGGTAATGGAAATCTTCCCTCTATTAATAATGTTCTGCTAGTAGATGGATTAATGCATAATCTGTTATCCATAAGTCAATTAAGTGATAACGGTTATGATATAATATTTAAACAAAAATCATGTAAAGCTGTTAGTCAGAAAGATGGGACTATCCTGTTTAATGGAAAGAGGAAAAACAACATCTATAAAATCAAACTTTCTGAACTGAAAAGTCAGAATGTAAAGTGTCTTCTGTCTGTTAACAACGAGCAGTGGATCTGGCACAGAAGATTGGGGCATGTTAGTATGAGAAAAATATCTCAGATTAACAAACTCAATCTGGTAAGAGGACTTCCTAATTTGAAGTTCAATTCAGATGCTCTGTGTGAAGCATGTCAGAAAGGCAAGTTTGCAAAACCTTCTTTTAAATCTAAAAATGTTGTTTCTACCTCTAAGCCATTAGAACTTCTGCACATTGACTTATTTGGACCAGTTAAAACTGCTTCAGTCAGTGGCAAGAAGTATGGGTTAGTAATCGTAGATGACTATAGCAGATGGACATGGGTAAAGTTCTTAAGACACAAAGACGAGTCACACTCTGTGTTTGTTACCTTCTGTAACCAAGTTCAGAATGAAAAGGATCTTAGAATCGTTAAAGTTCGAAGTGATCATGGTGGAGAGTTTGAAAACAAAGATTTTGAGTCATTCTTTAATGACAGAGGCATTCTGCATGATTTCTCTTGTCCTAGAACTCCCAAACAAAATGGAGTTGTAGAACGAAAGAACAGAACATTGCAAGAAATGGCCAGAACCATGATCAATGAGACAAACGTTGCTAAGATTTTCTGGGCAGAGGCAATAAACACAGCGTGCTACATTCAGAATAGAATCTCAATAAGACCTATTCTGGAAAAGACTCCATATGAACTGTGGAAGAACAGAAAGCCCAACATTTCATATTTTCATCCATTTGGATGTACCTGTTTTATGTTAAATACAAAGAATTATTTGAACAAGTTTGACTCTAAAGCACAGAAGTGTATTATGTTAGGATACTCTGAATGCTCAAGAGGGTACAAAGTATACAATACAGAAACACAGATTGTGGAAGAATCAATCAGTGTTCGTTTTGATGATAAGCTTGACTCTGAAAAGTCAAAGCAGAATGAAGTTTTTGCAGGTATGGAGATTGAATTTACAGGTTCTGAAGACAAGTCATCAGAAGCTCTCAACACAGACACTCCTTCAACGTCTGAAAGGAGCACTGCTAACAATCCTATAACAGCTGCTAATCAACCTCAGAAGAGATTACCCAGAAGCAGCTTGGATCACCCAGAAGAAACTATCTTAGGAAGAAAGGAAGATCCAATCAGAACCAGAGCAAGCTTCAGAAACTCTGAAGAATCCCTTATGGGACTTGTGTCTCTGATTGAACCTTCTTCTATTGATGAAGCACTTCTGGACAACGACTGGATTCTAGCAATGCAAGAAGAGCTGAATCAATTCACCAGAAATGATGTATGGGATCTTGTTCCCAGACCAAAAGGATTCAACGTCATTGGAACAAGATGGGTGTTCAGAAACAAGCTAAATGAACAAGGTGAAGTCATCAGAAACAAAGCACGACTGGTAGCACAAGGTTATAGTCAGCAAGAGGGGATAGACTATACAGAAACCTTTGCTCCAGTCGCCAGGTTAGAATCTATCAGACTTTTAATTTCATTTGCTGTTAATAGAGGCATCACTCTGTATCAGATGGATGTCAAGAGTGCATTCTTAAATGGTTATATAGAAGAAGAGGTTTATGTGCACCAACCCCCTGGTTTTGAAAATACAAAACATCCAGAACATGTTTTCAAACTAAAGAAGTCACTATATGGTCTGAAACAAGCTCCCAGAGCTTGGTATGAAAGACTAAGTAACTTTCTGTTAGAAAATGAATTCACCAGAGGGAAGGTGGACACTACCTTATTCTGTAAGTCAGTTAAGAATGACATCTTAGTCTGTCAAATTTATGTTGATGATATTATTTTTGGATCTACTAATCCTTCTCTTGGAAGAAAATTTGCTAAGTGTATGCAGGCAGAATTCGAGATGAGCCTCATGGGGGAACTGAAATTCTTTCTAGGAATTCAGATCAATCAAACTCCAGAGGAAACTTACATTCATCAGAGCAAATATATCAGAGATCTTCTGAAGAAATTTGACCTCTCAGAATGTAAGCCATCAAAGATTCCAATGCATCCCACGTGCATTATGGAAAGAGAAGAGGTAAGCAAAAAGGTAGAACAGAAGGTCTACAGAGGTATGATTGGTTCTCTCCTTTATCTGACAGCTTCAAGACCTGATATATTATTCAGTGTATGTATTTGTGCTAGATTCCAATCAGATCCTAGAGAATCTCACTTAACAGCTGTTAAGTGAATTTTCAAGTATCTGAAAGGTACTACTAATCTGGGTTTATTTTATAGAAAATCTAGTGATTACAGCTTAGTAGGCTACTGCGATGCTGACTTTGCTGGAGACAGAGTAGAGCGTAAAAGTACTTCTGGAAGCTGCCAGTTTCTAGGAGAAAATCTGATCTCTTGGTCCAGCAAAAGGCAATCCACAATTGCGCTATCAACAGCATAAGCTGAGTACATAGCAGCAGCAGGATGTAGCACACAAATGCTCTGGATGAAAAGTCAGCTTGAAGACTTCCAGATTTTTGAGAGTAACATCCCTATACTCTGTGACAATACTTCTGTTATTTGCTTAAGTAAGAATCCCATTTTACATTCTAGAGCTAAGCATATAGAAATAAAACATCATTTCATTAGGGACTACATTCAGAAAGGAATTTTGAACTTAAAATTTATTGATACAGACCATCAATGGGCTGATATCTTCACTAAACCCCTTTCTGAAGACAGATTCAATTTCATTCTGAAACATCTCAGCATGAAAATCTGCCCAGAGTGAAAATGTTTTAATTCCATATATTATCCCTCAGAATGTATTTGTTTTACTGTGAACTTCTGATCAATCTCTTTTCAGAAAGATAGAACATGCAGATTATATCAGATGCTAGTCTTAAAGATCTGAGCGTTTCAGCTAAAGGATAGACGTGCTGATCACTAAATCAAACAAGTGTCATCCAATCATCAGCAAATCTCTGAAGCAGAACGCGTGCACGCTTCTGAGAAGGCAAAATGTTGATTGGGTGCATTGAGACACATGTCTGGTAACCGTTTCAAGTATCTTTCTCAAATCCCCCAAAATCAGCAAGCATTAAATGAAAGTAATCATGTTTTAAAACGTAATCATGATTTTATTTTCTCTTTCTTGAAACCGTTTACACTTTCAAAATTTGTTTCTTAAATCTATTTAAGCACTTTAACTTCTCACATTAATCCTTTACCGTTTCTCATATTCTCTCAAATATTTTCTGCATTTTCTCTGTGTTCATTTCTTTCAAACTTAAACCCATTTTCTCAGTTTTCTCAGAAAAACCCTAAAGTGTGAACATGGCAACCTCCAGCAATGCTTCTGCAGGTTCTCAAAAGAAAGATTCCTCTGAACAGTACCAAGTTCCATTCAGAACACTCCTTACACCAGTGGAGAATCTAGAAGTGTTGTCTGAACTGATTATTGACTTTGGCAGTCTGAAAGAGAATGGTTTTGACTTGACAGAAGAAGTTAGGGCACAGAAATGGGAGAGATATTTTGACAGGTTGGTTGGACCAACGTTCCCAGTTTTGGTCAAGGAGTTCTGGATTCATGCGTCCTCTTCAACGCATTAAGTCACCTCCTACATAATGGGAAAGAATATTGTGATCACTGAGGATCACATAGCAAAATTGATTGGTTACAGTGGCGGTGGCGTCCGCTGTATTGATATGGCTGAAAGATGCTCTGACGTTGGTGTCATAGCAGAACAGATTTTCACCCTTGGGGTGCCCAGCAGCAAAATCAGAGACCTAAAGGATCACCACAGAGTTTGGGCGAAGATCATTCTGGGGTGTTTTAATCATAGGAAGCCAACAAGTTCCCCTAATTATATAAATATAGATCAGCAGTTTGTGATCTACTTTATTAATCAGAAGGTAAAAATCAACTTGGCTCATCTTCTGTTTAATCACCTCAGTACCAGCGTGAAGGAAACCAGGGAAGAAGAAAGAACAAAGAGGGATTGGATACCCTTTGGAAGGTTAATATCAGATATTCTGACTGAGAATAGGCTGATAGAGCACCTTATAGAAGCTCAGGAGTTAAGCACTATTGAACCAACTGTTGGCAAGCCTCTGAACGCCAAGAATCTGAAGAAAATGAAATTAATAGAGAATATCAGAAAGGAACCCAGCGTTACTCCTATTGCTGACATCACCAGCAGAAGAGTCCCACTGAGCGACTTTCCATTATTTTCTGAGATAGAATCTAAACCAGTGGTGGTTCTCAGATACTTGGACGCGTGCAAAGCTGATGGTACAGATCCCAAGCTGAATATCAAAGATCTGCACCAACCTCAGCCAGAAGTTACACTGAAGAAGACGAAGAAAAGGAAGGCCACTTCAGAAGGAACATCCCAGCAGACTCCCAAGAAAAGAGGTAATTTATCTGCTGCTTCTGTTTTAAATTCTTCTGCTATCCCAACATCAATCCCAACCCCGGCTTCACATGAAATTCCAATCCCCATACCAACTATAGATGAAACCGAACCAGAAGATGACCCCTCTAAGGCACTGACTCTCAGAAGACCCCGCACCAAACATCCCAAACCAACAACTTCAACAACATCAGAACTTGACAAAGTTCTGTCTGACATTGATCAACGTGTTTCTGATCACCTCTCAAATAATCCAAACACTGAACCAGATATTGCTCACTCTCCTCAACCAGAACATCCTCTCTCACCCATACCAGAAGAACCTAAAATTCCTGAACAACCAGAGATTCCTCCTCCTTCTCCACAACCAGCAATTCCTTCTCCCTCTCCTCAACCAGAAATTCATCAACCATCACCTCCTCCATCACCTCCTCAACCTGAGTTTCATCATTCTGAAACTCCATCTCCTGAACCTCATTCTCCTCAATCCTCTGAGCCACAACCTCTGATAATTCATCTGCCATGTGGAACAACGGTAACCATGGCCCAGCTGCCATCCTTGCCAGAAACTACCCCTCCAAATACTCCAAAAACCCCACACAGTCCAATCATTATTTCTGATTCTCCCACTCCATCTCCCAAACAAACATCTCCCAAACAAACTACAAATGACCCCAGCAAGACATTCATCGATTTAACAATCCTTGACCGTCTTGCTGATCTCAAACATAGAATAGCCATTCCAAAACCAAAACAGCCAGATGTTGGCTCTGGAATTGTGAATTTTGAAACAGGTTTGCAGTAGTGGATTGCTTCTCTGAAGCAAGTCTGTCCTGGAATGATTGATCCAGCTGCCTCAGACCAGCTCTGGTCACGTTTCAGAATATGGGTACGTGCTGAAGCCCTCAAGTTGCAAGATATCAACTATGAGCAGGCACAACAGAACTTCAGCCAGCTGCTGAAGGAAGTTGAAAGTCAGCTGCCACAGGAAGACGTGCTCCTTCTGGATAGTGAGCCATGGTCTAAGAAGCGTCCAGCTTCAAAAGTGCAGCCAGAAGAAGATCCGACAACTCAAGCTGAAGTTAGACAAGCTGAAGATGTTGCAGAAAGCTCTCAGAAGCTCCCTGCTTCTGATGTTTCTCAAGCTGCCTTGGACAGGCAGACTCTGGAAGAGATGAAGCTGAATGATATTCGTTTGCAGCAAAGAATGGATGAAAATGATCAGAAGATGAAGGAAAGGATGGATGTGCAGGACAGCAAGATAGACACAGTAGTCAGCATGGTGCACAAGCAGACTGAAACTGCTGATCAGATTAAGGCAATGCTGGAGACTCTGTTCACACGTTTTCCTCCCCAACCTTAGATTTTCATTCATGCTATTTTCATGTTTTCTTTGCATATCTTCTGTACTGATTTTGTCTGGCTCTGAATATTTTAATATAACGAGTTTTTCTGCTCTTATCATTTTAGCACATCACTTACACTTTTTGATTGCTGACAAAAAGGGGGAGAACAAGAATGATATTTTTGAATAACGGATTATTGAGACAAAAAGTCTCAAACATTCTAACTCTGATATACTTGAATATGTTTTCTGTTTTTACATAAGTCTACAGGTACAAGAATGCTTTCTGATACACTGAAGACCAAAGCCCTGATACTCTGATCCAAAGCAAAGCTCTGATAAAGCTCTGATATTCTGATCTGAAGTTCTGACAGTCAAAGCTCTAACACTCTGATGTTCAAAGAAAGGCAATAAAGATCTGATCCTGAAGAACTCTTGGAATTAAAAAGGGAAGTAATAAACTCAGGGGGAGTATCTCCGATCCTATCTCTGATATCTCTTTATCCCTTATCTTTGATAACTCCTTATTTAATTCTGATGCAACGTATCATTTAGTAATCTCTGATACTTTTTCACGCTATTTTCAATTAAAAAATATCTAGTTTTTGTCATCATCAAAAAGGGGGAGATTGTTAGAACAAAGTTTGAATCTACTACCCTAAGTTTAAGTTTTGATGATAACAAAATGAAAAGATATATTAATTATGTGATTCATGTAAGAACTATTTGCTACCTAAAATATTACTTTCTGTTTTGCAGAAACTCTGTTAGGTATCAGCAAGAGTACATCATAATCAGCATCAAAATATTGGTTATCAACATCAGCATCAGAAGATGCTATATCAGATACCAAGATCAGAAGAACAACTCACGCTTATGCTGAAGCTTGATGAACAGAACTGCGCTCAACACTCTGATCTCTGATAAAGACAACAACAGTTCATCAGCACTTAAGCAGCGTCAGAATGAGCCAAAGCTAGAACACGCTTTAAGAAGCAACGGCACTGTGCATTCAAGACGAGTTATTACCAACGGCATCATTCCAGACAAGATCTGCTTAATAAGGAAAGTTTGTTATTGGCATTGAATCAAGATTATTGCTCCAACGTTCATCAATTTCAATGCTATATAAACAAGACAATGAAGATTGAATTGGCTAATGCTCTACATCAATTTACACGCCTAAAAGCTATTCATCATCTTCTTATTCTCAGTTTTCTAAAAGCTCCAAAATTCCTTACTCAATTATTTTTAGCAATCTAGTTTCCATAAGCTTAAGTTGTGTAATATCACAGTTGTGATAAACAGTTTTGTAGAAAACATTCACACACCTAGATTTCTATTCTGTGTAAGAAAGTGATTCCTTGACAAATCGGTTTGTGGTTTGCATCAAGAAGGCTTTAGCAGTTGTTAAAGCAGATTGTAATATTCAGTTGAATATAGTGGATTAAGACCTCGTTGGAGAGAGGAGAAATCACCTTGACGGGTGGACTGAAGTAGTTTGAGATCAAACGAACCAGGATAAAAATATCGTGTTCATTGCATTGATTTTCAGTTTTACAATTCAACCCCCATTCTTGTGTTTTTCACTTATTCACAAATAACCCAAACAGTTCCCATAAATATAAAGCAAGCAGGACAATCAAGAGAAAGCAATTAAATATGACCTAGATCCTAAGGTTTACCCCACTTTATATTTTAGTCCCCAGTAGAGTCGCCAGTTCTGTGATACGGTGGCAGAACCGACTGTTAATACTGATTTGCGTTTTTTATTTGCAATAGTCGCCACCGACTTTTATTTCATCCAACAAAGGAAAAGGAAAAAGAACAGAAAAAACCTTTTTTCGAGATATTTCTGAGTACGGGGGGGGGGGGGGGGGGGGGGGGGGGGGGTAGATTATAGAAAGGGAAGGTGTTAGCACCCTTTCTATCCATGGTTTTCCATAGGCTCTTAGGTACTTGCTCATTTTCTAAAATTACTTGTGTGTGATTGTTTTGAAAAGTTTTGTTTACTTCGTGATAAACCTTGTATCGGTCCTCAAGAGTGTGACGAAGTATTTTGAAAACTTTAGTTTGAAAAGTTTGTTTGAAAGTGTATGGTGTAAAAGATTTGTTGTTTTGAGCAAGTACCTAACAATTATCTACCTATTCTAAAAAAGGAGTTCTTTTCCTCCTATCCTTTAGACCGTGTTATCCTACTATTAGTGAGTAGGTAACCCTAGTCGTTGGATGTTTGAGGGACTATCGAAAGGAACGTAATGGTCATTAAAGGCAACATGTAAGGATACCTTAGCATTTCGAAGGGACTGTCATCATATATTCGTAGGCAACATCGATGGACAAGATCATTTCTCGTAGGCAACTCGAGGGACGTTAAGGGACTATGATCTTTATGATGATTTTTAGATTGAGGGTATTTTGCTAAGATACCCTTATGTTCGAGGGACATGACCATTATATTCCGAGGCAACCAAGTGGGGAGTATCCTAGGGGTGCAAGTGTGCAAAAATGTGTTTTTTCAGTTATATTTATCTTGCAATTAGGGTTTTCTATCGTTCATTTTTATCTTTCCATACAATCCTATTAATCTAAGCATTGCATAAAGTATAGTAGCGGGAGATAAAGGCAGAAATGTAAACCTAAGCTATTATAGAGCTTTGGGGCAATTACATAATAGTGAATAGTGTGGAAAAGAAATCCTAAAACTATTACATCCCGGAAGCAATTACATGATAATGATGAGAAAAAAATGGAAAAAATAAAGCTACGCTATTACAGTTGAATGCGCCCTATACACTTTATCTAGGAAAATAAAAATAAGATGAAAATAGAAAAGAAAATGTTTTGGTGATTTTTTATGAAAAAAATGATTTATCATAATTAATTAAATAAACCTAAAAAACCTAATTAATTTTAATTAATAAAAATGTTAATTTTGAAGAAAAAATAGGTTAATTAAAAAATCTAAAAACCTAAATAATTCGAATTAAAAAAAAGTTAATTTTGAAAAAAAAGGTCAATTAAAAAAACCTAAAAACCTAATTAATTTTAATTAATAAAAAAAGGTTAATTTTGAAAAAAATGTTTATGTGTAATGATTAATAAGAAAGAATTAAGTTTGCCAAAAAATAAATAGGGGAAGAAACATCATTGAAAAATAGGGCTAGAAAATAAAAATAATGCAAATGTCAGGGGTGGGTGTTGACACAAAAATTAATGTAAAACCTAAAATTAAATCTCAAAAAATCCTAAAATTAATTATTCGAGTTTATTATGAAAAATTATGAAAAATCAAAGGTTTGTGAAAAATGTTAGGTTTTATGAAAAAAGTTTTAAACAGAAAGAATGAAAATAGGTAAAAGGATAAATAGAAAGGAAGAAAACCAAAACCAATAGGGGTGGTTGTTGAACCCACGCCCTTAACTTTCTCAGGATGTCTGCCTCATCATGCATTGGTGGTTATTCTGTTTTGGCCTCAACGTTTTGTAATAATCCTGCATGTGATCCTGTCTAAATCTGCAGTGTTGAATCTCATGAATACATTAAATAAATGACTATATCATGAAATACAAATAAAGCAAATATATGAAATTTTGTAATATTAAAACCGATATGGCATGTACGAATGCTTCTATATCCTTTTGATCATGGAGATCAAACCAGCCTTACCCTTACTAGAGAAGTAGTGAGATGTGGGTTTGTAACAAGGATGGCTTGTTTGTAGTGAGATTGGGGTTTGTAATAAGGATTTCAAGGTTTTTAGAGTTCTTGAAAGAATTTGATATTTTGACAGGTTTGTGGCAAATGTTTTTTTTTGTTTGTTTGAAAAGAATGAGATTATATAAGGGAAATTAGAGAAAAAAATGGGTTTTGAATGTGCAATTGGGCCTCTAATAACCACAAGCAATAGTGCAAATTTTTATTTACTTGAGTCCGTCATGTTCCAGGATAAATCGCAGAGGCTTAAGTGCAATTTTTGAAGTTTAAATGTGAAAACAAAATGTAGCCGACATCAAGAACAACTCCTTTCCAAAAATGGTCTCAATCGGATAAACAGTGAATTAGTTATGAATTTCTGAAGTTTCGCCTCAGACATACTTATTTTGGGTTCCAGTGTCAACTCTAACACGTTCTTCAATAAAAAACTGGTATTGATTGGAGCAGAACCCAGTCTCGACCTTGGAAACAAAGTTGTGGATCTCTGAGTCAGTGACCTTGTGTAAAAAGATGGGCCCGATCTGATAAAAATTAACCGAGTTATGAATTTTCGAAGTTTCGACCCAGATGAAATAATATTCAGCATTCAGAATTTTCAGCGCATCATGCGCACTCTGATCAAAAAACTAAGGCCTTTTGGATACAGTTCGAACTTAATACCTCCTGTGAAAACTTAGCCAACTCAATTTGTGAAATTTTAGCGCCAGAACCAGCTCGATACGATGAAAATCGACCAAGTTATGATTTTCTGAACATGACGCAAATAAACTTCTGTCACAAATTTTCTGTACGAAAATACTTGATAAATTCGCATTTTTGAAGACCTTCTGATCGAAACTGACTTCCATCCGTTAGAGATGAAAACATAGATAATGTCAAGACGGAATTCTGGCCACCGGAATGGGTTCAAAAAGAGCCACGATCTTCAAGTTATGAATTTTTTAGTGCGTAAAAACTGCACTTTCAACAAACTTTTTCACCATATTTCTTCGAGAAAACACGCACATTCGGAGACCTTCTTTAAATAATTGGCTCTCAAGCATAACCTAAATTTGAGAATATATCACCTAGGATATCTTAGCGAAAGAGCACCTGAATATGATGCGCCGGGTTGGACTTGTGAATCTTTGAACCTCAAATCGTTGCGAAACGACGAACCGATCTTCAGCACGGAAAATACTCTGAGAACATCCGTTGGCGAAATAAACGTCATTTGTAACCTGACGAAGCTTGCTAAATATATCTTGATTCCATAACCATAAAACCAATGATATGCATGTATGTAATAATGAAATGTAAGCCAAAAAGGTCGAAATAAAGAGGGTAAATTTTGGGGTACAACAGGAGTCAACATGTAAGTTTAGAGAAGATGTTGGTTTGGGAGTTAAAAATGTAGTTATGTTCAATAAAGCTTTAATTAGCAAATGGTTATGGAGGTTACTTAAGGAGGAGGGAACTACGTGGGAGGGAATATTACAAGAAAGATATGGAAAATTCATAAAAAGATTATGGTTTAAAGAAGGGGTAGAGCCAAAATAAAAAGAGTCCATATGGTGGAGAGATCTGATGAAGATAGTGATGAACTAAGAGAGATTGTGAACAAGTTCACTTAGAGGTTAGGAGATGGAAAGAGCATACCATTCTATACAATACGATAGATGTGAAAAGGTGTGCTAGCAGATCAATTTCCAAACTATTTTTAAACTTTCTGAAACAAAGGTGCCAGTGTGAGCAATATAAGGCAATAAAGAAACGATTCTTGGAAATGGAAGTATGACTGAAGCTTATAAGAGGTGGGACCCGAGGTCATATCGAAAATGGAAGAATTGCAAGAAGTACTGCAAGGAATCAGACCTGAAGGGGACCAATTAGATGGAGTGGTTTGGCCTTATGACATGAATAAGGTGTTTACAATTAGGTAAGAAGAACTACAACGTAATAACATATTATTCAATGATGTTATGGAGGATCCTGAAGAAATTTTCTTCAAAGCCATGTGGTTTTCCTGGTGGTGGTTAGCAATAAGTGCAAAAGACAAAATAAAGTATAAATTTTATGAATGATTTAAAAGTCCAGTTCAATGTTTCAAATTAGTGTGATGTAACATTGGATCTAATTTTCATGTAATTGGGTTATGTAATATGGTGGGAGAACTGACTTGGGTGTTTTGCGGTTTATTGCAATTGTTGCGGATAGCAAGAGTCACCATCAACTTTTCTTTTATCCAATAAAGGAAAGGGTGAAAAGAACAGGAAAGACCTTTGAGATATTTTCTTGAGTTCGGGGGGGGGGGGGGGGGGGGGGGGGTAGGTTATGAAAAAGGAAGGTGTTAGCATCCTTTTCATCCGTAGTTATCTACGGGTTCTTAGTTGCTTGCTAGATCATTTTGAAAGTGCTTTATTTGAAAATATGTTTGTTAAGGGTGCAAGTTCGAAAATATTTTAAAAACGCCTTTGTTTCGGAAAACTTTGTAATGATTCTCGTTTCTATAAGAATGTATACAAAGTGTTGGTTTTGAAAATAGTTCAAAGAGATGTTTGTTTTTAAAAGATGTTTTGAAAGTGTAAGTGTGAAAATAGTTTTAATTTGTGAGCAAGCAAATATGAACGTCCTACCTACTCAAAAGGTCTTTGTTCTTTTCCTCATCCATTAGATGTTGCTATCTTACCATTGATCTGGTAAGAAGCCCCATCATTGGATGTGAAGGGACATGTGCGGGTCAATCATACATTCATAGAAGGCAACTTGTGAGACACTTTAGCAATTTTTGTAAGGGACTAGATCGTTTTCCGAAGGCAACATCGAGGGACTACGATCTTTTTATCAAATGGTCTTTGCTAAAGCTTCCCATATTCGAGGGACATGACTGTATTTTTTCGAAGGCAACGAGCGAGGTTACCCTAGAGGTGCGCGTGTGAGAAGTGTGTTTGATTCAAGTTAATTTGTCTTTGATTAGGGTTGTCTAGCGGTTGATTTTAAATCTGGCCATACACGGCTAATTACTATACAATATAAAAAAACAGTAAATTGCGAAAATTAAAATACTAGGCTATTACGGAGCTTTCGGGAATGGGGGTACAAATTTACAAATAGGGATGGATCAATGCGATTAAAAGTCCAAATAGGCAATCAATACAACCAAATAGAATCGAACAATTAATTAAAACTACGAAAATCTATGAAAAAAATTTGATTAACAAAGTATGGAAATAAAGCTCTTGGTATTTTGTTTGTGGGGAATTTTGAAGAGAAAATAAAACTTATTCTAGAAAATAAAATAATTGACTAGAAGAAATTAAATCATATGTGTATATTTTTTTGGTATTTTTTATCATGAAGAATTTAAACAAAACAACTTGAAACTAAATAAAAAGTTAATTAATAAAATTATTCACAAAAAAAATCTCTAACTAAACTAATTAAGAAAACAAATTAATTTTGAAACTATATTTTTTTATTTAATTAAAATTAAAAAAATACTAAAGATTAAATTAAATCTAAAATAAAATTATTAAGATAATTCTAAACTAAACTTAAATTAATTCTAAAATTAAATTTAAAGTTCTAAATTACTAAATTAATCCTAAAACTAAGTTAAAATTCTAAAGTTCGTAAGTTAAATTTAAACTAAATTAAAAATCTAAAATTACTAACTAAATTAAAATTACTAAATCAAATATGAGAAGAGGTGTGAAATAGAAAATTGAAGGTACTGTCATGAATTTCATATGGGCTTTTGATTAAAAGCTCAGACTCTTTTTTTTATGACTTTTTGTCTAATAGTAAAAGGAAGAAATGCCAAAAAGATTGAAAAATGCACAAAACGTCCCAAGCGATCTCGAACCCGGTACCTCTATACCAGACAAACGCACGCTGACCACTACACCAACTGACCCTTTGTTTATTTAGATGCTTTCATTAATATAAAAGGATAAAAATGGCTGAGTGATTGGGCCAAAAGGCCCAATTGGCTGACCCGGTTTTGGAATGGGCAAGGGAAAGTTGTAAACCCTAAATGAATGAGAAATAGCGCCGCTGAGAGATGTGTTATGGGGAAGGAAAATAAATTTAATTTTTATTATCGTTCCAATAAAAGAGACAAAAAAAGAAAAAAAATGAAACAACAACAAAAAAGGGCTATCTTTTCTCTCACGGATTACCAATCTTCCTCTTCTCACTCTCATTTGCTTACAAAATCAACCTCACCTTCCTCTTTCCCTTGTTTTCTTCGTATCCTTTCCTTGCATGAGATTCCGCCGCAAGAACCGCCATAGGCGATTTCTGGCCATCGCATATCTCGCCGTTTTTCTAAAAGTTGATGGAAGGTGCAGCGTTCGTGATAGAGGGCAACCACTGGGAGATCGTCTATCTTGGAGTTGTACAATCCATAAGGATTTTCCGGAATTTAAGATTTAGTGTTTGAAGAGTAGCAGAAGAAAAGAAGTTGGAGGTGGTAGTGTTGTAAAGGGAGTTTGAACGATGTTGAGGTGATTTTCTGTATGGGACATGAATTCGGAAAAAACATAAGGTAATTTCTTTTATCTTTGGATTTTGGTGTTATTTACTATTATCAGATTTGGTAAGTGAATAAGTTTAACAAAAAAACAAAAAACCCTTTTTTGTGAATGATTGTATTGGAAATTGATTCGATATAATGTTTATGTTATGCAGATTAGAGGAATTGTTTCGGTTTGGATTTGGGATTGACGACCACAGGGGATAGTTGAAGGTTAGTTACACAATGATTTTTAACAGGAATGAAAGTATGAAGGATGCAAGGTTTTTATCTGTGTTTTTTTTCTTTATGTTCATTGTATACGTTTTTCTGTGTTTTCTTTTTTATAGAGTTCTTCATGTTTTAATAACTATGAGAACGACGGTAAAATAGTAGCAAAGCTGCAGCATAAACCAAACAAAACAATAGTATATTTATGAGGCAAAAAAGGGAAACATACCAGATTTGGAGCCGATGTTGAACTGTGAGTGTAAGAAAGTTATAATTTGTTGCAGGGAAGTCCTTTTTCTGTAAAATTATCTTTCTATTTTTCCTAGAACTTTTCTTTTGTTTCTGAAGGGTTGTGGGTTAGGAAGATGATGAGTGGAAGAATGGAGATATTGATGTTGTGATTTTCTTTGATTTTTATTGGTTGCTATAAAAAATGTTATGCTATTTTTTTTATGAAAAGAATCCCCCCCCCCTGTTATGTGTAAATTGTTTCTCTTATAACAGTAAGAGGATGAAACTTTTGGGGGGAAAAGAAATTAAGTTTGAATTGTTGGGATATGTTGTTGTTACAACTTTTTGACACAACTTTTATATTGCCTATTTTGATGTAATTTATGGCTGGCTTATTTACTGGTTTTGACGCAGACTTTTGGACTGTTTTGGACGGTATATGCAGGGCTGCAATGCAGTTTTTTTTACAGTATTTGTTTTCTTTGTGAACCAAAAAAATATTTTTGTGATTTGCAAAGAAGGTATTTCTTTGGGCCAATGATAGGACAAAGTTTTTGAGGCTTTTATTGGGCTTAAACCTTGATTTGTGATGCTGTTGTTTTTTTTTTGTTTTGAATTTTGCATTTGTCTATTGTTATTTTGCTATGAGGATGGGTTGCTTGAATGTGATTAAGGCACCCCCCCCTTTTTCTGATTCCTCTCACAAGTCCTAATGATGAGATTAGTAACAAAATCTTCTTTTAAACTTTTTTTTAAACTTCATTATTTATATGCTAAATGTATCTTCCTTTTCTTTGGCAAGGCAAATTACAATAGGAGGAAGTCTTGAAGGAAGTGATGAAGCTTGGCGTGAAGAGCTTGGTAGCTTTTGAAGAAGACATCAAAGTTTTGCAAATTTGGATTTAGGAAACCTTGTAGAATTTGCCGAAACTTTAGAATAATTTCTTCATGACAAAACAAACTTGTAACTTTGAAATTGATGTAGTAATATGTAAACTTTGAGTGAATGAAATTGTTTGTAACTTAATTGCACATTCGAATAATTGAAATTGCTAGACCCTTGCTTGTAACTTTGTCTTGTAATCTTGTAACACTTTGTAATTGTAACATTGCCATAATTAGAATAAATGGTGTAAGGAACAAGCTTGGTTCTTGTATTTCAAATATTGCCACAACTTGAATTGATTCATGAATTTGAAATGATGGCACATAGTTCAAAATTATCCAAGTGAATGGAGTTTAAACTTGAAAATGGACATTATTTGTGTGAATATTCAAATTGTTTCCAATGGAAACTCAAAGCAACTTAAGATCTTCGGTCAAAATCTGCTTTAATCCAATAATTGCCAATGTTCAAACACAAGTGACTTGGAATGCAACGATTAAATCAAAGAATCCTCGAACTCGATATTTTTCTCAAAGAATGATCTCATCATGTGAATCGAAGGCTTCAAAAAAAATTTACAGAACGAATTCAAACTTAGAAGTTAAGAACACTCTAAATCACAAAATGACTTGTGACGTTTTCACCAACTTTTATAGACTTTTAAGCATAATTCGAATTTGATCCTTGAAGAGAACTTGTAGATGACATCATTTATTACAACATGCAAAAATAATTTGTCACAAAATATTAAAAATCGAGGATCTGATGATCCATGGAAGTTGGGCACACCTACTTTGAGATTAGCTCAAAATCCAGAAAGTGACCTCTAAAGTATTCGAATTTTTGTTGATCTTTCGCACATAATAAGCTCTTGACTTGTTAAGAGAAATTAGAGATGACGTCAAGGAGAGTCATACGCAAAAAGAACCACTCAAAAATATCAGATAATGAAGAAGTTACAATCGTTTGAACTTGATCTTGAAAAGGTCGACTTTTGGGTCAATGCAGATGGTTTTCACTCATCTAAACCATTGACTGAGCAAACTTGCAACACGAGGTTTGAAACTTGACACGGACATCCTTGAGAATACATGAAGAACCATGAAGACCATTTGAAACTTTGGAAACTCAATTTTACTTGAGAAATACCAAACCCTAGTTTTTGATTCAATGCCTAAGAAGAGAATCTGTCTAATCAAACCCTAAGCCATTTTGAATATTTGAGAAACCCTAAGATAGCATCTTGAATGAAAAATGGGAGGGAAAATTTTGGAGTACAACAGCTTCCCCTGTTCAATCTTCTTAAACTTGAAAAGTGAGATTGGCATGTTTGTCGTTCGTAGCTTGAAAGTGGAAGATGATTGAACACTAGAGTGCTCAGAAATTTGCACCCGCTGATGCACAAAGTAATGCCTTGGATTTATTGTATCGGGAATGGGCTTATAGATTCCATTTGGAGAGTGACAGAATATTGTCGGAGATGGGCTTATAGATGCTATCCAGAAGTGACTGTTGATGGAGATTGGAAGAAGTATCAGGGTAAATCTTCGGTCGATTTATACCAAAACAACATATGTCTGTATTTGTTTTTATCTGGATAAGAATCAGAAAAATCTTAGGGTCGATTTGACTGAACCAAAGAAAATGTCTACTAGAACAGAATCAGGATAAATCATTGGTCGGTTTAAACTGAACCAACAGAAGTCTTGAAAGAAGTGTTTGTCATGTAAATAGTCGCCCCATCATGTTTCAAGAATTGATCTACAATCAGTTTGTTGGTAAACTCGTCCTGTTTCGGGAGCTCATACCATTTGTAATAAAGATAGTCACCCCTTCCTGTTTTGTGAATTGATCTTTATCTATCCAAAGAGAAAGAAAGATAGTTTCCCTGTCTTGTTTCAGGAGTTAATCTTCAATCTGCTCATGTAGATAGTTGCCCTATCTTGTTTCAAGTATTAATCTACAATCAATTATTCACAGATAGTTGTCCTGTCTTGTTTCAGGTATTAATCTGGAACCTGCTTTTTGTTGGTCGTAGAGATAGTTGCCCTAGCTTGTTTCAGGAATTAATCTTTGACCTATTTGATCAAGAAAGATAGTTTCCCCGGCTTATTTCAGGAGTTAATCTTCAATTTCTTATGTAGATAGTTTTCATGTCTTGTTTCGGGTATTAATCTACAATCAGTTATGCATAGATAGTTGTCCTGTCTTGTTTCAGGTATTAATCTGGAACCCACTTTTTGATGGTCGTAGAGATAGTTGCCCTGACTTGTTTCAGAAATTAATCTCTGACCTTTTTGAGAAATAAAGATAGTTTCCCCGTCTTTTTTCGGGAGTTAACCTTCAATTTTCTCATGTAGATAGTTGTCCTTTCTTGTTTCAGGTATTAATCTACAATCAGTTATTCACAGATAGTTGTCTTGTCTTATTTCAGGTATTAATCTTGAGCCTGCTTTTTGTTGGTCGTAGAGATAGTTTCCCCGCTTGTTTCAATAATTAATCTCTGACCTATTTGAGAAATGTTGGTGGTATTTTCCTGTTGATAACATAAGAGGTCTTTTGTTCGCCTACCATTAACTGGAAGAAGTAAATCTAATGAGAAGTGGTCTTTGACTCGCCTATCATTAACTGGAAGAAGTGAATCTATCCAGATGAGGATTGTTGATTTCTTACTATTAACTCGAAGAGGCGAATCTATCCAGAAGAGGACTTTTGTTTTGTTGATTTACTTTTCCTGCAAGGAAGAGGGTTAGTTGTATGCAGATGTGTGCATGGCTTGATGATGTTCTCAAAATAAATGAGATTATGCTGTATGCATTTGTCATGTATGTAATATGATGTATGAATGTGAAATATTGTTGAAATGTATCTTTGTCTTGGAAAATAAATCCTTGACAAATGATGGGGAGCCTTTAAATCCCGGACTACTGTTGGGGATGAAGAATATGTGTGTATCTTCAGACTTTGTTTAGGATGTTTCCGCCGGGGATTCCTGTTTTTTTTAGGAGAACTCCGGTGGGGAAGATTGGCTTTGGCTTGATAAAACTTTGTGGAGAGTGTTGATTTCTGCTTGGGAACTAGAGTTCAGAAGTTTTGGTTGTTCATTGCTCTACTGGGGATCTGAAAGTTAGTTGTTATCTGGTCGAAATCCAGGCTTGGAAACAACTTGTTTGGGATAATAAAGCTAACTGTTATCTGGTCGGAATCCATGCTTTGCAATAACTCACTGGAGATAGTGGCAAACTCTACTAGGGAAGATAAGTTTTGTTAGTGATTTGAAGAAGTTAAATGATTATCTGGTCGGGTCCAAGTTTCGTAGTAACTCGAATGGTTATCTGGTCGGGTCCAGGTTTCAGCAATTTGAACTTGAGGTTAACTGGCATCTTGGTCGGGTCCAGGTTTTAACAATTTGAACTTGAGGTTAATTGTTATCTGGCCGAGTCCAAGTAACTTAGATGAAAGGATGAAGTTAATTGCTATCTGGTCAGATTCCAGGATTCGTAACAACTTACTGAAATTAATCTGTTATCTGGTCGGATTCCAGGCTTTACAAAAAATTGAAGTTAAATTGTTATCTTGTCAGATCCAGGCTTCGTAGTAATTTGCTTTGAAAGAGATGACATTAAACTATTATCTGGTCGGGTCCAGGCTTCATAATAACTTGTTTTTGAAAGAGATGAAGTTGAACTAGTATCTGGTCGGGTCCAGGCTTCGTAGTAACTTGCTTTTAAAAGAGATGAAGTTGAACTAGCATTTGGTCAGGTCCAGGTTTCGTAGTAACTGTGCTTGGGGAAATGGAGTCAACTGTTATCTGGTTGGTTTCCAGGCTTCACAGCGACTTCGGGGATAGTAACGACTCCTTTGGGGATTGAAATGGCTTTACCGGGGGTTAAGGGGTTTCGTCCATTGATTTGTAATAGTTGGAGAAACAAACTCAGGATGGGGAGTTTGCAATTTGTTGGGGAAATAAACCCTGTTGAAGAGAATATTTGACAATCTGCAGGGGAGAAAAATTCTTTAGGTAAAAACTCTACAAGGTTTTCAACTCAGTTAAGACCAGCTCAGCTGGGGAATGTTAGAATAATTCCAAGCCTTGATTGTATCTGAGGAGATATTGAACGAGTATCAGAATGACATCCATATTAAGATCGTATCTTAATTGTATCTAAGGAGAGTCCGGAATAAATGTCAGAATAAATTTGTATTTAGATTGTATCTCCATTGTATCTAGAAGAGGCTTTTGAATAAGTATCAGAATGGATCTTTGTCTGGATCGTATCCATAATGTATCTGCAAGAGAATTTGAAATGAGTATCAGAATGAATCTGCATGTAGATTGTGTCTGAATTGTATCTAAGAAGATGCATTTGAATAAGTATCAAAATTGATCTTTGTCTGGATCGTATTCGTACTGTATCTGCAAGAGAATCTGGAATGAGTGTCAGAATGAATCTGTATGTAGATTGTGTCTGAACTGTACCTAAGAAGAAGGTAAACTGTTGACAATCTCCCTCTGTTTGGGAACTAGTGTGAGTGGGCATTCATTGGGAGAAGATCAAAATTCCTCTGTTCGCTGGTGAGTTTGACTATGTCATCGGCTGGAGGATGCCCCACTTTTGTTTAAAGATGCTTATGCACTTTCCGGGGATAGCCTTGTGACTCTGACGACTTCACTGGGGATCACCTTATGAAGGGGACTTTATGGGGATTTGTCACTGTCCATAGTAGTAAGTGTTGTAGTACTTATAGAAAATGTTTGCTTGGTCGCACATGACCCTTTATATGTGGGAGCCTGTTTTCCCCTAGAGTTAATCTGGTGCACTCCAACGTTTGAGATTTTGATCACATTTTCGGTAGCCTTGAACTTCCTATGGATCTTTTCTAAGACTATTGTGGAAGAAACCGAACACCTGATACTGACACCATCTGATAATAGCGGCACAAACAACAATTTGGCGGTATCCAAGATCTTTGGTTAAGTATCAGAATCTTCTAAGAACTGTGATAGAAGGATGATACTGACACCATCTGATACTACTAGTGCAGACAAACAATTTGGTGGTACCCAAGATCTTGGTAAAGTCTCAGAATTTTCTAAGAACTGTCATGGAAGGATCCGAAGACATGATACTGACACCATCTGATACTACTAGCACAGACAAACAAATTGGTGGTACCCAAGATCTTTGGTCAAGTCTCAGAATTTCTAGGAACTATCATGGAAGGATCCGAAGACATGATACTGACATCATCTGATACTACTAGCACCGAAAAACAATTCAGTGGTACCCAAGATCTTTGGTCAAGTCTCATAATTTTCTAAGAACTGTCATGGAAGGATCCGAAGACATGATACTGATAACATCTGACACTACTGGCACAGACAAACAAATTGGTGGCACCCAAGATCTTTGGTCAAGTCTCAGAATTTTCTAAGAACTGTCATGGAAGGATCTGAAGACATGATACTGACACCATCTGATACTACTGGCACAGACAAGCAATTTGATGGCACCGGAAGTCTTCATAATGGATTTTGTTCAATCCCATGATCAATGTAACATTGCACCTTGAGTGATTCGGATGGAGATTTTCCCCTGGTTATTCAACATTTCTTTGAGAGATTCTTTGAATCTCAACTTGACTGCCCCAGATGTGTTGGACAATGGGCATACCGTGCCCCTTGATTATGAGAGATTTTTCATTGGAAGCATCTTTCCATTTGAAGTGATTCTGTTTATTGAGAGAGATTTCGTTCACTGGATATCCATCATGCGGATTTCTCTATTGTCAAACAATTATCCATATGCAAAGAGTGGTATTTAAAGAATGCAAAGTTTATGTTTGTCTTGAGAATTTTTTTTTGAAAAAATGCACTTTTAAAGAGCAACAAAGATTTGTTAGAATATGAATTCAACTTGGGATCTACAGTAAACCTTACAGGAGTCAGGATACCTTTTGTAACAGCATACTTTCGAACCAACCTATGCTTAAATTAGGACTTTTAAAGGGTTGTAACGTGGTCTGGTTCACGGTTTAAGAAACAAAGGATAAGGCTCAAAGTTTATTTGTACCCAACCCGTTCTCCATGATGTTCTTAAGCCATATACTCAGTTAATTGCGCGATTGGATTCCAATTAAGTCTTGGAATGCTTTTTAGGTGATGGTTTGGAAACTGGAAGTTTATTTGAGAAGGCAACCGTTTTTTTTTTTTGCAACATTTTTCTGTTGTTGTAACGACCCTTTTTTTTATGACTTATTGTCCCTAATTTTGCCTGACTATTCTTATTTTGATATTACAGCCAGCGGGATGCCCTAATTTCTTTTTCATAGGTTTTGACTCAGCGGGCTTTTCTTTTAAGAAATAATGGCTGCCTATTTCACGGGGAACCATCACCGTATTTTGATTCAGCAGGATGTTTTTGTTGTGAAATGACAGCTTGTGATTGAATGCTCCTTTGGATTAATTGAGAAACTACCCTACCCCAGGTTATGATTAAAGGTTTCAGTTTGTGCAAAAAAGAAAACTCATACTTCTTAGGCTCAAAGGGTTTGACTAGGGATTATCTTCCTTATAACTCCACTGCTTAGGGTTTGAAACAACGCTTGTACATCATCAGTAAAGTCTGTTCAAAAGCATATTGTATGAGATTATGGTATTATTTTTGTCATCCTCCCTCTAAAGGCTTATAGCTTGTAACCGAGAGTTGAATATAATACAAAACGAGGTAAAAGCATAATTTCAGTATAGTGAAAACAAATGGATTAACTTAGGATAAACATATGCAATGCATTAATGAGAGAAAACAAAGTCTGACATAAAGATAAGTGTTTAAGCAAACAAGGAAATTACAATTGAAAATTCAAATGAACAAAAATTTCTCCACCTAAATTTCGTCAATTCATATGATGTGCCTTTGAAGGATGACAGAAAAACTCAAGTTGACCATCTTATGTGAATTCCAACGCCCCTTCATCGATTAGGTCTTGAATCTTATTTTACAACGCCCAACAGTGGTTAGTGTCGTGTCCAAGACTGTTGGAGTGGTACGCACACCTTTCTTCATGATTGTAACGGGGAGAAGTAGTAATGGGTTTTTGAGGAGGCTCCCTCAATGTAACCAGCTTGGCTTCCAATATATGATGCAATGCTTGAACCAAGGGCATGTTGATCTCGGCAAATTGTCTTCCTTGCTTATGTTGACCACCTTGTGGTGGTTGGAGAGGTTGTTGCTGGACTCTTGGTATAATAGACATTTTGAAGGGTGTTCTCTCGACCAAACCAACTTCTTGTCTCATCGAAGGCTGATTAATGACTCGATCTCCAATTCTAGCTATTTGTTCCATATGGGTGCATCAGTCTTGATGAAACTTGTTGACGAGGGCTCTCAGCTCTTCTTGTCCCTGAGCTAAGTTTTGGATAAGAGCCATCTGACCCACCATTTGTCCCATCATCTGGACTTTCATTGTTTCCATTTCAGTTTGTAATCGTTCCAACTGGTCGTCCCTACTATCCTCAGGATTCTTCTTGGTCATGCTCTCAATGAGGAGTGCTTTCACTTCTTCTTGTCCCTTGGATAGGTTCAGGAACAATTCTTGAAGTTGAGCATTTTGGGTCTGAAGATTTATGACAGTCTGTTCTAGAGCCAACTCTACTGAAATAAATAGTAAGCATATGAGAAACCTGTGTGGGGAAAACATGTCATGATATGGTGCATGGTATGTGGATGCAATGTTTTTAAGGATCTCGCGGGATAAACACAAAAAATGTTAGAAGTTGAATTTTGATCACAACTTTGAAGAACTTCGTATAGTTAGATGTCCTTCCATGAGAATCAAGCTCACCATGTCAAGTGGGTTATAGCCCTTGACTCTTATTACCGTGCTTTGGTCTTCGACAACATTGGTTAGAGGAGAATAAATCCTCTTTCCCCTTGATAGACGTTCAGTTCATCATGACCCTGCATCACAGGCCCTTTGAGATCCTTGAAATGGTTAGTGGAAATGATATGGTATACTGTCATGATGTTATGTACAAGTATACTGATCGGGATTATACTTATGTATCCAATGATTCGGACTGCAAGTGCACAGTCTTATCGTGTAGTTTTAAAAGATATTGAACCACAGAGACTGATGAATCGATCTACCGTCTTCTATTGTTACTTCGCAAATCTAAAGCTAATGAATATTTGATTGGGTTGTAGGGAAACTAAATACTAAATTAAGTTGGATTTTTAATAATCAATGAGCGTAATTACCAGTATGCAATAGTCGAACCTCGGGAACTAGCGACCTGTTGGGTGTCTTTATATTTTCAAAACAGCTTTCAGTAAAACTTATTTAGTTTAAAAACCCTCGTCTCACACTGTCATTTTGTTGATCTAGGCTATGCAGTTAAGTCCTAACGTACGCTTCCGCCATCCCGCAGGAGTTAAAAACACTTTTTGAAAACTAAATAAAATCTTAATTGACTTTAAAGTGCTTCCGCTGTATTTTAAGCCAATGCCTAATTACTACTGTCCAGTTAAAATATCTCAAACTTCCGCTTTGTTGACCCTAACCTCTATCTGTTTTTTACTTCCGTAACAAAACAATTTAATGATTAAAAACAGTAACTTAGGCCAGAAAAGAAAGTTTTGTAGTAAAAATAATCCCAACTAAGTTACTCGTTCCCTTGGTTGAGTGACTTTACATACCGGTATAAGAATTCTAGCCTAACATAATATCAGACCAAATCACAGAATAATTTAAGAGACAAACAAAAATAAACATAATTATATTGATTAAAAGCAATAAGAATTCGTAAACATAAACCTGGTAATAATTCTGAAGTTATAAGCACTCCTGCACAAATTGTAGGCTTTGCTTCGATCGGAGAATATATTTAACCGTACAAAGGAAATAATGCTGGAAGGAATATAGAAATAACTGGGAAAGAAAATAATGCTGAAAGAAATATTTGCTAAAAGTAAATATAAAATCTCCAAAGTTTCTGCCCAAAAAGAAGAACTCCTTCTCGTATGGTCCAAGGCTCTATTTATAAGTCTTGTGTGATCAGTTGTTCTCGAGAATGTAGGAACAACTTTTCTTCCTTTGAGAAATAATAGGGCCATTAATTTTGTCACATTCCTTGGTGCTTTGACTGAGTGGGTCAGATAATATAGGTAGCCGTTGGATTAGCTTTGAATGCGTTTCTGTCTGTTGGATACGAAGAAAGTGGGGAAAGTGGCCTTGTGACGTTCTTCACGTCCAAGTGACGATAGTCACTTGGTCATTCTCAATGCGTGACGTTCGGCATGACTCCTTGACGATCGTCAAGGTCTTCTTCATGGTGGGCCACGTGCTCACATGCTTAATGGGCTTGAGCTCATTTCTTCTCCTTTGGCCTTTTTGCTAGTTTTGCACCTTTTTTTTCTTCATTTCTTCCAAAGTGTTCAGCTTAATGCATATCTGCAAAAATAGAAGAATACCTGCATAATACCTATAAAATAATTTAATTTAAACTAAAGTATGAGAAATATTTTGTGTATATCAAGCCAGAAATAACACATATTTGTGTGTCATCAAACTTCGCCATACTTAAACTTTGCTTGTCCTCAAGCAAATGCTAAGTACGATGTTATTCTAAACATGGTCAGATGCATGGTTATGACTCGGATCAACTAATATATAGTTGCTCTGTGTTTTTGTCAGAAAATTGATGGCTCGATTCATGCTCCATTACTACGTCAATGACACTAGACAATCCCATTTTACGTAAACTAGTTACAGGTCCTATCATAGCCTACCTCGAGTATTTGTCTTGTTTTGCCCTTTTCATTCTAGCGCAATCACATTAAGCCCTTTATCTTTACATGTACATAGTAGAACAGTCGGTTAGTGGTTATTATCCTTTTAAACTTTAGAGGTTTCTGGAACAGTAATGTGGCAACCTTTTTCAATTCAATGGTTGGATGCGGGGGATCAGACCGTAATCTGACCTACCAAGTTCAGTACCAGATGCTCCTGAACCATCCATCAAATGAATTTTCAAGTTACTTTGTAAGGTTTATATCCTTTGGATTAGGCGATCGGGTAAGGATCGTCCAATTTAATTGGTGTGTTTCCTTGCAACATTTTGCTGAAATATTATATCATCCACTTATATTCATCGACTTCCTGCGTAGTTTGTGTTTAAGACGGTGCTGACTGCTAATATAAACTACTCAGGGTTACTACAAAGATTAAACTCAGGGTGTTGAAATAACAGGTACTTGAACTGATCTATCGTACTCTGGGGTTGTAGAATGTCTAGACGGTAGAAATTTCGCTTAATCTTGCCCCAATTCTTAACGATTAAAGATTTTGCAGTCTATGTACTTGTCGAGTGAGTCAAAATTTTTTTTTTATAGGGCTCAAAAAGAAAGGGGAGTCTAAAACAACACAAATTGCTTTAATAGATAACTTGATAAATTTTTTTTTATTGAATTAAAGATAACGGAAGGGAAATTACAAAGAAAAATTAAAATTACTAGGAAAAGGGAAATACTACCTCCCCCATACTTGAATCATACATTATCCTCAATGTATTGACAGAAGATGGAAAGGGGAAATGGAAACTGGATAATCATTCTTCCTCCTCTTGTCTTCGGAATCAGCCACGTGTCCTCGCTCTTTGACGTGCTTGCCCACCGTGTCTGGAAGATTCGCCTTCATCTCTCTGAGATATGATGTTATGCAAGTCGTCAACACGAAGTGTTAAGGCTCGCATATCTTCTGTCATTCCTGTGGTGAATTCCAGCATACTTTGATCATGCCTGTGAGTGCAGTCGTTTTGGTCTCTCTGCATTTTTTGCATGAGAGTCATCATCTCGATTTGGCGCGTCTCGAGGCTCTGGTAGCGTTGAGTGGACAGCTGGTTTTGCTGCATTATTGCGGCATAGATTGCGTCGATGGTGGAGGGATTATTGGCTTGTTGTGGTTGGGGCTCTTGCTACTCTAATTCTTCTTCGATTTCGTCAGCGGCAATGTTGTTGGCCTCACCTTGATTTCCTTGCTCGTTTTCTCCGGGTTCTGGGGCGTTCAGGTTGTAAATCCAGTTATCCGGATTACCCAAATTAGTACGATTGTGATTCGGCATGATCACGCTACGAACTTTTGCATTCTTAACCATTAGATAGTACCCTCCAGCTTCTCGTACTTTGATCAGGAGGCTAGCTCTACAGTTATCAATATCCATATAAACTGCTGGCAGCGGAGGTAGGAGTTGAATCCTTTCCCCCCAGTTCAGGTGAACTGCGATTGTGGTGACAATGCCTCCGATACAAAAAGGCGTAGTCCCGTCTCTTGTAACTAGGTTTTGAATGTGGGCCATCATTAAAGTAACGGGATTAAGACGGAGGTTTTGTGAAAAGGTACAGTGGAGAGCATACAATTATTTAGTGTTGACTTTATTGTTGTTTGCCCTTCCAAATACTGTGTTTTCCATAATGTGGTGTAAGAAGCGAATGTTCGGGTTGTGGATGTGAGAGGCGTAACGTGCTTCGGGATTAACATTTGGTTCACCGGTTATTCTCTCCCATAGTGTGTATGCACTTCCATTCCAATCCAATTCCGGGGGAATGCGATATTGCACATTATTCCCACGGGGAAAATGAAATATGTCGCTCAAATTTTCATGGCTGAGTGTGTACTCTCGGTTGAACATCCAAAATTGAGCGGCTCCTGTTAGGTGTGCGTCGGCATCATCACGAGTGTGATAGGCATAGGAACTTAAGAATTCCAACGTGAGAGCTTCGTAAGTTGGTGTGTTCATCGTGCTAATAAAGCTCAGGCCAACTTTGTTCAGCAAGCCTTGCATATGGGTTTGCAACCCCAATTCTTGCAAGCAGTTGTTGTTGATGAACCTCGTGGATGTTAGCCCTCGACGATGGAATTTTATGTACCTTTCCTTTTGAGTTTCACCTACTTCTCCTTTTCGGAGCACGAGATGTCGCATGTCGGGTTCGGGTTGGTTTGGTGGATTCCTTTGGGCGGCCATGATTTTGAACTTGATAGAAAAAATGTATTTGTGATACAGAGATGGAAGGTGGCTGGTAGTGATGAAACTAGGGATGGAAGAGAGGTTTATATAGATGGTTTTATTGAGTAGGAAATTTAATGAGGTTTATGAGATGATTTTGAATATGAGATGTTATGGAAGTTAAGGATGAATGGAGTAAATGGGGTAGTGGGGTTTTAAAACAAAATTTCGTGCAAGTTTCAATGTGGTTCAACAGTCACGGGAAGAGAAAACGTGGGAGACAAGCTTTGCCGCTCGTCACGCGCTCTCTGACGTTCGTCAGAGTCAAAGGGGCAATCTCTGACGTTCGTCACATGCTTCCTGACGTCCGTCGGGGTGAAGTGATGCATGCATGTCTTTGTTTGACCGCGTGCAGTGAAGCATGGTTCCATTAATTAATTAATTCATATACTTTGAGTAGTATTTTTGCAAGGGATATTTAGTGGCACATAGTAAAATTGGAAGAATGATATGGTAAATAAATAAATAATAAACAAATAAGAATAATAATTGAAATTGCATAGTATGAAATAAAAATAAATAAATATTGTGAATGAAAATAAATAAATACTTTGAAATAAAAAGATAGATATGAAATGAATAGATAAATAGATAATCTAAATTTTAGAACGGAAAGTAACAAATTATTTGAAAATATGAGTATAAAACCAAAATGAGTATTAAGAATAATAATGAACCCCCCCCCCCCCCCCATACTGAGAACAAACAGTGTCCTCACTGGGGCGACACAGAAACAAAACTATCGAGCACTAGGACCTCCTGGAGGTGGTGCAGTAGCGTGCAGATGCTGATAAATGTGATCAAACTGCTCTGTGACGACATCCATGAAATGAAAGAAGTCACGCCGAAGTGTGCTGACATTATCTTTAACGGTGGCGAGCTCTCCTCGGAGTGTAGTAACATCTGAATGCAATGTCGTGATAAAATGTGCATGATCAACCATAGGGACGTCAACAACTGCGGTAACAAGGGGAAGTGTAGGGTATTCTGATGGTGTATAGTCATGGTAACCGGTAGGTGTGGACGGGTCGCTCTCCTCCCTCTCAGGGTCATGTTCGTCTGTCTTTTCTAGGTTATATAGGCAGTTTTTCTTAGTATAAACACTTGTGTTCTCAGGGCTAGGCAATTGGAAGTAATAGACAGGGTCATTTCGGACTAGCAGCTGAAAGTGAGGTGGGTTGAGGTTACCAATTAAAGATATGTTAAAACAGAAAGGGATATCCATGGTATAGTATCTGGCGTACGGTGTAAGGCGTGACAAAGATGACTGTAGGGATAAGGCCTCGGCTATCATAGTGACTAGCCCGCCGATACAGATGGGGCCATGGGTACACTAAGCTATAACTAACATCTTGGAGATCATAAATGATGCACCAATGACTGGTCTGGACTGAAAAGCACAGTAAATAATGAATAACTCATCCCTAGAAATTGAGAGTCTATTTATAGGTTTTCCAAAAAAGGTGAAAGCTAATATGTGATGGAAATACCTAATTGCAGGGTTATGGATCTCAGTCGCATCAAGGTGGTTAGGGTCCTCAGGGTATTGGCCCGCTATGTCCCTCCAAAAGTGGTTAAGTTCAAAATTAAGGTAGTCATCCTCCTGGGTTTCCATGTAGGCATCTAAAGAACTAGGGAATCCTAGTAGCTCAGCTAGACTATGAACTGTAAACTGGTGGGTGAAACCAAATAATCTAAAGGACATTTGTCCCCTACTACGCCCTAGGCCTTTGGTGGGTTTATAAATGAGTGAGCTCAATAACTCTAAGGTGAGGCGTTGATGAGTAGGTTGAACAAGAAATATACACTCTCCCTGATGCCTAAAGATGTCAATGTGGGATCATGCATATAAGTAGTCATGCTCATCTGGCGCTGAGCCAGAATCTCATACCTCCTCTGCTGGGCTTCCGTGGCGAAGATGATAATATCCATAAATGAGTTTAGCTTGTAAGTTCCTGTGAGTCGGTACTAAAATTTGTAAAAGAAAAATGAAAATAAATAAAATATGCAGTGGGAGAAAGAAAGAAAAGGAAAAATCGGAAAGTAAAAATCAAAATGCGAAATAAAAATAAAAATATAAAGAGATTTGAAAGAAAGTAAATGAAAAACTTGTGGGTTGCCTCCTACACAACGCTTGTTTAATGTCGTTAGCTTGACAATGTTTTTAGACGTGAATTAGTTTCCTAATTCGGGTGGTAGCTCTAATAGTGTTAAGCTCGCGGTGTAGTCCTTATTTTCAATGTTGTAATAATGTTTTAGACGTTGGCCATTTACTAAGAACGGGTTTATGGATTTTCCTTTAATCTCTACGGCACCACTGGGGAAAACTTTGGTCACTTCGAATGGTCCAGACCATCGTGAACGGAGTTTCCTAGGAAAAAGTTTTAGACGAGAGTTGAATAGGAGAACTACATCTCCTTCATTGAATTCCTTCTTTGATATTCGTTTGTCGTGCCATTTTTTCGTCCTTTCCTTGTAGATCCTCGCATTTTCATATGCGTCTAATCTTAGTTCTTCTAATTCATTTATGTCGAGGATCCTTTTCTCACCTGCCGCAGTGTAGCTTAGGTTTAAAGTTTTAATTGCCCAGTAAGCTTTGTGTTCAATTTCCACTGGCAGGTGGCATGATTTACCATAGATGAGTTTAAAGGGTGTTGTACCTATTGGCGTCTTGAACTCCTTCCTGTAGGCCCATAATGCTTCAGGTAACTTAGCCGACCAATCCTTTCTTGACGTGGCAACAGTTTTTTCCAATATTTGTTTTATTTCTCGATTTGAGACTTCCACCTGCCCGCTTGTCTGGGGGTGGTATGGTGTTGCTACGCGGTGTTTCACCCCATATTTGGTTAGGAGTTTATCGAATATTCTTGATATGAAGTGGGAGCCACCATCACTTATGACTTGCTTGGGTACACCAAACCTTGGGAATATAATGGTTTTGAAGAGTTTAATCACGACTCTAGTATCGTTTGTTGGAGAAGCTATTGCTTCGATCCATTTCGAAATGTAATCTACAGCCATGAGTATATATTTGTTGCCGAATGAGGACGGAAATGGTCCCATGAAGTCTATTCCCCATACATCAAAGACTTCGACTTGTAGAATGCCAGTCTGAGGCATCTCATCGCGTCTGGATATATTTCTGGTGCGTTGGCATCGGTCGCAGTTGAGGATGGCTATGTGCACATCTTTCCACAAATTTGGCCAATAGAAGCCAGACTGCAAAATTTTGGCACATGTCTTTGATGTGTTTGCATGTCCTCTGTAAGGGGCATCATGACAATGAGAAATAATGCTTTCAATTTCGTTTTCTAGGACACATCATCGGAAAATACCATCGGCACTTCTCTTGAATAGTAAAGGTTCATCCCAAAAGTAATGTTTCAAATCGTGGAAGAATTTTTTCTTCTATTGATAAGTCATATCAGGGGGTAGGATTTTGGCCGCTAAGTAATTAGCTATGTCCGCATACCATGGTAAGGTTTGATTAGTTCGAACAGAGACCACTGTTTCGTTTATATCATTATTTATTTCGTCTTGGATTTCTTGTGAATCATGGCTAACAACTTGTGTGTCAAGTCCTAAAAACAGTTGATTTGGATTTGATTCAGGTGGTTCTTTGCTAGCATCTCCTAAGTTCATCTGAGCTAACAGACGTTCATACGGGAAGTCATTGTTAATGGGTACTTCTTCTGGTGTCAGCCTTTCCATTCGAGATAAATGGTCGGCTACTATGTTCTCGGTACCTTTCTTATCTTTAATTTCTAAATCGAACTCTTGTAGAAGCAGAATCCATCTCAATAGTCTCGGTTTCGAATCTTGCTTGGTTAAGAGATATCTAATAGCTGTGTGGTCTGTATAGATGATTATTTTTGCGCCTACTAGGTAGGAGCGAAATTTGTCTAGTGCAAAGACTACGGCTAAAAGTTCTTTTTCCGTTGTTGCATAATTCATCTGTGCAGGGTCCAAGGTTCTACTAGCATAGTATATCGCATGAAGCTTCTTATCTCTTCGTTGTCCCAGGACTGCACCTACGGCGTAATCACTTGCGTCGTACATGATTTCAAATGGAAGTCTCCAATCAGGTGGTTGCATGATTGGTGCGGATACAAGAGCTGTTTTTAATTGGTTAAATTCTTTTAGGCATTTGTCATCGAAATCGAATTCAATGTCTTTCATAAGGAGGGTGGTTAGAGGTTTTGATATTTGCGAGAAATCTTTTATGAATCGTCGGTAGAAACCGGCGTGTCCTAAGAAACTGCGTATTTCTCTTACTGTTTTAGGGGGTTGCAAGTTTTCTATGACTTCGATCTTAGCTTTATCGACTTCAATCCCCTTTTCAGACACAACGTGTCCTAGTACGATTCCTTGTTTGACCATAAAGTGGCACTTTTCCCAATTCAGGATGAGGTTAACTTTTACGCATCTCTCCAAAACTTTCTTTAAATTTATCAGACAATCTTCAAAAATCTCTCCACGTACATAGAAGTCATCCATAAAGACCTCCATGATGTTGTCTATGAAATCAGCAAAGATTGCCATCATGCATCTCTGAAATGTGGTGGGAGCATTGCATAATCCAAACGGCATTCATCGGTAGGCGAAAGTTCCATAAGGACATGTGAATGTTGTTTTCTCTTGGTCATCGGGGTGAATAGGAATTTGAAAGAATCTTGAGTAACTGTCTAGATAACAGTAATGAGAGTGCTTAGCTAATCGTTCAAGCATTTGATCAATGAACGGTAGAGGGAAATGGTCCTTGCGAGTGGCCTTGTTTAGCTTCCTATAGTCAATACACATTCTAGCTCTGCTTATAGTTCGTTCCGCTACAGCTTCGCCTGCTTTGTTTGTTGTTACTGTTATACCACCTTTCTTTGGTACACAATGGACTGGGCTTACCCATTGACTATCGGAGATTGAGTATATGATTCTTGCGTTCAGAAGTTTTTTAACTTCATCTTTAACTACGGTGCTCCATATTGGGTTAATTCTCCGTTGATGTTCTCTAGAAGGTTTGCAGTCATTTTCCAGCATAATACGATGCATGCAAATGGAAGGACTTATTCCTTTAAGATCTGTAATGTTGTATCCCAAGGCGGATGGATACTTTCTTAAGACTTGTAATAATTTGTCTATTTCTTGTTGTCCTAAGCCCGTGTTGACAATTACATGTCGTTTTAACTCGGTGTCAAGGAATTCATATCTGAGGGTCTTAGGTAATGGCTTAATATCCAATGCTGGTTTTCTTGGACAAGGCATGTGATCGGGTGTCAGAGCTAAGCATTCACTCAGATTGACGTCTCGGTATTCAGGACACCATTTGTTATCTTCGAATATAAGAGGTGTGGGAATCTTCATGGTTTCATAACAAGGTATCGGTTCCCATTCAATTTCTCTTACGCATTCGTCCATGATGTCTACCAGATAACATGTGTCATCTATGGCAGGCACTTGTAAGAATTGTGTCAGAATAAATTCGACTTTCTCTTCACCTACTTCAAAGGTTAGTTTGCCCTTTTTTACATCTATGATAGCTCCAACGGTGGATAAGAATGGTCTTCCTAAGATGATAGGTGTGCTTTCGTCTTCTCTAATATCCATGATTATGAAATCTGTAGGGATGTAAAATTGGCCTATCCGTACAGGAACGTTTTCTAAGATTCCTACTGGGTATTTGACGGAGCGATCCGCCAATTGAACGGACATCTTTGTTGGTCTTAGTTCATCCATTTCCAGTTTTTTGCATATGGATAAAGGCATAACGCTAATACTAGCTCCTAAATCACATAGGGCTTTGTCTATGACAAACTTACCTATATGGCATGGTATAGAGAAGCTTCCAGGGTCTTTCAGCTTAGGAGGCATCTTGTTTTGGATAATTGCGCTACATTCTACTGTAAGCGTGACTGTTTCGTTATCTTCTAGCTTTTTCTTGTTGGATAAGATTTCCTTGAGGAATTTGGCATAGGAGGGCATTTGAGTTATGGCTTCTGTGAAAGGGATTGTTATATAAGTTATTTCAGAAGTTCTACGAATTTTTTAAATTTCCCTACATTCTTAGGTTTGGCTAATCTACCAGGAAATGGGATCTGGGGTTTATAAGGCGGCGGAGGCACATAAGGTTTTTCTTTCTATTTTTCTTTGGCCTCTCCTCCTTTATCTTCTTCGTCTTCCTCTGGTTTCTGATGTGGCGATTGACCTAATGTGTCTAACGGTATCTTAACTGCAAGTGCACAGTCTATCGTGGTAGTAATAAAAAGATGTCGAACCCACAGGGACTTCGTAATCACTCTAGTGTTATAAAACAGGTTAGTTTAGCTAAGGCGGAAATTGTCACGTTTGGTTTTTAGAAGTTTAAAACTAAAGGAGAAACTAAATTCAATTAAAAGAATTATAATATTAAAGTGGTCGGAGCGTAATGTTTTGAACCTATGCGAATTAAATTGTACCTAAGCATATAAAAATATTTAACTTAAATTGTTCTGTAGTACTTATCAGTTTAAAAACCCTCGATTCACACTCTCGTGGTCTTACCTCGGATCATACTCCTAAAGCCAAATGTTTGCTCTCGCTAGCCCATAAGTGTTTAGAAAGCATCTTTTTGAAAACTAAATAAATCTAATTCGTTTTAAAGCGCTCTCGCTGTATTTAAATCGAATGCCTAACTTTAGCTATCCGGTTAAAACCTCACACTCTCGTGGTCTTGATTTCTCCCTATTTTACTTTCCTTACTCTCATAACAAAAAGCTTAATTTTTAATTATAAAAAGTCACGTCCAGAAATTAAGTTAATTAAGGTTTTAGCTTAGAAATACATTAATTCATTCGGTTATTTCATCACGCCCCGACTACGGGTATTTAGCTACTCATAATGCTCGGAATTAAAATGCAGGAAATAAAATCAGAAAACAATAATACATGCATTATAAATAAAGAACAGAAATTTAACATAAATAAATTGCAATTATATTGAATACAATAAAAAAACCTGAAAAGCAATAATATCCTAGATCCTTCTTCCACAAGCCGGCAAGATTGGAACGTCGGAATGAAAATTAAATAAACAAAATGCGAAAATAGAATCGGGTTTTAAATCGGCAGAGCCTCCGCAAGAATTTTCTGAACTGAACTCTCTGTCTTCTTCTTTGAAGTCCAAGCTATTTATAGAGAATGAATATAGTTGGAATTATATTTCACGTTGCTAGATTCTTGGTTTGCTGAGAAAAATAAGGAGAAGGTGGTCTTGGAAGTTGGAGAAAAATAAGGCACACATGCATGCTTCGTTATTGACCATGTCCCGCACGTTCAAAACAACTAATAATATGGTTGTTACGGTCGTGGATGGTGCGTTACGTGCAGATTCCATGAAATAGCGCGTTACGGTCGTGGCCAATGCATGACGGTCGTAACACGCTTCTGAAGTGTCTTACGGTCGTGGCAAGGGTGTGACGACCGTAATAGCAGCAAATCTTGGATTTTTGACAGATTTATCTCTTCTCTTCTGGTCTTGGCCGCGATCTTATACATTTCATGTTTCTTTCTAGTTTGAGCTAAGATATGTTGTACCTGCATAAAATCATACAAAACTCGGAGTATTCGGGAGTTAATCGGGTCAGTATGATATAAAGCGGTTTAATTTCATGGTAAACATATGATACGATTTCTCGTTATCAAATCCTCCCATACTTAAACCTTTGCTTGTCCTCAAGTAAATAATCGTAAAAATCGGACAAGTGTTCGTCAGGCGCACATGCACGACATACCTTTTATTTTCGAGATAAAACACATGAAACCAATCGTCAGTCGGCCGGTACTTGAGTAAAACGTCAGTGATACATCAATGACACAATTGAGTCGCATATTTCCACTTTAACAAACCGCTTAATCGTTTCGTCACATTTCAACCTCGATCCTCTCGTGCTTTTTCGCCCGGTTTCGTTCTGGCGCAATCACATTAAGCCCTTTGTCTTTGCACGCACGTAGTGGAGTAGCCGGTTAGTGACTTTGATCCTATTTTTGTCACGGGGTCTGGTACACGGATGTGGTTACCCTATATTTTTCCAAATCGGGGGTTGCGGGGGATCGAGCCGTAGCACGCCCTACCAAGTTCAGAACCAGATACCTCTGAACCAACCAACAATGGACTTCTTCTCTTATACTTATGTCTCGTATGCGATCTTTGTCTTTTGGCACAAGATTTTCTTTGCTTAGCATCGAGATGAGAAGGGTGTTTCATTGATTAGGCATCAAACACTTATATTCATCGGCTCCCCACGTGGTTTGTGTCCAGACAGTGCTGACTGCTAGTATAAACTACTAGGGGTTACTTCAGAACTTAAAAATCGAGGTGTACGTATAACGTTTCGTTTAGACGGGTTGCCTAAGCAGGATGTTTGCGGTGTCATAATCGTATTGATTTTGTTTACTCGTTCTCGTCTTCCTAACTAGGTTTCCGTTTAAGGTAGGTATGTCGAGCTATGCGAACAGAGAATGTTTTGGTATGGCTTATAATACGGGGAAAACTTGAAAAACTTGAAAATATCATAGAATTACCATAAAATTACTAGAATTTGCAACATGAAGAAAATGCGGAATGAAAAGCATAGTGCCTCTCCCACACCATATCAGACATTGTCTCAATGTCATGATATATGGTAGGAAGGATTACAAATAGAAAAACTGTACGGAAAGGGAAATGAATGTAATACAGAAACAAAAACAAAAGAAAACTACTGGTGGCCTCTGCCTCTGCTTCGGGTGCGGGAGCGTCGGGTAGGTGTGGCCTCAAGGTCGGTATCATGCGAGCCAAGAGCGGTTACGTCCATCCGTAAGGCATTAAGCTCAGAGAAAACCTTGTCCAGCTTCTCGTTGACGTTGTGCTGGCTGCGCATAATTTGGACGTTCTGTGCATGTAGAGTGTCATATTGCTCCTGATGCTTCCTTTCAAGAGCTACAACCATCTGATTTTGCTGATGGAGGGATCTGAGGATGTCCTCCATAGTGAAAGGAGGTGGTGTAGAAGAGGACTCAGGAATGTCGGGAGCAGGTGCTTCGCGGTCCAATTCCTCCTGGATCTCGTCAGTTGGAGCATCCGGCTGGTCATCATGCACAGGAGCATGGCCGTCAGGGGCATCAAATAGCCAATTGGCTCGGTTATGCGGATCGATACGGTCCCTGCAAGGCAGAACAATGTTAGAATAAACAATGTTACAGATCAAAAAAGGAAATAAAGCGCGAAAAGAAATTAAATCGGGACGTCCTTAGGGTTTTGACCCTTTTTTGAGAAAATATGAGTTTTGGTCCTTTTTTGCAATTAATTAAAATATTAACCCTAAACTAATTAATTAATTAATTATTTAAAAGAAAAAATGTTTTTTGTGTTTTTTATGTTTTTAATGAAAATAAAAAGAAAAGGTCAAAGGTTAGTAAAAAAAAAACCTAAGTCTAATTTATTTTATTTATTGTAAAAAGAAAATTAAAATTAAACCTAATTTAAAAAGACTAAATTAATTAATGTTAGTGTTTATTTACAAAATAATTAATAGTGAAATTAGTAATAAATAATAATAATAAGAAAATAATGTTTTATGAATTAATTATGAAAATAATTGTTTGTTAGTTAATAATGATGATAATAATAATTATAATTGAAAGAAAATAAAAGAAAGAAACTAAAAGAGAAAAATAGAAACCAGGGGGTGCAGGCCTTTTTTGGAGGTGTTGATTGCAGTTTATGGCCCACTAAGCTCAGGCCTGCGTTGACTTTGCTAATCCTCCATAGCGCTTATTGACTGGGAGCATGGTGCTCATCCATCCCATAGCCATTGGATTGAGGATTGTAGACACATGGCATGATGTAGCTGGGAGCACATGGTAGAGCCTTTCAGGAAGCCTGCATGTGAATATAGAAGAAAAAATAGAATAAAGATTTGGGGGACCTGGGAATCGAACCCAGGTCCCAATGGTTAATAGCCACATCACTTTCCACTACGCCATATGCCTGTATTTGATTATATAATGATTATTGAAAATTATATATACAAACAATCACGTGTGCTGTACAAACCAAATCGCGCGCATATATTTGAATTAACCAATAGCCTGCCACCAGCTCATCATCTTCTCCATTTACCTTAAACAAAATAAAGAGATAGCGGGGGTTTTTAACCCCCACAAACTGAAAAAAGGAAAAATAGTGATTAGCTTTGCAGGTTATATAAATAGGGCGCGATAGTCTTGTTCAATTCGTATTGATCTCCTGAGTTCAGCCATGGGCGTCATGAAGGATAATTTTTCCTGTATAGCAAAGCCCTATTTTGAAAGCTTCGAAACCCTAAATCTCATCAATGGCAAATTCTGTTTCAAGGCGTTTCAATGCAATTAATTTATGCCAAAAGATTCCTGTGGATGCAAGCAACTCAAAACGCACAAAAAATCACAGTAAAGATGCATGAATTATGAGTTTCGATTTTGACAAAGTTAGGCAAACCGTGAATCTGTTAGAGGCGATTTCTTGAGGTTAAACACTTGGTTTTGATTGCAAATTGTTTCTGAGTATGCTAGCAACGTGTTTGAATCCTTAAATCGCCTTGAGAAGGCCTGGAAGTGAGAATACAGTTTTGACTTTGTTCTTGATTTTTTCAATATGGCATATGGTTTTCTGTAGCAGCTTGCCCGTTTTCAGCATTAGGGTTAGCTTTAGTATTTATGTTGGAAGGGAATTAGGGTACAAACTTGGTCAAAGATCCATGGAATAAAGTTTTCAATATTTGATTTTCAATCAAATATTTTTCAATCTTTTTGATTGAAAAACCTTGCCAAATTGGGTGATTCTTGTCTCTTTGATGGATGTACGAAATTGCCAGCTTGCCCTGAGCCTATTTGCCTCATGAAAAGATTTGAAACCATATCTTCATATTTTCCTACATTTAAAATCAATTAAATGAATTATATTAATAAAAATTCAATTAATTAATTAAAAATAAGAAAATAAATCAATTTGAGCTCAATGGGTCGTGCATATGCTTTGGGTAAAGGTTCAAGAAGAAATTTGAGGCCCATTAGCAAAAACAAGGTGTTTTAGGCAAAGTTGACTTTTGCAAATTCCCAAAAATTTCCCAACTTCTTCAATGCATATCTTGCTCCATTTTGATCATATGAACATTTTCTTGGACATTTTGGAAATTTCTTGAAGTCCTCTAACCAATTCCTTTGGTCCCATGTCATTTGGATTTACCAATCTCAAGTTATGGTCTTTGACTTAAAGTGCATTTTTGTTGACTTTTGAACTTGACCTATAATGTAGAAATTGATAACTTTTTGTGAGAGCATTTCTTGGACTTGGAGTGTGAAGATGAGTTGTAGGAAATGTCATCCTCTTCAAAATGAGAATTGGATGGGATTTTTCTGATGAACCATGGAAAAGTTATGCTTTGGTCAAGTTACAGTTGACTTTTCAGTTGTCCAAAAATAGAAACTTTTTGCATCTTTGATGATTTTTGAGCCATTCTTATGGAATCATGATCAATACTTGATCAAATTATGATTGTGGCTTCAAAATGAAATGTTGACCAAAAATTCTGACTTTTAACTACAAAATGACCATTTTACCCCTGTAGTTGATTGTGAACCAAATAGGGCTTTTGACTGTGCAACTTGATGCTGTGAACCTTGCAACTTGGCATATAGATGCTTGGAAATGTACATAGGCATATGAGACTTGATTGGACCCTTGAAAACATCAAATTCCTTGCAAGAACCAAAACCCTAATTTTGACTGCCTTAGGAGGCAATTGGACTGTGCAACCCTTGAGGAATCTTGAAGCATTTGAAGATTGATCTTGACAAATCTTGAAGAATATGGGAGGGAAAATTTTGGGGTACAACAGTTGCCCCTGTTCAATCTTCTTAGACCTGAGGATGTAGATTGGCTTGCGTGCCTTTCGTGATCCGAAGGTGGAAGATGATTGAACACTAAAGTGCCCAGAAATTTGCACTCGCATAGTGGAATATCAGCAATGTGATGGCGGGAATGGGCTTACGGATGCCATTTGGAAAGATGATGGATAGGAGGATGGGCTTATAGATGCCATCTGGAGATGTGACAGAACCTTGTCGGGAATGGGCTTATAGATGCCATTTGGAAATGTAAGGGATAGTTGAATCTGAATAAGAAATAGAATAGCTTCCGTGTCTGGAGCATATCTAGTCTATATCTAATTGCTGACGTCTGAACGAGTAGTAGAATGACGGCCGTGTCTGGGGTATATCCATACTGTATCTGAATGAGTGACAGAATGTCATCCGAATCTGGATCGTATCTGGACTGTCTTTTGAATGAATCTGGACTAAATAATAGAATAGCATCCGGGTCTGGAGCATCTCTAAGTTGTCTTTAGAAGTTGGAATCTGAATAAGCAATAAAATAGCGTCCGGGTCAGGAGCATCTCTGAGCTATCTCTGGAATAAACAATAGAATAGTGTCTGTGGTTGGAGCATCTCTAAGTTATCAGAAAGGAAACCTGGAATAAGTATCAAAATGTCGCCATGCCTGGGTCGCAACTGAACTATATCTAGAAGGAATCTCTGAATAAGTGATAGAATAGCATCCGGATCTGGAGCATCTCTAGGCCATCTCTGAAAAGCAACTCTGAATAAGCAACAGAATAGCATCCGGTTCTGGAGCATATCTGAACTATCTCTGAGAAGAAACTTTGAATAAGCAAAAGAATAGCATCCATATCTGGAGCATTTCCAAGCCATTTATGGGAAGAAACTCTGAATAAGCGATAGAATAGCATCCGGGTCCAGAGCATCTCTAAGCCATCTCTGAGGAGAAACTTTGAATAAGCAATAGAATATCATCCGCGTCGGGAGCATCTCTAAGCTATCTCTGAAAGGGAATCTGGAATAAGTATCAGAATGTAGCCATGTCTGGATCGCATCTGAACCATCTCTAGAAGGGAATCTGGAATAAGTAATAGAATAGCATCCGTGTCCGGAGCATCTCTAAGCTATCTCTAGAAGGAAGTATGAATAAGCAATAGAATAACATTCGCGTCAAGAGCATCTCTAAGCCATTTCTGAGAAGAAAATCTGAATAAGCAAAAGAACAGCATCCATATCTGGAGAATTTCCCAGCTATATCTGAAAGGAAACTCTTGAATAAGCAAAAGAATAGCATCCATATCAGGAGCATTTCCAAGCTATCTCTGAAGAGAAAATCTGAATAAGCAAAAGAACAGCATCCATATCTGGAGCATTTCCAAGCTATCTCTGAGAAGAAACTTTGAATAAGCGACAGAATAGCATCCGGGTCCGGAGCATCTCTAAGCTATCTCTAAAGAGAAAATCTGAATAAGCAAAAGAACAACATCCGTATCTGGAGCATTTCCCAGCTATCTCTTTAATCTCTTTAATATAGATATGCCCTGGCTAGATACAGGTATCGAATCTACAATCAATCGCTCACAGATATGCCCTGGCTAGATACAGGTATCGAATCTGGAACTGCGACAGTTGATAGTAATCATCTTTGGGTTGTCTTTTTTCCTGAAAAGGTAAAACATCAGTTGTATGCAATGTCATGATGCATGAACTGCATGATTTTAAGATGTTCTCAAAAATAAATGAGATTTGTGTTGTATGATGCGTATGCATGCTATAATGTATGAAGATGTGATGTTTATGAATGTATTTTCGTCTAGGGAAATAAATCCTTGACGGATGCCGGGAAGTTTGTTGAATCCTGGGCTGATGTTGAAGAATAGAGTTCTTCATTTCCGCTGGGGATGATGACTGCAAGAATAAACCTGGTAGGAGAAGATGACTCTGTTGGGGAATAAACTTGTTGAAGAGATTACTCTGCGGGGAATTACTCTGTGGGAAGAGATACTTTGCTGAGATTTTGATGATAACTCCGCTGGGGATACCGTTGATGAGTTATGTTGGGGAATTTGATGAACTCCGCTGGGGGTAGGAAGAATTTCGCCGAGGACGATCTTTCCGTGGTAATTAGCTGAGGATAACCCAGTTATAAGCTCTGGTGAGGAATAACCTTTGAACGAAGCCGGGAAGATGCGTTCGTACTCTGCAGGTGATAAGCTTCCAGAATCTACTGGGGATAAGCTTCCAGAATCTATTGGGGATAAGCTTCCAGAATCTACTGGGGATAAGCTTCCAGAATCTACTGGGGAGGATGGTTCAACTCTCCTGGGGAAACTTTTGAACTGTATTGGGGAGGTGGCTCCACTGGGGGTCTGGTATTCCGCCGGGGAACAATCTTATATTAAGACTGCCGGGGATGCTTGCTTAGGAACATTTGTATACTCCGCTGGAGAATGTTGAGGTCTTCTAGGGATACCCAACTTCCTTAAGGCTGACAGTAGACTAACTCTGCTTGGGGAGAGTATCGCTGACTTGCTAGAGATATTGTGCCTTTTCGGGGCTGATGGGAGACCAATTCTGCTCGGGAGAGTATTGCTGATTCTGGTCTTACCCTGCGGGGAGTGGAGGTATCTTGGTTACGTTCTTCAGCCGAACCTACCTTGGTACCTTGGTGGACAGATCGATTGTACAGTTCGGACAATCCTTATTGCCCCAGTTTTTTGTGGGAGAAGGTACCTATGGAGGTGTTTGACAACTGCCGATTGACAAATCTTCTTATGGTAGGCAAGTGACGAGATTACGGGACATAGTCGTACGCTTTGATCCCTAACTTTTTCCTGGACCGCCCTTTCGGGTTTTCAGTCCACCGGGATACCCTTTTTTTCCCAAGCCGCCTTTTCAGGTTTTCGACTTGTCGGGTGTACAGATTTTTTCATTTCATCCCTTATTTTTGTCCGAACCCTTTTGGTTCGCCGGGAAGCCCTTATTTTTGCCTAGGTGTGTCAACCTAGCGGGTCTTTGATTATGCGCAATATTTTTTCGACTATGTCCATGCTCTCAGGATGTAGGGAGGTGCCCCTGTTGTTAGTGTGGAGTTGACAGACTACCAGAAGATCTTTGTTTGATCGTGCCAGATTCGTCGCTGGAATTCATGTCCACTGCCCCGGTTGATTCAGGCGGAGATTTGCCCCTGGCTGTTTGGCATTTGAGAGATTCTCTGAATCTTGACTTGACTGCCCCAGATGACGGACAATGATCACGTCTGCCCCTTGGTTAGAAGTACTTTTGTTCACTTAGATATTCTTCGTGCGAATTTCTCTGCTGTTCGAACAAATAATCATATGCAAACAATATCATATCAAGAATGCAAAGCCTATGTCTGTTTTGAAGTTTTTTGAAAATGCATTTTTCAGTAAAACAAGCAAATTTTGTAAAAATGTGATGTCAACTCAGTATTTCACAACAAGCCTTAAGGAGTCAGGATACCTTTGGTAACAGTATGCTTTCGAACTAACCCATGCTTCAGCTAGGACTTTTAAGGGTTGTAGCGTGGCCTGGTTCACGGTTTAAGAAACAAAGGATAAGGCTCAAAATGTATTTGTACCCACCCGCTCTTCGTGATGTTCTTCAAACCTAAACTCAGCTAATCGTGCATTAGACCTTGTTTGAGTCTTTGCTTTGATATACCAGTGATGGTTCGGATATTGACAGTTTATTTTGAATAGGCAGTCATTCCTTTTTTGGTTGAGGGTTTGTAGGACCTCTTTCTTTTTTGATTTTGTTATCCCTGTTTTTTACCTGAACTGTTTCTTTTTGTATTTACAGTCCGCGGGATGCCCTAGTTTTGTAAGTCTCCTTCATAGGTTTTGACTTATCGGGCTTTTAGTTTGAGAGATAAGGATTGCCCGTATTTATGATTATTCAGAACCATCACTATCTTTTGTTTTGGAAGGACTCCTTTGATGTTGTTCATTATGCACTTGGATCAGCTGAGAGAACTAGCCTGCCCCAGGTTATGATTAAGGGTTTTAATTTTTTTTTGTGAAAAGAAAAACTCCTACTTCTTTGGCTCGAAGGGGTTGACGAGGGATTATCTTCCTTATAACTCCAGTGTTTAGGAATTGAAACAATGCCTGTACCTCATCAGCGGGGTCTGTTCAAAAGCATACTGTAAAGATCGCGGTATCATTTTCGTCATCCTCCCTCAAGAGGCTTTGAATTATTAACCGAGAGTTGATCATCACAGAAAAATGAAGGCAATTTTGAATATAATGAATACAAATAGATTAATTCAAACAGACATATGCGATGCATTTAATGGAATAAACAAGTTTGCTATGACATTAATTGTTTGTATAAGCAAAGAAAAATACAACTTGGAAATTCGAATAAAACAAAAGCCTTCAATGATTTGGCAAAGGAGCAATGATTATGTTTGGAGTCTCTGGTGCTTCAAACTGGACTTCCTTGGCATCGATCATGTCTTGGACCTTGTTCTTCAGAGCCCAACAGTTATCCGTAGTATGCCCCGGGCTATCAGAATGGTATGCACACCTTTCGTTGGGATGATAGTTAGGAGCAGAAGTGTTTGGATTCCGGAGAGGAGCCCTTAAGGTAATCAGCCCTGCCTTTAACATTTGCTGTAGCGCTTGATCCAGTGATATGTTGATCTTAGTGAACTGTCGTTTGGGTGCGACCTCGTTACGTTGCTGCCCCTGTCTTTGCTAAGCAGGCATAGGATTGGAGATCTGGATTGCCCCTACATGCTGATCATGACGGCTCTTTTTACCATGCACAGCGTTGGACTCTTTTTTCCCAGTGTAAGGCTTTTTGTGAGTATCAAAAGGTGTGGCCTCTTGAATCTTCCCAGCCTTGATACCAGCTTCAATTCTTTCCCTAGTCAAGATCAAATCTGTAAACCCAGCAGAAGAATTCCCAATCAGATGGTGGAAGAAAGGACCAGACATGGTCCCCAAGAACATGTCAATGAGTTCCCGGTCAGTCAGAGGTGGTTGCACCCTTCCAGCAAGGTCTCTCCACTTTTGAGCATATTCCTTGAATCCTTCACCCGTCCCTAGTGACATACCCTTGAGCTGGGTACGCATAGGAGCGAGGTCGGAATTGTACTGATACTGCTTATAAAACGCAGTAGCCAAGTCCTCCCAGTTTCGAATACTGGTTCCATCCAGCTGATAGAACCATTCGAGTTGAGCCCCTGAAAGGCTGTCCTGGAAGAAATGGATCCATAGGTTCTTGTCTGCAGTGTAAGGTTGGATCTTCCTTACATAAGAACGGAGGTGTAGTTTAGGACAGGATGCCCCATCGTATTTTGCAAAAGCAGGTGCTTTGAATTTGTGAGGGATCACCACCCCAGAGGATAAACCTAGATCTTCAAAATCCAGACCGGGTACCTTTTGTATCTCCATAGCACTTAGCGGTCTTCTAGCTGTTTGTACCTGTCCTCAGCTGGAGGGTACTGTTCATCATTGTAATTTGTCTCATTGTCGGAGACCACGGGACTAGGAACCCTTCTCTCTTAGGGACTGTCTTTGCCCACAGATGAAGTAGTCAGCTCAGCCTCATTTGGTAATCCATTCCCAGATCTGCGTCTAGGGTTGAACAAAACAGTCCTCTTCTTCTTCTTCTCTTTCAGAAGCAGAGTCTTCAAATCCTGTTGGCCCTGGGCTAGGCTCATAACCATCTCTTGGAACTGGGCATTCTGGGCCTGGAGGGCCTTGATAGCTTGTTCATTGGATGATTCAGGATTCATGATGATTGCTGAAATAAACAGTGAAGAAGGTAAGTGACCTGTAAAAAGGGTACCTGTAATGCAATGATGTGTATGTATGCATGCAATGTTTTCAAGGACCTCGCGGGGTAAACAAGAAAATTGTTAGAATTTGAATTTGGTAGCTTGATTGAAGGAACTTCATGTTGTTGAGAGTCCTTCTTCAAGAGTCAAAGCTCACCATGTCCAGTGGGTCATAGCCCCTGACTCAAGTTACCACATTTTGATCTCCAAACAACCTTGGCTAGAGGAAAATAAATCCCCTTTTGCCCCTTTCTAGGCATTTTGACTCATCAGGACCTGCATCACAAACCCTTGAGATCCTTGAAATGGATTAGTTCTTATGTAGGATGTATGTAATGGTATGATGGTATGATGTTATGCTATGCATGGAGTGAACCCTATTATAAGCCCAGATTAAGGACTGTAAACAAAACCTGCAAGGAACTCGTGTTGTTAGATGCAAGTAGTCAAGTTTGAAGGCACACAAGTCACACAGAGAGCCCTTAGAGTTTAGGCCAGCATGAAGTTTAGGTACTACCCTCTTTCAGTTTCGTTGGTTAAGACCTGTCCTAGAAAATAGTAACCGGGTTCTAGAGGATCTCAATATCATCGACTACCCTCAATCGGTCATAACTCCAGCGTCGCAATCTTTTCTTGCGGCCAGAACCATCGCGAGAGTTTAGCCTCAATGAGTGTAGCATACTGCTACTGTTCTATGGCCAAGTTGGGTCAATTTAGGGTTCTAAGGTCGGTTGGTGCTTAATGACTCCTCAGAAGACCCATATTCTCCTCGTTCCAACACAAGGGATATCGGTACAGACCAAGGTGTCACACCAATGTAGCTACTGCTTCACCCGTGTCGGTCTACGCCGGACAGGTCCCTCACAACTTATGCTACCTAAAGGGTATTCCCCAGATCCGGGTTAGGATCTATGAAACTCCGATGCAAGCCCACAAAGATAAAAGCAATCAAGACATACAATTGAAAACATAAGAGTGGTCTAATCCTAAGGTACACCTCACTTATTAAGTTTCCCCAGCAGAGTCGCCAGTTCTGTGATCGGTGGAAATAGAACTGACTGTTTTTTAAGCTGGTTCGCGAAATGTCGCGGTAAGCAAGAGTCGCCACCGTCTTTTATGTTCTCCAACATGGAAAGGACAAAAGCACAGCAAAATTCCTTTTTCGAGATGTCTCTCGGTTCGGGAGGTAGATTTATAGAAAGGGAAGGTGTTAGCACCCTTTCTATCCGTGGTTATCCACGGGCTCTTAGGTACTTGCTCTTATGTTTTCAAAATTTGTTTTCTTTTCAAGTGTTTGTGGGTTTTGAAAAAGTTTCGTTTGAAAATTTTCTAAGTAACTCTTGTATTTGTCCTCAAGAGTGTATGAAAAATTCGTTTGAAAACCTTTTGAAAGTGTAAGTGTGAAAAAATGTTTTTGTTTGTTTGAAAGAGCAAGTACCCATGAGAAATCTACCTACTCTAAGGAATTAGGCTGTGTAAGAGTCCTTTAGATAGTACTATCCCACCATTGAGAGGTAGGTAGCACCATCGTTGGAGTTGTTCGGGTCAATTCGATTATAGGGACAATGTGGTCACCGAAGCAATAGTAGGACACCTTAGAAGTAACCCTAATGTCCTAGATCCTTTTTATCCGAGGCAACCGTTTCGAGGCAACTGGATCTTAGATAGGAGGGCGACCTCTAAAACACCCTATACTTGACGACCACGTTCGAGGCAACTAGTGAGGCGTACCCTAGGAGTGGCATGTGCTTGTGTGTTGTTTTCAGTTTATGTTTATCTTGAACATGTATCATGGTGATCTACGAGTTGTTTTTAATTTTCATCCAAGTCTTTCATGCATATTAACAGTTAAGAGTGCGGAAAATAAAGTGCGGAAATATGAATCTACGCTATTACAAGGCACGGGTCTATACATCGCCAAAAATAAAAACCCGTTTTGGTAAATAAGTGCGAGAAATTAAATAAAGCAATAAAGCCTAATTAACTATTACATCCTCTGAGCAGATACATCAAAAAAGGAAATAAAGCGCGAAAAGAAATTAAATCGGGACGTCCTTAGGGTTTTGACCCTTTTTTGAGAAAATATGAGTTTTGGTCCTTTTTTGCAATTAATTAAAATATTAACCCTAAACTAATTAATTAATTAATTATTTAAAAGAAAAAATGTTTTTTGTGTTTTTTATATTTTTAATGAAAATAAAAAGAAAAGGTCAAAGGTTAGTAAAAAAAACCTAAGTCTAATTTATTTTATTTATTGTAAAAAGAAAATTAAAATTAAACCTAATTTAAAAAGACTAAATTAATTAATGTTAGTGTTTATTTACAAAATAATTAATAGTGAAATTAGTAATAAATAATAATAATAAGAAAATAATGTTTTATGAATTAATTATGAAAATAATTGTTTGTTAGTTAATAATGATGATAATAATAATTATAATTGAAAGAAAATAAAAGAAAGAAACTAAAAGAGAAAAATAGAAACCAGGGGGTGCAGGCCTTTTTTGGAGGTGTTGATTGCAGTTTATGGCCCACTAAGCTCAGGCCTGCGTTGACTTTGTTAATCCTCCATAGCGCTTGTTGACTGGGAGCATGGTGCTCATCCATCCCATAGCCATTGGATTGAGGATTGTGGACACATGGCATGATGTAACTGGGAGCGCATGGTAGAGCCTTTCAGGAAGCCTGCATGTGAATATAGAAGAAAAAATAGAAATAAAGATTTGGGGGACCTGGGAATCGAACCCAGGTCCCAATGGTTAATAGCCACATCACTTTCCACTACGCCATATGCCTGTATTTGATTATATAATGATTATTGAAAATAATATATACAAACAATCACGTGTGCTGTACAAACCAAATCGCGCGCGTATATTTGAATTAACCAATAGCCTGCCACCAACTCATCATCTTCTCCATTTACCTGAAACAAAATAAAGAGATAGCGGGGGTTTTTAACCCCCACAAACTGAAAAAAGGAAAAATAGCGATTAGCTTTGCAGGTTATATAAATAGGGCGCGATAGTCTTGTTCAATTCGTATTGATCTCCTGAGTTCAACCATGGGCGTCATGAAGGCTAATTTTTCCTGTACAGCAAAGCCCTATTTTGAAAGCTTCGAAACCCTAAATCTCATCAATGGCAAATTCTGTTTCAAGGCGTTTCAATGCAATTAATTTATGCCAAAAGATTCCTGTGGATGCAAGCAACTCAAAACGCACAAAAAATCACAGTAAAGATGCATGAATTATGAGTTTCGATTTTGACAAAGTTAGGCAAACCGTGAATCTGTTAGAGGCGATTTCTTGAGGTTAAACACTTGGTTTTGATTGCAAATTGTTTCTGAGTATGCTAGCAACGTGTTTGAATCCTTAAATCGCCTTGAGAAGGCCTGGAAGTGAGAATACAGTTTTGACTTTGTTCTTGATTTTTTCAATATGGCATATGGTTTTCTGTAGCAGCTTGCCCGTTTTCAGCATTAGGGTTAGCTTTAGTATTTATGTTGGAAGGGAATTAGGGTACAAACTTGGTCAAAGATCCATGGAATAAAGTTTTCAATATTTGATTTTCAATCAAATATTTTTCAATCTTTTTGATTGAAAAACCTTTCCAAATTGGGTGATTCTTGTCTCTTTGATGGATGCACGAAATTTCCAGCTTGCCCTGAGCCTATTTGCCTCATGAAAAGATTTGAAAACCATATCTTCATATTTTCCTACATTTAAAATCAATTAAATGAATTAATATTAATAAAAATTCAATTAATTAATTAAAAATAAGAAAATAAATCAATTTGATCTCAATGGGTCGTGCATATGCTTTGGGTAAAGGTTCAAGAAGAAATTTGAGGCCCATTAGCAAAAACAAGGTGTTTTAGGCAAAGTTGACTTTTGCAAATTCCCAAAAATTTCCCAACTTCTTCAATGCATATCTTGCTCAATTTTGATCATATGAACATGTTCTTGGACATTTTGGAAAGGTCTTGAAGTCCACTAACCAATGCCTTTGGTCCCATGTCATTTGGATTTACCAATCTCAAGTTATGGTCTTTGACTTAAAGTGTATTTTTGTTGACTTTTGAACTTGACCTATAATGTAGAAATTGATAACTTTTTGTGAGAGCATTTCTTGGACTTGGAGTGTGAAGATGAGTTGTAGGAAATGTCATCCTCTTCAAAATGAGCATTGGATGGGATTTTTCTGATGAACCATGGAAAAGTTATGCTTTGGTCAAGTTACAGTTGACTTTTCAGCTGTCCAAAAATAGAAACTTTTTGCATCTTTGATGATTTTTGAGCCATTCTTATGGAATCATGATCAAGACTTGATCAAATGATGATTGTGGCTTCAAAATGAGATGTTGACCAAAAATTCTGACTTTTGACTTCAAAATGACCATTTTACCCCTACAGTTGATTGTGAACCAAATAGGGCTTTTGACTGTGCAACTTGATGCTGTGAACCTTGCAACTTGGCATGTAGATGCTTGGCAATGTACATAGGCATATGAGACTTGATTGGACCCTTGAAAACCTCAAATTCCTTGCAACAACCAAAACCCTAATTTTGACTGCCTTAGGAGGCAATTGGATTGTGCAACCCTTGAGGAATCTTGAAGCATTTTAAGATTGATCTTGACAAATCTTGAAGAATATGGGAGGGTAAATTTTGGGGTACAACACTCGTTCTCGTCTTCCTAACTAGGTTTCCGTTTAAGGTAGGTATGTCGAGCTATGCGAACAAAGAATTTTTTGGTATGGCTTATAATACGGGGAAAACTTGAAAAACTTGAAAATATCATAGAATTACCATAAAATTACTAGAATTTGCAACATGAAGAAAATGCGGAATGAAAAGCATAGTGCCTCTCCCACACCATATCAGACATTATCTCAATGTCATGATATATGGTAGGAAGGATTACAAATAGAAAAATTGTACGGAAAGGGAAATGAATGTAATACAGAAACAAAAACAAAAGAAAACTACTGGTGGCCTTTGCCTCTGCTTCGGGTGTGGGAGTGTCGGGTAGGTGTGGCCTCAAGGTCGGTACCATGCGATCCAAGAGCGGTTACGTCCATCCGTAAGGTGTTAAGATCATAGAAAACCTCGTCCAGCTTCTCGTTGACGTTACGCTGGCCGCGCAGAATTTGGACGTTCTGTGCATGTAGAGTGTCATACTGCTCCTGATGCTTCCTTTCAAGAGCTACAGCCATCTGATTTTGCTGATGGAGGGCTCTGAGGATGTCCTCCATAGTGAAAGGAGGTGGTGCAGAAGAGGACTCAGGAATATCGGGAGCAGGTGCTTCGCGGTCCAATTCCATCTGGATCTCGTCAGTTGGAGCATCCGACTGGTCATCGTGCACGGGAGCATGGCCGTCAGGGGCATCAAATAGCCAATTGGCTCGGTTATGCGGATCGATACGATCCCTGCAAGGCAGAACAATGTTAGAATAAACAATGTTACGGATCACTGGATTGAACTTGCCGTCGTCCCGCTCGTGAATGAGATGAGCAGATTTGCAATGGTCTAAGGTGAGCAAAACCGGTGCTCTGGAGGGCAGATGGGCAAGGGTGTCGCCATGATTCAAAGCCAAGGCAATAGAAGTGACAAGCCCTCTGAAGTAGAAAGGTTTGCCGCCTCGAGTGCAAATGGAATGAATATGGGCCAAGAGGAAGGGTGCAGCGTTGATTTTCTGATCGGTGAACGCGCAGTGCATGAAGAATAACTCTTTGGAGTTGAGCTTATGGTTATTATCCCTTGCGAAAATGGTGTTGCACAGGATGCGATGGAAATAGCGAATGGCGGGGTTATAGATTTATGTGGCATTGAGGTGATCGTAGGAGTTAGCACAGTTGTTGGTCAGGCTATGCCATAGATTAAAGGATTCCTCGTGGAAGGTGTCAGGTACACGGAGGTGAGCGCCTTCATCAGTACAGAAGTCAAGTAATCGACCGAATGCATTTTGAGAGAAGTCGTATTCGGTTCCGAAAATGCGAAACCTTACCGCACCAGTAAGTTGATTTGTTGGACCATTAGGAGTGATGTAGCAGAAGGAACTGAGGAACTCGAGGGTGAGATTCTCGTACGTGGGTTGGGGCTGGCTACAGAGTGTCCAAAGGTTGACATTTTGAAGGAGATGTTGGACACTCTGAAGCAATCCAAGGTCTCTGAGGCAGTCAACGTCGACGTACCTAGTGGGATGGAGGCCTCGGCGTTGGAACTTCAAGAACTTTGTGCGCTGGGTTTCACCTTGTTCACCATCGCGTAAGTAGATGCCTGGGATTTGCTGGTTTACGTTTGCCATTTTTGAATGCAGTAGTGTTAGAGAGAGTGGGTTGTGGGTTGTGATTGGTGAGGGATACAGTTTATGAGATGTAGATATAATGAGGGAAAGTAATGGGATGTTTGAAAATTAGTGGAGAATAATGGTGAGTTAAGTGGTGTATGGGGATTGATGGAGGTAGTGGAACGGTTTTGAAGTAGTGGAAGAAGAGGGAAAGGTTGAAGAAGAAGAGCTTCTGTCTGCTATAGGGGTTACTGATATAACCCGTGTTACGGTCGTAACACAGGCATGACGGTCGTAACACGCTAAAAGGCGTGTGGAGATCGTAAGGGGTTGTGACGGTCGTAACAACAGCAAAATATGCAATTTTTAGCAGACAGTTCTGTACCAATTCTGCAACATCCTATCTTTACACAGAGGCATTTCAATAGCAGTATACATTCAGTGTTATACCAAGCAAATGCAAACATATATATTCCAAAACATCACAACATCAATCGATCAGAGCAAAGCTCGCAATTTATGTATAACATTATAATTGGCATAGATGAAACTAGAAATTGAATACTAAATAACTGAAATTTTGATTCCATAAATTTGCTTGTTCAACACCAGAAATTCAAAAACTACATAAAAGTAAATTTGTTCCAAATTAAAACGAAACTGAAAATATGCGAAAATGGGAAACTTCCTAGAAACAAAACAAAAGGAAATATAAAACTAGAGCTGCTTTTTGTGAGTTCATCCAAGCTTTGCTTTTATGTCTTCGAGTGAATTATGAATGTGATAAAATTTCTCCACGGTTATGTCAGTTAATCCGATTATCTCCAGACGCATGCTTTTTATTTCATCTTTTATTCCATTAATGTTAGTCTGGTAGGTATCAAGTGTGGTAACAATTTTATTAAGATTATCAGTGTAATCCTTCTTGGTTGTTTCAGAGGCTTCATGGGCCTCTGCCATGTTGAAGTTTTCGTAGTAACCAGGAGGAGTCTCAGGGTCACCAATGTCGGACATAACATCATCATAAATTTGATAATCTTGTGGTGTCTCAGGTGTAGGAGGGTGGTCGGGTGGGTTTAGCTCATAAAGCCAGTTATCACGATTATGGACACTTACTTTGTTATGGTTTGGAAGGGTGAATAGGTTTACAACTTCATCTCTTATCAAATACTCATAAGGTGGGTAATCATGGTTTGCTATTATACGGCGGTCAAAGCAAAAAGCAATGTTCATAGGACGAATCGTACTAAAATGTGGGCACCTATTCAGCTGGTGTCTAAGGCCGAGGGCATGTGCAATCATTGTGACCAGGCCACCTATGATGATTGGTTCATCAGGGTTATCGATAATGCGGTAAAAGGTTTGCATTAGGAATGGCACGGCATTAACGGGGTGGCCTTGGTTAATACAATATAGTAAAAATATCTCGTCCTTAGACACTGCAGTACGGTTCTCCTCTTTCCCGAATACAGTGTGGGCTAGAATCTTATGGAAGTAGCGGATAGCAGGGTTATATATCTCATCGTTATCCATGTTATCCGGATCAGGGTGATAATTACCAGTTAAAGTCCCCCAGAAGTAATCTAGCTCAAAATCCATCAGTTCAACCTGGGTAGTAGAGTAAGCAAAAGGGCCGCTAGGAAATCCTAACAGGTCAGCTAGTTCCTTATGAGTGTAAACAAAATCAATGCCAAAGAGACGGAAACTTATAAATCCTTTTCGGGTTCCTTTTCCATGTTTTGGTATATGGACTAGTGAGCTTAGAAATTCAAAGGTGAGCTCACGGTAGGTGGCAAACCTAATCTTAATGTGGGCTTTTTCCCACCCTAGCTGGTTAAACAAGTACAGAACACTATCCGTTATACCTAAAGCATTCATAGTGGGTTCATCATAATAAAGTGTCATACCAATGTTTCTTTTTGATAATTCCTCGAATTTTCTCTTTTGGTTTCTACCCCTAAAGGTGGTTTCCAAGAAATTATGTGGTTTTGGTTCCATGGTTATTGTTAGTCAGGGAAACAAGTCAGGAGAGAAGGTAGAAGAGAAACAAAAACTTTTCAGAAATCCTGTGGCAATTAAAATTATTTTTGAAATCAGCAGCAGTTTTATGAAAATTATAACAAAAGAAAGAAAATGAAGAATAAAACTTAAATAGGAATAAATGCAAAAACGAAAAGTATAATAAATAAATAAATAGAAACAAATAACAATTAACAAATAGGTGGGTTGCTGTGATCGGTGGGAATAGAACTAACTGTTTGAAATGCTGGTTCACGAAATGTCGCGGTAAGCAAGAGTCGCCACCGTCTTTTATGTTCTCCAACATGGAAAGGACAAAAGCACAGCAAAATTCCTTTTCGAGATGTTTCTCGGTTCGGGAGGTAGATTTATAGAAAGGGAAGGTGTTAGCACCCTTTCTATCCGTGGTTATCCACGGGCTCTTAGGTACTTGCTCACTATGTTTTCAAAAATTGTTTGCTTTTCAAGTGTTTGTGGGTTTTGAAAAAGTTTAGTTTGAAAAACTTCTAGGTAACTCTTGTACCAGTCCTCAAGAGTGTATGAAGTGTTTGTTTGAAAACTTTTTGAAAGTGTAGGTGCGAAAAGATGTTTTTGTTTTTTTGAAAGAGCAAGTACCCAGGAGAAATCTACCTACTCTAAGGAATTAGGCTGTGTAAAAGTCCTTTAGACAGTACTATCCCACTATTGATAAGTAGGTAGCACCGTCGTTGGAGTTATTCGGGTCAATTCGATTATAAGGGACATGTGTGGTCACCAAAGCAATAGTAGGACACTTTAGCGGTAACCCTAATGTCCTAGATCCTTTTTTATCCGAGGCAACCGTTTCGAGGCAACTGGATCTTTAGACATGAGGGCGACCTCTAAAACACCCTATACTTGACGACCACGTCGAGGCAACCAAGTGAGGCGTACCCTAGGAGTGGCATGTGCACGTGTGTAGGATTCAGTTCATATTATCTTTGCACATGTATTGTGAGCTACGCTTTGATTTTATTTTTCAAACAAGTCTTGCATGCATAATTAACAGTTTAATAATTTGCGGGAAATAAAGTGCGGAAAATTGAATCTACGCTATTACAAGGCGCGGGTATATACATCGCCAAAAACAAACCCTTTGGAAAAAATTGCGAAAAGTAAAGAAAGCGATAAAAGCCTAATTATCTATTACATCCTCGGAAACAGATACATAAATATGATCAAATAAATAAATTGAAAATAAATATGCGCGCGAAAGAATTGAATCGGGACGTCCTTAGGGTTTTGACCCTTTTTGAGAAAAGAATTTAATTGGTCCTTTTTTGTTGCAATTAATTAAATATTAAACCTAATAACTAATTAATTAATTAATTTAAAGAAAAAGTATTTTTTATGTTTTTTAATGTTTTGATGAAAAATAAAAAATTAAAAGTTGTCAAGACCTAATTCTAATTTATTTTACTTATTATGAAAAATAGTCAAAATTAACTTAATTAAACTAAATCAATTTGGTTAGTATTTATTTACAAAATAATAATTAAGGTGAAATTAATAATTAATAATAATAAAAAAAATATTGTTTTCTGAATTAATTATAAAAATAATTATTTGTTAGTTAAATAATAATAATAGTAATTAATAATAATAATTAGTAAAAGAAAATAATTAAAAGGAAACAAAATAAAAAAAGAAAAGAAATAATTAAACCAGGGGGGTGATGGGCCCTTTTGGAGGTTTTGTTAGCAATCTGAAGCCCAAGAAGAATCAAGCCCTGTTGACTTTCTGGAATTGCCCACGCTTGCTTTGACTGGGAAGCATGGTGTCCAGCATCTTTTGGCCTTTGGATTTGTGATAGTGGACACATGGCGTTTGGATGGGTAAGGCGTATGAGGAGCCTTCTTGTGAGACCTGCACATGATCATCTGAAGAAAAATGCAAACAAATATTAGGTGGACCTGGGAATCGAACCCAGGTCCCAATGGTTGCCAGCCACCTCATTATCCACTGAGCCAAGCGCCTGCTTTTGTAATTATAATAAGCAATGAAAATATTATATGAAAAACGACGCATATGCTGGAAACAACAAAATGCGCGCCATATTTTTTGAACGGACCAACCATAGTACACCATGTCTTCATCCACTTCGCTGAACCTGTAAAAAAGGCAAAGAGATAGCGGGGGTTTTTAACCCCCACAAAGCAAAACGAGGAATAATAGCGATTACGTCTAGGATTAACATAAATTGTTCGCGAGGGTCCTGTTAGATTCGTCTGAATCTCCTGAATTCAACCATAGGTCTTACGAAGCTTAATTTTTCCTGGTTACTGAATCCCCAAATTTCAAGCTTAGGAACCCTAGATTTCTTCAATGGTGATTCTTAATTCCGTGCATCGTAATCTAATTAACCTGCATCATTAGCTTCCTATGGACTCAAACAATGCAAAACAAATAATAAATTATGTTAATGATGCATGAAATAAACAACTCGATTCCAGAAAAAAAAAATGCAAACCCTTAAACTGTTCTTGGTGATTCTGACAGCTTTAAGGCTTAGTTTTGATTGCAATATGTTCCTTACACCTCCAGCAATGTATTGGAAACAATAAAAGGCTTTGAATTGGCGTGGAAAGTAGAATTCAGTTTTCAAGTTTATTTTATATTTTTCAATGTTCTTATGGCTTTTGTGCAGCAGTTCTCACGTGTGCATGATTAGGTTTAGGTTATGCATATATAGTAGAATGGAATTAAGGTAAATCTTGGTCCAAAAATCCATGGAATAATGGTTGGAATATTTGATTTTCAATCATATCTTTTTGCATATTTTTGATTCTGAATTTATTATAAAAATATTAATTTATGAGGTAATTAAATAATAATATTAATAATTAGTTAAAAGAAAATAAAAAAAAAGAAGGAAAATAAAAAGAACTAGAAACCAGGGGGGGTATGTTGGCCCAGATGGAGGTTTTGAAGAAGCAATTCTGGCCCATTTGTTGCAAGCCTTTGTTGACTCCTGGGAATTAGCTATGCACGCTTTGACTAGAGAACACCATAGCCTTTCATCTTTGGCCTTTGGATCTGTCTTTTGAGACACTTGGCATGCTGATCTGTGAGATTGCATGATGAAGTTCTGGACAAGCGCTGCATTAGAACATATTATGAAAAAATAGAACAAGCGTTTGGGGGACCTGTGAATCGAACCCAGGTCCCAATGGTGACCAGCCACCTCATTCTCCACTAAGCCAAGCGTTGCATCTATTAACATAATGATGAGTAATTATAATATAGAAAAACTAATGCTTATGCTGGAAATTTATAAAACACGCGCCATCCTTTGAATTGTCCAGTCCCATGCCTACACGTACTCGTCTCCTTCGTTAAACCTGTAAAACAAAGATCAGATAGCGGGGGTTTTTAACCCCCACAAAGTGCAAATGCCAAAAATAGCGATTAGGTATGTGCATTATATAAATAGGGCGCGAGGGTTGGGTTGAGTTCGTCTGGCCTTGACGAATTCAACCATAGGTATAATAAGGTCCAATTTTTCCTCAATAGCAAACCCCTAATTTTGAAGCTTGGAAACCCTAGCATTCTCCAATGGCAGTTTTCGTTTTAGGGGACCATAATCAAATTAAATTGTACCAAAAGCTTCGTACAGTCCCTATGAGCACAAAACAATCCACAAAATACATTAATGATGCATGAATCGAAGTATGCGTTTATGAAAAAATATTCAAACCGTGAAACTGTTATCTCAGGATTCCTTGAGTGTTAACACTTGATTTTGATTGCAATGCGTTCCTGAATGTCCCAGCAAGGTGTTTGAATCAAGAAAGGGCTTTGAATTGGCCTGGAAGTGAGAAAACGATTTGGCAACTTTCTTGAAAAAAACTCAATATGGTTATGGCTTCTGCAGCAGGTTTGCACGTATGAGGCTTTAGGGTTAGCTTCAGTATTTATGTTGGAAGGGAATTAGGGTACAAACTAGGTCAAAGATCCATGGAATAAAGTTTTCAATATTTGATTTTCAATCAAATATTTTTCAATCTTTTTGATTGAAAAACCTTGCCAAATTGGGTGATTCTTGTCTTTTTGATGGATGCACGAAATTGCCAGCTTGCCCTGAGCCTATTTGCCTCACAAAAAGATTTGAAAACCATATCTTTGAATTTCCTACATTTAAAATCAATTAAATGAATTAATATTAATAAAAATTCAATTAATTAATTAAAAATAAGATAATATATCAATTTAAGTTCAATGGGTCGTGCATAGGCCTTGGACAAAGTTTCAAAAAGGAATTTGAGGCCCATTAGCAAAAACAAGGTGTTTTAGGCAAAGTTGACTTTTGCAAATTCATAAAAATTTCCCAACTTCTCCAATGCATATCTTGCTCAATTTTGATCATATGAACATGTTCTTGGACATTTTGGAAAGTCTTGAAGTCCTCCAACCAATGCCTTTGGTCCCATGTCATTTTGATTTACCAATCTCAAGTTATGGTCTTTGACTTAAAGTGCCTTTTTGTTGACTTTTGAAATTGACCTATAATGTAGAAATTGATAACTTTTTGTGAGAGCATTTCTTGGACTTGGAATGTGAAGATGAGTAGTAGGAAATGCCATCCCCTTCAAAATTAGCATTGGATGGGATTCTTCTTATGAACCATGAAAAAGTTATGCCTTGGTCAATTTACAGTTGACTTTTCAGTTGTCCAAAAATAGAAACTTTTGAATCTTGATGATTTTTGAGCCATGCTTGTGGAATCATGATCAAGACTTGTCCAAATGATGATTGTGGCTTCAAAATAAGATGTTGACCAAAAATTTTGACTTTTGACTATCAAATGACCATTTTTCCCCTGCAGTTGATTGTGAACCAAATGAAGCTTTTGACTGTGCAACTTGACCCTGTGAGTCTTGAAACTTGCCATGTAGATGCTTGAAGATATGTGTAGGCCTATGGGACTTGATTGGTCCATTGAAAACCTCAAATTCACTGAAGGAACCAAAACCCTACTTTTACTGGCTTAGGAGGATGTTTAGACTGGGCAACCCCTTGATCCATTTGAAGATTGATCTTGACAAATCTTAAAGAATATGGGAGGGAAAATTTTGGGGTACAACAGTTGCCCCTGTTCAATCTTCTTAGACCTGAGGATGTAGATTGGCTTGCGTGCCTTTCGTGATCCGAAGGTGGAAGATGATTGAACACTAGAGTGCCCAGAAATTTGCACTCGCATAGTGGAGTATCAGCAATGTGATGGCGGGAATGGGCTTATAGATGCCATTTAGAGAGATGGTGGATAGGAGGATGGGCTTATAGATGCCATCTGAAGATGTGACAGAATCTTGTCGGGAATGGGCTTATAGATGCCATTTGGAAGTGTCGATCGCGTAAGAGATTCCTTAGCGAGAAATTGCGTACCTGAGAAAGAAAGATAATTACTTGGCCTGTTACAGGGGTTGATCTTCAAACTCTTCATGCAGACATGCCATGGCTGGATACAGGTATCGAATCTACAATCGATTGCTCACAGATATGCCCTGGCTAGATATAGGAATCGAATCCGGAACTTCAAAAGGTTTCTTACAGACGTGCCCTGGATGGATACAGGTATCAGATCTCTAAAATCTTCATGCAGACATGCCCTGGCTGGATACAGGTATCGAATCTACAACCAATCACTCACAGATATGCCCTGGCTAGATACAGGTATCGAATCTGGAATTAGTCGTCTACATATATGCCCTGGCTGGATACAGGAATCGAATCTCTAAACTCTTCATGCAGACATGCCCTGGCTGGGTACAGGTATCGAATCTACAATCAGTTACTCACAGATATGCCCTGGCTAGATACAGGTATCGAATCTGGAATTGGTCGTCTACAGATATGCCCTGGCTAGATAAGGAGTCGAATCTCTAAACTCTTCATGCAGACATGCCCTGGCTGGGTACAGGTATTGAATCTACAATCAGTTACTCACAGATATGCCCTGGCTGGGTACAGGAATCGAATCTGGAATTGGTCGTCTACAGATATGCCCTGGCTGGATACAGGTATCGAATCTCTAAAATCTTCATGCAGACATGCCCTGGCTGGATACAGGTGTCGAATCTACAATTAATCGCTCACAGATATGCCCTGGCTAGATACAGGTATCGAATCCAGAATTGCGACAGTTGATAGTAATCATCTTTGTATTGACCTTTTTCCTGAAAAGGCAAAACGTCAGTTGTATGCAATGTCATGATGTATGAAATGCATGATGTCAGGATGTTCTCAATGATATAGTGTCGTATGCACTTTATCATGTATGTAAGAAGGATGTATGAAATGTGAAATGTCTATGAATATATTTTCGTCTAGGAAAATAAATCCTTGACGAGTGCTTGGAAGTTAACTCCTGGGATGACGTTTGAAGAGTAGAGTTCTTCGTTTCCGCTGGGGATGATGATTGCAAGAATAAACCGGTAGGAGAAGATGACTCCGTTGGGGAATAAACTTGGTGAAGAGATTACTCTGCAGGGAATTACTCTGTGGGGAGAGATATTTCGCTGAGGTTTTGATGATAACTCCATTGGGGATATCGTTGATATTGATGAACTCTGCTGGGGGATAGGAAGAACTTCGCCGAAGCCGATATTTCGGTGGCAATTAGCTGAGGATAACCCAGTTATAAGCTCTGGTGGGAAATAACCTTTGAATAAAGCATGAGAGATGTTTTCGTATTCTGCAGGGGATAAGCTTCCAGAACCTACTGGGGATAAGCTTCCAGGATCTACTGGGAGGATGATTCAACTCTCCTGGGGAAACATTGGACTGTACTGGGGAAATGGCTCCACTGGATGTCTTGTATTCCGCCGGGGAACAATCTTATACTAAGACTGCCGGGGATGCTTGCTTAGGAACATCTGTATACTCCGCTGGGGAATATTGAGATTTGCTGGGGATATCCAACTTCCTTAAGGCTGACAGTAGGCTAACTCTGCTTGGGGGAGAGCGTTGCTGACTTGCTAGGGATACTGTGCCTTTTCAGGGCGGATTGGGAGACCAACTCTGCTCGGGGGAGAGTATCGCTGAACCTTGTATTACTCTGTGGGGAGTGGAGGTATCCTGGTTACATTCTTCAGCTGAACTTACCTTGGTACCTTGGTGGACTGAGCAACTAGATCGTTTGGACAACCCATTATTGCCCCTGTTTCTGATGTCACCTGTAATTAGTCCTTTGTTTCTCATGCAAATATTTATGAGTTAGCAATTAATGTCAAATGCATATATCAAAAATGAACATTGGACGTTCTTCGCAAGACAAAACAGAAAAAGGAAAAACAATTGGCAATTTGTATGGAAAAGTGAATTTGTATTGATTTTGAAATTTGCCTGTGAATAGGCGTTTTTGTACAAGAGGTTGACGTCCTAGTAAGAGAACACCGCCGAACAACATAGAGTTTATACAATTTGTGAAAAGGAAAACAAAACAGCTATGTGAAAAATCCCACTGGGTTCCAACTCTGCTATTGCCTTTATGTCTTCAAGCGTCTCATCACTTTGCTGCTCAGTTGAAGATGAAGCTGATTGATTGATGCCGTCTGAGGTTGATATCGAATTCTGGATGCCAGGTGATCCAATGAGACATAGTATTACGCTTTATCCCTAACTTTTGCCTGGACCGCCCTTTCGGGTTTTCAGTCCACCGGGATACCCATTTTTGCCCAAGCCGCCTTTTCAGGTTTTCGACTTGCCGGGTGTACAGATTTTTTCATTTCATCCCTTATTTTTTCCCGAACCCTTTTGGTTCGCCGGGAAGCCCTTATTTTTACCTAGGTGTGTCAACCTAGCGGGTCTTTTATTCATGCGTAGTATCTTTTTACTATGTCTGCATTGGCGGGGTGAGAAAGGTCGTCACCATCCATGGTGGTTAGAATCATAGCTCCTCCTGAGAAGATATGTTTAACCACAAATGGCCCTTCATACGTAGGGGTCCATTTGCCCCTGGGATCACTTTCAGGAAGAATGATGCGCTTGATTACCAGGTCTCCTACTTGATACTCTTGTGGTCTGACTTTCTTATTAAATGCCCTGATCATCCGTTTTTGGTACGTTTGACCGTGACAAATAGCAGTGAGTCTCTTTTCGTCAATTAGGTTTAATTGATCAAGCCGAGTCTGGATCCAGTCATCTTCGCTCAAACCTGCATCCTTCATTATCAGAAGAGAGGGTATCTAGACTTCAATAGGCAAGACTGCTTCCATGCCATAGACCAAGGAAAAGGGAGTTTCCCCTGTTGACGTCCTTGCTGAGGTACGGTACCCATGAAGAGCAAACGGTAACATCTCGTGCCAATCTTTATAAGTGACTGTCATCTTCTGCACAATCTTCTTGATATTCTTATTTGCCGCTTCGACAACCCCATTCATCTTCGGCCGGTAGGGAGAAGAGTTGTGGTGCTGTATCTTGAATTGCTCGCAGAGCTCAGTGATCATCTTGTTGTTAAGATTGGTGCCATTATCTGTAATAATTCTCTCAGGTACACCGTATCGACAGATCAGGTTGTGCCGAATGAACCGTGCCACGACGTTCTTGGTTACCGTAGCGTAGGAAGCTGCTTCGATGCACTTCGTGAAGTAATCAATTGCTACCAGGATGAAGTGATGCCCGTTGGATCTCGTAGGTCTGATCTTGCCGACCATATCAATGCCCCACATTGCAAAAGGCCAAGGTGCTGTCAAGACGTTCAGAGGAACTGGAGGAGTGTGCACCTTATCTGCATAGATCTGGCATTTATGACACGTCCGAGAATGTTGGTAACAGTCGGCTTCCATTGTGGACCAGAAATATCCTGCCCGAAGGATTTTATTTGCCATGGTATGTCCACTGGAATGTGTTCCGAAGGTACCTTCATGTAGCTCTGCCATGATCTTTTCTGCTTCAGTCTTATCCACACAACACAGTAAAGTTGAATAATGGTTTCTCTTGTACAGAATGCCATTGCTGAGGAAGAATTTTGCCGCGAACCTTCTCAGAAACTTCTTGTCATTAACAGATGCACCCTCAGGGTATTCTTGAGCTTCAAGGTACCTTTTTACTTCATGATACCAAGGTTTTTCTGTTACCTCTTCAGCCTCAAGATCGCAGCAATGTGCAGGTTCATCCAGTTTCCAAATGATGATCCGGGGAGCCTCGTTGTCCCATTTGACTTTGAACATAGAAGACATCGTAGCCAGCGCGTCCGCCAACTGATTCTCCTCTCTTGGGAAGTGTTCAAAAGTTATCTCTTCGAAATGGGGGATCAATGTTAACACATACTCCTTGTAAGGAATAAGATTCGGGTGTTTTGTATCCCACTCGCCTTTGATCTGACTGATCACGAGAGCGGAATCTCCGAAGACACTCAGAAACTTGATCCTTAAGTCAATTGCAGCTTGAAGACCCATGATGCACGCTTCATACTTCGCCATGTTGTTGGTGCAGTTGAAACATAGCCGGGCAGTGAGTGGAGTATGAGTGCCTTTAGGGGATATGATCACAGCGCCAATACCGTTTCCCAACGCGTTTGAGGCTCCGTCAAAGTGCATAGACCATCGGGATCCTTCCTCAGGTCCTTCATCCGGTCCAGGTACTTCACAATTAGTCACTACCATGATGCTCTCGTCTGGAAATTCAAAGTTCATAGATTGGTAGTCATCCACTGCCTGATGTGCCAAATGGTCTGCCAATATACTTCCCTTGATTGCTTTCTGAGTCGTGTACTGGATATCATATTCTGTCAAGATCATTTGCCATCTTGCTATTCTTCCAGACAAGGCAGGCTTTTCGAATATGTACTTGATTGGATCCATTTTTGAAATCAACAGAGTAGTGTGAGTCAACATATACTGTCTCAGCCGGCGAGCAGCCCATACCAAAGCGCAGCAAGTTTTCTCGAGCAGTGAGTATCGGGTCTCACAGTCGGTAAACTTTTTGCTAAGGTAATAAATAGCGTGCTCTTTTCGGCCAGACTCGTCATGCTGCCCCAGCACACACCCCATTGAGTTGTCCAGCACTGTCAAGTATAGGATTAGAGGTCTCCCTTCAACCGGTGGCATAAGAATGGGTGGTTCTTGGAGATACTCTTTGATTCTGTCGAAAGCGGCCTGACATTCATCGTTCCAACGTACTACTTGATATTTCTTCAGCAGCTTGAAGATTGGTTCACAGGTAGCAGTTAGATGTGAGATGAATCGGGCAATATAGTTCAGCCGTCCTAGAAAGCCTCTGACTTCTTTCTCTGTCTTGGGAATTGGAATATCTTGTATGGCTTTCACTTTAGCAGGGTCCACTTGAATACCTTTGTCACTTACGACGAAACCTAGCAATTTTCCAGATCTCACCCCGAAGGTGCACTTGTTCGGATTCAACCTCAGCTTGTACAACTTCAGACGGTCAAACAGTTTCTGCAGATGGTCAAGGTGTTCTTCCTCAGTTTGGGACCTTGCAATCATATCATCGATGTATACTTCTATCTCATGGTGGATCATATCATGAAACAAAGCAACCATGGCACGTTGGTAGGTTGCCCCAGCATTTTTCAACCCGAATGGCATGACCTTGTAACAAAAGGTGCCCCACTGAGTAACAAAAGTGGTCTTCTCCATGTCTTCCAGAGCCATCTTGATTTGATTATAACCTGAGAACCCATCCATGAAGGAGAATACTTTATGCTGAGCAGTGTTGTCAACCAGAACGTCGATATGAGGCATAGGGAAATCATCTTTAGGGCTCGCCCTGTTCAAATCCCTGTAATCAACACACATTCGGACCTTACCATCTTTCTTCGGCACTGGAACCACGTTGGCAACCCACTGAGGGTAAGAAGTCACGGCTAGAAACCCGGCATCAAATTGTTTCATAACCTTAGCTTTGATTTTCTCGGACATCTCTGGACGCATACGGCGGACCTTCTGTTTTATCGGAGGGCATTCTTCCTTGGTAGGCAGGTGATGAACCACAATGTCGGTATCCAACCCAGGCATGTCTTCGTAGGACCATGAAAAGATTTCCACATAATCATGCAACATCTGAATCAACCGTTGTTTCACGCTAGCCTCCAGATTAGCACCAACCTTGACTTCCTTTCTATCTGTCTCTGTACCCAGATTTACCGTTTCCACTGGCTCTTCATGTGGCTGAATGACCCTCTCTTCCTGGAGTAACAGTCTCGCAAGCTCACCAGGCACTTTACAATCATCTTCACCTTCGTCTTCGGCTAAGTTGATCGGATTTTCGAAGTCATAACTGGCAGTAGCAGAGTCATTACTAGTGAGATCCAGAGTGGATTGGAACCTGTATAGGTGAGTGTGTGTAAATATAGTTGTTTTGCAATATATAAAGAAAGAAAGGGAGCACAAGATTTGAAATGCGAAAAACGTCCAATGCTTTTATTCATGATATATGAAAATGACAAATAATAAGCCCTCACAAATGAAGCCACGATGCCCCGGGTAAGACACCAAGCCATAAAGTTTCAAATTATTGTTCGTTACAAATTCAAAACAAAGGAGTTCATTACTGAGTGACAAAAGTAATAGGTATGTAGTCTTTGGCAGTCCAGTTGTTCAGTCCATCATTGGTCGTTGGGTAGATCCAGCTGTCAAATTCGGATTCCTCCCCGTCGTCTTCAATAGCATTCACTCCCGGGTTGGTGATGAACACATGAGGTCTTCCAATCCTTGCTTTACAAACAGCCCTCTGAGCTTCCTTCTCAATCACATCTCGGGCATCCTTTAAGGAAGCCATCTTCAACGGAGAATCTTCTTCAGTTACAGTCTCTGCTGATGCCAGTGTCTGAGGCACCTCTTCAAAGTGTTGAAAGGGGGTCTCAATGAATTCCCCATCCATCTCTATGTACCGGAACGAGTTAAGGTGGATGACCATGTATTCTTCTTCCCCTTGCACTGTAACAATCTTCCCTCTGACCGGGTACTTAAGCTTCTGATGTAATGTGGAGGTCACAGCTCCAGCCTTGTGGATCCAAGGACGACCCAACAGACAAGAATAGGATGGCCGAATGTCCATCACATAGAATGTTGAATCAAAAACTTGAGAGCCAACCCTGATTGGAATGTCAACTTCACCATGTACCATCCTTTTCGATCCGTCAAAGGCCCGGACAACAATGTTACTAGGTTTGAGCTCTAAACCCTCACAATCCAGCCTGTCTAGAGCCATCTTGGGCAATACGTTTAACGAGGAACCGGTGTCTACCAACACATGGGCAAGAGTAGTGCCCCTGCATTCAATGGAGACATGCAGGGCATCGTTGTGGTTCTTTCCTTTGGCAGTCAGATTGGCGTCAGAGAAACCCAACCTATTATCAGCAGTCAAGTTGGCCATACAATCGGTAAATTGATCAGCAGACGTTTCTTGTGGCACATGGGACGTCTTCAGGAAGGAAATCAGGGCCTTGGCATGGGCCTCTGAACACAACAGCAGTGATAGCATAGAAATCTTTGATGGGGTGTGCCCCAGCTGCTCGACTACATTGAAATCACTCTTCTTAATGATCTTGAGAATCTCTTCCATCTCTTGCTTGGAAGCTTCGACAGTGGTTGTCTTTGGTGCCTCCGTCCGGGCAGGCATATCAGTAGCAATCCCTTTGCCCCGAGCGTCAGATGACTCGGCAGCAGGGGTAGAAACAGGAACTTGATCAGGAGGGGAAACAGGCACACTGGCAGGTGTGATAACAAGAGGTCTCTGAATGGCTGGTGGCACAATATCTGGTGAGAACAGCCTACCACTACGAGTAACCTTAGCAGGCCCGGTGATGTTGGTGACGTCGGTACTGGTATCAAACTCTTGTTTTACTCCAAGCACATAAACATCTGCCCCATAGTGCCACGGGACAGCCTTGTCAGATTTATAGGGGATGGGCCCCGGAACAGTGATGATGATAGGAGCAATCTTCTGAGTAGACATGATTTTGGCGGGCTTCTTTGAGGAATCCTTAGGAGGTTTGTTGAAAATAGTGACAATAGAAACTTACTCAGCAGGGATAGCAGGAACAACAATCTTCTCGAACAAGATCTCTTTATTATCCACCAGGCTTTGGATACCTGACTTCAGCAAAGGACAACCAGCAAGTGAAACAGAACATAGAAGGCAACCTTTACTACATCCCGAAAATAAACCGGCCAGCAACAGGTTCCTCTTGACAGTCAACAACGGAGTAACAGTATCATCCACAGAGGCTACATACCGGTCTTCTTCCACATCATTCACTCCATGCTGGGGCATGGGAGCAGTCACAACATTGGGCCTTTCGGGCGCCTCGAACTGTATTTCTTTAGCATCAATAAGGTCCTGAACCTTATTCCTCAGAGCCCAACAATCATCCGTAGAATGCCCTGGGCTATCAGAGTGATAAGCACAGCGGGCGTTGGGATTGTACTTTGGAGAGGTTGTGTTCACTACCTTCGGAGCTTCTTTGACAGTTACCAGGTTGGTTGACAGCAGTTGCGGCAGGATCTGAGACAAGGCCATAATAAGCCGAGTGTACTCCCTTCTGGGTCTCTCACCCCTTGGTTGGTTATATTGCCGAGGAGCGGCAGCAGGCTTTGAAATTACCACCGCGTTGACAGCTTGGCGGCGTTCCGGTTTCTTCTGTTTCCTCGAACCATAAACAGCACTAGATTCCTTTTTGAATGGTTTCTTTTCGGAACTCGAGGAGGCACCTTTCTGTATCTTCCCCGACTTAATACCAGCTTCTATCCTCTCACCCGTCAGAATGAGGTCTGTAAACCCTGCAGAAGAATTACCAATCAGATGGTTAAAGAATGGACCAGACAGGGTCCCCAAGAACATGTCTATGAGTTCACGGTCAGTCAACGGTGGCTGCACCCTGTCAGCCAGGTCTCTCCACTTTTGCGCGTACTCCTTAAAACCTTCTCCCGATCCTAGCGACATACCCTGGAGTTGGGTACGTGTAGGAGCGAGGTCGGCATTGTACTGATACTGCTTATAAAATGCAGTAGCCAAGTCCTCCCAGTTACGAATACTGGTTCCATCCAGCTGATAGAACCACTCGAGTTGAGCCCCTGAAAGGCTATCCTGGAAGAAATGGATCCATAAGTTCTTGTCTGCAGTGTAAGGTTGGATCTTCCTCACATAAGATCTGAGATGCAGCTTAGGGCAGGAAGCCCCGTCGTACTTCGCAAAAGAAGGTGCCTTGAACTTGTGTGGGATCACCACCCCAGAAGATAAACCTAGATCCCCAAAATCCAACCCAGGAACCTGTTGAATCTCCATGGCACTCAGACGGTCCTCCAGTTGTTTGTACCTGTCCTCAGCAGGAGGGTACTGTTCATCATTGAAATCCGTCTCGTTGTCGGAGACCACGGGACTAGGAACCCTTCCCCCTTGGGGACTGTCTTTCCCTACAGAGGAAGTAGCTTGATCAGCCTCATTTTGCAGTGTATTCCCAAACCTCCGTCCAAAGTTAAACAACACAGTCCTCTTCTTCTTCTTCTTCACCAGCAGAGTCTTCAATTCCTGTTGTCCTTGGGCTAAGCTCATGACCAGCTCTTGAAACTGGGCGTTCTGGGCCTGGAGGGCCTTGATAGCTTGTTCATTGGATGATTCAGGATTCATGATGACTGCTGAAATAAACAGCGAAGAAGATTAAGCAACCTGTAGAAAAAGGGTACCGGTGATGCATATGATGAATGGAATGCGTATGATTTATGTTTTCAAAGACAATCGGGATTCAACTTTGTAAACAAAAAGGAAACACACTTCATTAGATTCAAACTTTAAATTGTTCAACAAATTGCCCTTAGGCGTTACAAAAATGAAAATACTGAAAAGGAAATAAAAGCTGTAAAGAAACATCCAAGGTCCATCAGTGCTCCCATGGCCTCCTCTTCTCAGTACGGATATAGTTATTCAGGGTTCGTTCATTCTCCAATTGCTTAGTCAGCTTATGGATCTTTTGTTCATGTTCGTTGAACTTTTCCCGATAAGAATCCCGTTCTTCCTGTAGTTACGCCCAAGACCTCTTTAGTGTATCAACATCAGTGGGTATCTGAGGAGGGAGGACAGTTGGAGGAACCCCGTCTCTATTAGGACATTCAAGAATGATAGGCCTGACATCTTTGTATGGCATACCTAAATTCTGAGCATGGATGCGGACCCATTTGTAGTAGGATTCCATTGGTAGAGAAGTCTTCGGTCCCAACTCATGTGGGTCAGCTTTGTGAATTCTGTCCCAAGCCTTGATGAATTTACGACGCAGCTCGTCACTATCTACCTGAAGCTCAAAACTGATGTGAGGTACCAACATCTCATGAGGTCCTGCTCTTCTGGCTCTTCCAAATTGACGGAGAGCTAAACATGGATTATAAGAGATTCCTCCCTGGGTACCGATCAATGGAACATTAGGATACTCTCCACAACACTCAATAATAGCTACCTCATCCAAACCTCCGAGAGTCCAAATGATGTCATTATCAGTGAGAGACATTAGCCTATGAGCCCAACCTCTTCCTTCTTTGTTCTTCAGCACGAACTTAGAGAGGTGCGAAATAAACCACCTCACTAACAAAGGAGCACAACACCACAGAGTTCCCCGTCTTCGGGCAGTACGAGCATAGAGTTGTTGCAAGATATCACCCAAGAGAGTGGGCACAGGGTTCCGAGACATGAAGATCCTTATGGCATTGACATTAACAAAGGTATAAGGATTTGGAAACAACACCAGGCCATAGATTAAGAGAGCCAGAATGTCTTCGTACGCCCTGAAGTCTAAGTCATTCCAGAAACTATTAGCTTTGCTAATCAGAAACTTAGCCAAGAAGCCCTTAACTCCACTTCTAGTCACCCAGTTATCCATTACCTCCTTGTTGGTCAAAGGAAGGGCTGCAGCAATCTCCTCAAGCCTAAGAGTCCTTTCCCAACCAGTGAAGGGAGTCTGATCCAAGATAGGGATACCAAGCAAATCAGAGAATTCTTCCAGGGTAGGGACCAGCTGGAAGTATTGAAAGGTGAAGCAATGATACAGGGGATCATAAAACTGGGTCAGGACACTCATCAGCTGTTGGTCCCACTTTGAAGTGACTAAACCGATAAGAGAACCATGCCTTTGGATGAAGGAAGTAGTATTTGGAATTCTGTCAACCAACTCTTTAAGCAAATCAGGTGGGTGAACAAAGTTGAGCTGGATAGTATTCCTTCGCATAGGCATCATAATGTCCTACAAAACAGAGCAAAGATGAAGCCCTCTTGTCTTTGAAATGGGTCAGTCCTTATGCAGGATGCATGCAATGGTATGATGTTATGATAAAGCACACCATAAGTATTCACAAAGGCAAACATGATAAGGCACACAAGTCACACAAGGCAGCCCTTAGAGTTTAGGCCAACATGAAGTTCAGGTACTACCCTCTTTCAGTTTCGTTGGTTAAGACCTGTCCTATCAAAAGTAACCGGGTTCTAGAGGATCCCAATATCACTGACTACCCTCAATCGGTCTTAACTCCAGCGTCGCAATCTTTTCTTGCGGCCAAAACCATCGCGAGAGTTTAGCCTCAATGGGTGTAGCATACTGCTACTATTCTATGGCCAAGTTGGGTCAAATTAGGGTTCTAAGGTCGGTTGGTGCTTAATGACTCCTCATAAGACCCATATTCTCCTCTCTGCAACACAAGGGATATCGGTATAGACCAAGGTGTCACACCAACTTAGCCACTACTTCACCCGTGTCGGTCTATGCCGGACAGGTCCCTCACAGCTTATGCTACCTAAAAGGGTATCCCCAGATCCGGGTTAGGATCTATGAAACTCCGATGCAGCCCACAATAATAAAGCAAACAAAACATTCAATTGAAAACACAAGTATGATCTAATCATAAGGTATACCCCACTTATTCGTCCCCAGCAGATTCGCCAGTTCTGTGATCGGTGGGAATAGAACTGACTGTTTGAAATGCTGGTTCGCGAAATGTCGCGGTAAGCAAGAGTCGCCACTGTCTATTGAGAAGTAGGTAGCACCGTCGTTGGAGTTATTCGGGTCAATTCGATTATAAGGGACATGTGTGGTCACCAAAGCAATAGTAGGAAACTTTAGCGGTAACCCTAATGTCCTAGATCCTTTTTTATCCGAGGCAACCGTTTCGAGGCAACTGGATCTTTAGACAGGAGGGCGACCTCTAAAACACCCTATACTTGACGACCACGTCGAGGTAACCAAGTGAGGCGTACCCTAGGAGTGGCATGTGCACGTGTGTAGGATTCAGTTCATATTATCTTTGCACATGTATTGTGAGCTACGCTTTGATTTTATTTTTCAAACAAGTCTTGCATGCATAATTAACAGTTTAATAATTTGCGGGAAATAAAGTGCAGAAAATTGAATCTACGCTATTACAAGGCGCGGGTATATACATCGCCAAAAACAAACCCTTTGGAAAAAATTGCGAAAAGTAAAGAAAGCGATAAAAGCCTAATTATCTATTACATCCTCGGAAACAGATACATAAATATGATCAAATAAATAAATTGAAAATAAATATGCGCGCGAAAGAATTGAATCGGGACGTCCTTAGGGTTTTGATCCTTTTTGAGAAAAGAATTGAATTTGTCCTTTTTTGTTGCAATTAATTAAATATTAAACCTAATAACTGATTAATTAATTAATTAAAAGAAAAAGTATTTTTTATGTTTTTTAATGTTTTGATGAAAAATAAAAAATTAAAAGTTGTCAAGACCTAATTCTAATTTATTTTACTTATTATGAAAAATAGTCAAAATTAACTTAATTAAACTAAATCAATTTGGTTAGTATTTATTTACAAAATAATAATTAAGGTGAAATTAATAATTAATAATAATAAAAAAAATATTGTTTTCTGAATTAATTATAAAAATAATTATTTGTTAGTTAAATAATAATAATAGTAATTAATAATAATAATTAGTAAAAGAAAATAATTAAAAGGAAACAAAATAAAAAAAGAAAAGAAATAATTAAACCAGGGGGGTGATGGGCCCTTTTGGAGGTTTTGTTAGCAATCTGAAGCCCAAGAAGAATCAAGCCCTGTTGACTTTCTGGAATTGCCCACGCTTGCTTTGACTGAGGAGCATGGTGTCCAGCATCTTTTGGCCTTTGGATTTGTGATAGTGGACACATGGCGTTTAGATGGGTAAAGCGTATGATGAGCCTTCTTGTGAGACCTGCACATGATCATCTGAAGAAAAATGCAAACAAATATTGGGTGGACCTGGGAATCGAACCCAGGTCCCAATGGTTGCCAGCCACCTCATTATCCACTGAGCCAAGCGCCTGCTTTTGTAATTATAATAAGCAATGAAAATATTATATGAAAAACGACGCATATGCTGGAAACAACAAAATGCGCGCCATATTTTTTGAACGGACCAACCATAGTACACCACGTCTTCATCCCCTTCGCTGAACCTGTAAAAAAGGCAAAGAGATAGCGGGGGTTTTTAACCCCCACAAAGCAAAACGAGGAATAATAGCGATTACGTCTAGGATTAACATAAATTGTTCGCGAGGGTCCTGCTAGATTCGTCTGAATCTCCTGAATTCAACCATAGGTCTTACGAAGCTTAATTTTTCCTGGTTACTGAATCCCCAAATTTCAAGCTTAGGAACCCTAGATTTCTTCAATGGTGATTCTTGATTCCGTGCATCATAAACAACTCGATTCCAGGAAAAAAACGCAAACCCTTAAACTGTTCTTGGTGATTCTGACAGCTTTAAGGCTTAGTTTTGATTGCAATATGTTCCTTACACCTCCAGCAATGTATTGGAAATAATAAAAGGCTTTGAATTGGCGTGGAAAGTAGAATTCAGTTTTCAAGTTTCTTTGATATTTTTCAATGTTCTTATGGCTTTTGTGCAGCAGTTCTCACGTGTGCATGATTAGGTTTAGGTTATGCATATATAGTAGAATGGAATTAGGGTAAATCTTGGTCCAAAAATCCATGGAATAATGGTTGGAATATTTGATTTTCAATCATATCTTTTTGCATATTTTTGATTCTGAATTTATTATAAAAATATTAATTTATGAGGTAATTAAATAATAATAATAACAATTAGTTAAAAGAAAGAAAAAAAAAGAAAGAAAATAAAAAGAACTAGAAACCAGGGGGGGTATGTTGGCCCAGATGGAGGTTTTGAAGAAGCAATTCTGGCCCATTTGTTGCAAGCCTTTGTTGACTCCTGGGAATTAGCTAGGCACGCTTTGACTAGAGAACACCATAGCCTTTCATCTTTGGCCTTTGGATCTGTCTTTCGGGACACTTGGCATGCTGATCTGTGAGATTTCATGATGGAATTCTGGACAAGCGCTGCATTAGAACATATTATGAAAAAATAGAACAAGCGTTTGGGGGACCTGGGAATCGAACCCAGGTCCCAATGGTGACCAGCCACCTCATTCTCCACTAAGCCAAGCGTTGCATCTGTTAACATAATGATGAGTAATTATAATATAGAAAAACTAATGCTTATGCTGGAAATTTATAAAACGCGCGCCATCCTTTGAATTGTCCAGTCCCATGCCTACACATACTCATCTCCTTCGTTAAACATGTAAAACAAAGATCAGATAGCGGGGGTTTTTAACCCCCACAAAGTGCAAATGCCAAAAATAGCGATTAGGTCCGTGCATTATATAAATAGGGCGCGAGGGTTGGGTTGAGTTCGTCTGGCCTTGACGAATTCAACCATAGGTCTAAGAAGGTCCAATTTTTCCTCAATAGCAAACCCCTAATTTTGAAGCTTGGAAACCCTAGCATTCTCCAATGGCAGTTTTCTTTTTAGGGCACCATAATCAAATTAAATTGTACCAAAAGCTTCGTACAATCCCTATGAGCATAAAACAATCCACAAAATACATTAATGATGCATGAATCGAAGTATGCGTTTATGAAAAAATATTCAAACCGTGAAACTGTTATCTCAAGATTCCTTGAGTGTTAACACTTGATTTTGATTGCAATGCGTTCCTGAATGTCCCAGCAAGGTGTTTGAATCAAGAAAGGGCTTTGAATTGGCCTGGAAGTGAGAAAACAATTTGGCAACTTTCTTGAAAAAAACTCAATATGGTTATGGCTTCTGCAGCAGGTTTGCACGTATGAGGCTTTAGGGTTAGCTTCAGTATTTATGTTGGAAGGGAATTAAGGTACAAACTAGGTCAAAGTTCCATGGAATAAAGTTTTCAATATTTGATTTTCAATCAAATATTTTTCAATCTTTTTGATTGAAAAACCTTGCCAAATTGGGTGATTCTTGTCTTTTTGATGGATGCACAAAATTGCCAGCTTACCCTGAGCCTATTTGCCTCACAAAAAGATTTGAAAACCATATCTTTGAATTTCCTACATTTAAAATCAATTAAATGAATTAATATTAATAAAAATTCAATTAATTAATTAAAAATAAGAAAATAAATCAATTTAAGTTCAATGGGTCGTGCATAGGCCTTAGACAAAGTTTCAAAAAGGAATTTGAGGCCCATTAGCAAAAACAATGTGTTTTAGGCAAAGTTGACTTTTGCAAATTCATAAAAATTTCCCAACTTCTCCAATGCATATCTTGCTCAATTTTGATCATATGAACATGTTCTTGGACATTTTGGAAAGGTCTTGAAGTCCTCTAACCAATTCCTTTGGTCCCATCTCATTTTGATTTACCAATCTCAAGTTATGGTCTTTGACTTAAAGTGCCTTTTTGTTGACTTTTGAAATTGACCTATAATGTAGAAATTGATAACTTTTTGTGAGAGCATTTCTTGGACTTGGAATGTGAAGATGAGTAGTAGGAAATGTCATCCCCTTCAAAATGAGCATTGGATGGGATTCTTATTATGAACCATGAAAAAGTTATGCCTTGGTCAATTTACAGTTGACTTTTCAGTTGTCAAAAAATAGAAACTTTTTCATCTTGATGATTTTTGAGCCATGCTTGTGGAATCATGATCAAGACTTGATCAAATGATGATTGTGGCTTTAAAATAAGATGTTGACCAAAAATTTTGACTTTTGACTATCAAATGACCATTTTGCCTCTGCAGTTGATTGTGAACCAAATGAAGCTTTTGACTGTGCAACTTGACCCTGTGAGTCTTGAAACTTGCCATGTAGATGCTTGAGGATATTTGTAGGCCTATGGGACTTGATTGGTCCATTGAAAACCTCAAATTCACTGAAGGAACCAAAACCCTACTTTGACTGGCTTAGGAGGATGTTTAGACTGGGCAACCCCTTGATCCATTTGAAGATTGATCTTGACAAATCTTAAAGAATATGGGAGGGCAAATTTTGGGGTACAACAGTTGCCTCCCACTTAGCGCTGTTTTTAACGTCAAAAGCCTGACATAGTGCCTAGCAGCAGATTATTCGGGTGAAATATTGGGCAATTCTAAAAGTCTTAGACTATTCGTATAGTCTCTATTTTCAATGTTATTGTATATTTTTAACCGCTGCCCGTTTACTGTAAACGGGTCAGTATTTCTACCCTTAATTTCTATTGCCCCGCTAGGAAACACTTTTGTAATTTCATACGGACCTGACCATCTAGATTTTAATTTACTAGCGAAAACCCTAAGTCTTAAGTTAAATAATAGTACGACATCTCCCACACTAAATTCTTTCCTAGATAAACGCTTATCATGCCATTTTTTAGTTCTCTCTTTGTATATTTTAGCATTCTCATAAGTGTTGTACCCCAAATTTTGACCTAAGATACCATCTCCCATCTGCATCATTACATTGCAAGCGTTTTGATCTATTGATTTTAAAATTCATAACTTTTTCAAGTCGAGAGCTGTTTATTTTTGAACGCTAAGTTTATTAATTGATCAGACAATGTTTATTAATTATTTATTATCTTAAATTTAAATAATTGGAATTTATTTTCAGTTATTATATAATTTAAAGATTTATAAATAATAAAGTAAATATTTGAAAAGAGGTACATTAATTGATCAGACAATGTTTATTAATTATTTATTATCTTAAATTTAAATAATTGGAATTTTCTTTTCAGTTATTATATAATTTAAAGATTTATAAATAATAAAATAAATATTTGAAAAGAAGGTTATTAATTGATCAAACGATGTTATTTAATTATTTATTGTTCTAGGTTTAAATAATTGAAATTTTATTTTCAGTTATTATAATTTAGAAGAATTATAAATAATGAAATAATTGATTGAAGAGAAGTTAATTGGTCAATGATGTTTGTTTAATTATTTATCATTCTAAATTTAAATAATTGGAATTTGATTTTCAGTTATTATATAATTTAAAGAATTATAAATGATAAAATAAATAATTAGAAAGAAGAAAATAACTAACAGGAAAATAATAGAATTTTATTCATTTTATTCTAATTGTTACAATTGTTGTTTAAATACCATATTTATTTACAACGTATTTACAACGATAATTCTTACAATGTTTAAAATGAAATAAAAGCTATCCTATTTTTTTTCTAAGTTCTAAATCTTCATCTTCTATCCAATACTTCTTTGATGATCATTTGATTTTTACCTGCAAAAGAATTAAAAGAAAAGTCAGAAATGAATATAATTAAAAGCAAAAAATTAATTTTAGTGTTCATCATTAAAAGCAAACGGCTGGAATCAGTTTTTTACCCTTTTTGCAAATCACGGGATTTCTCCCGGTTCACAAAAAGGGATGAATTTTTATTTTTAAAATAAAATGCACAAGTTAAAAATATGCATAAACTCAATTTTTCAAAATCCATTGCACAAGTTGAAACAATATGCACAAATTCAATATTTTGTCAAACAGCATATTTCAAATCAACATCATATGCATAGCAACAGCATATGCAAGTATGCAAGTTTCAACACAAAAGCCAAATGCAACGTAAACATGCCAAAGTATGGAAGAGGCCAAAAATCAAAGGCTCCCATGTTGTACCATGCAAAGAGAGATGTGCAATATTAAAACCAAATATGCAAGCATACATTTTCTTTTTTCATCATTTTCCAGCATTATACTTTTTCAGAACAAGTAAAGTACATTACATTTTAATGTTTTCAATTGTACTTAAGAGAGAGAAGAGAGAAAGAGTTGGTTTTTACAGGTTTTTGGTTTAGGCAGAAAAGGAATAGAAACAAAACTGTAGCAGCATCCCATAAGAAAAAGAAAGCATAGAAAAGAATACCAACAAACTGGATGAAGCAGTAATGTGCAGAGAGAAGGCAGAGATATAGTTAAAATATGTAAAACCTGATAACATAACCTCAATGCCAAACCAACGGATATAACAACACAAACCCCCTTCAAAAATTAGAGAGTTCACAACCTATCTTCAAGCCTTCCACACTAAAAAACTGTCAAAAATACAAAACCAATTCAAAAAGTCCCAAGCCAAATATCAAAAACCTACCCTCAAGCTTTCAAAAACAAAACTGTAAAACAAGAAACAAAAGGAATTCTCAAAGTACCAAAAATAAAACCTCAAGAACCTTGCTGCCTTAAAACCGAACCTCTTAACCATGTCAAACTTGTCCTGCTTCAAAGCCTAAGCCATAGAAGCCATCACCAAAAATCAAAACCACTCCAAACCTGCATATACCAATAAAACAAACATGGCCTAAAACCATTCCAAACCTGCATATACCAGTAAAACAAACATGGCCTAAAACCATTCCAAACCTGCATATACCAGTAAAACAAACATGGCCTAAAACCATTCCAAACCTGCATATACCAGTAAAACAAACATGGCCTAAAACCATTCCAAACCTGCGTAAAACCAGTAAAGCCATCAACCTCAAACCATCACCAAAGCCTTGTTTCACAAAACCTATAATGGCCTAAAAAACCAGTAAAACCAGCAAACTCAAAAGGCCAAACCTGTTGAAACCATACATGCCCAAAAAGCCAAAAATCAGAATACCACAACAATACCAACTTTGAAAAATGTCAAAACCACTAAGCCTCAGAATTACATCATCATAGGCTAACAAAGAAGGCAACAGAAGTGAGCAAAGAAGAAGAAAGGAAGTGTCTTAACGAAGGCAATATTCAAGCATTCAGAGGCAACATAAGAAAGCCACATAAGAAAGCATCAAAGCAATCGTTCAAGGCAACATAAACGTTCAAGGCAACAGGAAAGAAGAAGAAGAAGAAAAAGGCATCACAAGGTATACAGTCAAAGAGAAGTAGGCAAAGCCAAGGTCATCAAACCTAAGCAATAAAGAAGACAAACCAGGATACCAAGTAGACAGAAGCAAAGCTCACAGCGTCACTGTCTTCCTCGCCCCGACCTCCTGCGCACATCCTCAACCTTACCTCCTCCGTCTCCAGGTAATGACTTCTCCCTCTTTTTCTGTCACATACCTCAAATCAACCATTAATAACAAGAAGTCAGAATCAAAAAAAGATGTAAAATCACAACATGCAAATCGTAACAAAACCCTAACGAGATAAATTGAAATTGTACCGTGACTGTCGCCCTAACGCTTTGACTGGAGGGAAGAGGAGGTTTTATCCATCCGACTCCTCCTGAGGTTGATGCTGTAATAGGAGACGATTCTGAAGAGGATTTACCCGATTTTGTAACGCATGGAGTGGCTTGCCAGAACTGGATTGTTGTTGATGTTCCTGTTGTGATGCACATTTCTGAGTAATGTTTTGTTTTATTTTTGAAAAAAAACTTTCGCTCTGCCCAAGGCTAAAAGTATTTGTGTCGGGCTATGATGAAAATAAATCCTTTTGCTCTGCCCAAGGCAAAAGAGAAATGCCTGGGCTCTTTGTTTCAAGTATTTTCCTTCAATAAATAAAAATGTTATTTTGTCCACTACTGTTTTATTTTTCACTTTTTCTGGGAAATAGTAATGAAAATTAATTGGTAGTAATAGGAAAATATAATAACTTTTTGTTTCATTTGTACAACATTCATATTAATCGATTTCTAAAATAAAGCAATATCATATGTGCAGATTAATCCATGACTTAACCATTGAAAACAATGATCCTATGCCCTCTCCCAACTTTGAATTCCCTGTGTTCAGAGCCGAAGAAGAGGATAATGAAGAGATTCCTGTTGAAATTTCCCATTTGCTTGAGCATGATGAAAAGATTATTCAGCCGTTTGAAGAACCTGTAGAGTTGGTCAATTTGGGTGATGAAGAAGATAAAAAGGAAGTTAAGGTCGGAGCATTGCTTATCCCAGAGGTTAAAGAGAAAATGTTGGAGCTTCTCAAAGAGTATGTTGATGTGCTTGCTTGGTCCTACCAAGATATGCCAGGTTTGGACAACGATATTGTGGAGCATCGTTTACCGTTGAGACCTGAATGTCCGCCGATTAAACAGAAGTTGAGAATGACTCGTCCCGATATGGCTGACAAGATCAAAGAAGAAGTTCAAAAACAAATTAATGCAGGTTTCCTTGTTACATCGGTCTATCCTCAGTGGTTAGCCAATATAGTGCCTGTTGCGAAGAAGGATGGCAAAGTTCGGATGTGTGTAGACTATAGAGATCTGAATAGAGCTAGCCCAAAGGATGACTTCCCATTACCGCACATTGACGTATTGGTCGACAGTACCGCAAAGTTCAAAGTCTTTTCTTTCATGGATGGTTTCTCTGGTTACAATCAAATCAAGATGGCACCAGAAGATATGGAGAAGACAGCTTTCATTACACCTTGGGGAACTTTTTGTTATCGGGTTATGCCGTTTGTTTTGAGGAATGCTGGTGCAACATACCAAAGAGCCATGACTGCTTTGTTCCATGACATGATGCATAAGGAGATAGAAGTGTATATAGATGACATGATTGCCAAATCACAAACTGAAGAAGATCATTTGGAACATTTATTGAAGTTATTCCAGCGTTTGAGAAAGTATAAACTCCGTTTGAATCCCAACAAGTGCACTTTTGGTGTTCGTTCTGGAAGACTTCTGGGTTTCATTGTCAGTCAGAAAGGTATTGAGGTAGATCCTGATAAAGTCAAAGCTATTCGGGAAATGCCCGCACCCAAGACGGAAAAAGCAAGTAAGAGGATTCCTTGGGAGACTGAACTACATTTCTAGATTTATATCTCATATGACTGCTACCTGTGGGCCGATTTTCAAGCTTCTCCGAAAAAACCAAGGATGTGTGTGGACAGAAGATTGTCAGAGAGCTTTTGATAGCATCAAAGAATATTTGCTTGAACCTCCCATTTTGATTCCTCCGGTGGAAGGAAGACCTTTAATTATGTACCTGACTATATTGGAAGATTCCATGGGATGTGTGCTTGGTCAACGAGATGAGACTAGAAGAAAGGAACATGCCATATATTATCTGAGTAAGAAATTCACAGACTGTGAGTCTCGATACTCATTGCTTGAGAAAACCTGTTGTGATTTAGCTTGGGTTGCTCGCCGTCTGCGCCAGTATATGATTAACCACACCACTTGGTTGATCTCCAAAATGGATCCGATCAAGTATATCTTTGAGAAGCCCGCCTTATCTGGAAGAATAGCCCGTTGGCAGATGTTGTTGTCCGAATATGACATTGAGTATCACACTCAGAAAGCAATTAAAGGGAGTATTTTAGCCGATCATTTGGCTCACCAACCAATTGACGATTATCAATCCATCAAGTTTGATTTCCCAGATGAAGATGTTATGTACTTGAAAGCCAAAGATTGTGAAGAGCCGTTACCTGAAGAAGGACCTGATCCCGAATCCCATTGGGGTTTGATATTTGACGGAGCTGTGAACTCTTACGGAAATGGAATTGGGGCAATCATCGTCACTCCCCGAGGCACTCATATCCCGTTCACGGCGAGATTGAAGTTTGACTGCACGAACAACATGGCTGAATATGAGGCGTGTATTATGGGTCTCGAAGAAGCAGTGGATCTAAGGATTAAGATTCTTGATATTTACGGAGATTCGGCATTGGTAATTAATCAAATCAAAGGAGAATGGGAGACTCGTCATCCTGGTTTGATCCCTTACAAAGACTATGCTAGAAGATTGTTAATTTTCTTCAACAAAGTGGAATTACATCATATCCCTAGAGATGAGAACCAAATGGATGATGCTTTAGCTACTTTGTCTTCAATGTTTCAAGTGAATGGTTGGAACGATGTGCCTACAATTCGGGTTATGCGCCTTGATAGACCTGCTCATGTGTTCTCGGTAGAAGAAGTCACCGACGACAAACCGTGGTTCTATGACGTTAAACGTGTTCTTCAAACTCAGGAGTACCCGCCTGGGGCATCCAATAAAGATAGGAAGACATTGAGAAGATTAGCAAGCAGTTTCTTCCTCAATGAAGAAGTATTGTATAAGAGAAATTACGACATGGTCTTGCTCAGATGTGTAGACAGACGTGAAGCAGACATGCTGATGCAAGAAGTACATGAAGGATCTTTTGGCACTCATGCCAACGGACATGCGATGGCTAGAAAGATGTTGAGAGCCGGTTACTATTGGATGACAATGGAATCTGATTGTTGCAGATATGTGAAGAAATGTCATAAATGCCAGATTTATGCGGACAAGATGCACGTGCCGCCGACCCTCCTTAATGTTATCTCTTCACCTTGGCCTTTCTCTATGTGGGGCATTGATATGATTGGAATGATAGAACCCAAAGCTTCAAATGGTCATCGTTTCATCTTGGTAGCGATCGATTATTTTACTAAATGGATGGAAGCAACATCTTATGCTAATGTAACTAGACAGGTGGTAGTCAGATTTATCAAGAATCATATCATTTGTCGATACAGTATCCCGAGCAAGATCATCACTGATAACGGTTCGAATTTAAATAACAAGATGATGAGAGAGCTTTGTGAAGAGTTCAAGATCGAACATCATAATTCTTCTCCTTACAGACCGAAGATGAATGGGGCTGTTGAGGCTGCTAACAAGAACATCAAGAAGATTGTCCAGAAGATGGTGGTAACTTATAAAGATTGGCATGAAATGCTTCCGTTTGCTTTACATGGATACCGTACTTCAGTTCAAACTTCAACAGGTGAAACCCCATTTTCCCTAGTTTACGGTATGGAAGCCGTACTCCCCGTGGAGGTTGAGATTCCGTCTCTGAGAGTGTTGATGGAAGCTAAACTTTCTGAGGTTGAATGGTGTCAAAGTAGATATGATCAGTTGAATTTAATTGAAGAAAAGAGATTGACAGCTTTGTGTCACGGTCAATTGTATCAGCAGAGAATGAAGAAGGCTTTTGATAAGAAGGTTCGACCACGCGAGTTCAGAGAAGGTGACCTTGTGCTCAAGAAGATATTATCTTTCCAACCTGATTCTAGGGGCAAGTGGGCTCCGAATTATGAAGGACCGTATGTCGTTAAGAAAGTTTTCTCTGGAGGTGCTTTGATTCTCACCAATATGGACGGTGAAGAGCTCCCGCGTCCCATGAACGCCGACGCAGTCAAGAAGTATTTCGCCTAGGTTTGAGTTGACAGTTTGCTAAGTTGAAAACCCGAAGAGGCGGCTTAGGCAAGCTTTTGGTCAGACCAGTCTTGGCATTTGAACACATTTCGGAATTCGAAGTTGTTAGGGAGAATAGTGACCATTGTTTTTTGTGTAACCCTTTCTTTCATGTACTATTTCCCAAACTTTTGTAAACCGTTGGAGTCGCATTGTTAGCGAACTACCATCTTATTAATGAAATTTGAGCATTTACCTTCTGTGGGCAAAATTTTAATTTTTACGGAAATATTTGAAACAAAGTATTTAAAGTATTCTTATTTTTTAAAATGTGTCGTGAATAATGAAAGGAATATTAACAGTTGTTCCGAGGATGGTCAAGCCATGAAATGCAAAACCATACAATAATTTATCCTTGCATGATGAACATGTTTCGTTTCAAAATCGTCATGAGGTGTTGGTTGTGTAAACTCGCGTTTCTCGTGGTACTAAGTTTGGTGACTCCCCAGCAGTTCCAGTTAAGCGTTGTTTGGTTACCTTCATTTGGGCGATTTCTGAAGTGTGGTACGCTTTGTCTCTGCCAGTAGTTTATTGGTATTAGAAGATTGGATTTGAATACTTTTCTCCTCAGAAGACTTGAGCCTTGTAGCGTGCTACGCTCCGACGTTGCTTTGTGGTTCCAGTTCCAGTTATTTTCCGTTTTTTTTTAAGATTGGCCGAGTATCTATCTTGTCGTGACATCTTATTGTCTTCAAGATATTCCGTCTGCTCGTTTCGTCAGCATAACATTCATTTACTCATTCACACTTATATCACGCATGCATATTCACATTTGCCGTTGATTTTTGGGTTGGATACTTTGTTTTAATACAAGGTACAATTTCTTTCCAAGTAGAAGGTTAGCTTAGGAAGAAAATGTGCTTCCTTTCTAAATTCCCCAACTGAGCTAATCCTCGTGGATGATTTTTGATTCAGCCTACCTTGTCCATTTCTGGATAGGATGAATTCCCCAATCGAGTTACTTTCTCATTGGGCGGAGTCTTGTAGACTGTCTTCTCTCTGGTTTATTCCTGGATGAAGTTGTTGTCTCTTGCATAGGCTATCTCTTGATTTTCCCCAGTGAAGTCGCGACCTGGACGAATGGTGCATTTATTTTGCACATTTAAGTATGTGATCTCCTCGGGAAGGATGGATTCATGATTCTCTTTGACGAAGATTTTATTCCCTGCCAGTGTCATCACAATTTCCTTCTGAGTTATTCTTCGGAAAACGGCAAGCGGCAGCTCTTCACGAGCAACTTGTGCGTTATTATTATTATTGGAAAACGACAAGCGGCAGCTCTTCACGAGCAACTTGTACGTTATAGACATCGTTGGAAAATGACAAGCGGCAGCTCTTCACGAGCAACTTGTGCGTTATTATTATTTTTTGGAAGACGGCAAGCGGCAGCTCTTCACGAGCAACTTGTGCGTTATTATTATTTTTTGGAAGACGGCAAGCGGCAGCTCTTCATGAGCAACTTGTACGTTATTATTATTTTTGGAAAACGGCAAGCGGCAGTCTCTTTATTTGAGCAACTTGTACGTTATTATTTTTTCTGGAATACAACAAGTGGCAGCTTCTCTATTTGAGCAACTTGTATGTTATTGGTATTTTTTTCTGGAATACAGCAAGTGGCAGCTTCTTTATTTGAGCAACTTGTATGTTATTGGTATTTTCTTGGAAAACAGCAAGTGGCGGCTTTTTTATTTGAGCAGCTTGTATGTTATTGACATCCCTGGACGACAGCAAGTGGCAGCCTCTTTATTTGAGCAGCTTGTATGTCATAATATTTTTGGAAGACAGCAAGTGGCAGCTTCTTTATTTGAGCAGCTTGTGTATCTACAATCTTATTATCTCAGCATTAATTGGTATATCTCGGGAAATCTCGCAGAGAAGCTTGTCATGAATCATTACCTTCCGAAGTCGGTAATCCATTATCAGAAAATTGATACTTTTTTGTCTATCTTTGGCCTTGAGTTGTGAGCTCACAAATATTTTTGGGTCGATAATCTGTTTTATGGCCTATGCAAGATGCCTTCTTTGTTAGGGTCAGAGGTCGTATTCCCTCGATTTTATTCGCCGTCAAGAGTCTGTCATTTGAAGTCGATGGCTCGTTTCCCCAGTAGAGTTTAATCCATGTCTCTGTGTTTTGTTGGTGTTTGGTTTCTCCAGCATTGTCTTGTCTCACACAATATCTTTCTTTGTGAATTCAATCACTACATTCATATCAAACATAATGGCGGTATCTTAGGGCAAAAATTTGTGTGTTATGTATTTAAGTACCTTCAATCTCGTCGAAACGAAGATTTTAATCTTCATATCTCCGGATAGAAGAAACTTAAATAGGGGCAGCTGTTGTACCCCAAATTTTGACCTAAGATACCATCTCCCATCTGCATCATTACATTGCAAGCGTTTTGATCTATTGATTTTAAAATTCATAACTTTTTCAAGTCGGGAGTTGTTTATTTTTGAACGCTAAGTTTATTAATTGATCAGACAATGTTTATTAATTATTTATTATCTTAAATTTAAATAATTGGAATTTATTTTCAGTTATTATATAATTTAAAGATTTATAAATAATAAAGTAAATATTTGAAAAGAGGTATATTAATTGATCAGACAATGTTTATTAATTATTTATTATCTTAAATTTAAATAATTGGAATTTTCTTTTCAGTTATTATATAATTTAAAGATTTATAAATAATAAAATAAATATTTGAAAAGAAGGTTATTAATTGATCAAATGATGTTATTTAATTATTTATTGTTCTAGGTTTAAATAATTGAAATTTTATTTTCAGTTATTATAATTTAGAAGAATTATAAATAATGAAATAATTGACTGAAGAGAAGTTAATTGGTCAATGATGTTTGTTTAATTATTTATCATTCTAAATTTAAATAATTGGAATTTGATTTTCAGTTATTATATAATTTAAAGAATTATAAATGATAAAATAAATAATTGGAAAGAAGAAAATAACTAACTGGAAAATAATAGAATTTTATTCATTTTATTCTAATTGTTACAATTGTTGTTTAAATACCGTATTTATTTACAACGTATTTACAACGATAATTCTTACAATGTTTAAAATGAAATAAAAGCTATCCTATTTTTTTTCTAAGTTCTAAATCTTCATCTTCTATCCAATACTTCTTTGATGATCATTTGATTTTTACCTGCAAAAGAATTAAAAGAAAAGTCAGAAATGAATATAATTAAAAGCAAAAAATTAATTTTAGTGTTCATCATTAAAAGCAAACGGCTGGAATCAGTTTTTAACCCTTTTTGCAAATCACGGGATTTCTCCCGGTTCACAAAAAGGGATGAATTTTTATTTTTAAAATAAACTGCACAAGTTAAAAATATGCATAAACTCAATTTTTCAAAATCCATTGCACAAGTTGAAACAATATGCACAAATTCAATATTTTGTCAAACAACATATTTCAAATCAACATCATATGCATAGCAACAGCATATGCAAGTATGCAAGTTTCAACACAAAAGCCAAATGCAACGTAAACATGCCAAAGTATGGAAGAGGCCAAAAATCAAAGGCTCCCATGTTGTACCATGCAAAGAGAGATGTGCAATATTAAAACCAAATATGCAAGCATACATTTTCTTTTTTCATCATTTTCCAGCATTATACTTTTTCAGAACAAGTAAAGTACATTACATTTTAATGTTTTCAATTGTACTTAAGAGAGAGAAGAGAGAAAGATTTGGTTTTTACAGGTTTTTGGTTTAGGCAGAAAAGGAATAGAAACAAAACTGTAGCAGCATCCCATAAGAAAAAGAAAGCATAGAAAAGAATACCAACAAACTGGATGAAGCAGTAATGTGCAGAGAGAAGGCAGAGATATAGTTAAAATATGTAAAACCTGATAACATAACCTCAATGCCAAACCAACGGATATAACAACACAAACCCCCTTCAAAAATTAGAGAGTTCACAACCTATCTTCAAGCCTTCCACACTCAAAAACTGTCAAAAATACAAAACCAATTCAAAAAGTCCCAAGCCAAATATCAAAAACCTGCCCTCAAGCTTTCAAAAACAAAACTGTAAAACAAGAAACAAAAGGAATTCTCAAAGTACCAAAAATAAAACCTCAAGAACCTTGCTGCCTTAAAACCGAACCTCTTAACCATGTCAAACCTGTCCTGCTTCAAAGCCTAAGCCATAGAAGCCATCACCAAAAATCAAAACCACTCCAAACCTGCATATACCAGTAAAACAAACATGGCCTAAAACCATTCCAAACCTGCATATACCAGTAAAACAAACATGGCCTAAAACCATTCCAAACCTGCATATACCAGTAAAACAAACATGGCCTAAAACCATTCCAAACCTGCATATACCAGTAAAACAAACATGGCCTAAAACCATTCCAAACCTGCGTAAAACCAGTAAAGCCATCAACCTCAAACCATCACCAAAGCCTTGTTTCACAAAACCTATAATGGCCTAAAAAACCAGTAAAACCAGCAAACTCAAAAGGCCAAACCTGTTGAAACCATACACGCCCAAAAAGCCAAAAATCAGAATACCACAACAATACCAACTTTGAAAAATGTCAAAACCACCAAGCCTCAGAATTACATCATCATAGGCCAACAAAGAAGGCAACAGAAGTGAGCAAAGAAGAAGAAAGGAAGTGTCTTAACGAAGGCAATATTCAAGCATTCAGAGGCAACATAAGAAAGCCACATAAGAAAGCATCAAAGCAATCGTTCAAGGCAACAGGCAAGAAAAAGAAGAAGAAAAAGGCATCACAAGGTATACAGTCAAAGAGAAGTAGGCAAAGCCAAGGTCATCAAACCTAAGCAATAAAGAAGACAAACCAGGATACCAAGTAGACAGAACCAAAGCTCACAGCGTCACTGTCTTCCTCGCTCCGGCCTCCTGCGCACATCCTCAACCTTACCTCCTCTGTCTCCAGGTAATGACTTCTCCCTCTTTTTCTGTCACATACCTCAAATCAACCATTAATAACAAGAAGTCAGAATCAAAAAAAGATGTAAAATCACAACATGCAAATCGTAACAAAACCCTAATGAAATAAATTGAAATTGTACCGTGACTGTCGCCCTAACGCTTTGACTGGAGGGAAGAGGAGGTTGAAGATTGCTGGTGGCCATTGGGGCGAGAAAAGCTCACGCAAGACTCAGGCGAAGGGGGAAGGAGATGAATCAAGAGCGAAGAAGATGAACAAGGACGAAGGAGCGCCGTTCTGCACATTCCAAAACACCCTAATCCCTAATTCAACTGACTACACAAATGTTAACCCTAACAATTATGAAATATGTTGGACCTAAACCCGGTTCCCTGCCCAGGCCCAGCAAATTCCATTTGGCACCTCCCCATTCTATTTCTGCTTTGGACCCCTAAGCCCCTTTGGCCCATGTAATTACTTGTCCACCCTTTTTTTTCTTTGATACGTCTTTTTATATTTTGATTTCCTTTGCCCTTTTTTAGAATTCTTATTAATTTAGTTTAATTATTAAATTAATCAAATGGATATAATTTAATTAAAACAATTTTAGATAATTTGACCTTTTTTATTAAGTTTAACTTTAAGATTAGTTTAATAATTGTTAGTTTTTTTTAATTAGATTTAAACTAATAACTTTAAGTTTTAATTTAGTTTAATTATTTAACGACTCTTAAAAATAATACCTTTATATTAATATTAAAAAAATATAAAAATAGAAACATATAAAATAAAAAAACTTAAAAAATATTTTACTCTCTTTAATTAATTCTCTTGCGTTATTAATGTTAAACAAAAAATATAAAAATGCATGTTCACACATTTAGTCTTTTATTTAATCGTTGTATAATCGTTATCTATTTAATTTTCTGTTTAATTATTTCATCTTTACATGGTTATTCTGTTTACTTCTTAATCCAAGGGAAAAACGATTAAATTTGTTGACTTCATGTCCTCAAGTCCAATCACGCGAATAGTTGCATTTCATTAAAACTTAAGACAATTTTTCCCCAAATATCCAACCTTTTCAAACTTATACCTTTTAAGCCAAAACATCGACATTAGGTCGTCGTACCTTCAAAAACCCATCCGTACCCCTTTTCGGCCAAAACAATTTATTTTTAATCAAACAAACATTTTAATAAACAGATATTTCAAAAGGTTCCTATAGAGTACTATAGATACATTGGGTGCTAATACCTTCCCACTGTATAACCAACCCCCGAACCATAGATCTCTTTTCAAAAAACGCCTTGTATTTTTATTACTTTTAAAAAGTATTATTTTACATTGCATATTTAGGGTTTTATTTCGCTCTTTTCCCTTTTCCCTTGGAAATAATAAAGCGCGGTGGCGACTCTTGCTTTTGTGAGACGAATTAATCAATAATTCGATCCCCGATTTACCCCGCTACATTTTTTATCGCTACAATAAGCATCTAATCTTAATTCTTCTAATTCATTTAAATCCAGGACTCGTTTTTCTCCCGCAGTAGTGTAGTTCATGTTGAGCGTTTTAATTGCCCAATACGCTTTGTGTTCTAATTCTACTGGGAGGTGACAGGATTTTCCGTATACGAGCTTGAAGGGTGTAGTTCCTATAGGGGTCTTGTAGGCCGTCCTATAGGCCCATAAAGCTTCGTTGAGCTTTGATGACCAATCTTTCCTGGTTGTGGCTACAGTTTTTTCTAAGATCTGCTTAATTTCTCTGTTTGAGACTTCGACTTGTCCACTGGTTTGTGGGTGGTATGGTGTCGCTATACGATGTTTCACTCCATACTTAAATAGTAATTTGTCGAATATCTTTGAGATGAAATGGGAGCCACCGTCACTAATGACGAGTCTCGGTACACCGAATCTTAGAAAGATTATGTTTCTAAAGAGTTTGATTACCACTCGTGTGTCATTTGTAGGAGAGGCTATGGCCTCGATCCATTTTGAAACATAATCGACCGCGACGAGTATATATTTGTTTCCAAAAGAAGATGGGAAGGGTCCCATGAAATCGATTCCCCATACGTCAAAGATTTCTACCTCTAGGATTCCTCTTTGAGGCATTTCATCGCGTCTTGAAATATTACCGGTGCGTTGACACCGATCGCAATTTCTAACAGCGATGTGGACATCTTTCCATAGATTAGGCCAGAATAGGCCGGCTTGTAAGATCTTTGCACAAGTTTTGGAAGTGCTTGCGTGTCCCCCGTAAGGAGATGAATGACAGTGGGAAATGACATCTTCTATCTCTTCTTCGGGTATGCATCGACGGAAGATTCCGTCTGGTCCTCTTTTAAACATTAAGGGTTCGTCCCAATAGTAGTATTTGAGATCGTGGAAGAATTTCTTTTTCTGTTGGTAGGTAAGGTCTGGTGGGAGCGCGTTTGCAGCTAGATAGTTAACTATGTCGGCATACCATGGCAGTCCCATGGTTTCATGGATTGCTTTTATGGCTTCCTTGGTTTTGGTTCGTTTAGGTTTAACTGAGCCAGGTCGCTCCTTATTTGGGCTATCAGTTTTTCATATGGAAAATCGTCGTTAATCGGCACTTGTTCGGGTTTTATATCTTCCAATCTTGACAAGTGATCTGCTACGACGTTTTCGGTCCCTTTTTTATCCTTTATCTCTAAATCAAATTCTTGCAAAAGTAGGATCCATCTGAGGAGCCTTGGTTTTGCATCTTTCTTATTTAATAGATATCTTATAGCAGCTTGGTCCGTGTAGATGATGATTTTCGCTCCTACTAGATAGGAACGGAATTTGTCAAGCGCGAAGACGACTGCTAACAGCTCTTTCTCAGTCGTGGCGTAGTTCATTTGGGCTGGGTCTAGCATTCTACTAGCGTAGTAAATGGCGTGTAGTTTCTTGTCCTTCCTTTGTCCAAGAACTGCGCCTACGGCGTAATCACTCGCGTCGCACATGATTTCGAAGGGTAAATTCCAATCGGGTGGTTGCATGATTGGTGCGGTGATAAGGGCTGATTTTAGAGTTTCAAACGCTTTATAACAATCATCGTCAAATACCAACTCAGCGTCTTTCATTAACAGACCGGTAAGTGGTTTGGTAATTTTTGAGAAATCTTTAATGAATCGCCGGTAAAAACCGGCGTGTCCTAAAAAGCTTCGTATTTCTCTAACGGTCTTAGGTGGTTGAAGTTCTTTTATGACTTCTATTTTGGCTTTGTCAACTTCAATCCCTTTATTGGATATGACATGTCCTAGTACGATTCCTTCTCTGACCATGAAATGGCATTTTTCCCAGTTGAGCACGAGGTTTACTGTTACACATCTTTTTAAGATTTTCTCTAGGTTTGATAGACATTCTTCGAAACTTCCCCCACACACTGAGAAATCATCCATGAATACTTCCATGATGTTGTCTATAAAATCTGCAAAGATTGACATCATACATCGTTGGAAGGTTGCTCGGGCATTACACAATCTGAAAGGCATTCGTCTATATGCGAACGTTCCATACGGACACGTGAAAGTAGTCTTTTCTTGATCGTCAGGGTGAATGGGAATTTGAAAGAATCCGGAGTAACCGTCTAGATAGCAAAAATAGGAATGTTTGGCTAACCGTTCTAGCATTTAGTCTATGAAGGGTAGAGGAAAATGGTCTTTACGAGTGGTTTTGTTTAGTTTTCTATAATCTATACACACTCTATGTCCATTGACTACTCTTTGCATTATTGGTTCGCCTTTTGCGTTCTTAACAATGGTGATACCTCCTTTCTTGGGCACCACGTGTACTGGGCTCACCCACTTACTATCAGAGATCGGGTATATGATTCCAGCTTCCATAAGCTTTGTAATTTCATCTCTGACTACAGTGCTAAGAATCGGGTTAATCCTTCTTTGAGGTTCTCTAGAGGTTTTACAATTCTCTTCTAGCATAATACGGTGCATACAAATTGAAGGACATATTCCTTTCAAATCAGATATGTTATAACCTAGTGCGGTTGGGTATCTCCTTAGGACGTCTAAAAGTTTTTCAGTTTCGAGCTTTCTTAAGTTGGAGTTTACTATTACTGGTCGCGTGTGTTCGGTATCAAGGAATTCGTATCTTAGATTCTTAGGTAAGATTTTCAATTCTACACTGGGGTTCTGTTTACCTTGGGTTTTGGTAAACAACCGCTGATCCTCCAAATGGTTACTTATTTGGTTACTCGCAGGACCGATCAGATTGATCCTATGGACATAGGTTGATTTTGAAGTTTGATTAAGGTGGATAAGGCTTTAAATAAAAGGTTTCAAGTAAATTGCATAAAGGAAAGACTTGGTAAAATAAACAAGACTTTAAGGTAAAGGTTCGACAGGAAATGTAAAGAGAAAAGCAAGTAAAATTCTGGGAAAGTAAATGACTTTAATTGATAAAATTTGGTGTTTCACACATACATTTCTCAACAATTCTTTCTCACACGCTGGGTACTCGAATCTAAATGAGTGACTTTGTATAGAATTGTGAACACACGCGAGAAACTACATGTCTACTCCTATTTATACTAAAACATTCCAAGTAACCGTCGGGCAGTTACACTGCTTCGAGATCAATCCACTTGGCACGTTCTCCATGCTCGACGCTCCAGATCCTTGCACGTTTGCACGTGGTAAATGCTGGAAACCGTTTTCCCTCCAAACGCTTGAATTTCAAACTGCTCCATTCTGGACCATCGAACACTTTCGTCAAGAGACATCTTCGACGAAAACTCCTTCGACGTCGAAGGCAATCAGCCTTCTTCCTTGGAAGAAATCTTCTAAGTACTTTTACAATCTTTCGACGGTAACTTCGACAGGCTTAGCCAGTCGAAAGCATCTTTCAGCTTTTAATGGCTGACATAGATCAAAACAAAGGTGTCGAATTTAGGAGCCAACAAATTGCCCCCCAAGAATGCCTTATTTCGACTCTGAAAGAAAAAGGCATTCTTTGAAACGCCATTCGACACCTGTCTTTCCACGCTTAGTCACAAGTTAACTTGTGCACTTTTTGTTGCTTTTTACCAACTATTGGCAATCCCAAGAAACCATCATTGATTTGATCCTAGGACGTCACTTTCAGTACGGCGTGCAGTACCAAACGTCATTTCAGAATTTGTCATTATGAAAAATCCCAAAAACGAGGACGCACGCTGCGTCCCTCTGTTTCTGCAGAAACGGCCAAAACAACAGGGGGCTGCCACGCGTCCCACTAACTCCTGCAGCATTAAATGGCATTTAATGTCCTCGTTATTGGGGATTTTTCCCACTACTATAAATAGCAGTGAATATCCCATTGTGGGACTTTTTACGCCAACTAGCCTTCAAACTTCCTTGTTTTCGTACAAGCTTGCTCTCTTTGCAGAAAACTCTTCCTCTTTCACTTCATCTTCAACCTCATCTCAAAGAATGGCCTCTGCTTCTACTGCTCCCAGTGCTAACGCACCAACTGAACATGTTAAACCCAAAGTTTTCGTCACTGCCCCAGTAGTAAACTCTACAGGCAAACGAAGGGTTCCTGAACCTTCTGACATCTCCGTTCGCGATGCTTACTCGCGCCACTTGATGATCCCGGTTGGATACTCCAACCAGATCTTCGCAATGTCTGGCCCCATGAATCCAAGCATCTCTGAAGCTCTGAAGATCAAGAGCTATTTCCCAATCGTCGAGAAACTCAAGCCAGTAGCATGCCCCAAGAAAGACGCAGAAGACAACGAAGACCCTACTCGTGAAAAAATCGACCTCCGCTTCTTCAACAGAGGGGTTAGGGTCTTCAGGTCTTGCCCTAATCTGACCTCCGATTATGTTGCTTGGCTAACAAAGTTGGAGAAACATCAAACCTCGATCTGGAAGGATATGGGAATCTTCGACTTAGTGATGCTGTCGAAGACGGGTTTGAACTACTCCCCAGAGATGCTGATAGCTTCACTGTTGTTCTGGGATTACTCCCATTTTACTTTTCATCTTCCATGTGGGATGCTAACCCCCACACTCTTCGACGTGGCCGCTATCACTGGCCTTCGACCAACCGGGGATTACTTCGATCCGGAGGAGATGTCGGAGGACCAAATTGGCTTCTCTGAGACCAAGCCAACATACACCACTTTTATCAACCATTATCACGACAGGTCGACAGACGCGGTGTCGGATGTCGAACACATAGAGTTTCTAGCCTTATGGCTAACTCGCTTTGTGTTTTGCTCGAAGTCTCTGCAGGTGACCAAAAAGATGGTCACTCTCGCTACCCAACTGCATCACCGCCAAAACATCTGTTTGGCAGAACTGATTCTGGCCAGTCTTTATGACTCGATCAGCAATGGGGCTACTCTTCTGAAACATATCGAGGACAGGGCCAGCTTGCTACTCGCTGGGCCTTTTTGGCTACTTCAACTGTGGCTCAACGCCACTTTCGAATCTTTCTTGCCCAAGAAGGTTCAGATAAATGAACAAGCTCCGACGATAGCGAATAGACGCATCGAAGGAATCAGGCTGGCTCTGCTGACACCTGTGGAAGATGGCCTGGAGTTTCAACAAACCTTCACTAACTTCGTTCTAATGTTCGCTCGAAGGAAGGAATTTGTTTCAACTATGGCTCCATTTGCTCAACGGAAGGTGGGGCCAGCATGGTTCACAAGGCCACATCCAAAGGAGTCGAGTGGTCCCAATGTCGATGAGCATACAATACTTTGGGAGGCGTTCCTTACACCCAGGATCATGCCTCTTCGATTTAAGAGTTCTAAGACTCATTTGAGTCTGATTGCCTATCAACCAAATCTGGTATCTCGCCAGTTTGGTATTATCCAAACCCTGCCTTCTCCTATTTTTCAAAGAGAGAAGTCAATGTTGTACTTCTGCAACGATTATACAGAAGAAGCTGCCATCAAGCATATAGGAAGATATGCTGGTCGAACAATCCTCTCGCTGTTTAACTACCAGCTTAATTTTCTTTGTTCACCATCCTTCGAGGAGTGGTGGAGAAGTTATTATGCTGAGTACTTCTTCGACGAGAAGGACTTCATGGCTGAGTTGCAGAAGTCTTTTGTCCTTGTGTTGGACAAAGTAAAGAAATGTAAGTTCATGCTCTCACATTACTTTTTGTCTTTCTCTTCGACTGCTAGCCTGTTAACTTTTCTTTTGCTTTCAGTTGTTCGAAAGCCTGTAGCCAAGAAGGCTACAGAAGGTCAACAGGGAGGAGTCCCTTCAACAAAACCTCCACCGCCGGCGAAGACTGTAGCGCCGGCGAAGACTGAAGGGGTGAAAAACACAAGAAGGGGGGGTTGAATTGTAAAACTGGAAACTTAAAGCAAATGACAAGATATTTTTATCCTGGTTCGTTTGATCTCAAACTACTCCAGTCCACCCGTCAAGGTGATTTCGCCTCTCTCCAACGAGGTCTTAATTCACTATATTCAACTGAATACAAATCTGCTTTAACAACTGCTAAAGCCTTCTTGATTCAAACCACAATCCGGTTTGTCAAGGCAACACTTTCTTACAAAGGTATAAAATAATGTGTGTGAATGTTTTCTACAAAACTATATCACAACTGTGATGTTTACACAAATGAAGCTTAGAATACTAGGATGCTAAACGCTAATGGAGTATCAGAGTTTGTTGGTTTAGCAAAACTGGTAGATGAAGATTATTGATCAGCTTTGTGCGTGTAGAGAGTTTGGAAGCATTAGCCATTATAATCTTCAAAGCTTGGTTTATATAGCACTTGAGAAGATGAACGTTGAATGCAATATTCTTGATTCAATGCTAATAACAAGCTTTCCTTTTTGAGCAGATCTTGTCTAGAATGATGCCGTTGGAATTAATTAGCGTTCAATGCACAGTACCGTTGCTTCTTCAATGCACGTTCTGGCTTGGCTCATTCTGATTCTGCTTCGCTGCTGATGAACTAATGATTCTGTATCAGAGTGTTTTACGTGCAGTTCTGTTCATCAAGCTACAGCATGTACGTGAGTTGATCATCTGATCTTCACGTTCTGATTCAGCAACTTCTGATGCTGGTGTATCAAATCAAGTTCTGATGCTGAATAATTGATCTTGCTTATTTTAATCAGCGTATCTGCAAGTCAGAGCATAGTATTTTTAGGCAGCATATAATTCAAACATGAAACATACAAATACTATATCTTTTCACCTTGTTATCATCAAAACTTAAATATAGGGTACTAGATTCAAACATTGTTCTAACAATCTCCCCCTTTTTGATGATGACAAAAACTAGATATTTTAAATGAAAAATAACGTGAAAAGTATCTGGGAAATGATTCAGAGTTAAGAAGTAAAGAGAAATCAGAGTTTAAGATATACTCCCCCTGAGTTTGTTACTTCCCTTTGATATGCGTGTTCTTCAGGATCAGATCTTTTTCTATCTTTGAGCATCAGATTAAGAGTCTTTGACTTATCAGAGAGCAGAGCTTCAGATCTTTTCCTGTAAGAGCTTTGCTTCGGATCAGAGTGTTAGGTCGATCAGAACTTCATATTTGATCAGAGCAACATGAGCTTCTACATTTGATCAGAGCTTCTAGCTTCTTCATAGTGTTCAAGAGCTTCCTTGTGCCTGTGGGCTTAAAAACAAAACAGAAAAACATTTCAAGTAATAGAGTTAGAATGTTTGAGAATTTCTGTCTAGTTAGCCGTTATTGATTTTAAATATCATTCTTGTTCTCCCCCTTTTTGTCAGCAATCAAAAAGTGTTAGTGATGTGCTAAAACAATTTAGATCAGAAAAACAAATTACATTAAAAATAGTTCAGAGCAAAAGAACATTACACGAACATAGTCAAAACAATACATCAGAAAATAAAGAAAACATAGAGAATGTCATGCATGAAAAAAATTTTAAGGTTGTGGGGGCATGCGTGAGAACAGGCTTTCCAGCAGTTGGTTCCATAGTGCCCAGCACTTGAGCTTCACTCAGATAATCTATCAGCTTATTCTCTGTCAGAATATCTGATATGAGCCTTCCAAACGGTATCCAGTCCCTTTTGGTCCTTTCTTCTTCTCTAGTCTCTTTCACACTAGTCTTCAGATGGTTGAACAGGAAGTGTGCCAGATTGATCTTCACCCTCTGATCAATAAAGTAGATCAGAAATTGCTGATCCACGTTTATATAATCAGGAGAGCTTGTTGGCTTCCTGTGATTGAAACAGCCCAGAACAATCTTGGCCCATACTCTGCAGTGATCCTTCAGATCCTTAATTTTGCTGCTGGGAAATCCAAGAGTGAAAATGCAGTTGGCTACCACACCTATATCAGGGCATCTATCAGCCATGTCCACACAACAGACTCCACCACCACTTTGACCAATTAACCTAGCAATGAGGTCTTCAGAAATTACTATCTTCTTTCCCATGACAGAAGAGATGACTAGATGTTTATGAATCTTGGCGTGAATCCAAAATTCCTTGACAAGCTCTGGGAAAGTTGGTCCAACCAACCTATCGAAATACCTCTCCCACTTTTGAGCCCTAATTTCTTCAGTTAGGTCAAATCCATTTTCCTTCAAACTCTCGAAGTCGATGATTAATTCAGATAGAACCTCAAGATTCTTTACCGGTGTGAGAAGAGTTCTGGTAGGCACCTGATATTGCTCAGAAGTTTCTTTCTTCTGATTCCCTGCAGAAATGCTGGAGGATGCCATTGTTCTCACACAACAAAGATTTTAGAATGATTTGAGAGAAAAAGGTTTTGAAGGAGATAAACTCAGAAATATGCAGAAAGTTCTTGAGAGATTATGAGAAAGCGTAAAGAGTAAGAATGAAGAATAATGTGCTTAAATAAAGTTTTCAAAAATTATTTTGAAAAATTAAACGTTTTTAAGAGAGAGAAAAAAAATAATGATTGCCATTAACAAGCGTGATTACTCTGCATTAAATGCTTGCTGATTTTGGGGGATTTGAGAAAGATACTTAAAAACGGTTACCAGACATGTGTCTCAATGCACCCAATCAGCGCTTTCCTTTCTCAGAAGCGTGCACGCGTTCTGCTTCAGGGATTTGCTGATGATTGGATGACACTTGTTTGATGTAGTGATCAGCACGTCTGTCTTTGAGATTAGACTCTCAGATCTTTAGACTTGCATCTGATACAATCTGCATGTTCTATCTTTCTGAAAGAAGATTGATCAGAAGTTCACAGTAATATAATTACATTCTGAAGATAAATATATGGAATTAAAACATTTTCATTCTGGGCATACTTTCATGCTGAGATGTTTCAGAATGAAATTAAACCTATCTTCTGAAAGGGGTTTAGTAAAGATATCAGCCCATTGATGGTCTGTATCTATAAATTTCAAGTTTAAAATACCTTTCTGAATATAGTCCCTAATGAAATGATGTTTTATTTCTATATGCTTAGCTCTAGAATGTAAAATAGGATTCTTACTTAAGCAAATAGCAGAAGTATTATCACAAAGAATAGGAATGTTACTCTCAAAAATCTGGAAGTCTTCAAGCTGACTTTTCATCCAGAGCATCTGTGTGCTACATCCAGCTGCTGCTATGTACTCAGCTTCTGCTGTTGACAGAGCAATTGTTGATTGCCTTTTGCTGGACCACGAGATCAGATTTTCTCCCAGAAACTGGCAGCTTCCAGAAGTACTTTTACGTTCCACTCTGTCTCCAGCAAAATCAGCATCACAGTAGCCTACTAAGCTGTAATCACTGGATTTTCTATAAAACAAACCCAGATTAGTAGTACCTTTCAGATACTTGAAAATTCGCTTAACAGCTGTTAAGTGAGATTCTCTAGGATCTGATTGGAATCTAGCACAAATACATACGCTGAATAAGATATCAGGTCTTGAAGCTGTCAGATAAAGGAGAGAACCAATCATACCTCTGTAGACTTTCTGTTCTACGCTTTTGCTTACCTCTTCTCTTTCCAGAATGCACGTGGGATGCATTGGAATCTTTGATGGCTTACATTCTGAGAGGTCAAATTTCTTCAGAAGATCTCTGATGTATTTGCTCTGATGAATGTAAGTTCCCTCTGGAGTTTGATTTATCTGAATTCCTAGAAAGAATTTCAGTTCCCCCATGAGGCTCATCTCAAATTCTGCCTGCATACACTTAGCAAATTTTCTTCCGAGAGAAGGATTAGTAGAACCAAAAATAATATCATCAACATAAATTTGACAGACTAAAATGTCACTCTTAACTGTTTTACAGAATAGAGTCGTGTCCACTTTCCCTCTGGTGAATTCATTTTCAAGCAGAAAGTTACTTAGCCTTTCATACCAAGCTCTGGGAGCTTGTTTCAGACCATACAGTGACTTTTTCAGTTTGAAAACATGTTCTGGATGTTTTGTATTTTCAAAACCTGGGGGTTGGTGAACATAAACTTCTTCTTCTATATAACCATTTAAGAATGCACTTTTGACATCCATCTGATACAAAGTGATGCCTCTATTAACAGCAAATGAGATTAAAAGTCTGATATATTCTAACCTGGCGACTGGGGCAAAGGTTTCTGTATAATCTATCCCCTCTTGCTGACTATAACCTTGTGCAACCAGTCGTGCCTTGTTTCTGATGACTTCACCTTGTTCATTAAGCTTGTTTCTGAACACCCATCTTGTTCCAATGACGTTGAATCCTTTTGGTCTGGGAACGAGATCCCACACGTCGTTTCTGGTGAATTGATTCAGCTCTTCTTGCATTGCCAGAATCCAGTCGTTGTCCAGAAGTGCTTCATCAATAGAAGAAGGTTCAATCAGAGACACAAGTCCCATAAGAGTTTCTTCAGAGTTTCTGAAGCTTGCTCTTGTTCTGATTGGATCTTCCTTTCTTCCTAGAATAGTCTCTTCTGGGTGATCCAAACTGCTTCTGGGTACTCTCTTCTGAGGTTGATCAGCAGCAGTTGTAGGATTTCTAGCATTGCTTCTTTCAGACGTTGAAGGTATGTCTGTGTTGAGAGCTTCTGATGACTTGTCTTCAGAACCTGCAAATTCAATTTCTATACCTGCAAGATTTTCATTCTGCTTTGACTTTTCAGAGTCAAGCTTGTCATCAAAACGAACACTGATTGATTCTTCCACAATCTGTGTTTCTGTATTGTATACTCTGTACCCTCTTGAGCGTTCAGAGTATCCTAACATAATACACTTCTGTGCCTTAGAATCAAACTTGTTCAAATAATTCTTAGTATTTAACATATAGCAAGTACATCCAAATGGATGAAAATATGAAATGTTGGGCTTTCTGTTCTTCCACAATTCATATGGAGTCTTTTCCAGAATAGGTCTTATTGAGATTCTATTCTGAATGTAGCACGCTGTGTTTATTGCCTCTGCCCAGAAAGTCTTAGCAACGTTTGTCTCATTGATCATGGTTCTGGCCATTTCTTGCAATGTTCTGTTCTTTCGTTCTACAACTCCATTTTGTTGGGGAGTTCTAGGACAAGAGAAATCATGCAGAATGCCTTTGTCATTAAAGAATGACTCAAAATCTTTATTTTCAAATTCTCCACCATGATCACTTCTGACTTTAACGATTCTAAGATCTTTTTCATTCTGAACTTGGTTACAGAAGGTAACAAACACAGAGTGTGACTCGTCCTTGTGTCTTAAGAACTTTACCCATGTCCATTTGCTATAGTCATCTACGATTACTAACCCATACTTCTTGCCACTGACAGAAGCAGTTTTAACTGGTCCAAATAAGTCAATGTGCAGAAGTTCTAATGGCTTAGAGGTGGAAACAACATTTTTGGATTTAAAAGAAGGTTTTGCAAATTTGCCTTTCTGACATGCTTCACACAGAGCATCTGAATTGAACTTCAAATTTGGAAGTCCTCTGACCAGATTGAGTTTGTTAATCTGAGATATTCTTCTCATACTAACATGCCCCAATCTTCTGTGCCAGATCCACTGCTCGTTGTTAACAGACAGAAGACATTTTACGTTCTGACTCTTTAGTTCAGAAAGTTTGATTTTGTAAATGTTGTTTTTCCTCTTTCCATTAAACAGGATAGTCCCATCTTTCTGACTAACAGCTTTACATGATTTTTGATTAAAGATTATATCATAACCGTTATCACTTAATTGACTTATGGATAACAGATTATGCATCAATCCATCAACTAGCAGAACATTATTAATAGAGGGAAGATTTCCGTTACCTACAGTTCCAGAGCCAATTATCTTTCCCCTCTGATTGCCTCCAAAGCCAACGTGGCCTCCAGGCTTAAGTTCCAGGCTTTGGAACATATGCCTTCTTCCCGTCATGTGTCGTGAGCAGCCAGAGTCCAGGTACCATGACTGGTGTTTCTGACTTGCTGCTAAAGATATCTGCAACATGTATTATTTTATCCTTAGGTACCCAGATCTTCTTGGGTCCTGATTTGTTAGTTTTACCAAAACTCTGGTTGAATTTTGGTTTCACAGAGTGCTTACTACTAGTGTATTTGATGTCGTGTGTGTGACCATACACAAAGTGTGAATTTAGAGGAGTGTGTTTAATGACTAAATCCATGACATTTTTAGGTGTAGGAACCTTACCTAGGTATCCTATTCCTTTCCTGCCGTTTCTGCTAACTCCATAGATCATTGAAGCCATTCTGCTTCTATCTATGCTTTTAGCAAGAAACTTCTGGAAACTATGATCATACTCCTTGATGATCTCATCAGCGTTGCTGGGAGTTTCAGAAATTGGTTCATTCTGAGAGTTTTGTAAAGAGTTTTCTAATTTTAAAATTTTATCTCTCAGCTCAGAGTTTTCCAATTTGAGACTCTCAGACTTATTAGAGTCAGATTCAAGAGTCCTTTTCAGGTCTCTGAATTTAGCTCTAATCTGCTGATAGCGTTCCAGAATTTCATTGAGGCTTTCAGCAAGTTCAGCCTTTGTAAAATTAACAGCGAAGTTAGGGAATACCTCTTCTGTGTCTGATTCTGAGTCTGAGTCAGAAGCTTCACTGTCATATGGAATGTTAGCCATGAGCGCTATGTTCGCCCTTTCATCATCTGATTCTGAGTCAGCTTCAGACGAGTCAGAGTCATCCCATGTGGCCATGAGACTTTTCTTCTTCTCTCTTCCAAACTTCTTTTTGGGCTTTTCCCTCTGAAGCTTTGGACAGTCACTCTTGTAGTGTCCTTGCTCATTGCACTCGTAGCAGATGATGTCTTTTGTATTTGGCTTCTTGCTACCAGAGGAGCCTTCAGATCTTCTGTATCCAGAGGAAGAATCTGTCCTTCTGTATCTGGAAGAAGACTCGTTCTGATCAGATCTTCTGGGATTCCTGAACTTCCTTTGTCTTTGCTTCCACAGTTGATTTACTCTTCTGGAGAGAAGGGAAAGTTCGTCTTCTTCTGATGAGGATCCATCAGATGTTTCTTCAATTGCCTGCAAAACTTTAGATTCAGATTTTCTGTTAGATTTTAAAGCTATAGGCTTACCTTGCTTCTGAGGCTCGTCAGCTTCTAGCTCTATCTCATGACTTCTGAGGGAGCTTATAAGTTCCTCCAGAGTGATTTTGTTGAGATCCTTCGCTAGCTTCAGAGCAGTAACCATAGGCCTCCACTGCTTGGGTAAACTTCTGATTATCTTCTTGACATGGTCAGCAGTAGAGTATCCTTTGTCCAGAACTTTGAGACCAGCTACCAGAATCTGGAATCTAGAGAACATAGTTTCAATGGATTCAGATTCTTCCATTTTGAACGCCTCATACTTCTGAATGAGCGCCAGAGCTTTTGTTTCTTTGACTTGAACGTTGCCCTCATGCGTCATTCTGAGAGAATCAAAGATGTTCTTAGCTGTGTCTCTGTTGGAGATCTTCTCATACTCAGTATAGGAGATGGCACTGAGGAGGATGGTTCTGGCCTTATGGTGATTCTTGAAATCACGCTTTTGTTGATCAGTCATTGATTTTCTTTCAATCTTCTGACCAGTTGCATTCACAGGGTGCGTGTATCCATCTGTCACCATATCCCACAGATCAACATCATGTGCTAGAAAGAAGCTTTCAATTCTGTCTTTCCAGTAATCAAAGTTTTCTCCATCAAAGACTGGAGGTTTGCCGCTGAATCTGTCTCTGTCCTCATTGGTGTCATTGCTGAAATGAGAGTTGTTTCCTGCCATTGTGTTTTTCTGACGCTGGATCTTGTACTGACACGGTTAAGTGTTTTAGCTCAGAACCAGGCGCTCTGATGCCAATTGAAGGGGTGAAAAACACAAGAAGGGGGGTTGAATTGTAAAACTGGAAACTTAAAGCAAATGACAAGATATTTTTATCCTGGTTCGTTTGATCTCAAACTACTCCAGTCCACCCGTCAAGGTGATTTCGCCTCTCTCCAACGAGGTCTTAATTCACTATATTCAACTGAATACAAATCTGCTTTAACAACTGCTAAAGCCTTCTTGATTCAAACCACAATCCGGTTTGTCAAGGCAACACTTTCTTACAAAGGTATAAAATAATGTGTGTGAATGTTTTCTACAAAACTATATCACAACTGTGATGTTTACACAAATGAAGCTTAGAATACTAGGATGCTAAACGCTAATGGAGTATCAGAGTTTGTTGGTTTAGCAAAACTGGTAGATGAAGATTATTGATCAGCTTTGTGCGTGTAGAGAGTTTGGAAGCATTAGCCATTATAATCTTCAAAGCTTGGTTTATATAGCACTTGAGAAGATGAACGTTGAATGCAATATTCTTGATTCAATGCTAATAACAAGCTTTCCTTTTTGAGCAGATCTTGTCTAGAATGATGCCGTTGGAATTAATTAGCGTTCAATGCACAGTACCGTTGCTTCTTCAATGCACGTTCTGGCTTGGCTCATTCTGATTCTGCTTCGCTGCTGATGAACTAATGATTCTGTATCAGAGTGTTTTACGCGCAGTTCTGTTCATCAAGCTACAGCATGTACGTGAGTTGATCATCTGATCTTCACGTTCTGATTCAGCAACTTCTGATGCTGGTGTATCAAATCAAGTTCTGATGCTGAATAATTGATCTTGCTTATTTTAATCAGCGTATCTGCAAGTCAGAGCATAGTATTTTTAGGCAGCATATAATTCAAACATGAAACATACAAATACTATATCTTTTCACCTTGTTATCATCAAAACTTAAATATAGGGTACTAGATTCAAACATTGTTCTAACAATCTCCCCCTTTTTGATGATGACAAAAACTAGATATTTTAAATGAAAAATAACGTGAAAAGTATCTGGGAAATGATTCAGAGTTAAGAAGTAAAGAGAAATCAGAGTTTAAGATATACTCCCCCTGAGTTTGTTACTTCCCTTTGATATGCGTGTTCTTCAGGATCAGATCTTTTTCTATCTTTGAGCATCAGATTAAGAGTCTTTGACTTATCAGAGAGCAGAGCTTCAGATCTTTTCCTGTCAGAGCTTTGCTTCGGATCAGAGTGTTAGGTCGATCAGAACTTCATATTTGATCAGAGCAACATGAGCTTCTACATTTGATCAGAGCTTCTAGCTTCTTCATAGTGTTCAAGAGCTTCCTTGTGCCTGTGGGCTTAAAAACAAAACAGAAAAACATTTCAAGTAATAGAGTTAGAATGTTTGAGAATTTCTGTCTAGTTAGCCGTTATTGATTTTAAATATCATTCTTGTTCTCCCCCTTTTTGTCAGCAATCAAAAAGTGTTAGTGATGTGCTAAAACAATTTAGATCAGAAAAACAAATTACATTAAAAATAGTTCAGAGCAAAAGAACATTACACGAACATAGTCAAAACAATACATCAGAAAATAAAGAAAACATAGAGAATGTCATGCATGAAAAAAATTTTAAGGTTGTGGGGGCATGCGTGAGAACAGGCTTTCCAGCAGTTGGTTCCATAGTGCCCAGCACTTGAGCTTCACTCAGATAATCTATCAGCTTATTCTCTGTCAGAATATCTGATATGAGCCTTCCAAACGGTATCCAGTCCCTTTTGGTCCTTTCTTCTTCTCTAGTCTCTTTCACACTAGTCTTCAGATGGTTGAACAGGAAGTGTGCCAGATTGATCTTCACCCTCTGATCAATAAAGTAGATCAGAAATTGCTGATCCACGTTTATATAATCAGGAGAGCTTGTTGGCTTCCTGTGATTGAAACAGCCCAGAACAATCTTGGCCCATACTCTGCAGTGATCCTTCAGATCCTTAATTTTGCTGCTGGGAAATCCAAGAGTGAAAATGCAGTTGGCTACCACACCTATATCAGGGCATCTATCAGCCATGTCCACACAACGGACTCCACCACCACTTTGACCAATTAACCTAGCAATGAGGTCTTCAGAAATTACTATCTTCTTTCCCATGACAGAAGAGATGACTAGATGTTTATGAATCTTGGCGTGAATCCAAAATTCCTTGACAAGCTCTGGGAAAGTTGGTCCAACCAACCTATCGAAATACCTCTCCCACTTTTGAGCCCTAATTTCTTCAGTTAGGTCAAATCCATTTTCCTTCAAACTCTCGAAGTCGATGATTAATTCAGATAGAACCTCAAGATTCTTTACCGGTGTGAGAAGAGTTCTGGTAGGCACCTGATATTGCTCAGAAGTTTCTTTCTTCTGATTCCCTACAGAAATGCTGGAGGATGCCATTGTTCTCACACAACAAAGATTTTAGAATGATTTGAGAGAAAAAGGTTTTGAAGGAGATAAACTCAGAAATATGCAGAAAGTTCTTGAGAGATTATGAGAAAGCGTAAAGAGTAAGAATGAAGAATAATGTGCTTAAATAAAGTTTTCAAAAATTATTTTGAAAAATTAAACGTTTTTAAGAGAGAGAAAAAAAATAATGATTGCCATTAACAAGCGTGATTACTCTGCATTAAATGCTTGCTGATTTTGGGGGATTTGAGAAAGATACTTAAAAACGGTTACCAGACATGTGTCTCAATGCACCCAATCAGCGCTTTCCTTTCTCAGAAGCGTGCACGCGTTCTGCTTCAGGGATTTGCTGATGATTGGATGACACTTGTTTGATGTAGTGATCAGCACGTCTGTCTTTGAGATTAGACTCTCAGATCTTTAGACTTGCATCTGATACAATCTGCATGTTCTATCTTTCTGAAAGAAGATTGATCAGAAGTTCACAGTAATATAATTACATTCTGAAGATAAATATATGGAATTAAAACATTTTCATTCTGGGCATACTTTCATGCTGAGATGTTTCAGAATGAAATTAAACCTATCTTCTGAAAGGGGTTTAGTAAAGATATCAGCCCATTGATGGTCTGTATCTATAAATTTCAAGTTTAAAATACCTTTCTGAATATAGTCCCTAATGAAATGATGTTTTATTTCTATATGCTTAGCTCTAGAATGTAAAATAGGATTCTTACTTAAGCAAATAGCAGAAGTATTATCACAAAGAATAGGAATGTTACTCTCAAAAATCTGGAAGTCTTCAAGCTGACTTTTCATCCAGAGCATCTGTGTGCTACATCCAGCTGCTGCTATGTACTCAGCTTCTGCTGTTGACAGAGCAATTGTTGATTGCCTTTTGCTGGACCACGAGATCAGATTTTCTCCCAGAAACTGGCAGCTTCCAGAAGTACTTTTACGTTCCACTCTGTCTCCAGCAAAATCAGCATCACAGTAGCCTACTAAGCTGTAATCACTGGATTTTCTATAAAACAAACCCAGATTAGTAGTACCTTTCAGATACTTGAAAATTCGCTTAACAGCTGTTAAGTGAGATTCTCTAGGATCTGATTGGAATCTAGCACAAATACATACGCTGAATAAGATATCAGGTCTTGAAGCTGTCAGATAAAGGAGAGAACCAATCATACCTCTGTAGACTTTCTGTTCTACGCTTTTGCTTACCTCTTCTCTTTCCAGAATGCACGTGGGATGCATTGGAATCTTTGATGGCTTACATTCTGAGAGGTCAAATTTCTTCAGAAGATCTCTGATGTATTTGCTCTGATGAATGTAAGTTCCCTCTGGAGTTTGATTTATCTGAATTCCTAGAAAGAATTTCAGTTCCCCCATGAGGCTCATCTCAAATTCTGCCTGCATACACTTAGCAAATTTTCTTCCGAGAGAAGGATTAGTAGAACCAAAAATAATATCATCAACATAAATTTGACAGACTAAAATGTCACTCTTAACTGTTTTACAGAATAGAGTCGTGTCCACTTTCCCTCTGGTGAATTCATTTTCAAGCAGAAAGTTACTTAGCCTTTCATACCAAGCTCTGGGAGCTTGTTTCAGACCATACAGTGACTTTTTCAGTTTGAAAACATGTTCTGGATGTTTTGTATTTTCAAAACCTGGGGGTTGGTGAACATAAACTTCTTCTTCTATATAACCATTTAAGAATGCACTTTTGACATCCATCTGATACAGAGTGATGCCTCTATTAACAGCAAATGAGATTAAAAGTCTGATAGATTCTAACCTGGCGACTGGGGCAAAGGTTTCTGTATAATCTATCCCCTCTTGCTGACTATAACCTTGTGCAACCAGTCGTGCCTTGTTTCTGACGACTTCACCTTGTTCATTAAGCTTGTTTCTGAACACCCATCTTGTTCCAATGACGTTGAATCCTTTTGGTCTGGGAACGAGATCCCACACGTCGTTTCTGGTGAATTGATTCAGCTCTTCTTACATTGCCAGAATCCAGTCGTTGTCCAGAAGTGCTTCATCAATAGAAGAAGGTTCAATCAGAGACACAAGTCCCATAAGAGTTTCTTCAGAGTTTCTGAAGCTTGCTCTTGTTCTGATTGGATCTTCCTTTCTTCCTAGAATAGTCTCTTCTGGGTGATCCAAACTGCTTCTGGGTACTCTCTTCTGAGGTTGATCAGCAGCAGTTGTAGGATTTATAGCATTGCTTCTTTCAGACGTTGAAGGTATGTCTGTGTTGAGAGCTTCTGATGACTTGTCTTCAGAACCTGCAAATTCAATTTCTATACCTGCAAGATTTTCATTCTGCTTTGACTTTTCAGAGTCAAGCTTGTCATCAAAACGAACACTGATTGATTCTTCCACAATCTGTGTTTCTGTATTGTATACTCTGTACCCTCTTGAGCGTTCAGAGTATCCTAACATAATACACTTCTGTGCCTTAGAATCAAACTTGTTCAAATAATTCTTAGTATTTAACATATAGCAAGTACATCCAAATGGATGAAAATATGAAATGTTGGGCTTTCTGTTCTTCCACAATTCATATGGAGTCTTTTCCAGAATAGGTCTTATTGAGATTCTATTCTGAATGTAGCACGCTGTGTTTATTGCCTCTGCCCAGAAAGTCTTAGCAACGTTTGTCTCATTGATCATGGTTCTGGCCATTTCTTGCAATGTTCTGTTCTTTCGTTCTACAACTCCATTTTGTTGGGGAGTTCTAGGACAAGAGAAATCATGCAGAATGCCTTTGTCATTAAAGAATGACTCAAAATCTTTATTTTCAAATTCTCCACCATGATCACTTCTGACTTTAACGATTCTAAGATCTTTTTCATTCTGAACTTGGTTACAGAAGGTAACAAACACAGAGTGTGACTCGTCCTTGTGTCTTAAGAACTTTACCCATGTCCATCTGCTATAGTCATCTACGATTACTAACCCATACTTCTTGCCACTGACAGAAGCAGTTTTAACTGGTCCAAATAAGTCAATGTGCAGAAGTTCTAATGGCTTAGAGGTGGAAACAACATTTTTGGATTTAAAAGAAGGTTTTGCAAATTTGCCTTTCTGACATGCTTCACACAGAGCATCTGAATTGAACTTCAAATTTGGAAGTCCTCTGACCAGATTGAGTTTGTTAATCTGAGATATTCTTCTCATACTAACATGCCCCAATCTTCTGTGCCAGATCCACTGCTCGTTGTTAACAGACAGAAGACATTTTACGTTCTGACTCTTTAGTTCAGAAAGTTTGATTTTGTAAATGTTGTTTTTCCTCTTTCCATTAAACAGGATAGTCCCATCTTTCTGACTAACAGCTTTACATGATTTTTGATTAAAGATTATATCATAACCGTTATCACTTAATTGACTTATGGATAACAGGAAGAGAATCAAGAAGGCAATGATGTCGAAGAAAATCAAAATGATGCCGACGAAGAGAACCAAGGTGGTACTGGCGAAGGACACCAGGGTGACGCTAGCGAAGAGCCACAAAATGACGCTGGCGAAGGACCCCAGGGTGGTGCTAACGAAGAACCACAAGTCGATGCTGGTACTGCCTCAGTCAGAGTCGAAGAGCAACCAGTCGAGGCACTTAGCACTCAAGAACCTCAAACCCAAGATAATACTATTGCAAGGGTTACCTCCTCGAAGCACAGGTCAAAAGAGGACATGGAACACTTGAAAGAAACTGACCCTGTTAGCTACCTCAATGCCATCATCGAGAGTAAGAGTTCGTCTGACGCGAGTCAGGAAGTCCCTACCCTGTCGGGGAAGTCTACTGAAACTTCTCCCCTTGATGATGCTTTGGCGAAGGTTAAGGCCCAGTTCTTCAAGAGGGACTTGATGAAGGCTTTAGAGGGGGATCCCACTGCTCCATCATGCTTAAAAGAGGTCTTGAATGCTGTCGACTTTGAAGTTGTAGCCCCAGAAATCTCAGACTTGATCATGGAGTTACACTCTATGATTGATCAAGTTTCAGCGGATTACAGGCGCCAAAGAGGGTTTAACAGTCAGCTTGAAGTGCTGCATGGCAAAAGCTCATCTGCGTGGACTGCTGTCTCAGATTCGACTTCTCGAATTGCTGAGTTGTCGAAACAAAAAGCGTCTGCACAGGAAAGAGTTGATGCCATTGATCGAGAGAATGTCTCCTTCCGGGCACAAATCGCAGAGATAGAGGCGAAGATAAACGCCAACACTGTACTCAAGGAGGAAATTCTTTCGACCATCTCAGACACTGAGAGCCAGACTGAGATCAAACAAGGCCTGGAATTCGCTGAGAGGGCCCAAAGCCTCGACGCTCAAATTGCTAAACTAGTGCAGGAAAACTCCTGGTGCAAGAAGAGGTTGGAGCTGCAGTACGCCAAGTATCTTCGACTTAAGAATTCTCTTACCTTTTGATTGATTCTCTTTTGTAACCATCTTCTGTAATCGTTTTTTCGACAACAATTGCCATCTTGGCTGAAATTAATAAAAATTTCCATTTTGGCATTTTTATGGTTAATTTAGACTCGTTCTTTTATTATTTTATTTTTATCTCTTGAAGTATAGGTTTGTATTTTTTCAAATATTTACCATTTACTCTCAAGAGCCTTTTATCTCCACTTAACTCTTCGACTTCATAGGCTCCACCAGAAAAAGTTTGGATAACTCTGAAGGGTCCTTCCCATTTGGGTGACCATTTCCCCATGCTTCGATCCCTTCGATCCATGGGAAGAATTACCTTCCAACCTAGTTCTTCAGGCAAAAATACCTTAGGTTTTACCTTTTTATTATAAGAGTCTTCTACTCTTTTCTTCTGAAGCCTGAGTAAGTCGAGAGCGCGTAATCTCTCTTCGTCTAAATCCACCAGTTCATCTAACATCATATTCCAATAAACCTCAGAAGGAATATCATAATGCCTCTGAACCCTTGCAGATTGAAGCCAAATTTCTGCTGGCAACACTGCATCATGGCCAAAAGTTAGCCTATATGGTGTTGTACCAGTGGCTTCTTTTGGGGACGTTCGACAAGCCCATAAAATCTGGTCTAACGTCTTATGCCAATTCTTTGGTTTCTTCCCAACATGTTTCTTTATCAAGCCAATCACCACTTTGTTAGCTGCTTCGACTTGACCATTCGCCTGTGCATAATAAGGCGTGGATGTTAGGAGTTTGAAACCTGTTTCCTGAGCAAATTCCTGCATCTTTCGACCAGTGAAAACTGACCCTTGATCAGTTGTTATTGTCTCAGGAATTCCATATCTAAAGATAATGTTCTTTTGAATAAATTCAATGACATTTTCTTGGTCCACATTGACTAAAGGGATAGCTTCGATCCACTTAGTAAAATAATCAATGCCTACCAATATGTATTTCTGACTCTTTGATGATGCTGGTCGAATCTCTCCAATAAGATCCAACGCCCATCCTCTAAAGGGCCAAGGCTTCACTATCGAGTGAAGTTCGCTTGCTGGTACATGTTGGATGCCTGTATGAACTTGACACTCTTGGCAACCTTTGGCGAACTCAACACAATCTTTCAGCATAGTGGGCCAATATAGTCCTTGTCGAAACAACAACCATTTCATCTTATGGCCTGCTTGGTGAGCCCCACATGCCCCAGCATGCGTAGTCGAAAGGGCTATGTATGCTTCAGTTTCACTTAAACATTTCAGCAACACCCCTTCAGGCGTCTTCTTGAATAACTCATTACTCATGAGTACAAAACTCAACGCCCTGTATTTTGTTTTTCGTTCTGTCGAAGTTCCTGGATTTTGAAGATAGTCCACAATGGGTTTCCTCCAATCTTGCTCTGACAAATTATCAATGAACGAAATCTCGAAGTTACTGTGATCAGCATATCCTAGCCTCGTCGATTCCAAGTCTGATGGTGATAGACAAGTTGCTTTTATCTTTTCTCGAACTTCGATTGCTCTTTGTAATTTCGTTTTTGAAATCTTATACCCAGATGCAATTTGTGCCAAGTCATTGGCTATTTGGTTTTCGACTCTGGGTATGTGTCGAATATTGATCGTTTCAAATTGTTTCAATAAACGATTTGCTATCACAAAGTACATAATGAGATTCTCCCTTATGCATTTATATTCCTTTGTGACTTGCCTGATGACTAACTCTGAGTCTCCCATTATTTCGACTCGAGTTGCCCCCAATTCCAACAATATCTCAAGGCCCGTAATTAGAGCTTCATACTCAGCCTCATTGTTCGAACAAGAACCTTCTATTTTGTACTTGAATGTTGTTGGAATTTTATCTGGAGAAATAATCAAGACTCCTACTCATGTTCCATCTTTATGGCTGGAACCATCGAAGTAGAATTTCCAAGGTTCTATCTCCACATAATTAATATCCTCGACTTGAATTGAGTGGTCGACTATGAAATCTGCAACCACTTGTCCTTTTACTGCCTTAAGAGGCATAAAGGTCAAGGAGTATTCAGTTAATGCTAATGCCCATTTGCCAATTCTACTATGCAAGATGGGTTTCGACAACATATATTTGAAAACATCAAAATGAGACGAAACATAAACATCAACTGGTTTTATATATTGCTTGAGTTTTGTACAAGAAAAATACAGACATAGACACAATTTTTCAACTTCGCTATATCTAGTTTCTGCATCATTCAAAACTCGACTGAGATAGTAAATGGGTCTTTCGACTCCATTTTCATCCTCTTGGGCTAACATACTTCCCAGAGTTTTGTCAGATGCAGCTATGTACAATCTCATACTCCTATTGCTACAAGGAGGCCCCAAAATAGGTGGCTTAGTGAGGTACCCTTTGATTTTGTCGAAGGCTTCTTGTTGCTCCTGCCCCCATTCGAACCCTTCTTTATTCAGTCGAAGTAAGGGTGAAAAGGCCTGAGCTTTCCCACTTAGGTTAGACATAAACCTCCTTAAGAAATTTATCTTGCCTAAGAGAGATTGCAATTCCTTCTTATTCGATGGCGCTTTCGCTTCCAGAATTGCCTTCGTCTTGTTCTGATTGATTTCGATTCCTTTCTTGTGGACAACGAAGCCCAAGAAATCTCCAGCTTTCACACAGAACGCACACTTCAAAGGGTTCATCTTCAGACCATGTTCTCTCATTCTTTCGAATGATTGTCGAAGGTGGTCAATGTGACTCTTCCTGGAAACAGATTTTATAACAATATCATCAATATAAACTTGCATAAAAGTGTTAATAAAATCATGGAAGATAGTATTCATTGCTCGCTGGTACGTTGCCCCAGCGTTCTTTAGGCCAAAAGGCATCACTACCCATTCGTAAGTGCCTAAGGCCCCAGGGCATCGAAAAGCTGTTTTCGACACATCCTCTTCAGCAATGAATATTTGATTATATCCTGAATAACCATCGAGCATACTCAGGTATTCATAACCAGCGGCAGAATCGACTAGCATTTCCGCCACAGGCATAGGATATTCATCTTTGGGGGTGGCAGCATTCAAATCTCTGAAATCTATGCACACCCTTAACGTACCATTTTTCTTAATCACTGGCACAATATTTGCAATCCATTCGACATACCTTGTAACACGGATGAATTTGCATTTCATAAGTCTTTCGACCTCCATTTTGATCTTCGACAGTATTTCTGGAGCGAAGCGCCTTGGATTTTGCTTGATAGGCTTCTTTCCAGGTTTGATTGGCAACTGAAGTTCTACCAATCCTCTGTCGAGACCAGACATTTCGTCATAATCCCATGCAAAACAGTCTTTAAACTCTTTCAGCAATTGGATTACTTCCAACCTAAGTTCTGGATCAATTTTGGCGCTGATGTAAGTTGGCCTCTTCTCTGATCCTTCGCCTAAGTTGATTTCTTCTAAAGGGTCTTGTGCTAACATCTTAATGTTGTTCGCCAAGGGATCCTTTTCGAAGCCCAAAGGCTCATCGTCATAGATAGCGTCGAGCCTCTGTTCCTGCATTTCTTCTGGCATGATATCAGGAGGTTTTGGATCGAAATCCTTTCCTGGGCCAACAGCAGATAATTGTTGATCATTGGCCTGTGTGGCCATGTACTTTACTTCGGCTTCGAGAGCCGTTATCATCTTGGTTTCGGCTACATAAGCCGAAATTCGCTTCAAAGATTGTGACTCAGTCATTATCACTGAATTCACTTCCCCAACCAGTTGGTTGGATATCAGTTAACCCACTGAAGTCTATGTGGGACAAGTCTTCTCTGTCCCATTGGAAACCATGCTCAGGATGCAGGTATAGGGAACAAAAGGTGTTTGGCGCTGGCGCCATGTCGAAGTCAGGTGTTGGACATGGCCCTATGTGAGCCAAGTTTTTGTCGAAATCTGCCACTCCCAAGTGATTCACTTCGCCAAGGTAGTAGCTTTGATCTGCCTCTATGTTTTCGACCATCCCATCTGGACGCCATAGCAGCAGTCTTTGGTGCATCGATGAAGGCACAGCGCCTACACCATGAATCCACTCACGGCCTAACAAAAGGTTGTAGTTAGGTTTGGCCGATATGACCATGAACATCGTTGGTCGAAGGATAGACCCAACTTTGATATCTAGCTGGATCACTCCCATGGTGGTCCCAATGCCGCCCTCATAGTTCGACAGGACCATATTGTGAGGTTTGATTTCCTCATCTCTTTTGCCAATCTTCCTTAGCATAGAGTGAGGGATAATATTGATAGTTGCCCCACAATCGACCAATATCTTATTCACAGTAGTTTCTTCGAGCTTAGCCCTTATGAACAAAGGCTTGAGGTGATTCTTCATTGCCTCTGTAGGTGGCTCGAAGAAGCCATTTTGTTCCTCAGTAGTGCCATTGTCCATGACAAAATAGCACACTGGCCTATGTTTGGCCATTTCTTGTTCCACCTCCCAGTCACTTGCTTCGACTTCTACCTGTCGATTGAATTCCCTGGGCAGCACGGAAACTATATTCACCATTATATCCAAAGTATCGTCAGACTCAGCATCATCTTCGTCTTCGACTTCGCTTTGGTTAGGCCAAACTAGCCTGTTGGTAACTGGTTCTCTCTCTAGAGGCTTCCTTTGTTTCCTTTGAGGAACATTCGAACTAGTTTCTGCCTTAGGTTCGTTGGCAGCCTCCCTTTCAGCTTTTCGTCTCCTTTGATATCTTCTCCATTGGGATCGAGACATAGGATTTTTACCCTTGTAGTTGCTGGACACTTGAGCAACCTTAGGTGCAGCAACTTGAGGCTCTTTCTTTTGAGTCAAAGAGGAACCTCTTGGCACATCGAAAGAATGCCATTTCTCTTCATTTGGCCTTTTTCGGCCAGAAGTTTTGTACCAAGTGTCTACTGGTACATTTGTTGGAGGCCTAAAAGTCAATGGCCTCTTGTCTTGGTTAGAACCCCTTCTGGGATCATGTCGAAGGTCAGCATTCTCCCTTCTCTTATTCGCTGCTCTCACGCCTTGAATGTGCTCAGCAGCTTTTTTATCAAAGATCGAACTGCATCTTGGACACAGCATCACCTCTGATTTCTTTTTCTGGCATCTTTGTAAAAAATCTGCCAAGTTTTCGTTTTCCCGAGGGAAAGCCGTCTTATTAGCCTGCTCTTGCCTTATGGCTTCTTCTGATGCTTTTGGATCAGAAAGTTCAACCATGTTGATATTCATTGTATCTTTGCTAGCAAGAGTTAACTGCTTCATTTGTGTCTCCAGATTCTCCATCTGGCCTTGAACAGTGGCCAAGTGGGAACTGGGCTTTGGTCCAGTTTTTTGTGCTTCAGCAGTCTTCGACTTCGGGCCTTCGACCGCTTCCTGGACAGCTTCAATTGTCTTCCTGGATAAATTTCCAGAAAAACTGCCAAAGATTGGCATGTTGATGTGGTCCTTTGAGACTTCGACCATAGTAATTCCTGGCTTCTTCGACTGGATCCTGGTTGCCTCTATCATGTTCACCTCAGAGGGTTCTGCATAGTGGGCTTCAGCCTTCAGTGGATTGGAGTCGACAGCCATGGGGGATTTGTCAGCAAACTTTAATCTCCCTTCCTCAATAGCGTCTTGCACAAGATTCCTGAAAAGAAAACATTGAGAAGTTTTATGGCCCAAAAAATTATGATATTTGCAAAAACCTCTCTTCTTTCTTTGATCAAGAGGAGGCACTTTTACCCCAGGGGGTACTATCATTTGGCCATCTTTAACTAGCAAGTCGAATATTTCATCACATTTTGTGATGTCAAAACTATAAGTCTTTTTTGGGAACCTATCGTTGGTCCTGTCTGGACCAATGGGATTCTTCCCATTTGAGGGGACTAACTGTTTACAAGAGTATGGTGGCCCTTGTTTTAGTTCTGCTAAATCGACTTCTCCTTCTTCGACAGTTAAAGTATCGTCGAAAGATTCTAGATCTTCGTCATCCATCTCAACGTACGCTATTCTCTCTCTCTTGTGAGTTTTCGTTGCCTTAGCTTTTTCAGCTTTGAGGCGTTCGACCTGTCGAACTCTATCGGCCAGTTGGGCCATGTCTCTTAGGTACTGAGTGTCTAGCTTCTTCCTAATGGAATAATCTAAACCGCCTGCGGCTATTTCGACCAACTCATGTTCTGGCACTTGTGTAAAACATCTCGCCTTGAGCAACCTAAACCTATTCAGATATACGTCTATAGGTTCAGTGAAACGTCTCTTCACACTGGCCAGTTCTTTCAGGCTTATCTTGGTTTGCCCCATGTAGAATTGTTCATGGAACAATCTTTCCAACTGGGTCCAATGATGGATCGAATTGGGGGGGAGAGTTGTAAACCAAGTAAAAGCGTTCTTGGTTAAAGAACTTGGGAAGTACTTGATCCTTAGGTTTTCGTTATTCGAAATGTCTCCTGCTTCGATCAAGTATCTCGCCACATGCTCGACAGTAGATTCTGTCGTGTCCCCTGAGAACTTAGTAAATTTGGGGACTTTGCATCTAGGAGGTAAATCTGTTTGTAACACGTATTCTGACAATGGAGATGTGAAGTTGGGCCTTCGAAAGCCCATGTTCATCCCATTCTGAGTCATGATCCTTTCGATCATGGTTGCCATATTGTTTTCTAAACCCATGTTTTGGTATTGGATATGCTGAACCACTTCGTCAGCATTTTGGTTTCAGTTAACTAACCTTACCTCTGGGGCTATTACCCTAGGTTCTTCGACAGGTTGTTCGACAAGCTGTTGAGCCTGGTTAATGGTGGTTTCTTCCTCTACAAATATCCCCTGATTTCCCCTTATTTGCGCCCTTTGGGGCTGTCGAATAGGTAGGGGTACTCCAAAGAAGTCAGCCAAACGCGTCATTTGCGCTGTAACTTGCTGATTCGATTGAGTAGTGTTTTGTATTAGAGGGTTTAGCACTGTACTCAAAGTCTGTGCCAACATTTGCACCATATCATGGTTGCTTTCGTCCATCTGTTGCCTCAAGACTGCTGTCGAGGCATTTGTAAGGCCATGGGCTACTTGGGACGTTCCTCCTAAGAGTTGGGTCCTATTTCTATTCGCCATGCTTATTCCAGAACCTTGGAGTGGCAAAGAGGCACTCACGAAAGGGTCTGAAAAAGTGGACGCAGCATTCGTCAGGCTTGCCACTTCAGAAGTTGGCATACCATAAAATGGAATAAATCCTGGGGGAACCACAGGCCTTGTGCCTATATTTCCCCTTGGTGGGGGAGTTCCCAAAGGTATTCTGGGGCCTGTTAACGAGGGTATTGGCCCCGTGGTTGTGACCGACACTGCTGGTGTCGAACCAACGTTTGTCGCTTCACTCACGGTCATACTAACCGTTGCTCCCACACTCGTTTGTGGGATTTCGTTATTGTTTGGCGGATTCGCCATCTCTTCCCTTCTTCTGGCAGTATTGTTATCGTTAGTGTATATTCTACCACTTCTCAATAACATACAACTCGAAAAGATGAGATTATTTTCAACAATCAACACACAGTCCCACCAGGTGTGCCAATTTGTTTACCTTGGGTTTTGGTAAACAACCGCTGATCCTCCAAATGGTTACTTATTTGGTTACTCGCAGGACCGATCAGATTGATCCTATGGACATAGGTTGATTTTGAAGTTTGATTAAGGTGGATAAGGCTTTAAATAAAAGGTTTCAAGTAAATTGCATAAAGGAAAGACTTGGTAAAATAAACAAGACTTTAAGGTAAAGGTTCGACAGGAAATGTAAAGAGAAAAGCAAGTAAAATTCTGGGAAAGTAAATGACTTTAATTGATAAAATTTGGTGTTTCACACATACATTTCTCAACAATTCTTTCTCACACGCTGGGTACTCGAATCTAAATGAGTGACTTTGTATAGAATTGTGAACACACGCGAGAAACTACATGTCTACTCCTATTTATACTAAAACATTCCAAGTAACCGTCGGGCAGTTACACTGCTTCGAGATCAATCCACTTGGCACGTTCTCCATGCTCGACGCTCCAGATCCTTGCACGTTTGCACGTGGTAACTGCTGGAAACCGTTTTCCCTCCAAACGCTTGAATTTCAAACTGCTCCATTCTGGACCATCGAACACTTTCGTCAAGAGACATCTTCGACGAAAACTCCTTCGACGTCGAAGGCAATCAGCCTTCTTCCTTGGAAGAAATCTTCTAAGTACTTTTACCATCTTTCGACGGTAACTTCGACAGGCTTAGCCAGTCGAAAGCATCTTTCAGCTTTTAATGGCTGACATAGATCAAAACAAAGGTGTCGAATTTAGGAGCCAACAGGTTCTTCGGGCATGGCATATGATCGGGCGTGAGTGCTAAGCTTTCGTTTAGACTGTCATCGTTTTCAAATATTGGAGGGGTTTGGATTTCCATTATCTCAGCATATTTTGTCTGTTCTGCTTCCATTTCTCTTACGCACTCGTCTATGACATCTATAAGATAGCATGTGTCGTTCATGGCTGGTGCTTGTAAGAATTGAGTAAGGATGAATTCCACTTTTTCTTCTCCAACTTCGAATGTTAGTCTGCCCTTCTTTACATCAATTATAGCTCCGGCGGTGGCTAGGAAGGGTCTTCCTAATATGATAGGGCTAACTGAGTCCTCGGTTATATCCATGATGATGAAATCGGTCGGGATATAGAATTAACCTATTCTAACTGGAACGTTTTCCAATATACCTACAGGATATTTAACTGATCGGTCAGCTAATTGAACGGACATTTTCGTGGGTCTGAGTTCTCCCATCTCTAGCTTTTTGCAGATAGATAGGGGCATGACGCTAATACTTGCTCCTAAGTTACATAGAGCTTTGTCTATGACAAACTTTCCAATATTACAAGGTATAGAGAAACTACCTGGGTCTTTTAACTTAGGAGGCATATTGTTTTGAATGATCGCGCTACACTCGGCAGTGAGTGTAACTGTTCCGTTATCTTCTATCTTCTTCTTGTTAGATAGAATTTCCTTGAGAAATTTAGCGTACGAGGGCATCTAAGTGATGGCTTCTGTAAAAGGTATTGTGATATTGAGTTGTTTCATAAGTTCAACGAATTTCTTGAATTGGCCCATCATTTTGGAATTTGTAAATCTCTGAGGATATGGAATTGGTGGTTTATAAGGTGGTGGAGGTACATAAGGCTTCTCTTGCTCCACTGCCTCTTGAGTTTCGTTTTCCTTTTCTTTTTCTTTAGGTTCATTGGCTTTTTCAGTCGGCTCGCTCTGTTTTAGGTACATGGCTGGACTTTCTAGTCTTGGGTCAACAGGTCCGTCGAGTTCTTTTCCACTTCTCAGTATCACAGCATTAGCATGTCCTTTTGGGTTGGGCTGTGGTTGACCAGGAAAAATTCCAGCCGGTGCTGCAGTAGGTGCTTGTTGTTGAGCTACCTGTGAAATTTGTGTCTCAAGCATCTTGTTATGGGTGGCTAAAGCATCAACTTTGCTAGCTAATTGTTTTATCTGCTCATTAGTATGTAAATTCTGATTCATAACGTCTTTATTAGTCTGGGCTTGGGAAGCAATGAAGTGTTCTATCATGATTTCTAGGTTAGACTTCCTAGGAGTATTAGGTCCATTACCAGGATAATTTGGGATGGCTTTTTGATAACCGGGTGGTGTGGCAGGAGCTTGTCCAGGTGCGTATAACGCATTGTTACTTTTGTATGAAAAATTTGGATGATTTTTCCAACCAGGGTTATAGGTATTGCTATAAGGGTTCCCTTGTACGTAATTTGCTTATTCAGCTGGAACTCCCGTTAGAAGTGGGCATTCTGGAGCAGGATGTGATTGAAGACCACATAGATTGTAAGTTTGGACAACTGCAACTACGGTAGCTGCAGGAGTAGTGGTAAGGTTTTCTAACTTTTGGGTAAGAGCTTCCACTTTAGCATTGACTTGGTCCAGAATATTCGATTCAGACATTCCACCTTTGGTTTGGGGTTTCTCCACATTAGCTCTTTCGCTTCCCCATTGATAGTGGTTCTGGGCCATACTTTCGATAAGTTGATTTGCTTCGGCATATGGTTTATCCATCAGTGCGCCACCAGCAGTAGCGTCTAAAGTCAATCTTGTGTTATACAAGAGACCGTTATAAAACGTATGAATGATTAGCCATTCTTCTAAACCATGATGAGGACAGAGTCTAATCATATCCTTGTAATGTTCCCATGCTTCGAAAAGTGATTCGTTATCTTTTTGTCTAAAACCATTGATGTTAGCTCTAAGCATAGCAGTTTTGCTTGGTGGGAAATATCTAGCCAAGAATACTTTCTTCAATTCATCCCATGTGGTGATTGAATTTTAAGGAAGAGATTAGAGCCAGGCTCGGGCTCTGTCTCTTAAAGAAAAAGGAAATAGGCGCAATCGTATCGCCTCGGGTTTTACTCCATTCGCTTTTACAGTGTCTGTGTACTGCACAAACACTGACAAATGTAGGTTAGGGTCGTCAGTAGGAGATCCAGAAAATTGGTTCCGCTGAACGGCGGATAAAAGCGAAGGTTTTAGCTCGAAATTGTTTCAAGCAATAGCAGGAGCGACAATGCTGTTGTGAGGTTCCGCTTACGAAGGAACTGCGTAGTCCTTAAGAGCGCGAGGCGGATTTGGTACGTCAGCCATTGTCGATTCTTCGATAAATTCTGGTAACGGGATATCAGGAATCTTAGTCGGAGGAAGATTGTTGAGAGATCGGTATTCTTGAATTCGGTGTCTTAATCTTAAGTAACGCTCGATATCGTTAATTTGTAGATGCAAAGGCTCGCCTTGAGAACGAGTTTTTGGCATACAACAAAGGGAAATATAAAAAGTTGCCTTAGTCTAGACAACGTTGTTTTCAGAATACACTAGTGACTAAACTAAAGTCCCCGACAACGGCGCCAAAAACTTGATGTGGCGATTGACCTAATGTGTCTAACGGTATCTTAACTGCAAGTTCACAGTCTATCGCGGTAGTAATAAAAAGATGTCGAACCCACAGGGACTTCGTAATCACTCTAGTGTTATAAAACAGGTTAGTTTAGCTAAGGCGGAAATTGTCACGTTTGGTTTTAAAAGTTTAAAACTAAAGGAGAAACTAAATTCAATTAAAAGAATTATAATATTAAAGTGGTCAGAGCGTAATGTTTTGAACCTATGCGAATTAAATTGTACCTAAGCATATAAAAATATTTAACTTAAATTGTTCTGTAGTACTTATCAGTTTAAAAACCCTCGATTCACACTCTCGTGGTCTTACCTCGGATCATACTCCTAAAGCCAAATGTCTGCTCTCGCTAGCCCATAAGTGTTTAGAAAGCATCTTTTTGAAAACTAAATAAATCTAATTCGTTTTAAAGCGCTCTCGCTGTATTTAAATCGAATGCATAACTTTAGCTATCCGGTTAAAACCTCACACTCTCGTGGTCTTGATTTCTCCCTATTTTACTTTCCTTACTCTCGTAACAAAAAGCTTAATTTTTAATTATAAAAAGTCACGGCCAGAAATTAAGTTAATTAAGGTTTTAGCTTAGAAATACATTAATTCATTCGGTTATTTCATCACGCCCCGACTACGGGTATTTAGCTACTCATAATGCTCAGAATTAAAATGCAGGAAATAAAATCAGAAAACAATAACACATGCATTATAAATAAAGAACAGAAATTTAACATAAATAAATTGCAATTATATTGAATACAATAAAAAAACCTGAAAAGCAATAATATCTTAGATCCTTCTTCCACAAGCCGGAAAGATTGGAACGTCGGAATGAAAATTAAATAAACAAAATGCGAAAATAGAATCGGGTTTTAAATCGGCAGAGCCTCCGCAAGAATTTTATGAACTGAACTCTCTGTCTTCTTCTTTGAAGTCCAAGCTATTTATAGAGAATGAATACAGTTGGAATTATATTTCACGTTGCTAAATTCTTGGTTTGCTGAGAAAAATAAGGAGAAGGTGGTCTTGGAAGTTGGAGAAAAATAAGGCACACATGCATGCTTCGTTATTGACCACGTCCCGCACATTCAAAACAACTAATAATATGCTTGTTACGGTCGTGGCTGGTGCGTTACGTGCAGATTCCATGAAATAGCGCGTTACGGTCGTGGCCAATGCATGACGGTCGTAACACGCTTCTGAAGTGTCTTACGGTCGTGGCAAGGGTGTGACGACGGTAATAGCAGCAAATCTTGGATTTTTGACAAATTTATCTCTTGGTCTTGGCCGCGATCTTGTACATTTCATGTTTCTTTCTAGTTTGAGCTAAGATATGTTGTACCTGCATAAAATCATACAAAACTCGGAGTATTCGGGAGTTAATCGGGTCAGTATGATATAAAGCGGTTTAATTTCATGGTAAATATATGATACGATTTCTAGTTATCAAATCCTCCCATACTTAAACCTTTGCTTGTCCTCAAGCAAATAATCGTAAAAATCAGACAAGTGTTCGTCAGGCGCACATGCACGAAATACCTTTTATTTTCGAGATAAAACACATGAAACCAATCGTCAGTCGGCCGGTACTTGAGTAAAACGTCAGTGATACGCCAATGACATAATTGAGTCGCGTATTTCCACTTTAACAAACCGCTTAATCGTTTCGTCACATTTCAACCTCGATCCTCTCGTGCTTTTTCGCCCAGTTTCGTTCTGGCGCAATCACATTAAGCCCTTTGTCTTTGCACGCACGTAGTGGAGTAGCCGGTTAGTGACTTTGATCCTATTTTTGTCACGGGGTCTGGTACACGGATGTGGTTACCCTATATTTTTCCAAATCGGAGGTTGCGGGGGATCGAGCCGTAGCACGCCCTACCAAGTTCAGAACCAGATACCTCTGAACCAACCAACAATGGACTTCTTCTCTTATACTTATGTCTCGTATGCGATCTTTGTCTTTTGGCACAAGATTTTCTTTGCTTAGCATCGAGATGAGAAGGGTGTTTCATTTATTAGGCATCAAACACTTATATTCATCGGCTCCCCACGTGGTTTGTGTCCAGACGGTGCTGACTGCTAGTATAAACTACTAGGGGTTACTTCAGAACTTAAAAATCGAGGTGTACGTATAACGTTTCGTTTAGACGGGTTGCATAAGCAGGATGTTTGTGGTGTCATAATCGTATTGATTTTGTTTACTCGTTCTCGTCTTCCTAACTAGGTTTCCGTTTAAGGTAGGTATGTCGAGCTATGCGAACAGAGAATTTTTTGGTATGGCTTATAATACGGGGAAAACTTGAAAAACTTGAAAATATCATAGAATTACCATAAAATTACTAGAATTTGCAACATGAAGAAAATGCGGAATGAAAAGCATAGTGCCTCTCCCACACCATATCAGACATTGTCTCAATGTCATGATATATGGTAGGAAGGATTACAAATAGAAAAATTGTACGGAAAGGGAAATGAATGTAATACAGAAACAAAAACAAAATAAAACTACTGGTGGCCTCTGCCTCTGCTTCGGGTGCGGGAGCGTCGGGTAGGTGTGGCCTCAAGGTCGGTATCATGCGAGCCAAGAGCGGTTACGTCCATCCGTAAGGCGTTAAGCTCAGAGAAAACCTCATCCAGCTTCTCGTTGACATTGCGTTGGCCGCGCAGAATTTGGACGTTCTGTGCATGTAGAGTGTCATACTGCTCCTGATGCTTCCTTTGAAGAGCTACAGCCATCTGATTTTGCTGATGGAGGGCTCTGAGGATGTCCTCCATAGTGAAAGGAGGTGGTGCAGAAGAGGACTCAGGAATGTCGGGAGCAGGTGCTTCGCGGTCCAATTCCTCCTGGATCTCGTCAATTAGAGCATCCGAATGGTCATCATGCACGGGAGCATGGCCGTCAGGGGCATCAAATAGCCAATTGGCTCGGTTATGCGGATCGATACGGTCCCTGCAAGGCAGAACAATGTTAGAATAAACAATGTTACGGATCATTGGATTGAACTTGCCGTCGTCCCGCTCGTGAATGAGATGAGCAGATTTGCAATGGTCTAAGGTGAGCAAAACCGGTGCTCTGGAGGGCAGATGGGCAAGGGTGTCGCCATGATTCAAAGCCAAGGCAATAGAAGTGACAAGCCCTCTAAAGTAGAAAGGTTTTCCGCCTCGAGTGCAAATGGAATGAATATAGGCCAAGAGGAAGGGTGCGGCGTTGATTTTCTGATCGGTGAACGCGCAGTGCATGAAGAATAGCTCTTTAGAGTTGAGCTTATGGTTACTATCCCTTGCGAAAATGGTGGTGCACAGGATGCGATGGAAATAGCGAATGGCGGGGTTATGGATTTGTGTGGAATTGAGGTGATCGTAGGAGTTAGCACGATTGTTGGTCAGGCTATGCCATAGATTAAAGGATTCCTCATGGAAGGTGTCAGGTACACGGAGGTGAGCACCTTCATCAGTACAGAAGTCAAGTAATCGACCGAATGCATTCTGAGAGAAGTCGTATTCGGTTCCGAAAATGCGAAACCTTACCGCACCAGTAAGTTGATTTGTTGGACCATTAGGAGTGATGTAGCAGAAGGAACTGAGGAACTCGAGGGTGAGATTCTCGTACGTGGGTTGGGGCTGGCTACAGAGTGTCCAAAGGTTGACATTTTGAAGGAGATGTTGGACACTTTGAAGCAATCCAAGGTCTCTGAGGCAGTCAACGTCGACGTACCTAGTGGGATGGAGGCCTCGACGTTGGAACATCAAGAACTTCGTGCGCTGGGTTTCACCTTGTTCACCATCGCGTAAGTAGATGCCTGGGATTTGCTGGTTTACGTTTGCCATTTTTGAATGCAGTAGTGTTAGAGAGAGTGGGTTGTGGGTTGTGATTGGTGAGGGATACAATTTATGAGATGTAGATATAATGAGGGAAAGTAATGGGAAGTTTGAAAATTAGTGGAGAATAATGGTGAGTTAAGTGGTGTGAATGGGGATTGATGGAGGTAGTGGAACGGTTTTGAAGTAGTGGAAGAAGAGGGAAAGTTTGAAGAAGAAGAGCTTATGTCTGCTATAGGGGTTACTGATATAACCCGTGTTACGGTCGTAACACAGGCATGACGGTCGTAACACGCTAAAAGGCGTGTGGAGATCGTAAGGGGGTTGTGACGGTCGTAACAGCAGCAAAATATGCAATTTTTAGCAGACAGTTCTATACCAATTCTGCAACATCCTATCTTTACACAGAGGCATTTCAATAGCAGTATACATTCAGTGTTATACCAAGCAAATGCAAACATATATATTCCAAAACATCACAACATCAATCGATCAGAGCAAAGCTCGCAATTTATGTATAGCATTATAGTTGGCATAGATGAAACTAGAAATTGAATACTAAATAACTGAAACTTTGATTCCATAAATTTGCTTGTTTAACACCATAAATTCAAAAACTACATAAAAGTAAATTTGTTCCAAATTAAAACGAAACTGAAAATATGCGAAAATGGGAAACTTCCTAGAAACAAAACAAAAGGAAATATAAAACTAGAGCTGCTTTTTGTGAGTTCATCCAAGCTTTGCTTTTATGTCTTCGAGTGAATTATGAATGTGATAAAATTGCTCCACGGTTATGTCAGTTAATCCAATTATCTCCAGACGCATGCTTTTTATTTCATCTTTTATTCCATTAATGTTAGTCTGGTAGGTATCAAGTGTGGTAACAATTTTATTAAGATTATCAGTGTAATCCTTCTTGGTTGTTTCAGAGGCTTCATGGGCCTCTGCCATGTTGAAGTTTTCGTAGTAACCAGGAGGAGTCTCAGGGTCACCAATGTCGGATATAACATCATCATAAATTTGATAATCTTGTGGTGTCTCAGGTGTAGGAGGGTGGTCGGGTGGGTTTAGCTCATAAAGCCAGTTATCACGGTTATGGACACTTACTTTGTTATGGTTTGGAAGGGTGAATAGGTTTACAACTTCATCTCTTATCAAATACTCATAAGGTGGGTAATCATGGTTTGCTATTATACGGCGGTCAAAGCAAAAAGCAATGTTCATAGGACGAATCGTACCAAAATGTGGGCACCTATTCAGCTGGTGTCTAAGGCCGAGGGCATGTGCAATCATTGTGACCAGGCCACCTATGATGATTGGTTCATCAGGGTTATCGATAATGCGGTAAAAGGTTTGCATTAGGAATGGCACGGCATTAACGGGGTGGCCTTAGTTCATACAATATAGTAAAAATATCTCATCCTTAGACACTGCAGTACGGTTCTCCTCTTTCCCGAATACAGTGTGGGCTAGAATCTTATGGAAGTAGCGGATAGCAGGGTTATGTATCTCATCGTTATCCATGTTATCCGGATCAGGGTGATAATTACCAGTTAAAGTCCCCCAGAAGTAATCTAGCTCAAAATCCATCAGTTCAACCTGGGTAGTAGAGTAAGCAAAAGGGCCGCTAGGTAATCCTAACAGGTCAGCTAGTTCCTTATGAGTGTAAACAAAATCAATGCCAAAGAGACGAAAACTTATAAATCCTTTTCGGGTTCCTTTTCCATGTTCTGGTATATGGACTAGTGAGCTTCAATTCAAAGGTGAGCTCACGGTAGGTGGGAAACCTAATCTTAATGTGGGCTTTTTCCCACCCCAGCTGGTTAAACAAGTACAGAACACTATCTGTTATACCTAAAGCATTCATAGTGGGTTCATCATAATAAAGTGTCATACCAATGTTTCTTTTTGATAATTCCTCGAATTTTCTCTTTTGGTTTCTACCCCTAAAGGTGGTTTCCAAGAAATTATGTGGTTTTGGTTCCATGGTTATTGTTAGTCAGGGAAACAAGTCAGGAGAGAAGGTAGAAGAGAAACAAAAACTTTTCAGAAATCCTGTGGCAATTAAAATTATTTTTGAAATCAGCAGCAGTTTTATGAAAATTATAACAAAAGAAAGAAAATGAAGAATAAAACTTAAATAGGAATAAATGCAAAAACGAAAAGTATAATAAATAAATAAATAAATAGAAACAAATAACAATTAACAAATAGGTGGGTTGCCTCCCACTTAGTGCTGTTTTTAACGTCAAAAGCCTGACATAGTGCCTAGCAGCAGATTATTCGGGTGAAATATTGGGCAATTCTAAAAGTCTTAGATTATTCGTATAGTCTCTATTTTCAATGTTATTGTATATTTTTAACCGCTGCCCGTTTACTGTAAACGGGTCAGTATTTCTACCCTTAATTTCTATTGCCCCGCTAGGAAACACTTTTGTAATTTCATACGGACCTGACCATGTAGATTTTAATTTACCAGGGAAAAGCCTAAGTCTTAAGTTAAATAATAGTACGACATCTCCCACACTAAATTCTTTCCTAGATAAACGCTTATCATACCATTTTTTAGTTCTCTCTTTGTATATTTTAGCATTCTCATAAGCATCTAATCTTAATTCTTCTAATTCATTTAAATCCAGGACTCGTTTTTCTCCCGCAGTAGTGTAGTTCATGTTGAGCGTTTTAATTACCCAATACGCTTTGTGTTCTAATTCTACTGGGAGGTGACAGGATTTTCCGTATACGAGCTTGAAGGGTGTAGTTCCTATAGGGGTCTTGTAGGCCATTCTATAGGCCCATAAAGCTTCGTTGAGCTTTGATGACCAATCTTTCCTGGTTGTGGCTACAGTTTTTTCTAAGATCTGCTTAATTTCTCTGTTTGAGACTTCGACTTGTCCACTGGTTTGTGGGTGGTATGGTGTCGCTATACGATGTTTCACTCCATACTTAAATAGTAATTTGTCGAATATCTTTGAGATGAAATGGGAGCCACCATCATTAATGACGAGTCTCGGTACACCGAATCTTGGAAAGATTATGTTTCTAAAGAGTTTGATTACCACTCGTGTGTCATTTGTAGGAGAGGCTATGGCCTCGATCCATTTTGAAACATAATCGACCGCGACGAGTATATATTTGTTTCCAAAAGAAGATGGGAAGGGTCCCATGAAATCGATTCCCCATACGTCGAAGATTTCTACCTCTAGGATTCCTCTTTGAGGCATTTCATCGCGTCTTGAAATATTACCAGTGCATTGACACCGATCGCAATTTCTAACAGCGATGTGGACATCTTTCCATAGATTAGGCCAGAATAGGTTGGCTTGTAAGATCTTTGCACAAGTTTTGGAAGTGCTTGCGTGTCCCCCGTAAGGAGATGAATATCAGTGGGAAATGACATCTTCTATCTCTTCTTCGGGTATGCATCAACGGAATATTCCATCTGGTCCTCTTTTAAACAGTAAGGGTTCGTCCCAATAGTAGTATTTGAGATCGTGGAAGAATTTCTTTTTCTGTTGGTAGGTAAGGTCTGGTGGGAGCGCGTTTGCAGCTAGATAGTTAACTATGTCGGCATACCATGGCAGTCCCATGGTTGCATGGATTGCTTTTATAGCTTCCTTGGTTTTGGTTCGTTTAGGTTTAACTGATCCAGGTCGCTCCTTATTTGGGCTATCAGTTGTTCATATGGAAAATCGTCGTTAATCGGCACTTGTTCGGGTTTTATATCTTCCAATCTTGACAAGTGATCTGCTACGATGTTTTCGGTCCCTTTTTTATCCTTAATCTCTAAATCAAATTCTTGCAAAAGTAGGATCCATCTGAGGAGCCTTGGTTTTGCATCTTTCTTATTTAATAGATATCTTATAGCAGCGTGGTCCGTGTAGATGATGATTTTCGCTCCTACTAGATAGGAACGGAATTTGTCAAGCGCAAAGACGACTGCTAACAGCTCTTTCTCAGTCGTGGCGTAGTTCATTTGGGCTGGGTCTAGCGTTCTACTAGCGTAGTAAATGGCGTGTAGTTTCTTGTCCTTCCTTTGTCCAAGAACTGCGCCTACGGTGTAATCACTCGCGTCGCACATGATTTCGAAGGGTAAATTCCAATCGGGTGGTTGCATGATTGGTGCGGTGATAAGGGTTGATTTTAGAGTTTCAAACGCTTTATGACAATCATCGTCGAATACGAACTCAGCGTCTTTCATTAACAGACCGGTAAGTGGTTTGGTAATTTTTGAGAAATCTTTAATGAATCGCCGGTAAAAACCGGTGTGTCCTAAAAAGCTTCGTATTTCTCTAACGGTCTTAGGTGGTCGAAGTTCTTTTATGACTTCTATTTTGGCTTTGTCAACTTCAATCCCTTTATTGGATATGACATATCCTAGTACGATTCCTTCTCTGACCATGAAATGGCATTTTTCCAAGTTGAGCACGAGGTTTACTTTTACACATCTTTCTAAGATTTTCAATAGGTTTGATAGACATTCTTCGAAACTTCCCCCACACACTGAGAAATCATCCATGAATACTTCCATGATATTGTCTATAAAATCTGCAAAGATTGACATCATACATCGTTGGAAGGTTGCTGGGGCATTACACAATCTGAAAGGCATTCGTCTATATGCGAGCGTTCCATACGGACACGTGAAAGTAGTCTTTTCTTGATCGTCAGGGTGAATGGGAATTTGAAAGAATCCGGAGTAACCATCTAGATAGCAGAAATAGGAATGTTTGGCTAACCGTTCTAGCATTTGGTCTATGAAGGGTAGAGGAAAATGGTCTTTATGAGTGGCTTTGTTTAGTTTTCTATAATCTATACACACTCTATGTCCATTGACTACTCTTTGCGTTATTGGTTCGCCTTTTGCGTTCTTAACAATGGCGATACCTCCTTTCTTGGGCACCACGTGTACTAGGCTCACCCACTTACTATCAGAGATCGAGTATATGATTCCAGCTTCCATAAGCTTTGTAATTTCATCTCTGACTACAGTGCTAAGAATCGGGTTAATCCTTCTTTGAGGTTCTCTAGAGGTTTTACAATTCTCTTCTAGCATAATACGGTGCATACAAATTGAAGGACATATTCCTTTCAAATCAGATATGTTATAACCTAGTGTGGTTGGGTATCTCCTTAGAACGTCTAAAAGTTTTTCAGTTTCGAGCTTTCCTAAGTTGGAGTTTACTATTACTGGTCGCGTGTGTTCGGTATCAAGGAATTCGTATCTTAGATTCTTAGGTAAGATTTTCAATTCTACACTGGGGTTCTTCGGGCATGGCATATGATCGGGCGTGAGTGCTAAGCTTTCGTTTAGACTGTCGTCGTTTTCGAATATTGGAGGGGTTTGGATTTCCATTATCTTAGCATATTTTGTCTGTTCTGCTTCCATTTCTCTTACGCACTCAACTATGACATCTATAAGATAGCATGTGTCGTTCATGGCTGGTGCTTGTAAGAATTGAGTAAGGATGAATTCCACTTTTTCTTCTCCAACTTCGAATGTTAGTCTGCCCTTCTTTACATCAATTATAGCTCTGGCGGTGGCTAGGAAGGGTCTTCTTAATATGATAGGGGTAACTGAGTCCTCAGTTATGTCCATGATGATGAAATCGGTCAGGATATAGAATTGACCTATTCTAAATGGAACGTTTTCCAGTATACCTACAGGGTATTTAACTGATCGGTCAGCTAATTGAACGAACATTTTCGTGGGTCTGAGTTCTCCCATCTCTAGCTTTTTGCAGATAGATAGGGGCATGATGCTAATACTTGCTCCTAAGTCACATAGAGCTTTGTCTATGACAAACTTTCCAATATTACAAGGTATAGAGAAACTACCTGGGTCTTTTAACTTAGGAGGCATATTGTTTTGAATGATCGTGCTACACTCGGCAGTGAGTGTAACTGTTCCGTTATCTTCTATCTTCTTCTTGTTAGATAGAATTTCCTTGAGAAATTTAGCGTACGAGGGCATCTGAGTGATGGCTTCTGTAAAAGGTATTGTGATATTGAGTTGTTTCAGAAGTTCAACGAATTTCTTGAATTGGCCCATCGTTTTGAAATTTGTAAGTCTCTGAGGATACGGAATTGGTGGTTTATAAGGTGGTGGAGGTACATAAGGCTTCTCTTGCTCCACTGCCTCTTGAGTTTCGTTTTCCTTTTCTTTTTCTTTAGGTTCATTGGCTTTTTCAGTCGGCTCGCTCTGTTTTAGGTACATGGCTGGACTTTCTAGTCTTGGGTCAACAGGTCCGTCGAGTTCTTTTCCACTTCTCAGTATCACGACATTAGCATGTCCTTTTGGGTTGGGTTGTGGTTGACCAGGAAAAATTCCAGCCGGTGCTGCAGTAGGTGCTTGTTGTTGAGCTACCTATGAAATTTGTGTCTCAAGCATCTTGTTATGGGTGGCTAAAGCATCAACTTTGCTAGCTAATTGTTTTATCTGCTCATTAGTATGTAAATTCTGATTCATAACGTCTTTATTAGTATGGGCTTGGGAAGCAATGAAGTGTTCTATCATGATTTCTAGGTTAGACTTCATAGGAGTATTAGGTCCATTACCAGGATGATTTGGGATGGCTTTTTGATAACCGGGTGGTGTGGCAGGAGCTTGTCCAGGTGCGTATAACGCATTGTTACTTTTGTATGAAAAATTCGGATGATTTTTCCAACCAGGGTTATAGGTATTGCTATAAGGGTTCCCTTGTACGTAATTTGCTTGTTCAGCTGGAACTCCCGTTAGAAGTGGGCATTCTGGAGCAGGATGTGATTGAAGACCACATAGATCGTAAGTTTGGACAACTGCAACTACGGTAGCTGCAGGAGTAGTGGTAAGGTTTTCTAACTTTTGGGTAAGAGCTTCCACTTTAGCATTGACTTGGTCCAGAATATTCGCTTCTGACATTCCACCTTTGGTTTGGGATTTCTCCACATTAGCTCTTTCACTTCCCCATTGATAGTGGTTCTGGGCCATACTTTCGATAAGTTGATTTGCTTCGGCATATGGTTTATCCATCAGTGCGCCACCAGCAGCAGCGTCTAAAGTCAATCTTGTGTTATACAAGAGACCGTTATAAAACGTATGAATGATTAGCCATTCTTCTAAACCATGATGAGGACAGAGTCTAATCATATCCTTGTAACGTTCCCATGCTTCGAAAAGTGATTCGTTATCTTTTTGTCTAAAACCATTGATGTTAGCTCTAAGCATAGCAGTTTTGCTTGGTGGGAAATATCTAGCCAAGAAGACTTTCTTCAATTCATCCCATGTGGTGATTGAATTTGAAGGAAGAGATTGGAGCCAGGCTCGGGCTCTGTCTCTTAAAGAAAAAGGAAATAGGCGCAATCATATCGCCTCGGGGTTTACTCCATTCGCTTTTACAGTGTCTGCGTACTGCACAAACACTGACAAATGTAGGTTAGGGTCGTCAGTAGGAGATCCAGAAAATTGGTTCTGCTGAACGGCGGATAAAAGCGAAGGTTTCAGCTCGAAATCGTTTCGAGCAATAGCAGGAGCGGCAATGCTGTTATGAGGTTCCGCTTGCGAAGGAACTGCGTAGTCCTTAAGAGCGTGAGGCGGATTTGGTACGTCAGCCATTGTCGATTCTTCGATAAATTCTGGTAACAGGATATCAGGAATTTTAGTCGGAGGAAGATTGTTGAGAGATCGGTATTCTTGAATTCGGCGTCTTAATCTTAAGTAACGCTCGATATCGTTAATTTGTAGATGCAAAGGCTCTCCTTGAGAACGAGTGTTTGGCATACAACAGAGGGAAATATAAAAAGTTGCCTTAGTCTAGACAGCGTTGTTTTCAGAATGCACTAGTGACTAAACTAAAGTCCCCAGCAACGGCGCCAAAAACTTGATGTGGCGATTGACCTAATGTGTCTAACGGTATCTTAACTGCAAGTGCACAGTCTATCGCGGTAGTAATAAAAAGATGTCGAACCCACAGGGACTTCGTAATCACTCTAGTGTTATAAAACAGGTTAGTTTAGCTAAGGCGGAAATTGTCACGTTTGGTTTTTAGAAGTTTAAAACTAAAGGAGAAATTAAATTCAATTAAAAGAATTATAATATTAAAGTGGTCGGAGCGTAATGTTTTGAACCTATGCGAATTAAATTGTACCTAAGCATATAAAAATATTTAACTTAAATTGTTCTGTAGTACTTATCAGTTTAAAAACCCTCGATTCACACTCTCGTGGTCTTACCTCAGATCATACTCCTAAAGCCAAATGTCTGCTCTCGCTAGCTCATAAGTGTTTAGAAAGCATCTTTTTGAAAACTAAATAAATCTAATTCGTTTTAAAGTGCTCTCGCTGTATTTAAATCGAATGCCTAACTTTAGCTATCCGGTTAAAACCTCACACTCTCGTGGTCTTGATTTCTCCCTATTTTACTTTCCTTACTCTCGTAACAAAAAGCTTAATTTTTAATTATAAAAAGTCATGGCCAGAAATTAAGTTAATTAAGGTTTTAGCTTAGAAATACATTAATTCATTCGGTTATTTCATCACGCCCCGACTACGGGTATTTAGCTACTCATAATGCTCGGAATTAAAATGCAGGAAATAAAATCAGAAAACAATAACACATGCATTATAAATAAAGAACAGAAATTTAACATAAATAAATTGCAATTATATTGAATACAATAAAAAAACCTGAAAAGCAATAATATCCTAGATCCTTCTTCCACAAGTCGGCAAGATTGGAACGTCGGAATGAAAATTAAATTTAAAAAATGCAAAAATAGAATCGGGTTTTAAATCGGCAGAGCCTCCGCAAGAATTTTCTGAATTGAACTCTCTGTCTTCTTCTTTGAAGTCCAAGCTATTTATAGAGAATGAATACAGTTGGAATTATATTTCACGTTGCTAGATTCTTGGTTTGCTGAGAAAAATAAGGAGAAGGTGGTCTTGGAAGTTGGAGAAAAATAAGGCACACATGCATGCTTCGTTATTGACCACGTCCCGCACGTTCAAAACAACTAATAATATGCTTGTTACGGTCGTGGCTGGTGCGTTACGTGCATATTCCATGAAATAGCGCGTTACGGTCGTTGCCAATGCATGACGGTCATAACACGCTTCTGAAGTGTCTTACGGTCGTGGCAAGGGTGTGACGACCGTAATAGCAGCAAATCTTGGATTTTTGACAGATTTATCTCTTCTCTTCTGGTCTTGGCCGCGATCTTGTACATTTCATGTTTCTTTCTAGTTTGAGCTAAGATATGTTGTACCTGCATAAAATCATAAAAAACTCGGAGTATTCGGGAGTTAATCGGGTCAGTATGATATAAAGCGGTTTAATTTCATGGTAAATATATGATACGATTTCTCGTTATCAGTTTCTCTGGTTGATTCTCCTTCTCACTTGGTGTTTCAGACCTTTGATACATACTTTGATTTGACAGTCTTGGGTCAGGCGGTCCATCTAACTCGGTTCCACTTCTTAATATGATGGCATGAGCATGCCCCTTCGGGTTAGGTTGTGGTTGACCGGGAAATGTATCAGTCGATGCAGCTGTAGGTGCTTGTTGTTGAGCCACTTGAGAGATTTGGGTTTCTCATTTTATTGTGGGTGGCCAAAGCATCTATTTTGTTTGCTAATTGTTTTATCTGCTCGTTAATGTGTATGTTTTGATTTTGGACGTCTTTGTTTGTTTGCGCTTGGGTAGCTATAAAGTTCTCCATCATCAATTCTAAGTTTGATTTTCTAGGTGCACTAGGAGCATTTGCAGGAGGTTTCTGATATCCATGTGGCACGGCAGGTGCTTGGTTTGGAGCATACAACGCATTGGGGTTTTTATATGAGAGATTTGGGTGATTTTTCCATCCAGGTTGTATGTGTTTGAGTAAGGGTTTCCTTGAGCATAACTCACTTGGTCAGTTGGAGTTCCTGCCAAGATCTTACATTCGGTAACTAGATGTCCAAGTACTCCGCATATTTCGCAATTGGGAGTTATAGCAGCCACGGTGGCTGGAGGTATTACGGTCAAGTTATCTATCTTTAGGGTGAGGGCATCTACCTTAGCATGGACACTGTCTAGATCGCTTATCTCATACATGCCTCCTTTTGTCGGTGCTTTCTCTGCAGTACCTTTGCCTGCGTGTCCTCTTTCACTTCCCCACTGATAGTGGTTTTGGGCCATACTTTCTATTAGAGCATAGGCAGTGGTGTAGGATTTGTCCATAAGTGCACCACCTGCAGCAGCATCTATCGTTAATCTTGTATTATGAAGGGGACCATTATAAAAGGTATGGATAATCAACCATTCTTCCAAGCCATGATGTGGGCATAGTCTCATTAGATCCTTATATCGTTCCCAAGCATCGAAAAGGGATTCGTTCTCCTTTTGTCTAAAATCGCTTATTTGAGATCTTAGCATAGCTGTTTTGCTTGGCGGGAAATACCTTGCAAGAAAGACTTTCTTCAGCTCGTCCCATGTAGTGACTGAGTTTGCGGGTGGAGATTGGAGCCAAGCTCTGGCTCTGTCTCTTAGAGAAAAAGGGAAGAGACGAAGTCTTATTGCCTCTTGACTGACCCCATTGTTCTTAATTGTATCTGCGTTCTGTAGAAATATTGATAGATGGAGATTAGGGTCTTCCATTGACCCACCGGAGAGCTGGTTCTGTTGTACAGCAGATAACAAAGAAGGTTTTAGTTCAAAGTTGTTAGCCTCGATTGGAGGGGCGGAAATACTATTGTGCGGTTCATCTTGTGAGGGAATGGCGTAGGATTTGAGTGGGCGCGGAGCAGGATTGGCAGCCATTTCTTCGGTTGGTCGAGAAATAGGAGGTTCGAGTGATTGACGAGGTTGAGTGTTATGCAAGAGATGATACTCTTGAATGCGGCGTCTAAGTCTAAGATAACGCTCGATATCGTTGATTTGTATGTATAACGGCTCGCCTTGCGAACGAGTGTTTGGCATACAAATAAGAAAAGAAAAGAAAAAAAATAGAGAAGAAAGAGAGAGGTTTTTGCTCTAGTCTCTACTGCGTAACAAAAGAGTAGAGATATCGAATTAAATCAGTCCCCGGCAACGGCACCAAAAACTTGATCGGGATTATACTTACGTATCCAATGATTCGGACTGCAAGTGCACAGTCTTATCGTGTAGTTTTAAAAGATATCGAACCACAGAGACTGATGAATCGATCTACCGTCTTCTATTGTTACTTCGCAAATCTAAAGCTAATGAATATTTGATTGGGTTGTAGGGAAAACTAAATACTAAATTAAGTTGGATTTTTAATAATCAATGAGCGTAATTACTAGTATGCAATAGTCGAACCTCGGGAACTAGCGACCTATTGGGTGTCTTTATATTTTCAAAACAGCTTTCAGTAAAACTTATTTAGTTTAAAAACCCTCGTCTCACACTGTCATTTTGTTGATCTAGGCTATGCAGTTAAGTCCTAACGTATGCTTCCGCCATCCCGCAGGAGTTAAAAACACTTTTTGAAAACTAAATAAAATCTTAATTAACTTTAAAGTGCTTCCGCTGTATTTTAAACCAATGCCTAATTACTACTGTCCAGTTAAAAGATCTCAAACTTCCGTTTTGTTGACCCTAACCTCTATCTGTTTTTTACTTCCGTAACAAAACAATTTAATGATTAAAAATAGTAACTTAGGCCAGAAAAGAAAGTTTTGTAGTAAAAATAATCCCAACTAAGTTACTCGTTCCCTTGGTTGAGTGACTTTACATACCGGTATAGGAATTCTAGCCTAACATAATATCAAACCAAATCACAGAATAATTTAAGAGACAAATGAAAATAAACATAATTATATTGATTAAAAGCAATAAGAATTTGTAAACATAAACCTGGTAATAATTCTGAAGATATAAGCACTCCTGCACAAATTGTAGGCTTTGCTTCGATCGGAGAATATATTTAACCGTACAAAGGAAATAATGTTGGAAGGAATATAGAAATAAATGGGAAAGAAAATAATGCTGAAAGGAATATTTGCTAAAAGTAAATATAAAATCTCCAAAGTTTCTGCCCAAAAAGAAGAACTCCCTCTCATATGGTCCAAGGCTCTATTTATAAGTCTTGTGTGATCAGTTGTTCTCGAGAATGTAGGAACAATTTTTATTCCTTTGAGAAATAATAGGGCCATTAATTTGTCACGTTCCTTTGTGCTTTAACTGAGTGGGTCAGATAATATAGGTAGTCGTTGGATTAGCTTTGAATGCATTTTTGTCCGTTGGATGCGAAGAAAGTGGGGAAAGTGGCCTTGTGACGTTCGTCACGTCCAAGTGACGATAGTCACTTGGTCATTCTCAATGCGTAACGTTCGGCATGACTCCTTGACGATCGTCAAGGTCTTCTTCATGGTGGGCCACGTGCTCACATGCTTAATGGGCTTGAGCTCATTTCTTCTCCTTTGGCCTTTTTGCTAGTTTTGCACCTCTTTTTTCTTCATTTCTTCCAAAGTGTTCAGCTTAATGCATATCTGCAAAAATAGAAGAATACTTGCATAATACCTATAAAATAATTTAATTTAAACTAAAGTATGAGAAATATTTTGTGTATATCAATCCAGAAATAACACATATTTGTGTGTCATCATATACACACAAAGCAAACAAGTCGTTATGTACAAATAATCATATACACACAAAGCAGACAAGTCCTTAGGTTTAGGATTGCATGGAGTCATAGGTAAGTACCCTCTTGAAGCTTAGTTGGTTCAACCTATCCTAGAAAGTAATCAGGTTCTAGGGAATCTCAATATCATTGATCTTTCTTCATCGGACATTGTTTTAGTGCAAGCCTCTTTATTGGCGATCGAAATATCCCAAAAGTTCAACCTCAATAAGCGTAGCATCGAGTATCAACTAACTTCAGACTGCACCAAAGCCGACTATATCACTACTTCCTAATGGCCAAGTTATTCAATTAAAGGTTCTAAGGTCAGTTAGTACTTCATGACACCACACAGTGGCCCCATATTCTCCTTGACTAAACTCAAGGGCTACCAGTACCAACAAATGTGTCACACTAGCGTAGCCATTGCGTCAACCATGTCAGTATACCCTGCACAGTTTCCACAAATTATTGCTACTTACCTAATGGTGTTCCCAGACCCGGATAGAGGATCAATATAAACCCAAACAAGGACCCATAAATGTAAAGCAAACAAATCAAACAATGAAAGAAATTAAATGTGATCTAACTCTAAGGTAACCCCACCTTTAAGAGATAACTCCCCAGCAGAGTCACCAGTTCTATAATACGGTGGGAGAACTGACTTGGGTGTTTTTCATTTTATCGCAATTGTTGCGGATAGTAAAAGTCGCCACCGACTTTTCTTTTATCCAATAAAGGAAAGAGTGAAAAGAACAGGAAAGACCTTTGAGATATTTTCTTGAGTTCGGGGGGTAGGTTATGAAAGGGAATGTGTTAGCATCCTTTTCATCTGTAGTTATCTACGGGCTCTTAGTTGCTTGCTACATCATTTTGAAAGTGCTTTATTTGAAAATATGTTTGTAATGGGTGCAAGTTTGAAAATATTTTGAAAACTCTTTTGTTTCTGCAAACTTTGTAATGATTCTCGTCTCTATAAGAATGTATACAAAGTGTTGGTTTTGAAAATAGTTCAAAGAGATGTTTGTTTTTAAAAGATATTTTGAAAGTGTAAGTGTGAAAATGGTTTTAATTTGTGAGCAAGCAACTAAGAGCGTCCTACCTACTCAAAAGGTCTTTGTTCTTTTCCTCCTCCTTTAGATGTTGCTATCTTACCATTGATTTGGTAAGAAGCCTCATCATTGGATGTGAAGGGGCAGGCGCGAGTCAATCGTACAGTCATAGAAGGCAACTAGTGATACACTTTAGCAATTTTTGTAAGGGGCTAAATCATTTACCGAAGGCAACATCGAGGGATATCGAGGGACTACAATCTTTTTATTGAAGGGTCTTTGCTAAAGCGTCCCATATTCGAGGGACATGACTGTATCTTTCCGAAGGCAACGAGCGAGGTTACCCTAGAGGTGCGCGTGTGTGAAGTGTGTTTGATTCAAGTTAATTTGTCTTTGATTAGGGTTATCTAGCGGTTGATTATAAATCTGGCCATACACGCCTAATTACTATACAATATACAAAAAAATAGTAAATTGCGAAAATTAAAATTCTACGCTATTACAGAGCTTTCGGGAATGGGGGTACAAATTTACAAATGGGGATGAATCAATGCAATTAAAAGTCCAAATAGGCAATCAATGCAACCAAATAGAATCGAACAATTAATTAAAACTACGACAATCTATGAAAAAAAATTAATTAACAAAGTATGGAAATAAAGCTCTTGGTATTTTGTTTGTGGGAAATTTTGAAGAGAAAATAAAACCTATTCTAGAAAATAAAATAATTGACTAGAAGAAATTAAATCCTATGTATATATTTTTTTGGTATTTTTATCATGAAGAATTTAAACAAAATAATTTAAAACTAAATAAAATGTTAATTAATAATATTATTCACAAAAAAAATCCCTAACTAAACCAATTAAGAAAACAAATTAATTTTGAAAATATATATATTTTTTATATAATTAAAATTAAAAAAATACTAAAGATTAAATTAAATCTAAACTAAAATTATTAAGATATTTCTAAACTAAACTTAGATTAATTCTAAAATTAAATTAAAAGTTCTAAATTACTAAATTAATCCTAAAACTTTGTTAAAATTCTAAAATTCCTAAGTTAAATTAAAAATCTAAAATTACTAACTAAATTAAAATTACTAAATCAAATATGAGAAGAGGTGTGAAACAGAAAATTAAAGGTGTTGTCATGAATTTCGTATGGGCTTTTGATTAAAAGCTCAAACTCTTTTTTTTTATGACTTGTGTCTAATAGTAAAAGGAAGAAATGACAAAAAGATTGAAAAAGGCACAAAACGTCCCAGGGGGTCTCGAACCTGGAACCTCTATATCACACAAACGCATGCTGACCACTACACCAACTGACCCTTCGTTTATTTAGACGCTTTCATTAATATAAAAGGCTAAAAATGGCTGAGTGATTGGGCCAAAAGGCCCAATGGGCTGACCCGGTTTTGGAATGGGCAAGGGAAAGTTGTAAACCCTAAACGAATGGGAAACAACGCCGCTTGGAGATGTGTTATGGGGAAGGAAAATAAATTTAATTATTATTATCATTCCAATAAAAGAGACAGAAAAAAGAAGAAAAATGAAACAACAATAAAAAAGGGCTATCCTCTCTCTCACGAATTACCAATCTTCCTCTTCTCACTCTCACTTGCTTACAAAATCAAACAGAATCAACCTCACCTTCCTCTTTCCCTTGTTTTCTTCGTATCCCTGCCCTCGCGTGAGATTCCTTCACGAGAAACGCCAGAGGCAATTTCTGGCTACCGTAGATCTCGCCGTTTTTCTGAAAATTGACAGAAGGTGCAGCGTTCGTGGCAGAGGGAGAATGTCGAGAGATCGTCTAGCTTGGAGCTGGTACAACCCATAAGGATTTTCTAGAATTTAAGATTTAGGGTTTGAAGAGTAGCGGAAGAAAAGAGGTTGGAGGTGGTAGTGTTGTAAAGGGAGTTTGAACGGTGTTGAGGTGATTTTCTATATGGGCTTGAAATTGGAAAAAACAGAAGGTAATTTCTTTTATCTTTGGATTTTGGTGTTATTTACTTTTATTAGATTTGGTAAGTGAATAAGTTTAACAAAAAAAACAAAAACCCCTTTTTTGTGAATGATTGTATAGGAAATTGATTGAATATAATGTTTATGTTATGCAGATTAGAGGAATTGTTTCATTTTGGATTTGGGATTGACGACCACAGGGGATGGTTGAAGGCTAGTTACACAGTGATTTTTAACAAGAATGAAAGTATGAAGGATGCAAGGTTTTTATCTGTGTTTTTTTTCTTTATGTTCACTGTATAATTTTTTCTATGTTTTCTTTTTTACAGGGTTCTTCATGTTTTATTAACTATGAGAATGGCGGTAAAATAACAGCAAAGCTGCAGCATAAACCAAACAAAACAACGACATATTTTTGAGGCAAAGAAGGGAGACATACCAGATTTGGAGTCGATGTTGAACCGAGACTGTAAGAAAGTTATGGTTTACTGCAGGGAAGTCCTTTTTTCTGTAAAATCATCTTTCTATTTTGCCTAGAACTTTTCTTTTGTTTTTGAAGGGTTGTGGGTTAGGAAGATGATGAATGGAAGAATGGAGATATTGATGTTGTGAGTTTCTTTGATTTTTGTTGGTTGTTGTAAAAAATGTTATGCTGTTTTTTTTTTTATGAAAAGAACCCCCCCCCCCCCCCCCCCTATTATGTGTAAATTGTTTCTCTTATAACAATAAGAGGATGAAACATTTGGGGGGGAAAAGAAATTGAGTTTGAACTATTGGGATATGCTGTTGTTATAACTTTTTATCACAGCTTTTATATTGCCTATTTTGATGTAATTTCTGGCTGGCTTATTGACTGGTTTTAATGCAGACTTTTGGACTGTTTTGGACAGTATATGCAGGGTTGCAATGCAGTTTGGTTTTTTTTTTTACAATATTTGTTTTCTTTGTGAACCAAAAAAATATTTTTGTGATTTGCAAAGAAGGTATTTCTTTGGGCCAATGATATGACAAATTTTTTGAGGCTTTTGTTGAGCTTAAACCTTGATTTGTGATGTTTTTTTTATTTCGCATTTGTCTATTGTGATTTTTCTATGAGATTGGGTTTCTTGAATGTGATTAAGACACCCCCCCTTTTTTCTGATTCCTCTCACAGGTCCTAATGATGAGATTAGGAACAAAATCTACTTTTAAACTTTTTGTTTAAACTTCATTATTTATATGCTAACTATATCTTCCTTTTCTTTGGAAAGGCAGTTTACAATAGGAAGTCTTGAAGGAAGTGGTGAAGCTTGGCCTGAAGAGCTTGGTAGCTTTTGAATAAGACATCAAAGTTTTGCAAATTAGGATTTAGGAAACCTTGTAGAATTTTCCGAAACTTTAGAATAAATTCTTTATGACAAAACAAACTTGTAACTTTGAAATTGATGTAGTAATATGTAAACTTTGAGTGAATGAAATTGTTTGTAACTTAATTGCACATTCAGATAATTGAAATTTCTAGACCCTTGTGTTGTACCCCAAAATTTTCCCTCCCATATTCTTCAAGGTTTATCAAGAATCATCTCCAAGTGGCTCAAGATTGCTCAAGGGTTGCACAGTTCAAATGCCTCCTAAGCCAGTCAAAATTAGGGTTTTGGTTCTCTCAAGGAATTTGAGGTTTTCAATGGCTCAATCAAGTCCCATAGGCCTACATACATTGTCAAGCATCTATATGCCAAGTCTCAAGACTCACAGAGGCAAATTGCACAGTCAAAAGCCCTATTTGGTTCATAGTCAACTGCAAGGGTAAAATGGTCATTTTGCAGTCAAAAGTCAGAATTTTTGGTCAACATCTTATTTTGAGCTCATAATCATCATTTGATCAAGTCTTGATCATGACTCCACAAGCATGACTCAAAAATCATCAAGGATGCAAAAGTTACTATTTTTGGACAGTTGAAAAGTCAACTGTAACTTGACCAGGGCATAACTTTTTCATGGTTCATCAGAAAAATCCCATCCAATGCTCATTTTGAAGGGGATGACATTTCCTACAACTCATATTCACATTCCAAGTCCAAGAAATTCTCTCATAAAAAGTTATCAATTTCTACATTATAGGTCAATTTCAAAAGTCAACAAAAAGGCACTTTAAGTCAAAGACCATAACCTGAGATTGGTAAATCCAAATGACATGGGACCAAAGGCATTGGTTAGAGGACTTCAATACCTTTCCAAAATGTCCAAGAACATGTTCATATGATCAAAATTGAGCAAGATATGCATTGGAGAAGTTGGGAAATTTTTGTGAATTTGCAAAAGTCAATTTTGCTCAAAACACATCATTTTTGCTAATGGGCCTCAAATTTCTTCTTGAAACTTTATCCAAGGCCTATGCACGACCCATCAAGCCTATTTGAGTTTATTTTCTTATTTTTTTTAATTAATTGGATTTTTTATTAATATTAATTCATTTAATTGATTTAAAATATAGGAAATTCAAAGATATGGTTTTCAAATCTTTTTGTGAAGCAAACAAGCTCAAGACAAGCTGGAGATTTTGTGTGCCAATCAAAGAGACAAGAATATCCAAAATTGGCAAGTTTTCTCAATCAAAAAATATGCAAAAAGATGTGATTGGAAATCAAATATTGAAACATCAATGCAATGGATCTTTGGGCCAAGACTTAACCTAATTCCATTCTATTACATATGCACAAGTGAACCCTGATGCCATACACGTGAGAACTGCTGCACAAAAGCCATAAGAACATTGAAAAATATCAAAGAAACTGAAAAACTGAATTCTACTTTCCACGCCAATTCAAAGCCTTTTCTTGTTTCTAACACCTTGCAGGAACTCTCAGGGATCTTTTGGAATCCAAATCAAGTGCTGAAGCTTGAGAAATCGCTCCAAACAGAATCACGGTTTGTCCACTTTTTTCAGAATCGAAACTCACGATTCATGAGCATTTGATGTGATTTATGGGTTGTTTTATATTGCTTACATCAATACAAAGCTATTGGTATTGATTAATTGGATTATAATGCACAGGATTGTGAATTGCCATTAATGATTTTTAGGGTTTTGGAGTTCTTGAATTAGGGCTTTACTATCCAGGCAAAATTGGAGCCTCCAACACATATGGTTGAACTCAGGAGATTGAGACAAACATATTGATACCATCGCACCATATTTATATGTATTGTACACCTAATCGCTATTATCTGTGGATGCAGGTTGTGGGGGTTAAAAACCCCCGCTATCTCTTTATCTTTTTTCAGGACAATTGAAGAAGACGATGACGCGTTGATCTACCATTGGTCCGTTCAAATCAGGGCGCGCGTGTTTTGCTTTATTGCATATTGTCTGGTTTCATAATATATTATTTATTGATTATTATAATTACAAATACAGGCGCATGGCTCAGTGGAAGATGATGTGGCTGGCAACCACTGGGACCTGGGTTCGATTCCCAGGTCCACCCAAACATTGTTTCTATTTTTTTCTAATGTGATTGCATGCAGGATTCCCAATGATGTCCACCATGTGCCTCCAACCAACAACGCGCCATGTGTCCTTGTGCATCAATCTAATGGTCCAGATGGAAGGACTATGGTTTTCCTGGTCAACGCGTACCTGGACAATCCCAGAAGTCAACAAAGGCTTAAGCTTAATGGGCTGGAAACTTGCTAACAAAACCTCCTAAGGGTCCAACACCCCCCTGGTTTCTATTTCTTTTTTATTTTCTTTCTTTTTATTTTCTTTCAATAATTATTATTACTATTATCTAATTAATTCATAAATTATTTTTCATAATAAAATCAGAAACTTAAAATATTGTTTATTTTTATTATTTATTATTTTCACTATTAATAATTATTTTTGTGAATAAATTATAATTAATTAGTTTAGTTGTTTAATTAGGGAAATTTTAATCTTTTTCATAATAAATAAAATAAGTTAGACTTAGGTTTTTTTTTGACAACTTTTAATTCCTTTTATATTTCATTAAAACATAAAAAACTAAAAATACTTTTTTTCTTGTAATTAATTAATTAGTAATTAGGTTTAATTTCATTAATTACAAAAAAGGACCAAATTCAATTCTTTTCTCAAAAAGGGTCAAAACCCTAAGGACGTCCCGATTTAATTCTTTCGCGCGCATATTTATTTTTAATTCATTATTTTGATTATATTTATGTAACTGTTTCCGAGGATGTAATAGTTAATTAGGCTTTTATCGCTTTCTTTTATTTTCTCGCATTTATTTTCCAAACGGGTTATGTTTTTGGCGATGTATATACCCGCGCCTTGTAATAGCGTAGATTTACCTTTCCGCACTTTATTTCCCACAAACTATTAAACTGTTAATTATGCATGACAAGACTTGTATGACAAATAAAATCAACCCGTAGCTCACAATGATACATGTTCAAAGATAAACATTAACATGAAACCTGACACACATGCACATGCCACCCTTAGGGTATGCCTCACTTGGTTGCCTCGAGGTGGTCGTCAAGTATAGGGTGTTTTAGAGGTCGCCCTCCTGTCTAAAGATCCAGTTGCCTCAAAACGGTTGCCTCGGATAAAAAGGATCTAGGACATTAGGGTTACCGCTAAGGCGTCCTACTATTGCTTTGGTGACCACATGTCCCTAATAATCGAATTGACCCGAATAACTCCAACGACGGTGCTACCTACTTCTCCATAGTGGGATAGTACTGTCTAAAGGACTCTTACACAGCTTAATTCCTTAGAGTATGTAGATTTCTCCTGGGTACTTGCTCTTTCAAAACAAAAACAATCTTTTCGCACTTACACTTTCAAAAAGTTTTCAAAAAAACACTTCATACACTCTTGAGGACTGATACAAGAGTTACCTAGAAGTTTTCAAAATGAAACATTTTCAAAACCCACAAACACTTGAAAAGCAAACAAATTTTTGAAAACATAGTGAGCAAGTACCTAAGAGCCCGTGGATAACCACAGATAGAAAGGGTGCTAACACCTTCCCTTTCTATAAATATACCTCCTGAACCGAGAAATATCTCGAAAAGGAATTTTGTTGTGCTTTTGTCCTTTCCATGTTGGAGAACATAAAAGAAGGTGGCGACTCTTGCTTACCGCGACATTTAGCAAACCAGCTTTAAAACAGTCAGTTCTATTTCCACTGATCACAGAACTGGCGACTCTTCTAGGGACACTGAAAAAGTGAGGTGTACCTTAGGATTAGACCACTCTTGTTTTCAATTGCTTGCTTTGATTGCTTTAATATTGTGGGCCTGTTTTGGGAGTTTCATAGATCCTAACCCGGATCTGAGGGATACCCTTTTAGAAGTAGCAACAAACTGTGAGGGAACTGTGCGGGGTATACCGACACGGTTGAAGCAGTTGCTACGTTGATGTGGCACTTTGGTGAGTACTGGTAACCCTTGAGTCAAGTTAAGGAGAGTACGGGGCCGCCGCGTGGTGTCGTGAAGCATCAACTGACCTTAGAAACCTTACTTGACCATCCTGGCCTCTTTAGGGGTAGTGAGATGACCGACTTTAGTGCAGTTTGAAGTTGGTAGATACTCGATACTACACTCATTGAGGGTTGTTTTCTTGGAATATTTTGATCGCCAATTCAATGGCTAAATCAAAACAATGAACATAGAAAACAACCCAATGATATTGAGCTCCTTAGAACCCGCTTACTTTTGATAGGACAGGTTTTGAGCCCACCAACTTCAAGAGGGTAGTACCTAAACTTCATGCTGGCCTGAACTCTAAGGGCTGTCTTGTGTGACTTGTGTGCCTTCAAACTTGACTACTTGCATATTCTTGTTATCTGACACACGAGTTTCTTGCAGGTTTTGTTTACAGTCCTTGATCGGGACTTATAACAGGGTTTACTTACATCACTCCATGCATAGCATGACATCATACCATCATACCATTGCATGTATCCTGCATAAGGACTAACCCTTTTCAAGGATCTCAAGGGCCTGTGATGCAGGTCATGATGAACCAAATGCCTAGCAAGGGGCAAAGGGGATTTATTTTCCTCTATCCAAGGTTGATAACTTGAGTCAGGGGCTATGACCCACTCGATATGGTGAGCTTTGACTCTTGAAGAAGGACTCTCAACAACATGAAGTTCCTTCAATCGAGCTACCGGATTCAACTTCTAACAATTTTCTTGTTTACCCCGCGAGATCCTTGGAAACATTGCATACATATCATACATATCATTGCATTACAGGTACTCCTTTTCCAGGTCACTTATCTTCTTCGTTGTTTATTTCAGCAATCATCATGTCTACTGAACCTTCCGCTGAACAAGCTATCAAGGCCCTCCAGGCCCAGAATGCCCAGTTCCAGGAGTTGGTTATGAGCCTAGCCTAGGGTCAACAGGACTTGAAAACTCTGATTCTGAAAGAGAGGAAGAAGAAGAAGAAGAGGACTGTTTTGTTCCATACTAGACGCAGATCTAGGAATGAGAATGAGGCTGAGCTGACTACTTCATCTTTGGGCAAAGACAGTCCCCAAGGGGGAAGGGTTCCCAGTCCTGTGGTCTCTGACAACGAGACAGATTATAATGATGAACAGTACCCTCCTGCTGAGGATAAGTACAAACAGCTGGAGGACCGGTTAAGTGCTATGGAGATACAAAGAGTGCCTGGCCTGGACTTCGAAGATCTAGGTCTATCCTCTGGGGTGGTGATTCAACACAAGTTCAAGGCGCCTGCCTTTGCAAAGTACGACGGGGCTTCCTGTCCTAAGTTGCATCTCAGATCATATGTAAGGAAGATCCAACCTTACACTGCAGGCAAGAATTTATGGATCCATTTCTTCCAGGAAAGTCTTTCAGGGACTCAACTCGAATGGTTCTATCAGCTAGATGGAGCCAGCATTCGTAACTGGGAGGACTTGGCTACTGCGTTCTACAAGCAGTATCAGTATAATTCCGACCTCGCTCCTACTCGTACCCAACTTCAGGGTATGTCACTAGGGACGGGTGAAGGATTTAAAGAATATGCTCAAAAATGGAGAGACCTTGTTGGAAGGGTGCAACCACCTTTGACTGACCGTGAACTTGTCGACATGTTTCTGGGGACCCTGTCTGGTCCGTTCTTCAACCATCTGATCGGAAATTCTTCTGCTGGGTTTACCGATCTGATCTTGACTGGTGAAAGAATTGAAGCTGGTATCAAGTCTGGGAAAATTCAAGAAGCTACACCTTTTGATACTCAGAAAAAGCCCCACCATGGGAAGAAGGAGTCCAATGTTGTATATGGTCGAAAGAGTCGTCATGATCAACATGTGGGGGCAACCCAGATTTCTGATCCCACGCCTGATCAACAAAGACAGGGGCATCAACGTAAGGAGGTCGCACCTAAAAGACAATTCACCAAGATCAACATGTCACTGGCTCAAGCTCTACAGCAAATGTTGAAGGCAGGGTTGATTACCTTAAGGGCTCCTCTCCGGAATCCAAACACTTCCGCTCCTAACTATCATCCCAACGAAAGGTGCGCATACCACTTTGATAGCCCGGGGCATACTATGGACAATTGTTGGGCTCTGAAGAACAAGGTTCAAGACATGATTGATGCCAAGGAAGTCCAGTTTGAAGCACCAGAGACTCCAAACATAATCACCGCTCCTTTGCCAAATCATTGAAGGCTTTTGTTTTATTTGAATTTCCGAGTTGTATTTTTCTTTGCTTATACAAACAATTAATGTCATAGCAAACTTGTTTATTCCATTAATGCATCGCATATGTCTGTTTGAATTAATCTATTCGTATTCATTATATTCAAAATTGCTTTCATTTTTCTATGATGTTCAATTCTCAATTACAAATTCTAAGCCTCTTGAGGGAGGATGACGAAAACGATACCACGATCTTTACAGTATGCTTTTGAACAAAACCCCGCTGATGAGGTACAGGCATTGTTTCAAATCCTAAACACTGGAGTTATAAGGAAGATAATCCCTCGTCAACCCCTTCGAGCCAAAGAAGTAGGAGTTTTTCTTTTCAAAAAATTAAAACCCTTAATCATAACCTGGGGCAGGGTAGTTCTCTCAATTGATCCAAGTGCACAACGAATGGCACCAAAGAAGTCCTTACAAAACAAAAGACAAGTGATGGTTCCGAATAATCATAAGGACAGGCAGTCATCATCTCAAAATAAAATCCTAATAAGTCAAAACCTATGAAGGAGACTTACAAAACTGGGGCATCCCGCTGACTGTAACCACAAAAGAAACAGTTCAGGAAAAAAATAGGGATAATGAAATAAAAAAGAAAGAGGTCCTACAAACCCTCAACAACCAACAAAAAAAGGAAATGTCTGCCTATTCAAAATAAATTGTCAACCTCCGAACCATCACCGGAATATCAGAGCAAAGACTCAAATAAAGTCTAACGCACGATTAGCCGAGTTTAGGATCGAAGAACATCACGAAGAGCGGGTGGGTACAAATAAGTGTTGAGCCTTTATCCTTTGTTTCTTAAACTGTGAACCAGGCCACGTTATAACCCTTAAAAGTCCTAGCTGAAGCATGGGTTGGTTCGAAAGCATACTGTTACGAAAGGTATCCTGACTCCTTAAGGCTTGCGGTAAAATAACGAGTTGACTTCACAGTTTACAGAAAAATTAACTTGTTTTTATGAAAAAACTGCATTTTCAAAAACTTCAAAGACAGACATAAGCATTGCATTCTTAGAATAACATTGTTTGCATATGACTATTTGTTCGAACAGCAGAGAAATTCACACGATGAATATCTAGTGAATAAAAATATTCTCAAAGGGTCACCTCAAATGGAAGAAGCACCTCCAATCAAGGGGCATGGCATGATCAGTATCCATAATCTGGGGCAGTCAAGTCAAGATTCAGAGAATCTCTCAAATGCCAAATAGTCAGGGGCAGACCTCCACCTGAGTCACTTGGGGCATTGGGTATGAATCCCATCAGCAAATCTTGCATCTTCTGGTGGTATGGCAACACAAGCACTACTGACAGTGACAACTCTCTACATTCTGAGAGCGTGGACATAGTCGAAAAAATACTACGCGTAATCAAAGACCCGCTAGGTTGACACACCTAGGAAAAAATAAGGGCTTCCCGGCGAACCAAAAGGGTTCGGGCAAAAATAAGGGATGAAAATAAAAAAATATGTACACCCGGCAAGTCGAAAACCTGAAAGGGCGGCTTGGGCAAAAAAGGGTATCCCGGTGGACTGAAAACCCGAAAGGGCGGTCCAGACAAAAGTTAGGGATCACAGCGTACGACTATGTCCCGGCATCTCGTCACTCGCCTACCAGAAGAAGATTTGTCGATCGGCAGTTATCAAGGACCTCCACAGGTACCTTCTCCCATAGAAGATGGGGCAATAAGAATTGTCCGAACTGTACAAGCTGCGCTGTCCTCCAGGTACAAGGTAGATTCGGCTGAAGAATGTGACCAAGATACTTTCACTCCCCGCAGAGTAAGACCAGAATCAGCAATACTCTCCCTGTTGTACCCCAAAATTTGCCCTCCCATTTTCTTCAAGATTTGCTAAGAGCATGCTTCAAAATCTCCCAAAGGTTGCACAGTCCAATGGCCTCCTAATAGTCAAAATTAGGGTTTTGGTTCTGTCAAAGAAATTGAAGTTTCCAAGGGTCCAAACAAGTCCCACATGCCTATAAACATTGTCAAGCATCCTTATGCCAAGTTTCAAGACTCACAACACCAGATTGCACAGTCAAAAACCCTAATTGCTTCACAGTCAACTGCAGGGGCAAAATGGTCATTTGACAGTCAAAAGTCCAAATTTTTGGTCAACATCTTATTTTGAAGCCACAAACATCATTTGATCAATTCTTGATCATGATTCTCAAGGTATGGCTTAAAAAGTCTCAAGATGCAAAAGTTTATATATTTGGACAGCTGAAAAAGTCAACTGCAAATTGACCAAGGCATAACTTCCACATGGTTTATCAGAAAAATTCCATCCAAAGCTCATTTTGAATAGAATGACATTTCCTACAACTCATCTTCACACTTCAAGTCCAAGAAATGCTCTCACAAAAAGATATCAATCTCAACATTATAGGTCATTTTCAAAAGTCAACAAAAAGACACTTTAAGTCAAAGACCATAACTTGAGATTGGTAAATCAAAATGACATGGGACAAAAGGCATTGGTTAAAGGACTTCAAGACCTCTCCAAAATGTCTAAGAACATGATAAAAGCTTAAAAATTGAGCAAGATATGCCTTGTGGAAGTTGGGAAATTTTTGGGAATTTTGAAAAGTCAACTTTGCTTCAAATGCCTCAAAATTGCTAATGGGCCTCATTTTCTTCCATGAATCATCACCCAAAAGCTATGCACGACCCATTGACATCCAAGGGAGTTATTTTATCATTTTTGATTAAATATTTGAATTATTATTATTATTAATTCACTTAATTAAAATTAAATATGACAAAAATAGCAAATCAATGTTTTTAAATCCTTTTATGCAGCAAATACCTTCCACATGTGATAGAGATTTCGTGAACCTTCTCAAGGGGACAAAATCATCTAAATTTGGCAATATTTCAATGGAAAAAGGATTGAAAAAGATATGGAAAAATCAAATCTCAAAAACATGAATGCAAGGACTTTGGGCTTGGATTGTTAACCTAATTCACTCCACATATATGCAGGAACAAAAACCTAATCCTAAGAACAAGAAAGCTGCGCTGCAAGATCAAGAACAACTTTGCATTTTTTTTTCCTAAAAATCTCAAAACTGAAAACATAGCTAGAGGGTGATTCAAGGTCCAAAAAGCATTCCAATCCACTCTTGGGATTACCAGGAAGCTTTTCCAATTGAAATCAAGTCTCCACGTACAAGGAATTGGTAGAACAGATTCACTTTTCTTTCAAAAATATTCTTAATCGTGTTTTGATTTCTAGACATTTTTCATGCATTTTAATGATTGGTTTATACTAATATGATCTCTCTGAAGCTAATGGTGTTATCCAATTGAACTAATATTGCCTGTATGCAAAGTTACCATGAGAGCTTTCTAGGGTTTCAGAGCTCCAAATTTGGGGGTTTACGCATATGGAAAAATCAGGCCATAAAACCTATGCCAATGGACTCGTGACCTCCATACGAACACAATCATCACCTCGCGCCTTTTTTATCTTTGCCCAGGAGCTAATCGCTATTATTCACTGTGCTACTTAGTGGGGGTTTAAAACCCCCGCTACTTGTTTGATACTTTTGCAGAAAGAAGAAGACGATGCTACCGTGTAAACATGGGACTGGGGTATTTGAATCTGGCGCGTTTTTATTTGTTTTGTATCATTGGCTTTTATTTTCTTATTAAAATGTTTATGTCCCATTATACTAACAAACATGCACGTTGGCTCAGATGGTTAGTGCGCTTGGCTTGCAGGTACTGGGACCTGGGTTCGATTCCCAGGTCCCCCACTATTTCCATATTTTTTTCACTAACGTGCTTCTATGTAGCGTCCACCATGCAGCACACCATATGTCCTAGTGCTGAGACTTGCCAAGTGTCCATGGGGCTCCATCTAATGGCCAGAATGGGAAGACCATCATGCACGTTAGTCAACCATGCCCTATGCAATCCCAGAAAGTCCAAAAAGGCCCGAATCAATGGGCCAAAATGCTTCCCAAACACCTCCTAAAAAAGGCTAGCACCCCCATGGTTTGCATTTTCTTTTTCCTTTTTCTTTCTTCTTTTTATTTTAATTGTTTTTTTTCTTTTGTTTTATTTAATTCACAAAAATAATTTTTTATAACACAAAAATACAAAAAAAATCAGAAAAGTCAAAAAATAAAAATATGTTTTATTAGTATTAATTTCTATCAATTTTGTAAATAAATTTTATCAATCAATTTAGTTTAATTTAGGGTTTTTATTTATAATTTTAATATTTTCTTAAATAAACTAAAAAAAGGTAGAAATTAGGGTTTTAGTATTTTTATTCTTTTTTCTTAATAAATAACTTTTTATTCTTATCATTCTTAATTATTAATTATTTTTGTAAATATTCTTGTAATTAAACAATTAGTAAATTAGGTTTAAACTTAAATATTTTTCTTTAATAAATTAAAAATAGTGTAGAACTAGGGTTTCTTTTCTTTTTAATTTTCTTTATTTTCATAAATACAAAAACACCAAAAAATAACTTCTTTTCCTTATTAAATAATTTAATTAATTTGTAATTTCAATTTAATTTCTTTAAAGGGTCCAACGCCCTCGCACCTTCGAATATAATTTCTCTTCGCGCGTTTATTTTATTTTCTTTGTGAAATTAATGTATTTGCCCCAAAGCTTTGTAATAGATAATTAGGACATTTACTTTCCGCACTTTTATTCAAAATCGGGTCTTTTTTTAATTTGGGATGTATAGACCCGCGCCTTGTAATAGCGTAGGACCTTTATTTTCTGCATTTTAATTTCCGCACCTTTAAATTGCTACCTATCACATGAAAGAATGTATGCCCAAATAAAATCAAAGCGTAGCTCACCCAATGCATGATCAAGATAAATAACAACTGAAAATGACACACAATTCACACACCACTCTTAGGGTACGCCTCACTGTTGCCTTGCCCCTCGAAACGTGGTCGTCGAGTAGAGGACGTTTTAGTAAGTCCTCATGTCCATGAACATGGCATGGGGGTAGCTTCTAAGGTGTCCTACTATTACTCTGGTGACCACACTGTCCCTAAACTCGAATTGACCCGAACACCTCCAACGGTGGTGCTACCTACCTCTCAATGGTGGGATGGCACTACCTTAAGTACATTTACACAGCATAATTCCTTAGGGTAGGTAGACGACTCATAGATACTTGCTCTAATTCAAAACAAATCAAAAACTTCTTTTCACACCTACACTTTTCAAAAAGCTTTCAAAAAACAATTTTTCAAACACTCTTGAGGACTGATACAAGAGTCGATCTGAAACTTTCAAAGAAACTTTTTCGAACCCACGCACTTTTGACAAGCAAACAAACATTTTGAAAACACAAATGAGCAAGTATCTAAGAGCCCATGGATAACCATGGATAGAAAGGGTGCTAACACCTTCCCTTTCTATAAATCTACCTCCCGAACCGAGAACTAATCTCATAAGGAATTTTTCTGTGCTTTTGTCCTTTCCATGTTGGAGAAAATAAAAGACGGTGGCGACTCTTGCTTCCGCGACATTTCGCGAACCAGCGTTAAACAGTCAGTTCCAGATCCACCGATCACAGAACTGGCGACTCTGCTGGGGATATACTTAAAGTGAGGTGTACCTTAGGATAGCTCAGACTTGTGTTTTCAATTGCTGTGTTTGTTTTCTTTATTATTGTGGGCTGCATCGGAGTTACATAGATCCTAACTCGGATCTGGGGATACCCTGTTAGGTAGCATAAGCTGTGAGGGACCTGTCCGGCATAGACCGACACGAGTGAAACAGTGGCTACGTTGGTGTGGCACCTTGGTCTGTACTGATATCCCTTGTGTCGCAACGAGGAGAATATGAGTCTTCTGAGGAGTCATTAAGCACCAATCGACCTTAGAACCTTAAATGACCCAACTTGGCCAATAGAACAGTAGCAGTATGCTACGCCCATTGAGGCTAAACTCTCGCGATGGTTCTAGCCACAAGAAAAGATTGCGATGCTGGAGTTATGACCGATTGGGGGTAGTCAGTGATATTGGGATCCTCTAGAACCCGATTACTTCTGATAGGACAGGTCTTAACCAACTAACTGAAAGAGGGTAATACCTAGACCCCATGCTGGCCTAAACTCTAAGGGTTGTCTTGTGTGACTTGTGTGCCTTCAAACTTGACTACTTGCATGCTTGTTATCTGATACTTGAGTTTCTTGCAGGGTTTGTTTATGGTCCTTAATCTGGACTCATAACAGGGTTTACTTGCATTACTCCACGCATAGCATAACATCATACCATCATACCATTGCATACATCCTACATAAGGACTAATCCATTTCAAGGATCTCAAGGGTCTGTGATGCAGGTCATGATGAATCAAACTGTCTAGCAAGGGGCAAAGGGGATTTATTTTCCTCTAGCCAGGCTGATGACTTGAGTCAGGGGCTATGACCCACTCGATATGGTGAGCTTTGACTCTTGAAGAAGGTTCTCCTAGCCAAGATTGTTTGCAAATCAAAACATGATAACTTGAGTCAGGGGCTATGACCCACTTGATATGGTGAGCTTGACTCTTGAAGAAGGACTCTCAGCAACATGAAGTTCCTTCAACCGAGCTACCAGATTCAGATTCTAACAGTTTCTTGTTTACCCCGCGAGATCCTTGAAAACATTACATGTATATCATGCATATCATTTCCTAACAGGTATCCTTGTTACAGGTTACTTACCATCTTCGCTGTTTATTTCAGCAATGGCTTCCCAACAATATAACCAGGACCTTCTTGCTCAAGAGACTCGGTTCGGGGAAATCCTCCTGAATCTATCCAAAGGGCAGGAAGAGCTGAGAACACTTCTCATGGGGACTTTGGTCAGGAACAATGCTGAGGATGAACGGCTGAAATATCTGCAAGCCAAGGTGGATGCAATGAGAGCCCAGATGCTGGGGCAGGTGACTATCATTCAAGGCTTAGCTCAAAGACAAGAAGAGTTCGGAGTTCTCATCAACCAACTGCTTCAGGGTAACCAACTGGGGCAAACGTCTAAGGGTAAAGAGCTAGTCATCATTCAACCACTTTTGAGACAAGGAGATAAGGGGAGAGCTCCTCAAATGGCTCCAGTGTCACAAATTCAGCATCAACCTCACCAGCTTCAGGCAGACAAGCCCAAAAGGCAATTCACCAAGCTCAACGTGTCGCTGCCTCAAGCCTTACAACAATTGTTGAGATTGAATTTGGTAACTCTAAGGGACCCCCCTAAAAATCCCAACAGGACACCTTCAAGGTATAACCCCAACGGCCGCTGCACTTATCATTCTAACAGCCCAGGGCATGCTACAGAGGATTGTTGGACCTTGAAGAATAGGATCCAGGACCTGATCGATGAAGGAGCTGTGGAATTCACCCAAGATGGCCAGGCTGAGTGCTTCTACCATCCCTACAGGATTCACCATTTGAAGTAACAAGCTCTGAGATGAAAAGACTTTTGTTCATTAGGATTTTCAAGTTGTAATTTTCTTTTGTTCAAACATTTACTCATGTTAAACGTTGTTATTTCATTAATGCATCGCATATGTCTGTTTTGAAGCAATATATTCGTATTCATTATATGCAAATTATTTTCATATTTTTTCTGATGATCAACGCTCGATAAATAATTCTAAGCCTCTTGAGGGAGGATGACGAAAATGATACCACGATCTTTACAGTATGCTTTTGAACAGACCCCGCTGATGAGGTACAGGCATTGTTTCAATTCCTAAACACTGGAGTTATAAGGAAGATAATCCCTCGTCAACCCCTCTGAGCCAAAGAAGTAGGAGTTTTCTTTTCGAAATTTAAAACCCTTAATCATAACCTGGGGCAGGGTAGTCTCTCAGTTGATCCAAGGGCACAACGAATGGCACCAAAGAAGCCCTTCCAAAAACAAAAGACAGTGATGGTTCAGAATAATCATAAGGACAGGCAGTCATTATCAAAAAATAAATGAAAAGCCCAAAAAGTCAAAACCTATAAAGGAGACTTACGAAACTGGGGCATCCCGCTGGCTGTAATCACAAAAAGAAACAGTTCAGGAAAAAAATAGGGATAATAAAATCAAAAAGAAAGAGGTCATACGAACCCTCAACAAAAACTAAAATGACTGCCTATTCAGAATAAATCATCAACATCCGAACCATCACTGGAATTTCAGAGCAAAGACTCAAACAAGGTCTAACGCACGATCAACTGAGCTTAGGTTTTAAGAACATCACGAAGAATGGGTGGGTACAAATAAATTTGAGCCTTTATCCTTTGTTTCTTAAACCGTGAACCAGGCCACGTTATAACCCTCAAAAGTCCTAGCTGAAGCATGGGTTAATTCGAGAGCATACTGTAACAAAGGTATCCTGACTCCTTAAGGCTTGCGGAAAAATAACGAGTTGACATCACAGTTTACAAAAAAAAAACTCACTTGCTTTTATTGAAAAATGCATTTTCAAAAATTTCAAGACAGACATAAGCTTTGCATTCTTAAGATAACATTGTTTGCATATGATTATTTGTTTGAACAGCAGAGAACTTTGCACAACGAATATCCGATAAACGAAAGTCCCCTCAACAAAAGAGTCACCTCCAGTGGAAGAAACACTCTCCAATCAAAGGGCATGGCATGATCAGTGGCCATCATCTGGGGCAGTCAAGTCAAGATTCGGAGAATCTCTCAAAAGTCCAACCAGCTTGGGGCAAATCTCCATCACCTGAGGCATTCCGACAACGAATCTTGCCTAATCAGACATCTTCTAGTGGTACGGTAACGCAATACTACTGACAGGGGCATCTCCCTATATTCTGAGAGCGTGGATATAGTCGAAAAAATACTACGCAAAATCAAAGACCCGCTAGGTTGACATATCTAGGCAAAAATAAGGGCTTCCCGACAAACCAAAAGGGTTCGGGCAAAATGAGGGATGAAATGAAAAAAACCTGTACACCCGGCAAGTCGAAAACCTGAAAGGGCGGCTTGGGCAAGAATGGGTATCCCGGTGGACTGAAAACCCGAAAGGGCGGTCCAGGAAAAAGTTAGGGATCAAAGCGTACGACTATGTCCTGTCATCTCGTCACTTGCCTACCAGAAGAAGATTTGTCAAATCGGCAGCCGTCAAGCACCTCCACATGTATCTTCTAACATCAGAAACAGGGGCAGTAATGAGTCGTCCAAGTAATCTAATTGCTTTGTCCACAAGATACAAGGTAAGTTCAGCTGAAGAAGGTAACCAAGATATCTTAATTCCCCAGAGAGTGAGTCAGCAAGTCAATACACTCTCCCCAAGCAAAGCTATACCATCAGCCCTAAGGAAGTTGGTTATCCTCCAGCAGATCTCAACATTCCTCAGCGTAATGTACAAACACTCTTAACAAGCATCCCCGGCAGTCTTGATCTAAGATTGTTCCCCGGCGGTATACAGACATTCGGCGGAGCCACTTCCCCAATATATCTTAAAACTTTCCTCAGGAGAGTCCAGTCCAGAAGCTTCCCCAGGAAAGTTTGAATCCATCTCCCCAACAGAAAGCTTATCCCCAATAGATTCTGGAAGCTTATCCCCTACAGAGCACGAACGCGTCTCCCGGCTTTATTCAAAGGTTATTTCCCCGCCAGGATATAACTGGGTTATCCTCAGCCAAAAGCTACGAAAAGATCGTCCTCGGCAAAGTCTTCTTATCCCCAGCGAAGTCTATTAAAACACAACATAACAACGGTGTCCCCAGCGGAGTTACCATCAACATTTCAACAACGTACCTCTCTTCTCACAGAGTATTGTTCCCCAGCAAGATCGCTAGAATAATTTTCTCCCCGCAGAGTAATCTACTCGCCAAGTTTATTCCCCAACGGAGTCATCTTCTCCTACCGGTATTCTTGCAACCATCGTCCCCAGTGGAAACAAAAGCTCTACATCAGCCCAGGATTTAACTTCCCGGCACTCGTCAAAGATTCATTTTCCTAAGACGAAAGCATACATTCATAAACATCGCATTTCCATACATTATAGCATGCATATACGCATCATGAACATACAATCTCATTTATGTTGAGAACATCATTTCTTGATCCATATCATGCATTGCATATGACTGACCTTTACCTTTCAGGAAAGATCCAGTTAAGTTCTCAGCCATTCCAAGACTTTAGTCTGGTTCAGTTAAATCGATTCTAAGATTTTTCTGATTCTTATCCAGTCAAAGTCAATCCAAGGCCTTCTCTGGTTCAGTCAGATCGACGCTAAGATCTCCCTGATTCTTATTCCAGTTAAAGATTCCAAAACCTTTCCTGGTTCAGTTAAATCGACTCCTAAAGATTTTTCTGATTCTTATCCAGTCAAAGGCCTTCTCTGGTTCAGTCAGATCGACCCTAAGATCTCCCTGATTCTTATTCCAGTTGAAGATTCCAAGACCTTGCCTGGTTCAGTTAAATCGACTTCTAAAGATTTTTCTGATGCCGATCCAGTCAAAGGCCTTCTCTGGTTCAGTCAGATCGACCCTAAGATCTCCCCGATTCTTATTCCAGTTGAAGATTCCAAGACCTTGCCTGGTTCAGTTAAATCGACTCCTAAAGATTTTTCTGATGCCGATCCAGTCAAAGGCCTTCTCTGGTTCAGTCAGATCGACCCTAAGATCTCCCTGATTCTTATTCCAGTTGAAGATTCCAAGACCTTGCCTGGTTTAGTTAAATCGACTCCTAAAGATTTTTCTGATTCTTATCCAGTCAAAGGCCTTCTCTGGTTCAGTCAGATCGACCCTAAGATCTCCCTGATTCTTATTCCAGTTGAAGATTTCAAGACCTTGCCTGGTTCAGTTAAATCGACTCCTAAAGATTTTTCTGATTCTTATCCAGTCAAAGGCCTTCTCTGGTTCAGTCAGATCGACCCTAAGATCTCCCTGATTCTTATTCCAGTTGAAGATTCCAAGACCTTGCCTAGTTCAGTTAAATCGACTCCTAAAGATTTTTCTGATGCCGATCCAGTCAAAGGTCTTCTCTGGTTCAGTCAGATCGACCCTAAGATCTCCCTGATTCTTATTCCAGTTGAAGATTCCAAGACCTTGCCTGGTTCAGTTAAATCGAATCCTAAAGATTTTTCTGATTCTTATCCAGTCAAAGGCCTTCTCTGGTTCAGTCAGATCGACCCTAAGATCTCCCTGATTCTTATTCCAGTTGAAGATTCCAAGACCTTGCCTGGTTCAGTTAAATCGACTCCTAAAGATTTTTCTGATTCTTATCCAGTCAAAGGCCTTCTCTGGTTCAGTCAGATCGACCCTAAGATCTCCCTGATTCTTATTCCAGTTGAAGATTCCAAGACCTTGCCTGGTTCAGTTAAATCGACTCCTAAAGATTTTTCTGATGTCGATCCAGTCAAAGGCCTTCTCTAGTTCAGTCAGATCGACCCTAAGATCTCCCTGATTCTTATTCCAGTTGAAGATTCCAAGACCTTGCCTGGTTCAGTTAAATCGACTCCTAAAGATTTTTCTGATGCCGATCCAGTCAAAGGCCTTCTCTGGTTCAGTCAGATCGACCCTAAGATCTCCCTGATTCTTATTCCAGTTGAAGATTTCAAGACCTTGCCTTGTTCAGTTAAATCGACTCCTAAAGATTTTTCTGATGCCGATCCAGTTAAAGGCCTTCTCTGGTTCAGTCAGATCGACGCTAAGATCTCCCTGATTCTTATCCCAGTTGAAGTTATTCCAAGACCTTGCCTAGTTCAGTTAAATCGATTCCTAAAGATTTTTCTGATGCCGATCCAGTCAAAGGCCTTCTCTGGTCCAGTTAAATTGATTCCTAAAGATTTTCCTGATGAAGACTCAGTAGAAGACACCCAAGGTTCTCTCATCGTTACTGTTGAGGTAGTAATCGCCCAAGGTTCTCTCATCGTTACTGTTGAGATAGTAATCGTCCAAGGTTCTCTCATCGTCCCATTGAGGTAGTAACCATCCCTGATTCATTCATCACCTTTTGAAGCTCCGGACTCGATTCCTGTATCTCGCCAGGGCACGTCTGAAGAGGTTGAAGATTCGATTCCTGTAACCAACCAGGGTGCGTCTATATAAAGAGTTTGAAGACCAACTCCTGTAACAGGCCAGGTAATTATCTTTCTTTTTCAGGTACGCAAATTCTCGCTAAGGAATCTCTTACGCGATCGACACCCAGATGGCATCTATAAGCCCATCCACTTATCCACCACCTCTCAACATGGCATCTGTAAGCCCATCTTCCTATCCATCAATCTCCAAATGGCATATGTAAGCCCATTCCCACCATCACACTGCTAACATGTGAGCGCAAATTTCTGGGCACTCTAGTGTTCAATCATCTTCCACCTTCGGATTACGAAAGGCACGTCAGCCAATCTACATCCTCAGGTCTAAGAAGATTGAACAGGGGCAACTGTTGTACCCCAAAATTTGCCCTCCCATTTTCTTCAAGATTTGCTAAGAGCATGCTTCAAAATCTCCCAAAGGTTGCACAGTCCAATGGCCTCCTAACAGTCAAAATTAGGGTTTTGGTTCTGTCAAAGAAATTGAAGTTTCCAAGGCTCCAAACAAGTCCCACATGCCTATAAACATTGTCAAGCATCCTTATGCCAAGTTTCAAGACTCACAGCACCAGATTGCAGTCAAAAACCCTAATTGCTTCACAGTCAACTACAGGGGCAAAATGGTCATTTGACAGTCAAAAGTCCAAATTTTTGGTCAACATCTTATTTTGAAGCCACAAACATCATTTGATCAATTCTTGATCATGATTCTCAAGGTATGGCTCAAAAAGTCTCAAGATGCAAAAGTTTCTATATTTGGACAGTTGAAAAAGTCAACTGCAAATTGACCAAGGCATAACTTCCATATGGTTTATCAGAAAAATTCCATCCAAAGCTCATTTTGAAGAGAATGACATTTCCTACAACTCCTCTTCACACTTCAAGTCCAAGAAATGCTCTCACAAAAAGATATCAATCTCAACATTATAGGTCATTTTCAAAAGTCAACAAAAAGGCACTTTAAGTCAAAGACCATAACTTGAGATTGGTAAATCAAAATGACATGGGACCAAAGGCATTGCTTAAAGGACTTCAAGACCTCTCCAAAATGTCCAAGAACATGATCAAAGCTTAAAAATTGAGCAAGATATGCCTTGTGGAAGTTGGGAAATTTTTGGGAATTTTGAAAAGTCAACTTTGCTTCAAATGCCTCAAAATTGCTAATGGGCCTCATTTTCTTCCATGAATCATCACCCAAAAGCTATGCACGACCCATTGACATCCAAGGGAGTTATTTTATCATTTTTGATTAAATATTTGAATTATTATTATTATTAATTCACTTAATTAAAATTAAATATGACAAAAATAGCAAATCAATGTTTTTAAATCCTTTTATGCAGCAAATACCTTCCACATGTGATAGAGATTTCGTGCACCTTCTCAAGGGGACAAAATCATCTAAATTTGGCAAGATTTCAATGGAAAAAGGATTGAAAAAGATATGGAAAAATCAAATCTCAAAAACATGAATGCAAGGACTTTGGGCTTGGATTGTTAACCTAATTCACTCCACATATATGCAGGAACAAAAACCTAATCCTAAGAACAAGAAAGCTGCGCTGCAAGATCAAGAACAACTTTGCATTTTTTTCCTAAAAATCTCAAAACTGAAAACATAGCTATAGGGTGATTCAAGGTCCAAAAAGCATTCCAATCCACTCCTGGAATTACCAGGAAGCTTTTCCAATTGAAATCAAGTCTCCACGTACAAGGAATTGGTAGAACAGATTCACTTTTCTTTCAAAAATATTCTTAATCGTGTTTTGATTTCTAGACATTTTTCATGCATTTTAATGATTGGTTTATACTAATATGATCTCTCTGAAGCTAATGGTGTTATCCAATTGAACTAATATTGCATGTATGCAAAGTTACCATGAGAGCTTTCTAGGGTTTCAGAGCTCCAAATTTGGGGGTTTACGCATATGGAAAAATCAGGCCATAAAACCTATGCCAATGGACTCGTGACCTCCATACGAACACAATCATCACCTCGCGCCTTTTTTATCTTTGCCCAGGAGCTAATCGCTATTATTCACTGTGCTACTTAGTGGGGGTTTAAAACCCCCGCTACTTGTTTGATACTTTTGCAGAAAGAAGAAGACGATGCTACCGTGTCAACATGGGACTAGGGTATTTGAATCTGGCGCGTTTTTATTTGTTTTGTATCATTGGCTTTTATTTTCTTATTATAATGTTTATGTCCCATTATACTAACAAACATGCACGTTGGCTCAGATGGTTAGTGCGCTTGGCTTGCAGGTACTGGGACCTGGGTTCGATTCCCAGGTCCCCCACTATTTCCATATTTTTTTCACTAACGTGCTTCTATGTAGCGTCCACCATGCAGCACACCATATGTCCTAGTGCTGAGACTTGCCAAGTGTCCCTGGGGCTCCATCTAATGGCCAGAATGGGAAGACCATCATGCACGTTAGTCAACCATGCCCTATGCAATCCCAGAAAGTCCAAAAAGGCCCGAATCAATGGGCCAAAATGCTTCCCAAACACCTCCAAAAAAAGGCTAGCACCCCCATGGTTTGCATTTTCTTTTTCCTTTTTCTTTCTTCTTTTTATTTTAATTGTTTTTTTTTTTCTTTTGTTTTATTTAATTCACAAAAATAATTTTTTATAACACAAAAATACAAAAAAAATCAGAAAAGTCAAAAAATAAAAATATGTTTTATTAATATTAATTTCTATCAATTTTGTAAATAAATTTTATCAATCAATTTAGTTTAATTTAGGGGTTTTTTTTTTAATTTTAATATTTTCTTAAATAAACTAAAAAAAAGTAGAAATTAGGGTTTTAGTATTTTTATTCTTTTTTCTTAATAAATAACTTTTTATTCTTATCATTCTTAATTATTAATTATTTTTGTAAATATTCTTGTAATTAAACAATTAGTAAATTAGGTTTAAACTTAAATATTTTTCTTTAATAAATTAAAAATAGTGTAGAACTAGGGTTTCTTTTCTTTTTAATTTTCTTTATTTTCATAAATACAAAAATACCAAAACATAACTTCTTTTCCTTATTAAATAATTTAATTAATTTGTAATTTCAATTTAATTTCTTTAAAGGGTCCAACGCCCTCGCACCTTCGAATATAATTTCTCTTCGCGCGTTTATTTTATTTTCTTTGTGAAATTAATGTATTTGCCCCAAAGCTTTGTAATAGATAATTAGGACATTTACTTTCCGCACTTTTATTCAAAATCGGGTCTTTGTTTAATTTGGCGATGTATAGACCCGCGCCTTGTAATAGCGTAGGACCTTTATTTTCCGCATTTTAATTTCCGCACCTTTAAATTGCTACCTATCACATGAAAGAATGTATGCCCAAATAAAATCAAAGTGTAGCTCACCCAATGCATGATCAAGATAAATAACAACTGAAAATGACACACAATTCACACACCACTCTTAGGGTACGCCTCACTGTTGCCTTGTCCCTCGAAACGTGGTCGTCGAGTAGAGGACGTTTTAGTAAGTCCTCATGTCCATGAACATGGCATGGGGGTAGCTTCTAAGGTGTCCTACTATTGCTCTGGTGACCACACTGTCCCTAAACTCGAATTGACCCGAACACCTCCAACGGTGGTGCTACCTACCTCTCAATGGTGGGATGGCACTACCTTAAGGACATTTACACAGCATAATTCCTTAGGGTAGGTAGACGACTCATAGATACTTGCTCTAATTCAAAACAAATCAAAAACTTCTTTTCACACCTACACTTTTCAAAAAGCTTTCAAAAAACAATTTTTCAAACACTCTTGAGGACTGATACAAGAGTCGATCTGAAACTTTCAAAGAAACTTTTTCGAACCCACGCACTTTTGAAAAGCAAACAAACATTTTGAAAACACAAATGAGCAAGTATCTAAGAGCCCATGGATAACCATGGATAGAAAGGGTGCTAACACCTTCCCTTTCTATAAATCTACCTCCCGAACCGAGAACTAATCTCATAAGGAATTTTTCTGTGCTTTTGTCCTTTCCATGTTGGAGAAAATAAAATACGGTGGCGACTCTTGCTTCTGCGACATTTCGCGAACCAGCGTTAAACAGTCAGTTCCAGATCCACCGATCACACCTCCCAAGAAAAGTTGGCCTCCCATCAGCCCGAAAAAGGCACAATATCTCCAGCAAGTCAGCAACACTCTCCCCAAGCAGAGTTAGTCTACTGTCAGCCCTAAGGAAGTTGGGTTTCCCCAGAAGATCTCAATATTCTCCAGCAGAGTATACAGATATTCCTCAAGCAAGCATCCCCGGCAGTCTTAGTATTCGTCAACAAAATATAAGATTGTTCCCCGACGGAATACCAGACATCCCAGTGGAGCCATTCCTCAGTGCAATCCTCAGAAGTTTCCCCAGGAGAGTTGAATCATCCTCCCCAGTAGATTCTGGAAGCTTATCCCCAGTAGACTCTGGAAGCTTATCCCCAGTAGATTCTGGAAGCTTATCCCCTGCAGAGTACATACATCTCTCCAGCCATATTCAGAGGTTATTCCCCACCAGAGCCTATAATTGGGTTATCCTCAACTAATTACCACGGAAAGATCGTCCTCGGCGAAGTTCTTCCTATCCCCCAGCGGAGTTCATCAAATTCCCCAACATAACTTATCAACGGAATCCCCAGCAGAGTTCTCATCAAAATCTCAGTGAAGTATCTCTTCCCACAGAGTATCTCCCCGCAGAGTAATCTTCACCAGGTTTATTCCCCAATGGAGTCATCTTATCCTACCGATTTATTCTGGTAATCATCATCCCCAGCAGGAACAAGAACTCCACCCTTCAAACATCAGCCCAGGATTCAACAAGCTCCCGGCATTCGTCAAGGATTTATTTTCCCAGATGAAAACACATTCATAAACATATCACATTTCATACATCCTGCTTACATACATGATAAAGTGCATACGACACTATCTCATTTATTTTTGAACATCATGACATCATGCATTTCAATACATCATGACATTGCATACAACTGATGTTTTACCTTTTCAGGAAAAAGGTCAATCCAAAGATGATTACTATCAACTGTCACAGTTCCAGATTCGATACCTGTATCTAGCCAGTGCATATCTGGGAGCAACTGATTAGAGGGCTACACCGGTATCCAGCCAGGAAAGCTATCTCTACCAACCTTTTGAAGTTCCAGATTCGATACCTGTATCTAGCCAGGGCATATCTGTGAGCGATTGATTGTAGATTCGATACCTGTATCTAGCCAGGGCATATCTACATTAAAGAGATTTCAGAAATGGCTTAGAGATGCTCCAGACTCGGATGCTATTCTATCGCTTATTCAGAGTTTCTTCCCAGAAATGGCTTAGAGATGCTCCGGACCCGGATGCTATTCTATCGCTTATTCAGAGTTTCTTCCCAGAAATGGCTTAGAGATGCTCCAAATATGGACGCTATTCTATTGCTCATTCAGATTTCTTCTCAGAGATAGCTTAGAGATGCTCCAGATATGGACGCTATTCTTTTGCTTATTCAGAGTTTCCTTTCGGAGATAGCTTGGAAATACTCCAGATTCGGATGTTATTCTATTGCTTATTCAAATTTCTTCTCAGAGATAGCTTGGAAATGCTCCAGATTCGGACGCTATTCTTTTGCTTATTCAAAGTTTCTTCTCAAAGATAGCTTAGAGATGCTCCGGACCCGGATGCTATTTTATCGCTTATTCAGAGTTTCTTCCCAGAAATGGCTTAGAGATGCTCCAGATATGGACGCTATTCTTTTGTTTATTCAAAGTTTCTTCTCAGAGATAGCTTAGAGATGCTCCAGATATGGACGCTATTCTTTTGCTTATTCAGAGTTTCCTTTCGGAGATAGCTTGGAAATGCTCCAGATTCGGATGTTATTCTATTGCTTATTCAGATTTCTTCTCAGAGATAGCTTAGAGATGCTCCAGATATGGACGCTATTCTTTTGCTTATTCAGAGTTTCCTTTCGGAGATAGCTTGGAAATGCTCCAGATTCGGATGTTATTCTATTGCTTATTCAGATTTCTTCTCAGAGATAGCTTAGAGATGCTCCAGATATGGACGCTATTCTTTTGATTATTCAGAGTTTCCTTTCAGAGATAGCTTGGAAATGCTCCAGATTCGGATGTTATTCTATTGCTTATTCGGATTTCTTCTCAGAGATAGCTTAGAGATGCTCTAGATATGGACGCTATTCTTTTGCTTATTCAGAGTTTCCTTTCAGAGATAGCTTAGAGATGCTCCAGACCCGGATGCTATTATATTGCTTATTCAGATTCAAACTTCTAAAGACAACTTAGAGATGCTCCAGACCCGGATGCTATTCTATTGTTTAGTCCGTATTCATTCAAAAGACATTCTAGATACGATCCAGATTCGGATGACATTCTATCCCTCACTCAGATACAGTATGGATATACCCCAGACGCGGCGGTCATTCTACTATTTATTCAGACGTCAGCAATTAGATATATACTAGATATGCTCCATACACGGAAGCCATTCTATTTCTTATTCAGATTCAACTATCCATTACATTCCCAAATGGCATCTATAAGCCCATTCCCGACAAGATCCTGTCACATCTCCAGATGGCATCTATAAGCCCATCCTCCTATCCATCATATCTCCAAATGGCATCTATAAGCCCATTCCCGACATCACATTGCTGATATTCTACTATGCGAGTGCAAATTTCTGGGCACTCTAGTGTTCAATCATCTTCCACCTTCGGATCACGAAAGGCACGCAAGCCAATCTACATCCTCAGGTCTAAGGAGATTGAACAGGGGCAACTGTTGTACCCCAAAATTTTCCCTCCCATATTCTTCAAGGTTTATCAAGAATCATCTCCAAGTGGCTCAAGATTGCTCAAGGGTTGCACAGTTCAAATGCCTCCTAAGCCAGTCAAAATTAGGGTTTTGGTTCTCTCAAGGAATTTGAGGTTTTCAATGGCTCAATCAAGTCCCATAGGCCTACATACATTGTCAAGCATCTATATGCCAAGTCTCAAGACTCACAGAGGCAAATTGCACAGTCAAAAGCCCTATTTGGTTCATAGTCAACTGCAAGGGTAAAATGGTCATTTTGCAGTCAAAAGTCGGAATTTTTGGTCAACATCTTATTTTGAGCTCATAATCATCATTTTATCAAGTCTTGATCATGACTCCACAAGCATGACTCAAAAATCATCAAGGATGCAAAAGTTACTATTTTTGGACAGTTGAAAAGTCAACTGTAACTTGACCAGGGCATAACTTTTTCATGGTTCATCAGAAAAATCCCATCCAATGCTCATTTTGAAGGGGATGACATTTCCTACAACTCATATTCACATTCCAAGTCCAAGAAATTCTCTCACAAAAAGTTATCAATTTCTACATTATAGGTCAATTTCAAAAGTCAACAAAAAGGCACTTTAAGTCAAAGACCATAACCTGAGATTGGTAAATCCAAATGACATGGGACCAAAGGCATTGGTTAGAGGACTTCAATACCTTTCCAATATGTCCAAGAACATGTTCATATGATCAAAATTGAGCAAGATATGCATTGGAGAAGTTGGGAAATTTTTGTGAATTTGCAAAAGTCAATTTTGCTCAAAACACATCATTTTTGCTAATGGGCCTCAAATTTCTTCTTGAAACTTTATCCAAGGCCTATGCACGACCCATCAAGCCTATTTGAGTTTATTTTCTTATTTTTTTTTTAATTAATTGTATTTTTATTAATATTAATTCATTTAATTGATTTAAAATATAGGAAATTCAAAGATATGGTTTTCAAATCTTTTTGTGAAGCAAACAAGCTCAAGACAAGCTGGAGATTTCGTGTGCCAATCAAAGAGACAAGAATATCCAAAATTGGCAAGTTTTCTCAATCAAAAAAGATGCAAAAAGATGTGATTGGAAATCAAATATTGAAACATCAATGCAATGGATCTTTGGGCCAAGACTTAACCTAATTCCATTCTATTACATATGCACAAGTGAACCCCGATGCCATACACGTGAGAACTGCTGCACAAAATCCATAAGAACATTGAAAAATATCAAAGAAACTGGAAAACTGAATTCTACTTTCCACGCCAATTCAAAGCCTTTTCTTGTTTCTAACACCTTGCAGGAACTCTCAGGGATCTTTTGGAATCCAAATCAAGTGCTGAAGCTTGAGAAATCGCTCCAAACAGAATCACGGTTTGTCCACTTTTTTCAGAATTGAAACTCACGATTCATGAGCAATTGATGTGATTTATGGGTTGTTTTATATTGCTTGCATCCATACAAAGCTATTGGTATTGATAAATTGGATTATAATGCACAGGATTGTGAATTGCCATTAACGATTTTTAGGGTTTTGGAGTTCTTGAATTAGGGCTTTACTATCCAGGCAAAATTGGAGCCTCCAACGCATATGGTTGAACTCAGGAGATTGAGACAAACATATTGATACCATCGCACCATATTTATATGTATTGTACGCCTAATCGCTATTATCTGTGGATGCAGGTTGTGGGGGTTAAAAACCCCCGCTATCTCTTTATCTTTTTTCAGGACAATTGAAGAAGACGATGACGCGTTGATCTACCATTGGTCCGTTCAAATCAGGGCGCGCGCGTTTTGCTTTATTGCATATTGTCTGGTTTCATAATATATTATTTATCGATTATTATAATTACAAATACAGGCGCATGGCTCAGTGGAAGATGATGTGGCTGGCAACCACTGGGACCTGGGTTCGATTCCCAGGTCCATCCAAACATTGTTTCTATTTTTTTCTAATGTGATTGCATGCAGGATTCCCAATGATGTCCACCATGTGCCTCCAACCAACAACGTGCCATGTGTCCTTGTGCATCAATCTAATGGTCCAGATGGAAGGACTATGGTTTTCCTGGTCAACGCGTACCTGGACAATCCCAGAAGTCAACAAAGGCTTAAGCTTAATGGGCTGGAAACTTGCTAACAAAACCTCCTAAGGGTCCAACACCCCCCTGGTTTCTATTTCTTTTTTATTTTCTTTCTTTTTATTTTCTTTCAATAATTATTATTACTATTATCTAATTAATTCATAAATTATTTTTCATAATAAAATCAGAAACTTAAAATATTGTTTATTTTTATTATTTATTATTTTCACTATTAATAATTATTTTTGTGAATAAATTATAATTAATTAGTTTAGTTGTTTAATTAGGGCAATGTTAATCTTTTTCATAATAAATAAAATAAGTTAGACTTAGGTTTTTTTTTGACAACTTTTAATTCCTTTTATATTTCATTAAAACATAAAAAACTAAAAATACTTTTTTTCTTGTAATTAATTAATTAGTAATTAGGTTTAATTTCATTAATTACAAAAAAGGACCAAATTCAATTCTTTTCTCAAAAAGGGTCAAAACCCTAAGGACGTCCCGATTTAATTCTTTCGCGCGCATATTTATTTTTAATTCATTATTTTGATTATATTTATGTAACTGTTTCCGAGGATGTAATAGTTAATTAGGCTTTTATCGCTTTCTTTTATTTTCTCGCATTTATTTTCCAAACGGGTTATGTTTTTGGTGATGTAAATACCTGACGCCTTGTAATAGCGTAGATTTACCTTTCCACACTTTATTTCCCGCAAACTATTAAACTGTTAATTATGCATGACAAGACTTGTATGACAAATAAAATCAACCCGTAGCTCACAATGATGCATGTTCAAAGATAAACATTAACATGAAACCTGACACACATGCACATGCCACCCTTAGGGTACGCCTCACTTGGTTGCCTCGAGGTGGTCGTCAAGTATAGGGTGTTTTAGAGGTCGCCCTCCTGTCTAAAGATCCAGTTGCCTCGAAACGGTTGCCTCGGATAAAAAGGATCTAGGATATTAGGGTTACCGCTAAGGCGTCCTACTATTGCTTTGGTGACCACATGTCCCTAATAATCGAATTGACCCGAATAACTCCAACGACGGTGCTACCTACTTCTCCATAGTGGGATAGTACTGTCTAAAGGACTCTTACACAGCTTAATTCCTTAGAGTAGGTAGATTTCTCCTGGGTACTTGCTCTTTCAAAACAAAAACAATCTTTTCGCACTTACACTTTCAAAAAGTTTTCAAACAAACACTTCATACACTCTTGAGGACTGATACAAGAGTTACCTAGAAGTTTTCAAAACGAAACTTTTTCAAAACCCACAAACACTTGAAAAGCAAACAAATTTTTGAAAACATAGTGAGCAAGTACCTAAGAGCCCGTGGATAACCACGGATAGAAAGGGTGCTAACACCTTCCCTTTCTATAAATATACCTCTTGAACCGAGAAACATCTCGAAAAGGAATTTTGTTGTGCTTTTGTCCTTTCCATGTTAGAGAACATAAAACACGGTGGCGACTCTTGCTTACCGCGACATTTAGCGAACCAGCTTTAAAACAGTCAGTTCTATTTCCACCGATCACACCTTGCTTGTAACTTTGCCTTGTAATATTGTACCACTTTGTAATTGTAACATTGCCATGATTGGAATAAATGGTGTAAGGAACAAGCTTGGTTCTTGTATTTCAAGTATTGCCACAACTTGAATTGATTCTTGAATTTGAAATTATGGCATATGGTTCAAAATTATCCAAGTGAATGGAGTTTAAACCTGAAAATGGACATTCTTTGTTTTTATATTCAAATTGTTTCCAATGGAAACTCAAAGCAACTTAAGATCTTTGGTCAAAATCTGCTTTAATCCAATAATTGCCAATGTTCAAACATAAGTGACTTGGAATGCAACGATTAAATCAAAGAATCCTCGAACTCGATAGTTTTCTCAAAGAATGATCCCATCATGTGAATCAAAGGCTTAAAAAAACATTTATGGAACGAATTGAAACCTAGAAGTTAAGAACATTCTAAATTACAAAATCACTTGTGATGTTTACACCAACTTTTATAGCCTTTTAAGCATAATTCGACCTTTATCCTTGAAGAGAACTTGTAGATTTCATCATTTATTACAACGTGCAAAAATAATTTGTCTCAAAATATTAAAAATTGAGGACGTGATGATCCGTGGAAGTTGGGCACAACTACTTTGAGATTAGGTCAACATCCAGAAAGTGACCTCTAAAGTATTCGAACTTTTGCTGATCTTTCGCACATAATCAGCTCTTGACTTGTAAAGGGAAATTGGAGATGACGTCAAGGAGAGTCATATGCAAAAAGAACCACTCAAAAATATCGGATAATGAATAAGTTACAATCGTTTGAACTTGATCTTGAAAAGGTCGACTTTTGGGTTAATGTAGTTGGTTTTCAGTCATCTGAACCACTGACTGAGCAAACATGCAACGCGAGGTTTGAAACTTGACACGAACATCCTTGAGAATACATGAAGAACCCTGAAGACCATTTGAAACTTTGGAAACTTAATTTTGCTTGAGAAATACCAAACCCTAGTTACTGATTAAATGCCTAAGAAGAGAATTTGTCTGATCAAACCCTAAGCCATTTTGAATATTTGAGAAACCCTAGGATAGCATCTTGAATGAAAAATGGGAGGGCATATTTTGGGGTACAACATGGTATAATACCCCTAGTACACTAATCTTAACACAAAGTTGTTTATAAAAAAAAGAAACATTATGTTAACTTGAGTATAAAAACATCACGCTAGATATAAATACAATTAGGGGTGGAAAAAATGACTGAGTCTGTTAGGAATGCTTATTTTGTTCGTATTTTAGTATGCGACAGGTCAAGATTTATTCCCATACTCTCTAACATGTCCGTTCTGCTCCACCCTATTTTTTGCGTGCTTTTACTGGCACGAGCGTTTACATGACTTTTTGTATTTTTATGTTTAAAAATGCATTGCACACAGGTACGCCTCTCTCTATCCATACTTTAAGTGCAAGGCGCGCCAAAATTTTAGACTCGCCCCTCAAGAATGTCTGCCAGTCCTGCTATATTTTTTAGGAGTTTTTGCAAGCATATCTAAATGGGACATGCATACCCATTTTCCACTCCTAAAATAGGTAATAAGAAAATAAATAATTTGATTTACTAAAAAGGATACAAATTATATACCCTATGTATATTAGAGGTAGCAAAATGGATCTAGTCTGTCGGGCATGTCAGTTTTCCTCGCACTTTTTTCAGGATAGACCAAAGTTTTAGGCATGCACCCTATAATATGTCAGTTTTGTCTCCATCCTATTTTTTGCGGGCGCATATATTAACATGAAAATTTACAATTTTTAGACTTAAAAGATGAAATATCCACGGACCCGTTCCGCCCCACACTTAATTTTTGCATGACAAGGTAAGATTTTAGACCCGCACTCTCAACAAAGTCTACCCCACCTTATTTTGTTTGCATACTTTTGTAAAGCAGATGTATTCGAAACGGGCATACCTTTTCCATCCTAATATGGATCATGATGAGCTTATGACGTGTTGTGAACTTAACAATTAACATTATTAACTTCTAGAATTTCTTTGTCAACCTCTGTTGTACCCAAAAATTTGCCCTCCCATATTTCTCAAAACATTGCAAGTAAGATCCCCAAGTTGCTCAAGGTAGTCCAAGGGTTGGCCAGACAAGCTCTCTCCTAAGGCAGTCTACCCCAAACTAGGGTTTCATGTTGCATCAAGATACTTGAGTCCAAGTGATCCCAAGTACTCACCAATGTCCTAATATGTTCTCAAGATCATCCATGTCAAGTTTCAAGCCTTGCAGAGGAAGTTTGCTCAGTCAATTGCTCAAAGGTCCAAAAATCGATTATTGTCTTACCATTGATTTGGTAAGCAACCCTATCTTTGGATGCAAACGGGACGGGCGTGGGTCATCGTATAACCATGATTTAGCAATGTTGCAAAGTATCTTAGCATTTTTGAGGGACTAAGATCATTTTGTAAGGCAACTTTGAATAGCGTCATCGAGGGACTATGATCGTATACTTGTTTGTTTTGCTAAGATACTCCGCATGCGTAATATGGCCATTTTTTGTATATGGAAACCAAGTGGAGTAACCCTAAGGGTGCTTGTGTGCAAGTGTGTTACTTTCATGCTTGATTTTGTCTTGGATTAGGGTTTTCTACTTGATTTGTTTTTATCTTGCCATACAAACCCTAATTACTAGCATGTTATATAAAAAGCGATAAATTATGTAATTTAAAGATTACTACGCTATTACAACATTTTATGGGAGGGGGGTATAAAAATTATGAATGGGGATTTGCAATAATGTAAACCTAATTTAATCTATTACAACCAAATCGAATTTGTACGAATATTTGAATAAATAATATACAACATAAATTAAATGTGCAATGGTGTGTATATGCAAAAAAAAAGATTTTTGTTTTGTTTTTTATATGAAAAAGAGAGTTTTGAATTAAACCTAATAATTTAAGAAAAAAAGAAATTATTTTTAGAAATTGGTTAACCCTAAATATAATTTTGTTAAAAGAAAATGAAGTTCTTTAAGTATTATTTTTGTGTACTTTTATCTTAAAATAATAAATAATATTTTATGAAATATTTTAGTCCTTTTATACATTAGAAATAAATATTTACAAGTGAGAGAAAATAAATATTAACCTAATTCTATTTTATTTTACAAGTTTATTTAAGAAATATAGTTAGTATATAATTTAATAAAAATATTTTTATGAGAAAATAAAATAAAATAAACAAAAATGAAATATTTAACATTTTTACATTTTTTATGATTTTTATAAAATTTAAGAAAAATATTTAATGAAGTAAATAAAAATAAAATAAATAAATGAAAATAAATTGGTTGGGCCAGGAGTGTCCTGAGTAATCAGGAGGTAAGCATTAGCAAGTAAACATAAGCCCAAATGAACAAAAGCCCAGCGCTGCATAATGAGAAAAAATGGCAAAAAAAGTGGAAAAAATATGCAAAAGGCAGGCGCCAAGGCTCGAACCCATGACCTTAGCAATTTCAGTGTGTTGCCTTGTCACTGGGGTGGCTGTACATCCGTTAGTTCAAATGAAACTAAAAATAGATAACACAAAACGCTTCCTTGCCCTGTACTTCATCTTCTTCCTCTAGCCAGTCGGACCCCCTGTATCTCTCTCATTTCTCCATGAAAATGGAAACTTCAAACATGAAAATGGTAGTACTCTTTCCCAAGATTTCAACCATGTAACTCATGTAAACTAACAGTCAAAGATCAAAGCTAATTTCAATGGCCCTAATTGTAAACCTAATTTTTACAGAATATTGAAACCTAAAATTCTCTATACACAATGAATATAAATGAAATCTATGAACATGGTTGGTTTTAGCACAAGTATATCTACATTTTTTTCCACAAATCGAGACCAATGGATGCCTGTATGAAGAGATAGAAGTTAGAGTTCTTACCTCTTTTAGCTGAGACCGTGAATGGAGTTTGAGTGAGTTTTAAAAAGGCCTGAAGATCCCTTTAGCTTTCCTGGACCTCCCTGAGTATGTTCCAATCCTTACCTTGTCTTGAAAGTGCCTGAATCTTCCTATCCAAGTCAACCTGCAAGCTTGAAAAACAAAAATGGCAGATGGAGAAGGAGGAGTTACAGTGAAGGGATGATGGTCTGGAACACTTAGATATGATGTATGTTAAGTGTTTAGGTGATTAGAACTTGAAACACATGAGTAGATTTTTGGATTGCTATGCTTGGTACAAAACTGCAAGTTATGGCAGGTTTTTGGTGATAGAGAGTTTGGGAGAGTTTATGGCCTTTTGCAATTGTGTGTTAGGTTGTAATGTGTTTGTGTATAAGTATAGAGAAGGTTTCAAATCAATTCCACAACAGGTTTCTCAGTTATAGACTTTTTGCTCTATTGCTTGCCTTTTAAGAAAAGTGAGGAGACAACTCTCTACATGCTTGTACAGGCCTGGTTTGAGTTAGTACAAGTCTTAGGCACTTTTATTTTGGTTTATAGGACTTGTGTGTGCAGAAGAAACAGGTGCAAAGCTCAAGAAGTTGACAAATGCAAAAGTTATGCTTTTCTAAAATGGAAATGGCAACTTTGTGCCATTTATGGAATTAAAGCTTGGACAAAGACTCTTATGCTTGGATTAAGGCTTTATCAACTGTGTAAGCATTAAATTATGGAGTGAGAAACAAGTTTGAGACCTGTAAAGCAAGGATTATGCAGCCTAGGTTTGGATTTGAATTTTGGTTCATCATGAAATGGCTTGAAATTAAAGTGAGAAATTTCCAACTTCATCTCTTCGATTCTCCCTACTCAAGAATGATCTCAAGGAGTTCTTGGACATTTTGGAAAGCTTGCAATGTGCTCTATAACTCATCTTTGAAACTCTTTCCAATATTCTTCTTGGAACTAGGTGAAAAGTTACCATGAAGTTAGGTTAAAAACCTGCCTAAATTAGGGCAAAATTTCACTAAGTTATTTTAGTTCATGAGCATGTATTCACAAAATTATATCTTGAGATCCAAGCATCTTTAGGAGAAAATGTGTGCAGAAAAGTTGTAGATTTCATGGAGATCTAAAACTTTCATTTTGGGAACTTTCTTTGAATCATCTTGTATCATGGTGAAAATTTGGCTTAAAGTTGAGAAAAAATAAGAAATTTTTTATACTTAGAAAATTTTCTAAGTTAAGAAAATTTCAAATTTCAAAACAAAATCTTCAATCTTTGGTTTCTTGATGAACAAGTTTCACATTTTGACATGTTTTGATTAATTTTGATCCTTGGCATTTGATTTTGACCAAAAAGTCAAAGTTTGACTTTTCAGTATACAGTTGACTTTTGATCAGTTGACTACAAATTTCATCTGTCAATCCAATGGAATTGCAATATTTTGAACCATGTCATTAGGTCATGATGGTGCAATTGAACTCTTGAAATCATGCTTCAAACCAATTGATCATTTGCTAGGTCAAAAATCAGAAATTGCCCTTTCTCAGTCAAAACCCTAATTTTGACCATTTTGCCCTTTTGATGATTTGATCAAATTTCTTGAGGAATTATGGTCCAAACTTGATCAAATGATACATGTGAGTCTAAAATGTTGATGTGGATAAAAAATTATAAAGTTTGACTGTAAATTGGCCATGGTTGACTTTTCTCCCAATATAGTTGATTTTTAGGTCAACTGACCAATTGACTGATAAAAAATGTGATTCAAAGCTTGAAACTTGACATGAGTATTCTTATGGGTCCATGATGATACTTGAAATTAATATGAAGCATTGATAGTCCAAAAATCTTTGTTCAATCCCAAACCCTAATTTTGGGTTATCAGTGCATGATGAGATGCCTTGAGCTGGTCAAACCCTAATCCAGTCTTGAGTCAAAGAGATCTTGTAAGAAAAATCTTGATAAATGAGAGGTCAAATTTTGGGGTACAACACCTGCCCCTGTTCAATCTTCCTAAAACTGAAGAGTTAGATTGGCGAGTTTTTCCATTCGTGACTCGAAGGTGAAAGAATGATTGGACACTAGAGTGCCTAGAAATTTGCACTCGACGACGTGTGGTTGAGGGAATGGGCTTAAAGATTCCATTTGGATAGGTGATAGAATCTTGTTGGAGATGGGCTTGTAGATTCCATCCAAGGATACTTGTTACACTGTAATTTGTAAGTTGAAAGAATGAGTATCAGAATGGTGTCCGTGTCTGGAGCGTATCTGAAATGTATCTGGGAGATGATTTTGACTAAGTATCAGAATGGAATCCGTGTCTGGAGCGTATCTGAACTGTATCTGAAAGGTTGTATCTGAATGAGTTTCGGAATGGCATCCGTGTCTGGAGCGTATCTAAACTGTATCTGAAAGTTGAATCTAAATGAGTATCAGAATGGCATGCGTGTCTGGAGCGTATCTGAACTGTATCTGAAAGTTGAATCTAAATGAGCATCAGAATGGCATCCGTGTCTGGAGTGTATCTGAACTGTATCTGAAAGTTGAATCTGAAAGTTGAATCTGAATGAGTATCAGAATGGCATCTGTGTTTGGAGCGTATCTGAACTGTATCTGAAAGTTGAATCTGAATGAGTATCAGAATGGAATTCGTGTCTGGAGCGTATCTGAACTGTATCATGATTGCATATTGTCAACGGTAACTGTTAATCTTATCCTGAAAAGGGTAAAATGTTAGCTAAAACACAAAGTTATGTTGCATGAAATGTATGATGCAATGTATTTTCTTTATCAATGTTTATGATATATGGATGCAATGTATGTGTATGTGAGCTGATTTGCTGTATTGCTGTCTATTTGAGGAAAATAAATCCCTGAATGCTGTTGAGGATATGTGGATTTTCAAGTCTTGAAGTTGAAGTACTGATGAACTTTTGTTGAGAGAAATAAGTTTTGTTGTGAGGGCAATGCCATGTACTACTTGTAAGATCTGCTTGGGGAATCTGGACAAATTGGATGATTTCTACCGGGAATTGGTAAACTGGGAGCTTCGTTCCGCTGGGGATTTAAATGATGTACTGTAGGGGATTTCTTATGGAATAGCCTAGAGACATTTTCCTATTCTTTCAACCCATTATTAATTGTATTTCTTATTTTGTTTATTTGTAAACAGTAATTATGTTCAAATGCATATGTTCAACAATGAATCATTGGACGTTTTTGTAAACAAAACACAAGCGTAAAGAAAAAGACAAATAGTTTTTTCACTTTCAAAGGGGTATCTTTGTATTTACTTTGAATAAATATTTTGTACAAAGGGGACAAACATTCTAGTAAGAAAATGCTGTCGTAAAACAAGAAAAATTTATACAAAGAAAGATAGCTATGTGTACTAATCCCATGGGGTTTCCATTCTGCTATAGCCTTCGTATCTCCGAGTATCTTGTCTATTTGTTGCTTCGTCCAAAGATGATTGAATTGATCAGAAACCCTGAGTTTGTTAGTAGAAGCCAAAAGTTGTCCGTCAAGTGGTCCGATGGGACATAGTCATACGCTTTAATTCCCTAACTTTTGCCTGGACCTCCCTTTCGGGTTTTCAGCCCACCGGGAAACCCTTTTTTGCCCAAGTCGCCCTTTCGGGTTTTCAATTTTCCAGGTGTACAGATTTTTGTTTTCTCCCTAACTTTTATCCGAACCTTTTTGGTTCGCCGGGATGCCCTTGTTTTGCCTAGGTGTGTCAACCTAGCGGGTCTCTTATTCGTAGTATCTTTTGACTATGTGCGTGTTCGCAGGGTGTGGCAGGTCATCACCATCCATGGTGGTTAAGATCATTGCTCCACCGGAGAATATGTTTTTGATTACAAATGGTCCTTCATAGGTAGGAGTCCATTTGCCCTTGGGATCACTTTGTGGCAAGATGATACGTTTGATCACTAGATCCCCAACTTGATATACTTGACGTCTGACTTTCTTGTTGAAGGCCTTGATCATCCGTTTTTGATACATCTGACCATGGAAAATAGCAGTAAGTCTCTTTTCATCAATTAAGTTCAACTGATCAAGTCGAGTCTAGATCCAATCGTCTTCGTTCAAACCTGCATCTTTCATAATCCTCAAGGAATGGATTTGAACCTCGATAGGCAAGACAGCCTCCATGTCGTAAACCAAAGAATAAGGTGTTTCCCCGGTTGATGTGCGAGTCGTGGCACGATAACCGTGGAGAGCGAATGGTAACATCTCATGCCAGTCTTTGTATGTGATTGTCATTTTCTGTATGATCTTCTTAATGTTTTTATTTTCAGCTTCGACAGCACCATTCATCTTGTGATGCTGGATCTTGAATTGCTCGGATAATGCGGTGATCATAGTGTTGTTGAGATTTGTACCATTGTCCGTGATGATCCTTTCTGGGATACCATACCGGCAAATAAGGTTTTGCTTGATGAAGCGGGCAACAACATTCTTAGTAACAGAAGCGAAGGAAGCGGCTTCAACCCACTTTGTAAAATAGTCAATGGCCACTAGGATGAAGTGGTGTCCATTGGAGGTCGTCGACTTAATTTCTCCAATCATATCAATTCCCCACATAGCAAAGGGCCAAGGAGCTGTCAAGACATTTAGAGGAACCGGAGGTACATGCACCTTGTCAGCATAAATTTAACACTTATGACAGGTTCGAGAGTGTTGATAGCAATCTGCTTCCATGGTAGACCAATAATAGCCTTCCCGTAGGATTTTCTTCGCCATCGTATGCCCAATGGAGTGAGTGCCAAAAGTACCTTCATGTAATTTAGCCATGATCTTTTCAGCTTCAACCTTATCCACACACCGAAGCAAAATGGAGTCATGATTGCATTTGTACATGATGCTATTACTAAGGAAGAATTTAGCAGAGAATCTCCTTAAGAACTTCTTATCATTGATTGAAGCTCCATCTGGATATTCTTGAGTCTCGAGATACCTCTTGACTTCATGAAACCAAGGCTGGTCCACTACCTCTTCGGTATTAATCTCGTGACAGTGTACTGGTTCTTCCATTCGTTCGATGGTGATCTAGGGAGCCTCGTTATCCCAATTAAGTTTAAACATAGATGACATTGTTGCTAGAGCGTCTGCTAGCTGATTTTCTTCTCGCGGGAAATGCTCTAAGGTAATCTTCTCAAAATGGGGTAGCAATGTCAAAACATGTTCTTTGTAAGGGATAAGGTTTGGGTGTTTGGTGTCCCATTCCCCTTTGATATGACTGATGACCAAAGCTGAGTCTCCGAATAGATCTAAAGATTTGATCCCTAAGTCTATGGCAGCTTTGAGACCAAAGATGCATGCTTCGTATTCCGCCATGTTGTTTGTACAATTGAAGCAAATTCTGGCAGTAAAGGGAGTATGGCACCCTTCTGGAGATATGAGTACAGCACTGTTGTACCCCAAAATTTGCCCTCCCATATTCTTCAAGATTTGCCAAGATCAATCTTCAGATGATTCAAAATCACTCAAGGGTTGCACAGTCCAATTGCCTCCTAACACAGTCAAAATTAGGGTTTTGGTTCTTGCAAAGAAATTGAGGTTTCCAAGGGTCCAATCAAGTCCCATATGCCTACATACATTGTCAAGCATCCATATGTCAAGTTTCAAGACTCACAGCATCAGATTGCACAGTCAAAAACCCTAAATGCTTCACAGTCAACTGCAGGGGCAAAATGGTCATTTGACAGTCAAAAGTCAAAATTTTTGGTCAACATCTTATTTTGAAGCCACAAACATCATTTTATCAATTCTTGATCATGATTCTCAAAGCATGGCTCAAAAAGTCTCAAGATGCAAAAGTTTCTATTTTTGGACAGTTGAAAAAGTCAACTGCAAATTGACCAGGGCATAACTTCCTCATGGTTTATCATAAAAATTCCATCCAAAGCTCATTTTGAAGATAATTACATTTCCTACAACTCATCTTCACACTCCAAGTCCAAGAAATGCTCTCACAAAAAGTTATCAATTTCAACATTATAGGTCATTTTCAAAAGTCAACAAAAAGGCACTTTAAGTCAAAGACCATAACTTGAGATTGGTAAATAAAAATGACATGGTACCAAAGGCATTGGTTAGAGGACTTCAAGACCTTTCCAAAATGTCCAAGAACATGTTCATAGCTTCAAAATTGAGCAAATTATGCCTTGTAGAAGTTGGGAAATTTTTGGGAATTTTGAAAAGTCAACTTTGCTTCAAAAGCTTCAAAAATGCTAATGGGCCTCAATTTCTTTCATGAATCATTACCCAAAGGCTATGCACGATCCATTGACCTCAAAGGGATTTATTTTCTTATTTTTGATTAATTATTTGAATTTTTATTATTATTAATTCATTTAATTAGTTTTAAATATGAGAAAAATATCAAATCATGCCTTTTAAATCTTTTTTGTGCAGCAAATCAAACTAGGGCAAAGTGGAAAATCGTGCATCAATCAACAAGGCCAAATCTTCCATAATTGGCATGATTTTCATGGCAAAAAGATTGGAAAAGATATGGAGAAAATCAAAAATTGGAATCATAAATTCATGGACATTGGGCTTGGTTTTTTAACCTAATTTCGTTCACTTACATATGCAAGACCTAATGGAATCAAGAGAGACACGAAAGCTGCTTAGAAAACATAGAACCAATTTGCAATTGTTCACTAAAAACTTGAAAACTGAAATCTTAGTTGCAGGGTGATTCAAGGTTTCCAAACACTTCCATTGCCTTCCTGACATTGCTAGGAATCGATTGCAACCATTTTCCAGTCTCCATACTCCAAGAATTGGTAGAACAAAATCGTCTTCTTCATGAATATGTCCATAATCGATTTTTGATTTCCATGCATTATTCATGTGTTTTACTTATTGATTTATACTAACAATGATATTCGGAAGCTGTTGGTACCATTCAATTGAACTATGGTTGCCTAAATAAGAATCCACCATTGTTGAAACCTAGGGTTTCAGAAGCTCCAAAATAGGGCTTTCTGTATATGGAAAAATTGGATCCTAAAACCTATGCCATTGAACTCGTTGCAACAAGACGAAGCTATTAATAACCTCGCGCCCTTTTTATATTAATCCAGATCCTATTCGCTATTTTTGCAGGCTTTACTTAGTGGGGGTTTAAAACCCCCGCTATTTGTTTACATTACAGGTACAAAGATGAAGAAGACGCTGAGGTGTCTGAGCGTGGTTGGATAATTTAAACGTTGGCGCGTTTTTTTGATTGTTTCAGCATAATGTTGTTTTTCATATGTATTATTTATGTTCCATTATATTAACAAAGAAACGCAATGGCTCAGTTGGTGGATGAGTTGTCCTGCAGGCATTGGGACCTGGGTTCGATTCCCAGGTCCCCCACATATTTCATGTTTTTTCTCCTAACGTGTTTCCATGCATTGCACGCCCCAAAGTCCACCATACACGCTCACGCTCAGGCTTGACACGCACCCCTGATGTTCCATCCAATGGCCAGATAATGCAGTCCATGGTACGCTCAGTCAATCATCCCACACATGATCCCAAAAAGTCAAACAAGGCTTGTTCCAGTGGGCCTGAATTTCTTGCAATTTACCTCCAAAATGGGCCAGACACCCCCCATGGTTTGCATCATTTTTATTTTTTATTTTGATTTTCTTTTAATTCTTTTTAATGTTTTAATTATTTCTTTTAATTCCATAAAATAACTTTTCATAATATAAAATACAGAAAAATCAAAAAAAAATGTTTATTTTTATTAATATTAATTTCACCATAATTTATTTTGTAAATAAACTCTAACAATTAATTAGATTAATTTAGGGTTTAAACTTTAATCTTTTCTTGAATAAATAAAATATGTAGAAATTAGGGTTTGTGACCTTTTCATCTTTTTTTTAATAAATAATTTTCTCATCATTATTTATATTATTATTAATTACTAATTTATTTTGTAAATAAACATGTACATTAATTATTTAGTAAATTAGGTTAAACTTTAATATTTTTTCATTAATAATTAAAAACAACTTAGAATTAGGGTTTCTCTCGATTTTCAATTTTCTTTATTTTCATAAAACAAAAACCTAAAAAATATTCCTTTTCTTAATTAAATAATTAATTAGCTTTTTAATTTCAATTTAATTTCAAAAGGGTCAAAACCCTCGGACATTCGATTATAATTTCTTTTCGCGCATCTATTTTCTTTCAAATATTATGTAACTGCTCAAGGCTTGTAATAGTAATTAGGTCTTTTACTTTCCGCATTTTTTATCAAACGGGTCTTTGTTAATTTGGCGATGTATAGACCCGCGCCTTGTAATAGCGTAGGATTTATCTTTCCGCATTTAAATTTCAGCACTTTTAAATTCTAATTGCATGAAAGAATGTATGGCTAACTAAAAATAACTCGTAGCTCACAAATGCCCTGATCAAAGATAAATATTGACATGAAAATGACGCACAAATTCACACACCACTTCTAGGGTACGCCTCACCTGTTGCCTTACCTTCGAAACGTGGTCGTCGAGTATAGGACGTTTTAGTAAGTCCTTATGTACATGACATGATCCAGTTGCCTCGAAACGGTTGCCTCGGATTAAAAAGGATCAATGGCATAAGGGTAGCTTCTAAGGTATCCTACTATTGCTCTGGTGACCACACTGTCCCTACAAACGAATTGACCCAAACACCTCCAACGGTGGTGCTACCTATCTCTCAATGGTGGGATGGCACTACCTTAAGGACATTTACACAGCCTAATTCCTTAGGGTAGGTAGATGACTCATAGATACTTGCTCTATTCAAAACAAACAAAACTCTTTTCACACCGACACTTTTCAAAAAGCTTTCAAAACAATTTTTCAAACACTCTTGAGGACTGATACAAGAGTTATTCAGAAAACTTTGACGAAACTTTTTTCAAACCCACTCTCACTTTGAAATGCAAACACTTTTGAAAACATAATGAGCAAGTATCTAAGAGCCCATGGATAACCATGGATAGAAAGGGTGCTAACACCTTCCCTTTCTATAAATCTACCTCCCGAACCGAGAGATAATCTCATAAGGAATTTTGCTGTGCTTTTGTCCTGTCCATGTTGGAGAACATAAAAGACGGTGGCGACTCTTGCTTCCGCGACATTTCGCGATCTAGCATTAAACAGTCAGTTCTAAATCCACCGATCACAAGCACCAATACCATTACCAAGTGCATTGGATGCTCCATCAAAGAACAGGGTCCATCAGGATCCTTATTCAGGTCCGTCATATGGTCTGATTTCTTCACAGTTGTCTAATGTCATGATGTCTTAATCTGGGAGTTCAAACTTCATGGATTGATAGTCTTCTACAGCTTGGTGAGCAACGTGATCAGCCAATACACTGCCCTTTATAGCTTTTTGGGTAGTATATTGTATGTCGTACTCTATTAGGATCATCTGCCATCTAGCTATTCTCCCCGAAAGAGCAGGCTTCTCGAAGATGTATTTTATCGGATCCATCTTAGATATCAATAAGGTAGTATGAGTCAGCATATATTGTCTTAGCCAGCGAGCAGCCCATGCCAGAGCGCAGCAAGTTTTCTCGAGCAGTGAATATCTGGTTTCACAGTCGGTAAACTTTTTGCTCAGGTAATAAATAGCGTGCTCTTTTCGGCCAGACTCGTCATGCTGCCCCAATACACACCCCATTGAGTTTTCTAAAAGAGTCAGATACATGATCAAGGGTCTTCCCTCGACTGGTGGCATCAATACAGGAGGTTCTTGTAAGTATTCTTTGATTTTGTCAAAAGCAACTTGGCATTCATCATTCCATCTGACTACTTGATCTTTCTTCAATAGTTTGAAGATTGGCTCACAAGTAGCTGTTAGGTGAGAAATGAATCTGGCAATATAGTTCAAGCGTCCCAAGAATCCTCTGACTTCCTTCTCAGTACGAGGAGCAAGCATCTCTTGTATTGCTTTAACTTTGGCAGGATCGACCTCAATGCCTTTGTTACTTACGATGAAGCCTAAGAGTTTACCTGACCGTACTCCAAACGTGCACTTGTTTGGATTTAACCTCAGCTTGTACTTTTTCAGCCTCTCAAACAGCTTTTGTAAGTGATCAAGATGCTCTTCTTCCGTTTGCGATCTGGCTATCATATCGTCTATGTAGACCTCTATTTCATGATGTATCATGTCGTGAAATAAAGCTACCATGGCGCGTTGATAGGTTTCCCCAACATTCTTCAATCCGAATGGCATTATCTTGTAGCAGAATGTGCCCCACTGTGTGACAAATGTTGTTTTCTCCATGTCTTCAGGTGCCATTTTGATTTGGTTATAACCTGAGAATCCATCCATGAAGGAAAACACTTTGTGTTGTGCTGTATTGTCAACCAGGATATCAATGTGGGGGAGTGGAAAATTATCTTTAGGGCTCGCCCTATTCAAGTATCTGTAATCCATACACATTCGTACTTTGCCATCTTTTTTAGGTACGGAAACAATATTGGCGACCCATTGAGGGTAGGAAGTGACAGCCAAGAATCCAACATTGAATTGCTTCATGACCTCCGCTTTAATGTTTTCTGACATATCAGGTCTCATGCGGCGAACCTTTTGTTTTAATGGCGGACAATCTTCTCTTGTAGGCAGACGATGTACCACAATGTTTGTATCAAGTCCTGGCATGTCTTCATATGACCAGGCAAAGATCTCAACATAGTAATGTAACAACTGAACCAGACGTTCCTTGACACTGGGTTCCAGATTGGCACCTATCTTGACCTCTTTTTTATCTTCCTCAGTTCCCAGTTTGATCGTATCCATAGGTTCTTCGTGAGGCTGAATGGCTCTTTCCCCTGGTACCTCACAATCTTCCTCACCTTCGTCTTCGGCTTGGTAGATTAGATCCTCAGAGTCACAAAAGGCCATAGCAGTATCGTTACCCATGGGATCCAGAATGGATGGGTACCTGAATTTGTGAGTGTGGGTGTGTGTAAGGGTATAGCTATCTGTTGTACCCCAAAATTTTCCCTCCCACATTTCTCAAAACATTGCAAGAAAGATCCTCAAGTTGCTCAAGGTAGTCCAAGGGTTGGCCAGACAAGCTCTCTCCTAAGGCAGTCTACCCCAAACTAGGGTTTCATGTTGCATCAAAATACTTGAGTCCAAGTGATCCCAAGTGCTCACCAATGTCCTAATATGTTCTCAAGATCATCCATGTCAAGTTTCCAGCCTTGCAGAGAAAGTTTGCTCAGTCAATTGCTCAAAGGCCTGGAAATCGACTGTGCTAGGGCAAAAGTCAACTATGGCCCACATACAGTCAAACTTCAAGATTTTTGGTCAACATCCTCATTTTGAAGTATATTTCATCATTTGATCAAGGTTTGATCATGATTCATCAAGGATTGCTCATAATTCATCAAGACTCAAAAGTTGCTAAATTAGGGTTTTATAGAAAAAGTCAACCCAACTTTGACCAAGCATAACTTTCTCATACTTTATGAGAAATTACCCATCCTAAGCTCATTTTGAAGAGTATGCAATTATCTACAATCCATCTTAAGCTCCCAAGTTCAAAATATGCACTCACAAAAAAGTTATGAATTTGGACATTATAGGTCATTTTGAAAAGTCAACAAAAACACCTTTTTTTGTCAAAGCTTCATACATGAGCATGGAATATCAAAATGAGATGAGACCAAAAGTTTTGCTTAAAGGACATCTCAATCTTTCTAAAAAATCCAAGAACACCTCCAAAGGTTCAAAATTGAGGAAGTTATGCAATGGTGAAGTTGACCTTTTTTGCAAAATTGCCAAAAGTCAACTATCCCTAAAACTTCAATTTTTGCCAAATGGGCCCAATCTTTTTCACTTGTTTTGAGTTGACAACATAGCCCACGTGCTCTAGCCTTTGCCACTTGTCCATATTTTATTTTTATTATTTATTTTGGTTTTTATTTGAATTAATTCAATTTAAATCAAAACAAATCATATAAAATTAAAAATATTGAAAACCAAAGATTTTGTGATTATTGCAGGTCTTATTACACAGCTAGCATCAATCAAACTCGTATCAAGGCATGTGTGCACAAAAAGATTCAAAAAATCAATGTTTGGAAATATTTTAAAAAGTAAATCAAATCAAATCCAAAATCATTGATGGAGAAGGATTTGGATGCAATTATCAACCCTGATGCATTCACTCATACATAAGGAACGAGGCCAGACCTAAAAAGAAGTTAGAAACGGGCGTGAGGAGGAGAACCAAATCTGAAAAATCAAGAAAAAAGTGTGAGATCAAAATCCCACTTAGAGGCATCCTCAAGACCTTTGAACGATCCCAATCGCTTCCTGTGACTCTCTAGAAGCTAAAGCCATCAAGAACCAGTCCATTCCAGTCGCAAAATGCACTGTAAGTCGTTCACAACTTCGCCCTGTTCTTGAATTCGTATCTCATGATTTATGCATTGTTAGGTTGAAATAATTATACATTCTTGATCACAATCATGTTTGCAAGCTCTCTGTATTATTTAATTGCGTTTTTATGGCCTGTACAGAATTTCACAATTGTTTGGTTTTAGAGCTTTGAATTAGGGTTTTTGATTTCAGGAACAATTGGCCTTCGTAAGTGGTACCATTGTGATCAAGAGGACGAGACTAACATAACCATGGCACTAGATGTTATTTCCATGCCTGTGGAAGATTTTGAGGAAGCATAGTCTGTAGCAATGGACATTTGTCCGTAGGTATAGGTTAATGCACTTTTACCAACGGATTCAAGAATAGGGATGAAGACGTGGCCAGCTTCCATTGGTTTGTTTGAATTTTCGCACTAGATCTCCACTAATGCTTGTTTTCATATATTATTATTGTTTATTTTATGACCAAACAGAAACATGTGGCGTAGTGGCAAGGGAGTGTATGGAATGTGCCTCAGGACCTGGGTTCGAATCCCAGGTCCACCAATTTCTCTATATCATTTTCAGTTTCAGAATCATGTGCGCATAGGAAGCAAACGTCTACCATACACCTTCATCATCAAACGTGCCAGATGGCCAAATCTGATGGCCACCACTGAAGGAACACCATGAGCCAAAGTCAATGTGCTACGCATGATCACAAAAGTCAAACGTGGACCTCCATAAATGGGCCCAGATTCCTGCTATTGGCACCCCCCTTTTCAGGCTCATTTCTCACTCTTTATTTCTTTTCTTTATTTCATTTAATTTTTATTTAATCTATTTTTACTAACAATTAAATAATTTTCTTTTTTATCAAAAAATCACCAAAAATATTTTTATGTCCAATTAAAATTAGAATATTATTTTTCATCAATAAATGTAATTAATTTAACTAGGTTATTTATTTTAGACAACTTTAATTTCTTTTTTGTAAATAACTAAAATCAATTAGAATAAATAGGATTTATACTAACTTGATTACTTTATTTCTTTCCTAAAATAAGCAAAAATCCAAAAATATGTCATTTAATTATTTTTCATTAATTAATTTAATTAACTAATTAATTGCATTTTTAATTTAGAAAACTTATTTCTTTTTAATAAAAACAATAAAAAATAATTTTCTCTTTTAATTAGGATAGAAGGGTCAAAACCCTAGTTTCACATTCGATCTAATTTTCTCGCGCGTTTTATTTTTATCCAATTATTGTATCTGCTCACAGTTTGTAATAACTTTAATTAGGACTTTTACATTTACCGCTTTTATTTTCAAAGGGTTTGTTTTTGGCTATGTAAATACCCGAAGCCTTGTAATAGCTTAGTTTAAATTCCGCACTTTAATTTCTACAAACATTTAACTGCTAGATATGTGAATGATTAGGGTTTGCATGACAAGAATGTATGACTAATTTTAAACAGTTAGATCACCCTAAATGTGAAAAGATAAATAAATCTGAAACTGAATCACTCGCACATGCGCATTCCTAGGGTACACTCCCACTTGGTTGCCTTCGTAAACAGTCATTGAGTATAGGTTGTTTTAGTGGTCGTCTTTTTGTCCAAAGATCATACTTGCCTCGGAAAGGTTGCCTCGGATATTGTTGCCTCGGATAAATGATCTAAGACATTAGGGTTACTACTAAGACGTCATAGCATTGCTTTAGTGACCGTACGTCCCTTTTCGAATTGACCCTCAAACTCCAACGACGGTGCTACCTACTCACTAATAGTGGGATAGCATTGTCTAAAGGAAACGAATACAGAACGATTCTTTTTACGAGTAGGTAGATTAGTTCTTAAGTACTTGCTCGATCAAAACAAATTTTTCACACTTACACTCTTTTATAAACAAAGTTTTCAAAAACACTTCATTACACTCTTGAAGATAAAAGCAAGAGTTAAATCGAAGTTAAAACAAAAACTTTTCAAAGCCCACAAACACAAAGAAAACAATTTTGAAAATGATGAGCAAGTACCTAAGAGCCCGTGGAAAACCACGAATAGAAAGGGTGCTAATACCTTCCCTTTCTATAATCTACCCCCCCGTACTCAGAAATATCTCGAAAAAGGAATTTTTCTGTGCTTTTTTCTTTCCTTGTTGGATAAAATAAAAGTCGGTGGCGACTCTTGCTTACCGCGACATTTTGCAAAAACAAACACAAAACGAAACCAGCATTCCAAAAATAGTCCCGGTTCTGGCCACCGTATCACAGAACTGGCGACTCTGCTGGGGACGTTCAATAAGTGGGGTGTACCTTAGGAATAGTTCATACTGTTTTCAATTGTTTGATCTGTTTTCTTTATCTTTGTGGGTTTCAATCGGGGTTACTATAGATCCTAACTCGAATATGGGGACACCTTTTAGGTAAGTAACAATAGACTGTGAGGGAACTGTACGGCGTAGACCGATACGGTTGAAGTAGTAGCTACGTTGGTGTGACACTTTAGTTTGTACCGATATCCCTTGTGGCGGAACAATGAGAATATGGGGCTGCTAAGGGGTCATTAAGCACCAACTGACCTTAGAACTTATAATTGACCAACTTGACCATAGAAAAGTAGCAATATGCTACACTCATTGAGACCATACTCTCGCGATGATTCCGGCCGCAAGAAAAGGTTGCTAAACTGGAATTATGACCGATCGAGGATGGTCAGTGATATTGAGATCCTCTAGAACCCGGTTACTATTACTAGGACAGGTTGAACCAACTAAACTGAAAGAGGGTAGTACCTGAACTCCATGCCAGCCTAAAATTTAAGGTCTGTTGTGTGACTTGTTTTCCCTTACCATGTTTGCTATCTGTGATACCTGTGGTGTGTTCTTATCATGACATCATGCATCATGACATTGCATGCATATTTCATTAGACTAACCATTTCAAAGACCGATGGGATTCATCTTTGTTCTGTTTTGCAGATCATGGCATCTATGCGTAGAAACACTACTCGGATCAGCTTCGTACAGATTCCTGCTCAACTTAGAGAGTTGGTTTTAAAGGTCCCTGATACTTCTTCTTTTTTCAGAAGACATGGTCACCTCCTCAGCCTAGTCACTTCCAAGCTAGATGAACAAATGATGAGTGTCTTGTTCCAGTTCTTTGACCCGTTGCACCACTGCTTCACCTTCCCGGACTATCAGTTGGTCCCTACTTTGGAGGAGTTCTCTGATCTACTCGGCATCTCTATTCCAGAGCATACACCATTTACAGGTTTGGAGATAGCTCCTAGGCCCGAGGATATTGCTTCAAACATCCATCTTACAAGGGATGATGTGGTGTATAACTGGGACACTTAGAGTGGAATAAAAGGCTTCTTGGCTAAGTTATTGATTGATCAGGCTCATCAGTTCTGGGATAGTTTAGACTTTCAAGCGTTTGAAGACATCCTGGCTCTTCTCATTTATGGCCTGGTTTTGTTCCCAAATTCAGATTCTTTTGTCGATGTGAATGCAATCAAGATTTTCATGTCCCGTAATCCAGTGCCCACTCTCTTAGGTGAAATTCTACATGCTCTTTATGCCCGTACTGCTCGGAAACGGGGAACCCTCATGTGCTGTGCACCATTGCTGGTGAGGTGGTTTATTTCTCACCTCCCCAAATCTGTTTTGAAGAACGAGGAAGGCATGGGTTGGGCCTACAGAATTATGTCCCTTGCTCATACGGACATCATCTGGAGTACTAAAGACATGGAAGAAGTAGTTGTTATTGATCGCTGTGGGGAATACCCCAATGTTCCATTGCTTGGAATTCGAGGAGGGATCACCTATAATCCTTGTTTGGCCTTACGACAGTTTGGGCGAGCTAAGAGGGACGGACCTCCTGGGTTGCTGCTTCCAAGCATTGTCTTTGACTTCATGGGAGATGTTGAGGGACATTTTCGCAGATTCATACGAGCCTGGGATAGGGTGAACAGGTCTGATCCACATGAGCTAGGCATGAAGACTTCTCTCCCGATGCAACTGTATCTCCGGTGGGTTCGAGCCCGTGCTCAAAAGCTAGGGATGCCCTACGAAGATGTTTTGCCTGTGATAGTGGAGCATACTGATGAAGAAGGGGTTCTTCCTACCATCCTCCATCCATACATGCCTACTGACATTGGGGCATTAAAGAGGTCTTGGATCCAGCTAAGGGAAGAATGAGATACTTACAGAGAGAAGTATCATGAGCAGGAGCTGAAGATCCTGAAGCTTACAAGGCAGCTGGAGAACAAGAGGGTCCTCAACGACTATGTCAGCACCAAAGGAAAACGACTGTGGGAGCGCTGATTGTCTTTTATTGTTTCTAGTGTAGATTTGCTTTCCGTTATTCTTTTTGTAACGCCTTAAAGGCATTTGTCAAACATTGATTTCAAGTTTTATCTAATAAAGTGTGTTTCATTTTGGTTTACGAATTTGAATCTCCCTAAAGTCTTTGAAATCATATCATACGCATTCCATTCTCATGCACCTCATTACAGGTACCCTTACAGGTTTCTCATCTTCTTCGCTGTTTATTTCAGCAATCATGTCTTCTGAAACAACTACTGATCAAGCCATCAAGGCTCTTCAAGCTCAGAATGCTCAGTTCCAGGAAATGTTCATGAACTTGGCCAAGGGTCAACAAGATCTGAAGACTCTAATCTTGAAGGATAAGAAGAAGAAGAAGAAGAAGAAGAAGAAGAAGAAGAAGAAGACGGTCCTCCTGAATATGGGTCATAGATTTGGAAACAGGTTGCGGGAAGAAGTTGATTTGTCCCACTCATCTGGAGGGGGAGAGAATCAAGAAGAAAGGAGGGCTCCTAGCCCTGTGGTTTCTGACCATGACATAGACTTTGATGAAGACCAGTATCCTCCTACTGAGGACAGGTATAAGCAACTTGAAGACCGGTTAAGCGCGATGGAGATCCAGAAGATACCTGGGCTGGACTTCGGAGATTTGGGTTTGGCATCTGGGGTGGTGATTCCCCACAAGTTTAAATCCCCCTGTCTTTGCTAAATACGATGGGGTCTCTTGCCTGAAGTTACACCTCCGCTCGTATGTTAGAAAGATTCAACCATATACTGCTGATAAGAACCTCTGGATTCATTTCTTTCAAGATAGTCTTTCAGGGACTCAACTTGAATGGTTCTACCAACTGGAAGGAGCTAATGTCCGTAGCTGGGAGGACCTTGCCTCTGATTTTTACAAGCAATACCAGTATAATACCGACCTTGCTCCCACGCGTACCCAACTTCAGGGTATGTCTATGGGTGCAAGCGAAGATTTTAAGGACTACGCTCAGAAATGGAGGGACCTTGCTGGGAGAGTACAACCCCCTCTGGCTGATAGGGAGTTGGTGGATATGTTTCTTGGGACTTTGTTCAGTCCGTATTTCAATCATTTGATCGGAAGTTCATCGTCTGGTTTCACCGAGTTGATTATGACTGGGGAGAGAATTGAGGCCGGTATCAAAACTGGCAAGATACAGAAAGGTGTTTCGTCAAGTACCGAGAAGAAACCTTTCAAGAAGGAATCTAGTGCAGTTTATAGCTCGAGGAGCCAAAACCGAACCGAACGCCGCCAAGCAGTTAATGCGATGGTAATATCAAGACCTGTTGTTGCCCCTCAGCACAACAATCAGCCAAGAGCAGAGAGGCCGCCAAGAAAGTTTACTCGGCTCAGTATGACTTTATCTCAAATTTTGCCACAGTTGTTGAAGACCAAATTGGTGACTCTGAGGGAAGCCCCGAAGAATCCCATTAACACCTCTCCGTCGTATAATCTGAACGCCCGTTGTGCTTTTCACTCCGATAGCCCGGGGCATGATACAAACAACTGTTGGGCTTTGAAGAATAAGGTGCAGGATCTAATTGACGCTAAGGAGATTGAGTTTGAAGCGCCGGAAAAGCCTAGTGTCATAACGGCACCTATGCCCAAACACGACGCGGGAGTGAATGCTATTGGGGATGATGAAGAAGAGTTTGATATTGACAGCTGGATTTACCCGACTACCAATGGCGGCTTGAGCAATTGGACGACAAAGGATTCTATGCTCGTTTCTTTTATTACCCAGTATTGAGACTTTTGTTTTGAGTTTGTAACAAACAATTTTAAACTTTACGGCCTGATGCCTTGCCCGAGACATCGTGGCTTTGTTTGAGGGCTTATTATGTGTCATTGTCATATATCATCAATAAAAGCATCAGACGTTTTCTTGCATTTCAAATTTTCACTCCTTGTTTTTTCTTTTATATCTTGCAAAACAGTTATTGTCTTACACACACTCACATATACAGGTCTACATCCACTCTGGATCCCACTGATAACGACTCTGCTACTTCTAGTTATGACTTCGAAAGTCCGATCTACCAAGCCGAGGATGAAGGTGAGGATGATTGTGAAGTGCCCGGGGAACTTGCTAGACTGTTACTCCAGGAAGAGAGGGCTATACAGCCACATGAAGAGCAGGTGGAATCAGTGAATCTGGGTACAGAGATAGACAAGAAAGAGGTCAAGATCGGTGCGAATCTGGAGCCTAGTGTTAAGCAATGGTTGATCCAGATGCTGCGTGATTATGTTGAGATCTTTGCCTGGTCTTATGAAGATATGCCTGGTTTGGATACTGATATTATGGTTCACCGCCTGCCTACCAAGGAAGACTGTCCTCCAGTGAAATAGAAAGTTCGTCGAATGCGCCCAGAGATGTCTGAGAAAATCAAGGCTGAGGTTATGAAACAGTTTGATGCCGGTTTTCTAGCAGTTACTTCTTACCCGCAGTGGGTTACCAATGTGGTTCTAGTGCCGAAGAAGGATGGTAAGTGTTATACCCCAAAATTTTCCCTCCTCTTTCTCCACAAGAAATCGCAGTTTCGGGCTTTTCCTGATTTTTTAGACTGGCTCAAGAATCAGTCGAACAGATTTTTCTCATCAGTCAGACAAAATTTAGGGTTTTTATTGATTTTAAGACAGTTCAAACAGATTGCTTAGGGTTGGTTGAATTGGCTCAAAGTTTGATCAGGCAGGCGTTTCTCCAATGCTAAGTCAAAAATCAGGGTTTTGTGCGCATATTTCTCAAGAAGAGTTAGTTCTATCAATGCTTTTCAAATTACTCTGAAATAAGAACTGAGGCTGCTGGTTGTTAATTTGCAGTCATTTGGATTTAATCAGTGAAAGGAGGTATGTGGACGTTTTGTTTGATTAACTGTCGTCTGGTTTGATTAACTGTGCATTGCTTTGGATAATTGGAGCGTCGGGTTTGTTATTGATTGATGATAAGAACACAGTGTTTATCAATTGATTATTTATTTTAAGTTAGAATAATTGGAATTTATTTCCATTTTATTATAATTTAAGAATTAAAAACAATTAGATAAATATCTGAGGAGGAATTAAAAATGAATGTCAATAAAAGGACTTTTTTATTTATCTTTAAATTATTCGTATAATTGTTATTGTTTACAAAAATATTTACAATAATAATGTTACAGTAATTTAAATTGAAATAAAACTATGTTCTAAAATCTCTAAGTCTTCATCTTCTATCCAATGCTCCCTTGTTGCTCATTTATTTTTTTATCTGCAAAATAAGAAACAAAAGAAAAGTCAAAGCAGATAAATTAAAAAGATAGACAATTAAAAAGATTCATCATTAAAAACAAATGGCCGGAATCAGTTTTTCCCTCTCTGTAAATCACGAGATTTCTCCCGGTTCACAAAGAGGGATGAAAGTTGCTTGCAAAAGAAAAAAGACATGAATGCACAAAGTTATGATTTTTGCACAAATTCAAATTCTTAAGCATACTGCATAAATCAAAAGGGTTGTCAACCAAGTTTCCAAACAGCATGTAAAAGCAAACTGAACTACATTCTCAAACTAAGCCAAAAGTTGTCCAAGGATATCAAAGTATCAACAACTCCAAAAGCTGTCAAGAGAAAGTACATAAAGTATGCAAGAAACATGGAAGTATGCAGTGGAAAAGGGACAATTGCAAGTAATATTCAGAGTGCATCATATCCCTAGGCCATTTGTTTTTTTCAGAAAAGATGAAATTAAAGCAATAAAAATGCTTCTTTAATCCGGAGAGAGAAAGAGAGAGGAAAGCAGATTATGGTACAGCAGGCTAAAGGCTAAAAAGAGCATGTATCAGAGCTATTCAAAAGGAGACAAAACATATGCAGCAGAAGTGATCACAAAGAGTGAAAGCCTCAAGCCTTGAAAACCTGTCCACCAATTTGACCAAGAAAATATAGCGCCTCCTGCCCTTAAAAAACAAGAGGGAAAAGACCCAAAAGGAATATACAAAAAGGTCCATCAAACCTTAAACATTCAAGCATACACGCCAAAAGCCTCCACCCTGCTGAAGCAAAACAAAACACCCAACCTGTCAATCAAGTCTTAGTTCTCAACCTGCGAAAAAACCATAAAAACCACACAAAATGTCAAGCAAGCTTACAGCCTGTTGATGCCCCAAGCCTGAGCCTGTTTCAAACATAAACAAACCCAAAACTAAGGCCAAAACCTGCCTGAAACCTAAAACCTTTCAAACACTTAAGCCTTACCTGTGTCAAAGTTTAAACAAACATAAACTCAAACAGCAAGCCATGAACCAGAAACTATCCAACAAAAGCCTCAAACCTGTGACAACTCAGTAAACTTCCAAGCCTCAAACTGAGGCTAAAACCTGAACTATCAAGCCTGAAAATCCAAACAGCATATCCAAGCCTGAACCAGTTTCCAAACCAACACAAGCCCTCAGAATTGTGATTCATCACTGGGCAAGAAAACCATCGAAGCATCTCAGTAAGCCAACGAGAGGAAGAAAAAAAAAGAAGGCATTCCAAGGCAACTCAAAACCCTCAGAACTCAAAGAGTTCATCATTGGGTAACCAATAAAAGCAAAAATCATCATCTCAGAATCAACAAAGGGCAAGCGTACAAGGCATCAAGACATCAAGCATACTTAGCAAGAAAGCAAGAAGAAGAAAAGAAGCATACTCAAAATCGGTAACAAATATTCAGAGGCAACAGAAACGAGCGAAAGTGAAGAGGATAAAGAATTGTTTTCAGAAGCTCATCACAAAACAAAAAGATAAAATACAAAATACCAAGGTTTCCAAGCTCGCGCATCCTCAAGCCTTCTCCCTTGGCCATCTTACGCGCCTCCGATCCATCCTCCTCCGTCTCCGACCAAGGTATATTTCCTTTCCTTTTCATACGCCTCGAATAAGCAAACAAATACCAACATATAAAATCAGAACATGAAAGTAACAAAACAGAAACTTGAAACCCAAATGCGATAGAAACAGAAATCACTACCTTTTAACTGTTTCATGGATGCTCCATGGAGGGAAGAGGAAAGGATGATGGCGCATGACAACCAAGCACAGGGAGACGTTCAGTGGCCATGGCGAGAAAGACAAAGTGAAAACGAAGAACGACGCCGCTTCTGTGACTCAAACCCTAAGCTTTCCCAAATGAAACAATAATCATCAAACCCTAAAAACAAAGTTGTTGCTTGCGTTGGGCCTTGCCCGTTCAGGGTGCCTAAGCCCATTACATTAACACCCTTTTTTTTATTTTGTTCTGTTTATCTAGTTTGGGCCTAATGCCCTTTTAGCCCATTCCTTTTTCTTTTACATAAACTAACCCCTTTTATCATCTTATTTTTCCTTTTAAAACTAACATCATTTAATTTTTGTTTGTAAATAAAAGTAATATAGTAATCATCTTGTGCATAATCTAAAATAATACTTTATTAAATAAATAACCTTGTTTATATAAAATGGTCTTAATTTTTTCCTTTTTTTTTATTATTACGTTTTTAAAGAAAATACATAAGCCTTAGTTCTTTATTAAACTTAAAACATTAAAACTTTCTTTAAATTAAAATGTTTGTACATAAAAACACTAATTGAAATACATTAATATTGATACATGAAAAAATAGAATTTAAGATATTTTCTTTTCTTTTATTAAATTTTCTTATTTGTACATATTAACAAAATACGAGAATACAAAATTAAATAAACAAAACACTTAATAATACATTAACATTCCATACTTGTAAATAAATCACATTCATACACTTACACATTTACATTACACATTTGTTATTCTTATACATTGCTATACATTATATTTTACATTTGCGCAATTTGATTTGGTTGTAATTATTTGGATACTATTCTCCTATAAGTCTCATCCCTCATTTGTATACTTGTACCCCCACTCCCGGATACTATTTGTAATAGTTTAGGACTTTAAATTCCCGCAATTTATCGCTTTTGAATTATACCATGGTTAGACCTAGGGTTGTATGTAAATAAAACCCAACGCTAGATAACCTAATACAAGACAAATACATGAAATCAATACACAATCACACTTGCACCCCTAGGGTAATCCCACATGTTGCCTTCCAAAATGGGCCATGCTTGCACGTCGAGTTTCTTTGGCAAAACAATTCAAATGATCATAAGTCCCTCGATGACACTTTTGAAAGTTGCCTATCAAAATGATCATAGTCCCTTCAAACAAAGTTGCCAAAGACACTTGGCACCATTGCATTCATGGTCCATACGATGACCCGCGCCTGTCCCGTTAAAACATCCTAAACGCAAGATTGTCCACCAAATACAATGGTGGAACAAAATTGTTAAAAAAGGGTTAAAACATGAGAAAAATCTTTGAGTAAACTTAGGGGTAGACAAAACTCTTAGTTACTTGATCAACTTGCAAAAACACTTGCCTACTTTTCAAACCACACTCCACAAACACTTTCAAAACAAAACTTCCAAAAACATTTGAAACATCTTTTCGAAAAGATACACACCTTCGTATATACTCAAACACGAGTCATTACAACGGTTGCCGAAGCAAAGCCGTCTATTTCAAAACATTTTCAAAACACACACACACACACCATTTTAAGCAATCAAAAATCAAGGCAAGTGATCTAAAACTAAGTAACTAAGAGCCCATGGATAACCATGGATGAAAAGGGTGCTAATATCTTCCCTTTTCATAACCTACCCCCCGAACCCACGAAACATCTCAAAAAGGTTTTTCCTGTGCTTTTTTAACCTTTCCTTTTGGATAAAATAAAAAGTCGGTGGCGACTCTTGCTAAACCGAACAAGTGCGAATACAAAACGCCAAACCTCAAGTCAGTTCTCCCACCGTATCACAGAACTGGCGACTCTGCTGGGGATTGACTTAAAAGTGGGGTTACCTTAGGGTTTTAGATCACCCTCTTGCATGATTAATTGTTTGTTTTTATTGCTTTACCTTTGTGGTTCTCTTGTTTGGGCTTGAAATCCTACACCTGGATTTGGGAAACATTCATAGATAGCAATACATTGTGGAAACTATGCAGGGTATACCGACACGGTTGAAGCAATAGCTATATTAGTGCGACATATTTGTGAGTACCGGTAACCCTTGAGTTCAATCAAGGAGAGTACGGGGCCGCTGAGTGATGTCACTAAGCACTAATGACCTAGAACCTTACTTGACCATCTTGGCCTTTTATTAGGGGTAGTGAGATGACCGGCTTTGGTGCAGTCCGAAGTTGGTAGATACTCGATACTACACTCATTGAGGGTTGTCTTCTTGGAATATTTTGGTCGCTAGTTAAGTGGCTAAACCAAAACAATGAACATGGAAGACAATCCAATGATATTGAGCTCCTTAGAACTCGGTTACTATTTATAGGATAGGTTTTTAAGCCAACTACACTCAAGAGGGTACTTACCTATGAAACCCCATGCAAGCCTGAAACTAGGGTTTTGTGTGATCTGCTTGTACATATGTTTGTGCATACATCATAAACATCATAAAGCATCATATGCATCCGCTAACCATTTCAAGGGTTTGGATCTTCACCTTTGTTCTTGTTTTGTAGGTCATGGAAATTCCTCGCAGAAAAACTATCCAAGTCAACCTTGTGAGGATCCCTCCTCAACTCAAGGAGCTCACATCCAGAATTCCCGAAAGCTCTCCCTTCAGTGAAAGACATGGTAGACTGCTCAGCCTAGTCAACACCAGCATTGAAGAAGACATGATGAAGGTTTTGTTCCAGTTATTTGATCCCCTTCACCACTGTTTCACTTTCCCCGACTACCAATTGGTACCCACTTTGGAGGAATTTTCTCAACTCCTGAGAATTCCTATCCTTAATCAACTACCTTTCAACGGTACGGAAAAGGAACCAAAGCCTGAAGATGTTGCTCGAGCACTACACTTACAACCATCCGACATCAAGGGACATTGGGAAACTAGAAGCGGTGTCAAAGGCTTCTTGGCAAAATTCTTGTTTGAGAAGGCACAAGAGTGTTGGAACTCCTTGGATCTACAAGCCTTTGAAGAAATTGTGGCACTCCTCATTTACGAGTTGGTCTTGTTCCCAAATCCTGACCAGCTTATAGATGTCAACGCCGTCAAGATCTTCTTATCCAGGAATCCCATATCAACATTACTTGGGGACATCCTCCACTCATTTTACACACGAACAATGAGAAAGAGAGGTGTTCTCATGTGTTGTACTCCTCTCCTTGCAAGGTAGTTTATTTCGCACCTTCCACAGTCTGTTTTTAAGAATGACCAAGGCCTTAGGTGGTCACAACGGTTGATGACCCTCACTCACTCTGATGTACATTGGTGTTCTCGGTCCAGAGAAAGGGTCATCATCATCGATCATTGTGGAGAGTTCCCTAATGTTCTATTGCTTGGAATTAGGGGAGGCATTACCTACAACCCTTGTCTGGCTTTGAGATAATTTGGATATGCACTGAGGGATGGCCCTCACGACATGCTGATTCTTGACATAGTTTTTGACTTCGATAGCAATGCGCAAGGACTCTGTCAAAGGTTCATCAGAGCTTGTAGGATGCCTAACAAGGTAGACAACAAGACACTGGGGCACAAGAATTCCATCCCCCTTGAGCCTTATCTCAAGTGGGTCCGAACCCGAGCCCAGAGTCTAATGATGCCTTACCCTCATGTTCTCTCTGTGATAAAGGAGCCCGTTAAGGAAGGAGAGGTTCCCTACACCATCTTATATCCTGACATGCCAACGACATGGGAGGAGATGCAGAAGAATTAGATCCAACTCAGGGAAGAAAGGGATACTTTTGAAGCCAGCTTCTATGCCAGCGAGAAGAAGGTTTTGGAGCTTACCCGCCGACTCCATGAGGAAGAGACCCTTAACACCTACATCGCGCCAAAAAGGATGCACAACGTCTTTTTACCATGAGAAGTTTTTGTAATATTTGGCCCATGGGGCATTTATGTACTAACAAAATTTCTTCTTATTAATATGACGTGTGTTCTTTTTGTCTGCAACAATTGTGAATTTCTAAATCCTTAAATGCATTGCATAAATAAACATATCATTCATCATGTGCATAAGCAGGTCTCCACACCAGGTTTCCTTATCTTTCTGCTGTTTATTTCAGTAAGATGGATCTCGAACAGACGGTCAAAGATCTACAGTCTCAGAACTCACAATTTCAACATCTCCTGATGACCTTGGCAAAGGGTCAGGAAGATCTAAAAGCCCTGCTCGGGAACAAAGAGCAAGTGAAAAAGAAGAAGAAGAGAGTCGGGGTGGCTACCCTGGGAAGAAGGTTTGAGGGTGAAGCCAGAAGGGTTCTTGAATTTCCCCCTACATCTGAAGAGGGAACCAGTAAAGGAAAAGGGGCTTCGGTACCGTCTGAATCTGAAGTTGAAGAGGAAGAGGCTGAAGAAGACGAAGACTACTCAGAACAACAATACCCGTCGGCCGATGACAAGTATAAGAGTTTGGAGGACAGGTTGGCAGCTATGGAGCTGCAGAGGGTTCCAGGCTTAGATTTCGAAGATTTGGGATTAATTGCTGGAATTGTGATCCCCCCGAAGTTTAAAGTGCCAGTTTTCGCAAGATATGATGGGCTGTCTTGCCCGAAGATGCATCTAAGGTCATATGTCCGAAGAATCCAACCTCACACATCTGACAGAAACCTTTGGGTACATTTCTTTTAGGATAGCCTGTCTGGCGCACAGCTGGATTGGTTCTACAATCTTGAGAGATCAGAGGTACATAGTTGGGAGGATCTTGCAGCTGCTTTTTACCGCCAATATCAGTATAACTCTGACCTGGCACCAACCCGTACTCAGCTACAGAGTATGGGGATGGCCTCTGGTGAAGGATTCAAGGAATATGCCCAGAAGTGGCGCGATCTGGCCGGGAGAGTGCAGCCACCTCTTTCTGATAGAGAGCTTGTTGATATGTTTCAGGGGACCCTGTCTGGTCCATTCTTTAATCATCTGATCGGTAGCTCTTCCGCAGGGTTTACCGGATTAATTCTGACTGGCGAGCGGGTGGAAGCCGGTATCAAGAATGGGAAAATTCAGAAGGATGCCTCTGCATCTACTACGGTTAAGAAATCATTTCCGGTGAAGAAGGAAACGGCTGTTGTGTATTCTCAGAGAGGAGCAGGAAGAAATGAGCGCCGGTTGATTGTGGGGGCCGTGATGATCCAAAATCCATCAAACGATCAACCTTGCAATAACCAGTCCAGGCCTAAACAGCAATGGGGAGAACGACCATCACGGAAGTTCACCCGCATCAATATGACACCTACGCAGGTTCTTCCACATCTGTTGAATTTGAACCTCACCAAGATTAGGGAAGCACCAAAAACTGTGAATACTGCTTCACTGCACTATCATCCCAATGCCAAATGCGCCTACCATTCTGATAGCGTCGGACATGACACAAACGATTGTTGGGCGCTAAAAAATAAAATTCAAGACTTGATAGATGCAAAAGAGGTGGAGTTCGATGCTCCAGAGAAGCCAAACGTGATATCTGCTCCGATGCCGAAGCACGGTCAAAATGTCCATGCTATCGAGGAAGATTTGTATGTTTTTGATGTCAATGACCTGAGGACTCCGCTATTAACCATCAAGTTAAATCTGCTAAGAGCTGTGATTTTCCCGGGATGCAAAAAAGACTGCTACTGTTGTTACTCTCTGCCGTTTGACTGCCCATCACTGAAGAAAGGCATCCAAGGCCTGATGGACAATCAACAAATTCTGTTTGAGAAGGTTCCTGCTATTCCAACCCCTACTGAAGATGTTTCAATTATCACCATTCACGCCAATCTTTCCAAGGCCGTCAGAAAGCCTGTTAAGATTACATCAGCTACAAAGATTGTTCCTTTGAAAATAACTATGCTTGGGCCGGTCCCCTACAGTTCTGACAAGTCAATACCATGGAATTACGGTGGAGACATCTACTACCATGGTGTTAAACAAGTCAAAGTAACCGAAGAAAGCTCTGATGAAGAAGAGGTCAGCATTGGAAACATTGCTGGTACAAGCAAGATCAACTGAAGCGGGAGAATATTTTCTCTAGAGATTGCCCCCCCAAAGGCAACCTTTGGACCCTCAGCTGCTGCCAAAGTTAATCCTGCACCAATAAGACTTTCCGCCGAAACTCCGTTGATTGAAGAAACTGTTATTTTCCCTCCTACTTCTGTTGATAAAGGTAAAGGGACCCAAGATGAGCTCGTCCGGACGAGGGCTCAACCTTTGGTCATCCCGGAGACCTCTAAGAAAGAGATGAAGGAGATCCTGAAGATAATTAAAAAGAGTGATTATGACGTGGTAGAGCAACTGGGGCAAACCCCCTCGAAGATCTCCATGTTAGCATTACTGCTTTGTTCTGAGGCGCACGCCAAAGCATTGATCAAATTCCTGAAGACAGCCCATGTCCCTCAGGAAACCTCTGTCGACCAATTCCAAGACTGTGTATCCAGTCTTACAGCAGACAACGGTTTAGGTTTCTCTGATGCAGACCTGACCTCAAAAGGAAGAAAACACAACGACGCATTACATGTGTCAGTAGAATGCCAAGGAACTACTCTGGCCCATGTTCTGGTCGACACTGGTTCTTCCCTGAACGTGCTGCCCAAGAAGGCTCTCGACCGTTTAGATTGTGAAGGCTTGGAGTTGAGGCCAAGTAATATCATTGTAAGGGCATTTGACGGGTCGAAGAGAATGGTACACGGAGAGGTAGACATTCCCATTAAGGTTGGCACATAAGTATTCCCCTCAACTTTCTATGTGATGGACATCCGTCCGTCATACTCTTGCTTACTGGGAAGGTCGTGGATACATAACACTGGGGCGGTTACCTCTTCCTTACATCAAATGTTGAAGTACCCTGTCAAAGGAAAGATCATAACCGTGCACGGTGAAGAGGAATATATGATCAGCCACTTGAACTCCTTTCGGTATGTAGAGGTGGAAGGAGAATTCATTGAAACACCATTCCAGCACTTCGAGGAAGTCTATCCTGAAGTGGCAGTAGCAAAAGTGGTAGCTGAGGTACCAAAGCAGATGGCCAGGATGGCATCTCTGAAAGACGCGAAAGCTGCAATGAAGGAAGGGAAGAGCTCAACATGGGGGCAGTTGCCGGATATTCCTCACAAAATAGACAAGTTTGGATTAGGTTTCACTGCTGCGGGACAGAAAGCTATGCGCCGCTCAAAGGTTGAAAGAGCGCCCATCAAGATTTCTCCTTATGGAATCAATGCTCTGGAAGGTGAAGACGAAGAGGCCAACATTGAAGATTGGATCTACCCAACTGTCGAGGGAGGACTACGCAACTGGGAGGCAAAGGACTTTGTCCCCATTACTTTTATTAATCAGTAATTATCTGTCAAACATTTCCTGTTGATTTGTAATATTTACTCTTGAACAATCCGTACACTACTTTTTCACCTCATGCCTTGCCCGGGGCATGTAGGTCCATTTGTAAGGGTTTTGATTATCTTCATATCCATATGCCATGTTTAATGATTCATTGGACGTTTTTCATTGATAAACTGTTATGTTCATTTTCTTTCCTTTTTGCATTGTGTTTGTTTAAGGATGGCTATCCCTTACACACACCCACACTCACAAATGCAGGTACCCGTCCACTCTGGATTCTATGGGTGACTATTCTGCTATGTCCTTCAATAACTCTGAAGATCTGGTCAATCAGGCTGAGTATGAAGATGACGAAGATTGTGAAGTACCGGGAGAGCTAGCCAGACTTCTACAACAAGAAGAAAGGGCCATCTTGCCTCACGAAGAGTTGTTGGGAACTGTCAACTTAGGAACAGAGGAAGACCGGAAGGAAGTGCAAGTGGGTGACAATCTGGAGCCAAGTGTCAAGGAACGCTTGATACAGCTGTTAAATGAGTATGTTGAAATCTTTGCCTGGTCTTATGAAGACATGTCGGGTTTAGACACAGACATTGTGGTTCACCGTCTCCCTACAAGAGAAGATTGTCCATCGATCAAACAAAAAGTCCGCCGAATGAGGCCCGACATGTCTGAAAAGATCAAAGCAGAAGTGATGAAGCAATTCAACACGAGTTTTCTGGCTGTTACATCATATCCACAATGGGTTGCTAACATCGTGCCAGTACCTAAAAAAGACGGCAAGGTCAGAATGTGTGTGGACTACCGGGATTTGAATAGGGCTAGTCCTAAGGATGATTTTCCGCTACCGCACATCAACATTTTGATTGACAACACAGCTCAGCACAAAGTGTTTTCCTTCATGGATGGCTTCTCGGGCTACAACCAAATTAAAATGGCCCCCGAGGACATGGATAAAACAACCTTTGTTACACAATGGGGTACCTTCTGCTACAAGGTGATGCCGTTCGGGTTGAAGAACGCAAGGGCAACTTATCAACGCGCCATGGTAGCTTTATTTCATGATATGATACATCATGAGATCGAGGTTTACGTAGACGACATGATAGCTCGATCACAAACAGAGGAGGAACACCTTGAGCATTTGCAGAAGCTGTTTTCCAGGTTGAAAGAATACAAACTCAGGCTGAATCCAAGTAAATGCACTTTTGAAGTTAGGTCTGGTAAACTTCTAGGGTTTATTGTCAGCAACAAAGGCATTGAAGTCGATCCAGCAAAAGTGAAAGCAGTACAAGAGATGCCTGCTCCCCGTACTGAAAAGGAGGTTAGAGGATTCTTGGGGCGCTTGAACTATATTGCCAGATTCATCTCTCATCTGACTTCTACCTGTGAGCCAATTTTCAAACTATTAAAGAAAGATCAGGTAGTCGAATGGAACGACGATTGCCAAGCTGCTTTTGATAAGATCAAGGAATATTTGCTATAACCTCCTATTCTGATGCCACCCGTCGAGGGAAGACCATTGATCATGTATCTGACCGTCTTGGATAACTCAATGGGGTGTGTTTTGGGCCAGCATGACGAGTCTGGTCAAAAAGAGCATGCCATTTATTACCTTAGCAAAAAGTTTACCGACTGTGAGACCCGCTACTCACTGCTCGAGAAAACTTGTTGCGCTTTGGTATGGGCTGCTCGTCGGCTAAGACAGTATATGTTGACTCATACCACTCTGTTGATTTCCAAAATGGATCATATCAAGTATATCTTCGAAAAGCCTGCTTTATCTGGAAGAATCGCTAGATGGCAAATGATCCTAACTGAGTATGACATCCAGTACACCACCCAAAAAGCTATAAAAGGGAGTGTACTAGCTGACCATCTAGCTCATCAAGCTATCGAAGATTATCAATCCATGAGATTTGACTTCCCAGACGAGGACATCATGAATTTGGACAACATTGAAGGTAACGGACCGTATGATGGACCTGAAAAGGGATCCCGATGGACCCTGTACTTTGATGGTGCTTCAAATGCACTTGGAAACGGTATCGGTGCGGTACTCATTTCCCCGGAAGGTTGCCACACGCCTTTCACGGCCCGACTCTGCTTCAGTTGTACCAACAACATGGCTGAATATGAAGCTTGCATTTTTGGTCTCAAGGCTGCTATAGACTTGGGAATCAAATCTTTGCTCGTATTTGGGGACTCGGCTTTGGTCATCAGTCAAATCAAAGGAGAGTGGGATACCAAACATCCTAATCTCATCCCATACAAAGAACATGTCTTGACATTGTTGCCTCATTTCGAGCAAATCACTTTCGAGCATTTCCCGCGAGAAGAGAATCAGCTAGCAGATGCTCTGGCTACAATGTCTTCCATGTTTAAACTCAGTTGGGATAATGAGGCTCCCCAAATCACTATCGAGCGAATGGATGAACCTGCGCATTGTCACGAGATTAATACCGAAGAAGTAGTGGAACAACCCTGGTTTCATGAAATCAAAAGGTATCTCCAGACTAGAGAATATCCCGAAGGAGCTTCAGTAAATGACAAGAAGTTCCTAAGGAAGTTTGCTGCCAAGTTCTTCCTGAGCAATGGCATCCTCTATAAACGTAGCCATGATTGTGTTTTACTCGGATGTGTGGACAAAGATGAGGCAGAGTTGATCATGACTGAGATACACAGCGGTACGTTCGGCACCCACTTGAGCGGACACACGATGGCTAAGAAGATTCTAAGGGCAGGCTATTACTGGTCAACCATGGAAGCTGATTGCCATCAACACTCCCGTACCTGCCATAAATGCCAAATCTACGCCGATAAGGTGCACATTCCTCCGGTTCCTCTCAACGTGCTGATAGCTCCTTGGCCATTCGTAATGTGGGGCATTGACATGATTGGAGAGATCAAGCCCACTGCATCCAATGGACATCGCTTCATCCTGGTCGCCATTGACTATTTCACCAAATGGGTCGAAGCGGCTTCCTTCGCCTCTGTTATAAAAAATGTGGTTGCCCGCTTCATCAAGCAAAACCTCATATGCCGGTACGGTGTTTCCGACAGGATCATCACAGACAACGGAACCAATCTAAATAATACTATGATCACCGCTCTATGCGAACAGTTCAAGATTTATCATCACAATTCATCTCCCTATCGGCCGAAGATGAACGATGCTGTTGAAGCTGCGAACAAAAACATTAAGAAGATCATTCAGAAAATGACAGTCACTTACAAGGACTGGCATGAGATGCTACCGTTTGCTCTGCACGGATACCGTACCACAGCACGTACTTCAATCGGGGCAACCCCATTTTCTTTGGTGTACGGCATGGAAGCTGTCCTGCCCGTGGAAGTTCAGATTCCTTCCTTAAGGATTATGAAAGATGCAGGTTTGAATGAAGATGATTGGATTCAGACCCGACTTGACCAACTCAATTTAATCGATGAGAAGCGACTCGCTGCTGTTTGCCATGGTCAGACGTACCAAAAACGGATGATCAAGGCTTTCAACAAAAAAGTCAGACGTCAAGTATATCAAGTCGGAGATCTCGTGATCAAGCGGATTATCTTACCACAAAGTGACCCCAGGGGCAAATGGACTCCTACTTACGAAGGACCATTTGTGATCAAAAGCATATTTTCTGGTGGTGCAATGATTCTGACCACCATGGACGGTGATGATTTGCCGCACCCCGCGAACACAGACATAGTCAAAAGATACTACGCATAAAACAACCCGACAAGTCGAAAACCCGAAAGGGCGACTTGGGCATCCCGGTGAACCGAAAACCCAAAAGGGCGGTTCAGGCAAAAATTAGGGATAAAACAAAAAAATTGTACACCCGGCAAGTCGAAAACCCGAAAGGGCGACTTGGGCAAGAATGGGTTTCCCGGTGGATCGAAAACCCGAAAGGGCGATTCAGGCAAAAGTTAGGGAATTAAAGCGTATGACTATGTCTTGTCGGATCACTTTAAGGACAATCTCTTCATCAACGAACTCCAAGCTTCTGATCAATCCAGTCATCGGCAGGCGAAGCATTGAATGGACAAATATTCAGAGTTGTGAAGGCTATAGCAGAATGGAATCCCATGGAGTCATTTCACATAGCCATCTTTCCTTTGTATAAAACTTTCAATTTTTACGGCGACATCCTCTTACTAGGATGCCTGTCTCCTTTGTACAAAGATGCTCATAGAGATTTAATACAAATACTTTTCCAAATACACAAATTTGCTTTGTCTTCCTTTCACACTTATGTTTACTTGAGAAACGTCCAATGTTTTGTTAAGTAGGCATATGCATTTGAACATAGCCATTTCCTCACGAATCAGGAAAAGATGATTACTGATGGGTTGAAGGTACAGATAGATATCTCGACGCCCTTTCAGATGGAGTCCCCAGACAGCGTCTAACTCGAGGATCCTCAGCAGAACAAGAGCTTTCTCAAAGCTGATCTCCCCAACCAGTGGAGCCTTCCAGAACTTAGTTCCCCCCAGAGATAAGTCCCAGCACCCCCAGTGGAGCCCTAAAATCTGAAAATCCTATCCCCAACGGAGCTAAAACTTCCAACTATCAATCCCCGGTGGAACTAGACCAGTAAACATCCTCCCCACAGAGATATTTCCCACGGGACTGAAGGTTCTCAGTCATACCTCTCCAGCACAAGTCTACCAGGTTCTGAACTCCCCAGCAGAGATCATCAGAATTCTCTCACCCCGCAAGTCATCAAGGAGCTCCGAGCCCCGGCAGTGGTCCTAAGATCCCTCAACCAGTGAAGATCTTGTTCCCAAAGCAGTTAGCAGACAACAAGGATTTCTCATCCTCAGTAACCCCAGGGATCTTCTATCCCCAACTTTGGTTATGGGTTTATTTCCCTAACATTTGTCCAGGATTTATTCTCCAGAACAAATTACATTTCAGATTGATCGGTCGTTCAAAAACTCCTTCATCATCTGTTGGAAGCTACAGTCGTCGAAGATCAAATTCTCACAAGATTCAAGTTACAAAGCCCGGATATGACCGAATAGTATCTTAATCCCTACAGCATATTGTGAAGCCCGGAGTACGACCGGATAACAATGACATACAACCATCAAACCTGGATTACGACCAGATAGGGATGTCCCCTTAGGGCAAGCTATGAAGTCCAGATTTGACCGGATAATAGTTTAATCCCTGGCAAGCTATTGTGAAGCCTGGATTGCGACCAGTTAACAATAAAAACCTCTGTGAAGCCTGGATTACGACCAGACAACAGTCAAGAATACTACGAAGCCTGGAGTCGACCAGATAGTGGTATATCTTTAACAAAAGCCGTGAAGCCCGGATTTGACCGGATAGCAGCTCAGCAAGCTATTGTGAAGCCTGGATTACGACCAGTTAACAATACAAACCTCTGTGAAGCTTGGATTACGACCAGACAGCAGTCAAGAATACTATGAAGCCTGGAATCGACCAGATAGTGGTATATCTTTAACAAAAGCCGTGAAGCCCGGATTTGACCGGATAGCAGCTTAGCAAGCTATTGTAAAGCCTGGATTACGACCAGATGACAGTACAAGCTTCTGTGAAAGCCTGGAGATCGACCAGATAACAGTTAAACATTAGCAGATTGAAGACCCACTCTCAATTCCTCACAGAATATTCGAATATTCTCCAGTGAAGATCTCCTCAAGGCAGGAATCCCCAGCAGATTGGCATACGATCCAAACTCCTGATCCCTCAACAGTGGTCCCCGGACTTCTCATCTTCAACGATCAAAGAATTCTTGCCCTACCCAGCAGCAGTCAAGGAATTATTTTCCCCGGCCGCAGTCAAGATTCTTTTGTCTTCAGCCATCCAGGATTCATCTATCCTCAGCAGGACTGCTCATCAGCTTACATACGCATTCATCACATTCATATCATAAACATTGATATAACATACATTGCATCATACATTTCATGCAACATGACTTCGTGTTTCAGCTAATATCTTACCCTTTTTCAGGATAAGAATTAGTAAGCTTCAAATTCAAGACTTCTGAAAACAGTTTACGGGTTCTCCAATAACGGATGTTAACTCATCGCTTATTCAGATTCTTCTCAACTTTCGAAAATAGTTTACGGACGCTTCCCCATCGACGGATGCTGCTCTATTGCTTATTCAACTTCAAGACTTCTGAAAACAGTTCACGGATTCTCCAAACACGGATGTCAATCTATTGCTTGTTCATACCCCCAGTTCAAAGATGTTCCAAAACATGGTTACCTTTCTGATACTCGTCCACTCACCAATGACATACAATTCAACATTTCCAGATGGCATCGTTATGCCCATCCCCCGACAAGATTCTGTCGCACTCCAGATGGCATCTTTAAGCCCATCGCCAAATGGCATCTTCAAGCCCATTCCCTCTACCATCACATCACCGAGTGCAAATTTTTTGGGCACTCTAGTGTCCAATCTCCTTTTACCTTCGAGTCACGAAAGGAAAACTTGCCAATCTACCTCTTCAGGTTCAAGAAGATTGAATAGGGGCAAGTACCCCAAAATTTTTCCCTCCTCTTTCTCCACAAGAAATCGCAGTTTCGGGCTTTTCCTGATTTTTCAGACTGGCTCAAGAATCGGTCGAACAGATTTTTCTCATCAATCAGACAAAATTTAGGGTTTTTATTGATTTTAAGACAATTCAAACAGATTGCTTAGGGTTGGTTGAATTGGCTTAAAGTTTGATCAGGCAGGCGTTTCTCCAGTGCTAAGTCAAAAATCAGGGTTTTGTGCGCATATTTCTCAAGAAGAGTTAGTTCTATCATAGCTTTTCAAATTACTCTGAAATAAGAACTGAGGCTGCTGGTTGTTAATTTGCAGTCGTTTGGATTTAATCAGTGAAAGGAGGTATGTGGACGTTTTGTTTGATTAACTGTCGTCTGGTTTGATTAACTGTGCATTGCTTTGGATAATTGGAGCGCCGGGTTTGTTATTGATTGATGATAAGTGTGATCGGTGGAAATAGAACTGACTGTTTTTAAAGTTGGTTCGCGAAATGTCGCGGTAAGCAAGAGTCGCCACCGTCTTTTATGTTCTCCAACATGGAAAGGACAAAAGTACAGCAAAATTCCTTCTTTGAGAATGTTTCTCGGTTCGGGAGGTAGATTTATAGAAAGGGAAGGTGTTAACACCCTTTCTATCCGTAGTTATCCAAGGGCTCTTAGGTACTTGCTCTTATGTTTTCAAAAATTGTTTGCTTTTCAAATGTGTGTGGGTTTTGAAAAAGTTTCGTTTGAAAAATTTCTAAGTAACTCTTGTATCTGTCCTCAACAGTGTATGAAAAATTTGTTGGAAAACTTTTAGAAAGTGTCAGTGTGAAAAGATGTTTTTGTTTGTTTGAAAAGAGCAAGTACCCATGAGATCTACCTACCCTAAGGAATTAGGCTGTATAAGAGTCCTTTAGATAGTGCTATCCCACCATTGAGAGGTAGGCAGCACCATCATTGGAGGTATTCGGGTCAATTCGATTAAGGGACATGTGTGGTCACCGAAGCAATAGTAGGACACCTTAGAAGTAACCCTAATGTCCTAGATCCTTTTTATCCGAGGCAACCGTTTCGAGGCAACTAGATCTTAGACGGGAGGGCAACCTCTAAAACACCCTATACTTGACGACCACATTCGAGGCAACCAGTGAGGCGTACCCTAGGAGTGGCATGTGCATGTGTGTTGTTTTTCATGTTATATTATCTTTGATCATGCGTTTGTGAGTTACGAGTTGTTTTTAATTGTCATACAGTCTTGTCATGCATAATTAACAGTTTAATAATTTGCGGAAAGTAAATTGCGAGAAATTAAATCTAAGCTATTACAAGGCGTCGGGTATTTACATCGCCAAAAACAAACCCTTTAATTTAAATTGCGGAAAGTAAAATAAAGCGGTAAATAATTAAAGTCCTAATTAAAAGCTATTACATTCCGGGAAACAGATACAATAATATGATAAAATGGATCGCGTGCGAGAAATTAAATCGGATGCGAGTTTTTTGGGTTTTGACCCTTTTTAAAGAAAGTGATTTTTTTGGTTATTTTTGAATTAAAAGAAATTAAATTAAGTTAACAATTAAATTAATAAACTAATGAAAATACTTTTGGATTTTTGAGTTTTTAAAGAAATAAAATAAATTGAATTAATGCTAATAAAAACCTAATATTCTAAATTGATTTTAAATATTGCAAAAAATATCAAAAGTTAAATCTAATTAAAGCTAAATTGATTAAATAAATTTATTTACAAAAATAAAAGTGATGAAGTTAATTTTAATAAATAAAATATTTTTTTGTGTTTTTGATTTTATTAGGAAAAAATGTTAATTGGTTAGTGATTAATAAAAATAATAACGATTAATTAATTAAAGGAACATAATACAAATAGAGAGAGAGTTTAGGAGTATACGAGTCTGATTGGAGGGGTGAAACAATTATTGGCGTCATGTGTAAACTGTTTTGTTTTGGCCATTTGTGTTTTGGCTTTTGGCCATTTGTGTTATGTCCTCAACGTTCCTTAACCTTCTCAGGATGTCTGTCTCGCCATGTATTGGTGTCATGTGTAAACTGTTTTGTTTTGACCATTTGGCTTTTGGCTTTTGGCCATTTGCGTTTTGGCCTCAACGTTCCTTAACGAACCCTTACTGGAAAATTAGTGACATGAATGCTTTTATGCCCCTTTTGATCATGGAGATTAAGACAGCCTTACCCTTACTGAAGAAGTAGTGAGATGTTGGTTTGTAACTGAGATGGCTTGTTTTTAGTGAGATAGAGATTTGTAATAAGGATTCAAGGTTTTAGGGTTCTTGAAAGAATTTGATATTCTGACAATGTTGTGGCAAGGTTTTTTTCTCCTTTTTTCTCCTCTCTGGTTTGTGTGAAAAGAAGGTGATTATATAATGGAAATTAGGGTAAAGAAAATGGGCTTTGAATGTGCAATTGGGCCTCCAATGTTCACTTGAGTTCGTCACTTTCCAGGCTAAATCGCAGGGACTTAAGTGCAATTTTTGAAGTTGAAATGTGAAAACAAAATGTAGCCGATATCGAGAACTAACTCCTGTCCGAAAATCGGCTCAATCGGATAAACGGTGAATTAGTTATGAATTTTTGAAGTTTCAGCTCAGACAAACTTATTTTGGGCTCCAGTGTCGACTCTGACACGTTCTTCAATAAAAAACTGGTATTGATCGGTACATAGTTTAGTCTCGACTTTTGAAGCAAAGTTGTAGATCTATGAGTCAGTGACCTTGTGTAAAAATATGAGCCCAATCCGATAAAAATTGACCGAGTTATGAATTTTCGAAGTTTCAGCTCAGACAAATAATATTCAGCATTCAGGATTTTCGGCGCGTCACGCACTCTGAGTAAAAAACGAAGGCCTTTTGAATACCGTTTGAACTCAATACCTTCTGTGAAAATGTAGCCAACTCAATTTGTGAAATTTTGGCGCCGGAACCAGCTCGATACAATGAAAATCGACCAAGTTATGATTTTCTGAACATGACGCAAATAAACTTCTGTCACAAATTTTCTGTACGAAAATACTTGATAAATCCACATTTTTGTAGACCTTCTGATCGAAATTGGCTTCCAGCTGTGAGAGGTGAAAACGTAGATAATGTCAAGACGGAATTTTGGCCACCGGAACGGGTTCAAAACGAGCCACGATCTTCAAGTTATGAATTTTTTAGCGCGTAAAAACTGTACTTTCAGCACACTTTTTTCACCATATTTCTTCGAGAAAACTCGCACATTCGGATACCTTCTTTAAAAAATTGACTCTTGAGCCGAACCTGAATTTGAGAATACGTTATCAGAGATATCTTGGCGAAAGAACACCTGAATATGACGCGTCGGGTTGGACTTGTGAATTTTTCTTGAAATGTTTTGAGAAATATGGGAGGGCAAATTTTGGGGTACAACAGTTGCCCCTGTTCAATCTTCTTAAACCTGAGGATGTAGATTGGCTTGCGTGCCTTTCGTGATCCGAAGGTGGAAGATGATTGAACACTAAAGTGCCCAGAAATTTGCACTCGCATAGTGGAATATCAGCAATGTGATGTCGGGAATGGGCTTATAGATGCCATTTGGAGAGATGGTGGATAGGAGGATGGGCTTATAGATGCCATCTGGAGATGTGACAGAACCTTGTCGGGAATGGGCTTATAGATGCCATTTGGAAATGTAATGGATAGTTGAATCTGAATAAGAAATAGAATAGCTTCCGTGTCTGGAGCATATCTAGTCTATATCCAATTGCTGACGTCTGAATAAACAGTAGAATGACTGTCGAGTCTGGGGTATATCCATACTGTATCTGAGTGAGTGACAGAATGTCATCTGAATCTGGATCATATCTGGAATGTCTTTTGAATGAATCTGGACTAAACAATAGAATAGCCTCCGGGTCTGGAGCATCTCTAAGTTGTCTTTAGAAGTTTGAATCTGAATAAGCAGAAGAATAACATTCGGGTCAGGAGCATCTCTAAGCTATATCTGAAAGGATCTCTGAATAAGCAAAAGAACAGCATCCATATCTGGAGCATTTCCCAGCTATATCTGAAAGGAACTCTGAATAAGCAAAAGAACAGCATCCATGTCTGGAGCATTTCCCAGCTATATCTGAAAGGGAATCTGAATAAGCAATAGAATATCATCCGCGTCGGAAGCATCTCTAAGCTATCTCTGAAAGGAAATCTGAATAAGCAATATAATATCATCCGCGTCGGGAGCATCTCTAAGCTATCTTTGAAAGGAAATCTGAATAAGCAATAGAATATCATCCGCGTCAGGAGCATCTCTAAGCTATCTCTGAAAGGAAATCTGGAATAAGTATCAGAATGTAGCCATATCTGGGTCGCATCTGAACCATCTCTAGAAGGGAATCTGGAATAAGTATCAGAATGTAGCCATGTCTGGATCGCATCTGAACCATATCTAGAAGAAATCTCTGAATAAGCGATAGAATAGCATCCGGATCTGGAGCATCTCTAGGCCATCTCTGAAAAGCAACTCTGAATAAGCAACATAATAGCATCCGGTTTGGAGCATATCTGAACTATCTATGAGAAGAAACTTTGAATAAGCAAAAGAATAGCATCCAGTTTGGAGCATATCTAGGCTATATCTGAAAGGAAACTCTTGAATAAGCAAAAGAATAGCATCCATATCTGGAGCATTTCTAAGCCATCTCTGAGAAGGAATCTGAATAAGTATCAGAATGTAGCCATATCTGGGTCGCATCTGAACCATCTCTAGAAGGACATCTGAATAAGCAATAGAACAGCATCCATGTCCGGAGCATCTCTAAGCTATCTCTAGAAGGAAGTTTGAATAAGCAAAAGAACAACATCCATGTCTGGAGCATCTCTAAGCCATTTCTGGGAAGAAACTCTGAATAAGCAAAAGAATAGCATCCATATCTGGAGCATTTCCAAGCTATCTCTGAATAAGCAAAAGAATAGTGTCCATATCTGGAGCATTTCCAAGCTATCTCTGAAGAGAAAATCTGAATAAGCAAAAGAACAACATCCATATCTGGAGCATTTTCCAGCTATTTCTTTAATCTCTTTAATGTAGATATGCCCTGGCTAGATACAGGTATCGAATCCACAATCAATCGTTCACAGATATGCCCTGGCTGGATACAGGTATCGAATCTGGAACTGGTCGTCTACAGATGTGCCCTGGCTGGATACAGGTATCGAATCTGGAACTAGTCGTCTACAGATGTTCCCTGGCTGGATACAGGTATCGGATCTCTAAACTCTTCATGCAGACATGCCCTGGCTGGATACATGAATCGAATCTCTAATTGCGACAGTTGATAGTAATCATCTTTGGACTGAACTTTTTCCTGAAATGGCAAAACATCAGTCGTATGCAATGTCATGATGTATGAAATGCATAATGTCATGATGTTCAAAAAATGAGATAGTGTCGTATGCGCTTTATCATGTATGTAAGCAGGATGTATAAAATGTGAAATGTTTATGAATGTATTTTCGTCTTAGGAAAATAAATCCTTGACGAACGCCGGGAAATTGTTGAGTCCTGGGCTGATGTTTGAAGAGTAGAGTTCTTCATTTCCGCTGGGGATGATGGTTGCAGGAATAAACCGGTAGGAGAAGATGACTCCGTTGGGGAATAAACTTGTTGGAGAGATTACTCTGCGGGGAAATACTCTGTGGGAAGAGATACCTTGCTGAGGTTTTGATGAGAACTCCGCTGGGGATTCCATTGATAAGCTTTGTTGGGGAATTGATGCACTCCGCTGGGGGATAGGGAGAACTTCGCCGAGGACGATCTTTCCGTGGTAATTAGCTGAGGATAACCCAGTTATAAGCTCTGGTGGGGAATAACCTTTGAATAAAGTCGGGGAGATGCGTTCGTACTCTGCAGGGATAAGCTTCCAGAATCTACTGGGGATAAGCTTCCAGGATCTACTGGGGATATTGATTCAACTCTCCTGGGGAAACTTTTGGAATTGTACTGGGGAAGTGGCTCCACTGGGGTGTCTGTATTCCGCCGGGGAACAATCTTATACCAAGACTGTCGGGGATGCTTGTTTAGGAACATTTGTATACTTCGCTGGGGAATATTGAGATCTTCTGGGGATACCCAACTTCCTTAAGGCTGACAGTAGACTGACTCTGCTTGGGGAGAGTATCGCTGACTTGCTGGAGATACCGTGCCTTTTCGGGGCTGAGGAGAGACCAACTCTGCTCGGGGGAGAGTATTGCTGAAACCTGTCCTTACTCTGCGGGGAGTGGAGGTAACTTGGTCATGTTCTTCAGCTGAACTTACCTTGGTACATTGGTGGACAGAGCAACTAGATCGTTCAGACAATTCTTATTGCCCCTGTTTCTGTGGGAGAAGATACCTGTGGAGGTGCTTCATGACTGCCGATTGACAAATCTTCTTCTGGTAGGCAAGTGACGAGATGACGGAACATAGTCGTACGCTTTTGATCCCTAACTTTTGCCTGGACCGCCCTTTCGGGTTTTCAGTCCACCGGGATACCCATTTTTCCCCAAGCCGCCTTTTCAGGTTTTCGACTTGCCGGGTGTACATATTTTTTCATTTCATCCCTTATTTTTGCCCGAACCCTTTTGGTTCGCTGGGACGCCCTTATTTTTGCCTAGGTGTGTCAACCTAGCGGGTCTTTGATTATGCGCAGTATTTTTTTGTCTATGTCCATGCTCTCAGGATGTAGGGAGGTGCCCCTATCAGTAGTGTTGTGTTGACATACTACCAGAAGATCTTCGTTTGATCATGCAAGATTCGTTGCTGGAATTCATGTCCAATGCCCCAATTGATTCAGGTGGAGATTTGCCCCTAGCTATTTGGAATTTTGAGAGATTCCTTGAATCTTGACTGGACTGCCCCAGATGACGGACCATGATCATGTCTGCCCCTTGGTTGGAAGTGTTTTTTCACTTGAGGTGACCCTTGAGAAGATTTTTGTTCACTAGATATTCGTCGTGCAAATTTCTCTGCTGTTCGAACAAATAGTCATATGCAAACAATGTTATTTTAAGAATGCAAAGCTTATGTCTGTCTTAAAGTTTTTGAAAATGCATTTTTCTATAAAAACAAGTGATTTTTTTGTAAACTATGATGTCAACTCGTTATTTTACCGCAAGCCTTAAGGAGTCAGGATACCTTTCGTAACAGTATGCTTTCGAACTAACCCATGCTTCAGCTAGGACTTTTTGAGGGTTATAACATGGTCTGGTTCACGGTTTAAGAAACAAAGTATAAAGGCTCAAATTTTATTTGTACCCACCCGCTCTTCGTGATGTTCTTCAAACCTAAACTCAGCTGATCATGCGTTAGACCTTGTTTGAGTCTTTGCTCTGACATTCCGGTGATGGTTCGGATACTGACAGTTTATTTTGAATAGGCAGTCATTTCTTTTTTGTTGGGGGTTTGTTGGACCTCTTTCTTTTGATTTTATTATCCTTGTTTTTGCCTGAACTGTTTCTTTTGTGGTTACAGTCAGCGGGATGCCCCAGTTTTATAAGTCTCCTTCATAGGTTTTGACTTATTGGGCTTTAGTTTTTTTTTGTTGAGAAATAATGACTGCCTGTCTTTTGTTTCAAAAGGACTTCTTTTGATGTCATTCGTTATGCACTTGGATCAACTGAGAGAACTACCCTGCCCCAGGTTATGATTAAGGGTTTTAATTTTTTTGTGAAGAAAAACTCCTACTTCTTTGGCTCGAAGGGGGTTGACGAGGGATTATATTCCTTATAACTCCAGTGTTTAGGATTTGAAATAATGCATGTACCTCATCAACGGGGTTTGTTTAAAAGCATACTGTAGATTGTGGTATCGTTTTCGTCATCCTCCCTCAAGAGGCTTAGAATTATTAATTGAGAGTTTGATCATCACAAAAAATGAAAGCAGTTTTGAATATAATGAATACGAATAGATTAATTCAAACAGACATATGCGATGCATTAATGGAATAAACAAGTTTTCTATGACATCAATTGTTTGTATAAGCAAAGAAAAATACAACTCGGAAATTCAAATAAACAAAAGCCTTCAGTGATTTGGCAAAGGAGCAGTGATTATGTTTGGAGGCTCTGGTGCTTCAAACTGGATTTCCTTGGCGTCAATCATGTCTTGGACCTTGTTCTTCAGAGCCCAACAGTTGTCCGTAGTATGCCCCGGGCTATCGGAATGGTATGCGCACCTATCGTTGGGATGATAGTTAGGAGCAGAAGTGTTTGGATTCCGGAGAGGAGCCCTTAAGGTAATCAGCCCTGCCTTCAACATTTGCTGTAGCGCTTGATCCAGTGACATGTTGATCTGGGTGAACTGTCGTTTGGGTGCGACCTCCTTGCGTTGCTGCCCCTGTCTTTGCTGAGCAAGCATAGGATTAGAGATCTGGGTTGCCCCCACATATTGATCATGACGGCCTTTTTTACCATGCACAGCGTTGGACTCTTTCTTCCCGTGGTAAGGCTTTTTATCAGAAGGTGCAGCTTCTTGAATCTTTCCAGCCTTGATACCAGCTTCAATCCTCTCCCCGGTCAAGATCAAATCTGTAAACCCAGCAGAAGAATTCCCAATCAGATGGTGGAAGAATGGACCAGACAGGGTCCCCAGAAACATGTCCACGGGCTCACGGTCAGTCAAAGGTGGTTGCACCCTTCCAGCCAGGTCTCTCCACTTTTGCGCATATTCCTTGAATCCTTCACCCGTCCCTAGTGACATACCCTGGAGTTGGGTACGCGTAGGAGCGAGGTCGGAATTATATTGATACTGCTTATAGAACGCAGTAGCCAAGTCTTCCCAGGTACGGATACTGGCTCCATCCAGCTGATAGAACCACTCGAGTTGAGTCCCTGCTAGACTATCCTGAAAGAAGTGAATCCACAATTTCTTGTCGGCCGTGTAGGGCTGGATCTTCCTTATGTATGAACGGAGGTGCAGCTTAGGACAGGAGGCTCCGTCGTACTTTGCAAAGGCAGGTGCCTTGAACTTGTGTGGGATCACCACCCCGGAGGATAGACCTAGATCCTCGAAGTCTAGGCCGGGCACTTTCTGTATCTCCATAGCACTTAGCCGATATTCTAGCTGTTTATACCTGTCCTCAGCTGGAGGGTACTGTTCATCATGGTAATCGGTCTCATTGTCGGAGACCACTGGACTAGGAACCTCTCTCCCTTGGGGACTGTCTTTCCCAACAGATGGGGTAGTCAGCTCAGCTTCATTTTGTGATCCATTCCCAGATCGGCGTCTAGGGTTGAATAAAACAGTCCTCTTCTTCTTCTTCTTCTTCTTCATAAGCAGAGTCTTCAAATTCTGTTGACCCTGGGCTAGGCTCATAACCATCTCTTGGAACTGGGCATTTTGGGCCTGGAGGGCCTTGATAGCTTGTTCATTGGATGACTCAGGATTCATGATGATTGCTGAAATAAACAGCGAAGAAGGTAAGTGACCTGTCAAAAGGGTACCTGTAATGCAATGATGTGTATGTATACATGTGATGTTTTCAAGGATCTCGCGGGGTAAACAAGAAAATTGTTAGAATCTAGTAGCTTGATTGAAGGAACTTCATGTTGTTGAGAGTCCTTCTTCAAGAGTCAAGGCTCACCATATCGAGTGGGTCATAGCCCCTGACAACCTTGGCTAGAGGAAAATAAATCCCCTTTGCCCCTTGCTAGACATTTGGTTCATCATGACCTGCATCACAGACCCTTGAGATCCTTGAAATGGATTAGACCTTATGCAGGATGTATGCAATGGTATGATGGTATGATGTTATGCTATGCATGGAGTGATGTAAGTAAACCCTGTTATGAGCCCAGATTAAGGACTGTAAACAAAACCTGCAAGAAACTCGTGTGTCAGATAACAAGCATGCAAGTAGTCAAGTTTGAAGGCACACAAGTCACACAGAGAGCCCTTAGATTTTAGGCCAGCATGAAGTTTAGGTACTACCCTCTTTCAGTTTCGTTGGTTAAGACCTGTCCTAGAAAATAGTAACCGGGTTCTAGAGGATCTCAATATCACTGACTACCCTCAATCGGTCATAACTCCAGCATCGCAATCTTTTCTTGCAGCCAGAACCATCGCGAGAGTTTAGCCTCAATGAGTGTAGCATACTGCTACTGTTCTATGGCCAAGTTGGGTCAATTTAGGGTTCTAAGGTCGGTTGGTGCTTAACGACTCCTCAGAAGACCCATATTCTCCTCGTTGCAACACAAGGGATATCGGTACAGACCAAGGTGTCACACCAACGTAGCCACTGCTTCACCTGTGTCGGTCTACACCGGACAGGTCCCTCACAGCTTATGCTACCTAAAGGGTATTCCCCAAATCCGGGTTAGGATCTATGAAACTCCGATGCAAAGCCCACAAATATAAAAGCAAACAAAGCAAGAAATTGAAAACATAAGTATGATCTAATCCTAAGGTACACCTCACTTATTAAGAATCCCCAGCAGAGTCGCCAGTTCTGTGATCGGTGGAAATAGAACTGACTGTTTTTAAAGCTAGTTCGCGAAATGTCGCGGTAAGCAAGAGTCGCCACCGTCTTTTATGTTCTCCAACATGGAAAGGACAAAAGCACAGCAAAATTCCTTCTTTGAGAATGTTTCTCGGTTCGGGAGGTAGATTTATAGAAAGGGAAGGTGTTAGCACCCTTTCTATCCGTGGTTATCCACGAGCTCTTAGGTACTTGCTCTTATGTTTTCAAAAATTGTTTGCTTTTCAAATGTGTGTGGATTTTGAAAAAGTTTCGTTTGAAAAATTTCTAAGTAACTCTTGTATCTGTCCTCAAGAGTGTATGAAAAATTTGTTGGAAAACTTTTAGAAAGTGTCAGTGTGAAAAGATGTTTTTGTTTGTTTGAAAAGAGCAAGTATCCATGAGATCTACCTACCCTAAGTAATTAGGCTGTGTAAGAGTCCTTTAGATAGTGTTATCCCACCATTGAGAGGTAGGCAGCACCATCGTTGGAGGTATTCGGGTCAATTCGATTAAGGGACATGTGTGGTCACCGAAGCAATAGTAGGACACCTTAGAAGTAACCCTAGTGTCCTAGATCCTTTTTATCCGAGGCAACCATTTCGAGGCAACTGGATCTTAGACAAGAGGGCGACCTCTAAAACACCCTATACTTGACGACCACGTTCGAGGCAACCAGTGAGGCGTACCCTAGGAGTGGCATGTACATGTGTGTTGTTTTTCATGTTATATTATCTTTGATCATGCGTTTGTGAGTTACGAGTTGTTTTTAATTGTCATACAGTCTTGTCATGCATAATTAACAGTTTAATAATTTGCGGAAAGTAAATTGCGGGAAATTAAATCTAAGCTATTACAAGGCGTCGGGTATTTACATCGCCAAAAACAAACCCTTTAATTTAAATTGCGGAAAGTAAAATAAAGCGGTAAATAATTAAAGTCCTAATTAAAAGCTATTACATTCCGGGAAACAGATACAATAATATGATAAAATGGATCGCGTGCGAGAAATTAAATCGGATGCGAGTTTTTTGGGTTTTGACCCTTTTTAAAGAAAGTGATTTTTTTGGTTATTTTTGAATTAAAAGAAATTAAATTAAGTTAACAATTAAATTAATAAACTAATGAAAATATTTTTGGATTTTTGAGTTTTTAAAGAAATAAAATAAATTGAATTAATGCTAATAAAAACCTAATATTCTAAATTGATTTTAAATATTGCAAAAAATATCAAAAGTTAAATCTAATTAAAGCTAAATTGATTAAATTAATTTATTTACAAAAATAAAAGTGATGAAGTTAATTTTAATAAATAAAATATTTTTTTGTGTTTTTGATTTTATTAGGAAAAAATGTTAATTGGTTAGTGATTAATAAAAATAATAACGATTAATTAATTAAAGGAACATAATACAAATAGAGAGAGAGTTTAGGAGTATACGAGTCTGATTGGAGGGGTGAAACAGCTATTGGCGTCATATGTAAACTGTTTTGTTTTGGTCATTTGTGTTTTGGCTTTTGGCCATTTGTGTTCTGTCCTCAACGTTCCTTAACCTTCTCAGGATGTCTGCCTCGCCATGTATTGGTGTCATGTATAAATTGTTCTGTTTTGGCCATTTGGCTTTTGGCTTTTGGCCATTTGCATTTTGGCCTCAACGTTCCTTAACGAACCCTTACTGGAAAATTAGTGACATGAATGCTTTTATGCCCCTTTTGATCATGGAGATCAAGCCAGCCTTACCCTTACTGAAGAAGTAGTGAGATGTTGGTTTGTAACTGAGATGGCTTGTTTGTAGTGAGATAGAGATTTGTAATAAGGATTCAAGGTTTTAGGGTTCTTGAAAGAATTTGATATTCTGACAATATTGTGGCAAGGTTTTTTTCTCCTTTTTTCTCCTCTCTGGTTTGTGTGAAAAGAAGGTGATTATATAATGGAAATTAGGGTAAAGAAAATGGGCTTTGAATGTGCAATTGGGCCTCCAATGTTCACTTGAGTTCGTCACTTTCCAGGATAAATCGCAGGGACTTAAGTGCAATTTTTGAAGTTGAAATGTGAAAACAAAATGTAGCCGATATCGAGAACTAACACCTGTCCGAAAATCGGCTCAATCGGATAAACGGTGAATTAGTTATGAATTTTTGAAGTTTCAGCTCAGACAAACTTATTTTGGGCTCCAGTGTCGACTCTGACACGTTCTTCAATAAAAAACTGGTATTGATCGGTACATAGTTTGGTCTCGACTTTTGAAGAAAAGTTGTAGATCTATGAGTCAGTGACCTTGTGTAAAAATATGAGCCCAATCCGATAAAAATTGACCGAGTTATGAATTTTCGAAGTTTCAGCTCAGACAAATAATATTCAGCATTCAGGATTTTCGGCGCGTCACGCACTCTGAGTAAAAAACGAAGGCCTTTTGAATACCGTTTGAACTCAATACCTTCTGTGAAAATGTAGCCAACTCAATTTGTGAAATTTTGGCATCGGAACCAGCTCGATATGATGAAAATCGACCAAGTTATGATTTTCTGAACATGACGCAAATAAACTTCTGTCACAAATTTTTTGTACGAAAATACTTGATAAATCCACATTTTTGAAGACCTTCTGATCGAAATTGGCTTTCAGCTGTGAGAGATGAAAACGTAGATAATGTCAAGACGGAATTTTGGCCACCGGAACGGGTTCAAAACGAGCCACGATCTTCAAGTTATGAATTTTTTAGCGCGTAAAAACTGCACTTTCAGCACACTTTTTTCACCATATTTCTTCGAGAAAACTCGCACATTCGGATACCTTCTTTAAAGAATTGACTCTTGAGCCGAACCTGAATTTGAGAATACGTTATCAGATATATTTTGGCGAAAGAACACATGAATATGATGCGCCGGGTTGGACTTGTGAATTTTTCTTGAAATATTTTGAGAAATATGGGAGGGCAAATTTTGGGGTACAACAATAAGACCACAGTGTTTATCAATTGATTATTTATTTTAAGTTAGAATAATTGGAATTTATTTCCATTTTATTATAATTTAAGAATTATAAACAATTAGATAAATATCTGAGGAGGAATTAAAAATGAATGTCAATAAAATGACTTTTTTATTTATCTTTAAATTATTCGTATAATTGTTATTGTTTACAAAAATATTTACAATAATAATGTTACAGTAATTTAAATTGAAATAAAACTATGTTCTAAAATCTCTAAGTCTTCATCTTCTATTCAATGCTCCCTTGTTGCTCATTTATTTTTTTATCTGCAAAACAAGAAACAAAAGAAAAGTCAAAGCAGATAAATTAAAAAGATAGACAGTTAAAAAGATTCATCATTAAAAACAAATGGCCGGAATCAGTTATGCCCTCTCTGCAAATCACGAGATTTCTCCCGGTTCACAAAGAGGGATGAAAGTTAGGGATGTCAGTTCGGACCTGTTAATGGGGATCCCCGCGGGGAACGCCCTGTTCGGGGCCCCAAAGATGGGGAATTTTTCCCCGTGGGGGCGGGGATGGGGAGAAAAATTCCCCCGAGAGCATTTCGGGGACGGGGACGGGGAATACACCCCCCGCCCCGCGGGGACCCCGCCCCGCCTATTATTTTAATATAGTTAATTTAATATATATATTTTAGATTAGGTTTTTTAGTCATTTCCTTTATGTTTATTTATAAAAATAAATAAATAAATATTCATGTATTTCTTAAGAGAGAGAAATGTAAATATTATCCCTTATTAGTTTTGATGAAGTATAGTTTTTTAAGCATAATTATGTTGTTGGATTTTTTTAGTTGTTTAGGCATATTGTTACTTTAAAAAGTATTATAGTTCATTTTGTTGAATTTTATAGCATTTTATAGAAATTTATAAAAAAAATATTATTATTTTGTGTTCCATTAGTATTTTTAATAAAAAATAATAAATGTCAAATACTAGTATTTTTTAATAACATAATAAATATGTGAATTCTTTGTGCTTTTTATTTTTATAGAAAATATAAACATTTTAAAAAAATAAAATATTAATGAATAAATGTAGGATCTATGGGGATCCCCGCGGGGAACGAGGATCCGCGGGGAACGGAGATGGGGATAGAAATTCCCCCGTGACGGAGATCGGGGACGGGGACGGGGAATGAATTTGATGGCGGGGAAAAAGATGGGGAAGTGTCCCCCCGGCCCCGCCCCGCCCCATTGACATCCCTAATGAAAGTTGCTTGCAAAAGAAAAAAGACATGAATGCACAAAGTTATGATTGCACAAGTAATATTCAGAGTGCATCATATCCCTAGGCCATTTGTTTTTTCAGAAAAGACGAAATTAAAGCAATAAAAATGCTTCTTTAATCTGGAGAGAGAAAGAGAGAGGAAAGCAGATTATGGTATAGCAGGCTAAAGGCTAAAAAGAGCATGTATCAGAGCTATTCAAAAGGAGACAGAACATATGCAGCAGAAGTGATCACAAAGAGTGAAAGCCTCAAGCCTTGCAAACTTGTCCACCAATTTGACCAAGAAAATATAGCGCCTCCTGCCCTTAAAAAACAAGAGGGCAAAGACCCAAAAGGAATATACAAAAAGGTCCATCAAACCTTAAACATTCAAGCATACACGCCAAAAGCCTCCACCCTACTGAAGCAAAACAAAACACCCAACCTGTCAAGCCAAGTCTTAGTTCTCAACCTGCAAAAAAACCATAAAAACCACACAAAATGTCAAGCAAGCTTACAGCATGCTGATGCCCCAAGCCTGAGCCTGTTTCAAACATAAACAAACCCAAAACTAAGGCCAAAACCTGCCTGAAACCTAAAACCTTTCAAACACTTAAGCCTTACCTGTGTCAAAGTTTAAACAAACATAAACTCAAACAGCAAGCCATGAACCAGAAACTATCCAACAAAAGCCTCAAACCTGTGACAACTCAGTAAACTTCCAAGCCTCAAACTGAGGCCAAAACCTGAACTGTCAAGCCTGAAAATCTAAACAGCATATCCAAGCCTGAACCAGTTTCCAAACCAACACAAGCCCTCGGAATTGTGATTCATCACTGGGCAAGAAAACCATCGAAGCATCTCAGTAAGCCAACGAGAGGAAGAAAAAAAAAGAAGGCATTCCAAGGCAACTCAAAACCCTCAGAACTCAAAGAGTTCATCATTGGGTAACCAATAAAAGCAAAAATCATCATCTCAGAATCAACAAAGGGAAAGCGTACAAGGCATCAAGACATCAAGCATACTCAGCAAGCAAGCAAGAAGAAGAAAAGAAGCATACTCAAAATCGATAACAAATATTCAGAGGCAACAGAAACGAGCGAAAGTGAATAGGATAAATAATTGTTTTCAGAAGCTCATCACAAAACAAAAAGATAAAATACAAAATACCAAGGTTTCCAAGCTCGCGCATCCTCAAGCCTTCGCCCTTGGCCATCTTACGCGCCTCCGATCCATCCTCCTCCGTCTCCGACCAAGGTATATTTCCTTTCCTTTTCATACGCCTCGAATAAGCAAACAAATACCAACATATAAAATTAGAACATGAAAGTAACAAAACAGAAACTTGAAACCCAAATGCGATAGAAACAGAAATCACTACCTTTTAACTGTTGTCTGGATGCTCCATGGAGGGAAGAGGAAAGGATGATGGCGCATGACAACCAAGCACAGGGAGACGTTCAGTGGCCATGGCGAGAAAGACAAAGTGAAAACGAAGAACGACGCCGCTTCTGTGACTCAAACCCTAAGCTTTCCCAAATGAAACAATAATCATCAAACCCTAAAAACAAAGTTGTTGCTTGCGTTGGGCCTTTCCCGTTCAGGGTGCCTAAGCCCATTACATTAACACCCTTTTTTATTTTGTTCTGTTTATCTAGTTTGGGCCTAATGCCCTTTTAGCCCATTCCTTTTTCTTTTACATAAACTAACCCCTTTTATCATCTTATTTTTCCTTTTAAAACTAACATCATTTAATTTTTGTTTGTAAATAAAAGTAATATAGTAATCATCTTGTGCATAATCTAAAATAATACTTTATTAAATAAATAACCTTGTTTATATAAAATGGTCTTAATTTTTTCCTTTTTTTTTTATTATTACGTTTTAAAAGAAAATACATAAGCCTTAGTTCTTTCTTAAACTTAAAACATTAAAACTTTCTTTAAATTAAAATGTTTGTACATAAAAACACTAATTGAAATACATTAATATTGATACATAAAAAAATAGAATTTAAGATATTTTCTTTTCTTTTATTAAATTTTCTTATTTGTACATATTAACAAAATACGAGAATACAAAATTAAATAAACAAAACACTTAATAATACATTAACATTCCATACTTGTAAATAAATCACATTCATACACTTACACATTTACATTACACATTTGATATTCTTATACATTGCTATACATTATATTTTACATTTGCGCAATTTGATTTGGTTGTAATTATTTGAATACTATTCTCCTATAAGTCTCATCCCTCATTTGTATACTTGTACCCCCACTCCCGGATACTATTTGTAATAGTTTAGGACTTTAAATTCCCGCAATTTATCGCTTTTGAATTATACCATGGTTAGACCTAGGGTTGTATGTAAATAAAACCCAACGCTAGATAACCTAATACAAGACAAATACATGAAATCAATACACAATCACACTTGCACCCCTAGGGTAATCCCACATGTTGCCTTCCAAAATGGGCCATGCTTGCACGTCGAGTTTCTTTGGCAAAACAATTCAAATGATCATAAGTCCCTCGATGACGCTTTCGAAAGTTGCCTATCAAAATGATCATAGTCCCTTCAAACAAAGTTGACAAAGACACTTGGCACCATTGCATTCATGGTCCATACGATGACCCGCGTCTGTCCCGTTAAAACATCCTAAACTCAAGATTGTCCACCAAATACAATGGTGGAACAAAATTGTTAAAAAAGGGTTAAAACATGAGAAAAATCTTTGAGTAAACTTAGGGGTAGACAAAACTCTTAGTTACTTGATCAACTTGCAAAAACACTTGCCTACTTTTCAAACCATACTCCACAAACACTTTCAAAATAAAACTTCCAAAAACATTTGAAACATATTTTCGAAAAGATACACACCTTCGTATATACTCAAACACGAGTCATTACAACGGTTGCCGAAGCAAAGGTGTCTATTTCAAAACATTTTCAAAACACACACACACACACACACACCATTTCAAGAAATCAAAAATCAAGGCAAGTGATCTAAAACCAAGTAACTAAGAGCCCATGGATAACCACGGATGAAAAGGGTGCTAATACCTTCCCTTTTCATAACCTACCCCCCGAACCCACGAAACATGTCAAAAAGGTTTTTCCTGTGCTTTTTTAACCTTTCCTTTAGGATAAAATAAAAAGTCGGTGGCGACTCTTGCTAAACCGAATAAGTGCGAATACAAAACGCCAAACCTCAAGTCAGTTCTCCCACCGTATCACAGTAAGGTTCGAATGTGTGTTGACTATAGGGATCTGAACAGGGCGAGCCCCAAGGATGATTTCCCTCTGCCTCATATCGACGTTCTGGTTGACAACACCGCACAGCATAAGGTCTTCTCCTTTATGGATGGTTTCTCCGGTTACAATCATATTAAGATGGCTCCCGAAGACATGGAGAAGACAACGTTCATTACACAGTGGGGTACCTTTTGCTACAAAGTCATGCCTTTCGGATTGAAGAATGTTGGGGCAACGTATCAGCGTGCCATGGTCGCTTTGTTCCATGACATGATTCACCATGAGATTGAGGTATACGTTGACGACATGGTTGCAAGATCCCAAACTGAGGAAGAACATCTTGACCACCTTCAGAAGCTATTTGACAGGTTGAAGTTGTACAAGTTGAGGTTAAACCCGAACAAGTGCACCTTCGGGGTGAGGTCTAGTAAGCTGCTGGGTTTCGTCGTAAGTGATAAAGGTATTCAAGTGGATCCTGCAAAGGTGAAGGCTATACAGGAAATGCCAGCTCCCCGGGCAGAAAAAGAAGTCAGAGGCTTTTTGGGACGGTTGAACTACATTGCCCGATTCATCTCACACCTGACTGCTACTTGTGAGCCAATCTTCAAGCTGCTGAAGAAAGATCAAGTGGTAAGATGGAATGATGAATGTCAGACCGCTTTCGAAAGGATCAAGGAATATCTCCAAGAGCCACCCATTCTGATGCCTCCAGTTTAAGGGAGACCTTTGATCTTATACTTGAAAGTACTCGACAATTCGATGGGGTGCGTGTTGGGGAAGCATGACGAGTCTGGCCGAAAAGAGCATGCTATTTAATACCTTAGCAAAATGTTTACCGACTGCGAGACCCGATACTCGTTGCTTGAGAAAACTTGCTGCGCTTTGGCATGGGCTGCTCGCCGGCTGAGACAGTATATGCTGACTCACACCACCTTATTGATATCAAAGATGGATCCAATCAAGTATATCTTTGAAAAGCCTGCCTTGTCCGAAAGAATAGCAAGATGGAAGATGATCTTGACTGAGTATGACATCCAGTACACGACCCAAAAGGAAATCAAGGGAAGTGTGTTGGCAGATCATTTGGCGCATCAGGCGGTGGATGATTACCAGTCTATGAACTTCGAGTTCCCGGATGAGAACATCATGTTGGTAACCGACTGTGAAGAGCCTGGACCGGATGAAGGACCCGAGGAGGGATCCCGATGGTCTATGTACTTTGATGGAGCTTCGAACACTTTGGGTAATGGCATTGGCGTCGTGATCATATCTCCTGAAGGCTCTCATACTCCGTTTACCGTCCGACTATGTTTCAACTGCACCAACAATATGGAGGAGTATGAAGCGTGCATCATGGGTCTTCGAGCAGCAATTGACCTAAGGATTAAGTTCTTGAGGGTGTTCGGAGATTCCGCTCTCGTGATCAGTCAGATCAAAGGTGAGTGGGATACGAAACACCCAAATCTTATTCCTTACAAAGAGTATGTGTTGATGTTGCTTCCGCACTTCGAGGAGATAACCTTTGAACACTTCCCTAGAGACAAGAATCAGTTGGAGGACGCGCTAGCTACGATGTCTTCTACGTTCAAGGTCAAGTGGGACAATGAGGCTCCCCAGATCACCATTGAAAGATTGGATGAACCCGCACATTGCTATGACATTGAGACTGAAGAGGTAGCAGATAAACCCTGGTTTCACGAGGTAAAGAGGTATCTTGAGGCTCAGGAATACCCCAAGGGTGCATCTGTTAATGATAAGAAGTTTCTGAGGAGATTCGCGGCAAAGTTCTTCATCAGTAATGGTATCCTTTACAAGCGTAATCATGACTCAACCTTACTGTGATGTGTGGATAAGAACGAGGCGGAAAGGATCATGGCAGAGTTGCATGAAGGTACTTTCGGAACTCATTCCAGTGGACACACCACGGAAAAGAAGATCCTACGGGCAGGATATTATTGGTCTACTATGGAAGCCGACTGTTATCAGCATTCTCGGACCTGTCATAAGTTCCAAGTCTATGCTGATAAGGTGCACATACCTCCAGTGCCTTTGAACATCTTGACAGCACCTTGGCCTTTTGCAATGTGGGGCATCGACATAATCAGCGAGATCAGACCTACTATGTCTAATGTGCGTCATTTCATTCTGGTAGCAATTGATTACTTTACAAAGTGGGTTAAAGCAGCTTCCTTTGCTACTGTAACCAAGAACGTCGTGGCACGGTTCATTCGGCACAATCTGATCTGTCGATACGGTGTACCAGAGAGGATCATTATGGATAATGGTACAAATCTCAACAATAAGATGATCACCGAGCTCTGCAAGCAGTTTAAGATACAGCATCACAACTCTTCTCCCTACCGGTCGAAGATGAATGGGGTTGTTGAAGCGGCTAATAAAAACATTAAGAAGATTGTGCAGAAGATGACGGTGACATACAAAGACTGGCACAAGATGTTACCATTTGCTCTTCATGGGTACCGCACCTCAGCACGGACATCAACAGGGGCAACCCCCTATTCCTTGGTATATGGTATGGAGGCCGTATTGTCCATTGAAGTTCAGATACCCTCTCTTCGGATTATGAAGGATGCTGGTTTGAGCGAAGATGACTGGATTCAGACCCGGCTTGATCAGCTAAACTTAATCGATGAAAAGAGACTTACTGCTATTTGGCATGGTCAAACGTATCAAAAGCAAACGATCAAGGCATTTAACAAGAAAGTTAGACGATAAGAGTATCAAGTTGGGGATATGGTGATCAAGCGCATCATCCTACCTCAAGGTGACTCCAGGGGAAAATAGAACCCTACTTACGAAGGGCCATTTGTGGTTAAGAACATTTTCTCAGGAGGAGCTATGATTCTAACCACCATGGATGGTGACGACCTTCCTCACCCCGTCAATGCAGACATAGTGAAAAAATACTACGCATAATCAAAGACCCGCTAGGTCGACTGGCCTAGGCAAAAATAAGGGCTTCCCGGCGAACCAAAAGGGTTCGGGCAAAAATTAGGGATGAAAATGAAAATTTTGTACACCCGGCAAGTCGAAAACCTGAAAAGGCGGCTTGGGCAAAAAAGGGTATCCCGGTGGACTGAAAACCCGAAAGGGCGGTCCAGGAAAAAATTAGGGATCAAAGCGTAACACTATGTCTCATTGGATCACCTTGCAACCAGACTTCAAGATCGACTATCAAGCTCAGACGACACTAATCAATCTGATCTACCTTCAACCAAGTAGCAAAGTGATGAGATGCTCGAGGACATAAAGGCAATATCATAGTTGGAACCTAGTGGGATTTTTCACATATTTGTTTTGTTTTTTTCACAAATTGTATAAATTATTTTGTTCGGCGGCGTTCTCTTACTAGAACGTCAGCCTCTTGTACAAAAACGCCTATTTACAGACTGACTTCAAAATCAATACAATTCATTTTTACAAAGAAATTTCAAACTGTTTTTCCTTTTTTTTTGTTTTATTTTGCAAAGAACGTCCAATGTTCATTTTTGATATATGCATTTGACAATAATTGCTGCTCATGAATATTTACATGCAAAACAAAAGACGATTACTCGTAATATTAGGAACAGGGGCAAATAAGAGTTATCCAGATCTTACAGTTGCTCTATCCACCTGGTACATGGATAGATTTAGCTGAAGAATATGACTGAGGTACATTCACTCCCCGCAGAGTAGGAAAAAAACAGTAATGTTAACTCTCCCCAGCTGAGGCTCGCAACCGCAAATGAGTCGGCAATATTCTCCCCAAGCAGAGTTTATCCAACATCAGCACTAGACAATTATCCCTAATGGAGTCTGGAAAATCTTCCCCAGTGGAGTTTGGAGAATCATCCCCAGTAGACTCTGGAAGGTTATCCCCAGTAGAGTCTAAAAGGTTATCCCCAGTGAAGTCGCAACTGAAAGATCATCCCCAGTGGAGTTCATTCCTTTCACAAACAGAAACTCGATCCCCAACAGGATTCAGTATTGCCAGCAATGGTAATTCATCCCCAGTTGAATTTATCAGCGGAATCCTCAACAGAGCATGTCCTCCCCACAGAGCCACTTCCTCATCAGTTTATTCCCCAACAAAGTTATCCTCTCCTGCAGGTTTATTCTCACAATCGTCTTCATTCATTATCCCCAGCGGAAACGAAGGATTTAACTCTCTTCTCCAGCAGCAATCCGGGATTTATTTTCCCTAGCTAAAAACATCACATTTCCATACATCATGACACATGCATATAAGCATCATACAGCACAATCTCATTTATTTTGAGAACATCATTGCCTGATACATATCATGAATCACATACAGCTAACCTTTACCTTTCAGGAAATATACAATCAAATTCTCACAAAAGCAAACTATGAAGCCCATATTCGACTGGACAATAGTTTAAATCCTCAGCAAGCCGTGAATCCCGGATTACGACTGGATAACAGCTCAACAAGTATTGTGAAAGACTGGATTTCGACCAGATAACAGATAAGGGATACTGTGTAGCTTGGATTACGACCAAATAACAGTACACCTGGCCAGATACTATGAAGCTCGGATTACGACCGAATGTTAGTAGGCCCAAAGCCAAAAGGGAATCCCAGATTACGACCGAATAGCCATTTGATCTCTTCTAAAGACTGGATTACGACCATACAAGAAGTAAAGTATTATGAACACTGGATTTCGACCAGATAATAGATACATGGATACTGTGCAGCTTGGATTACGACCAAATAGCAGTTCACCCGGCCAGATACTATGAAGCTCGGATTACGACCGAATGTTAGTAGGTCCCAAGCCAAAGGGAATCCTAGATTATGACCGGATAGCCATTTGATCTCTTCTAAAGACTAGATTACGACCAGAAAAGAAGTAAAATGTTCTGAAGGCTGGATTACGACCATTTAAGAAGTAAAGTGTTCTGAAGACTGGATTACGACCAGATAAGGAGTAAAGTATTGTGAAGCCTGGATTACGACCAGACAACAATATGGAACACCATGAAGTCTAGATTACGACCGGACAATGATAAAAGGACTAAAGCCTGGATTGCGACCAGATAGCAGTTTACCTGGATAGTTACTAAGAAGTCCGGAGTCGACCGGATATTAGTGTGCCATGAATTCAAGTTAAAACCCGCATGTGACCGAATAACATTTGAATTCCTTCTGAAACCTGGATTACGACCAGATAAGAATTGAGAAGTTGCAAAACCTGGATTACGACCAGATAGCAAGTTTAATCTCGTCCCCCCAGTAAGTCACTGTAAGGCCTGGATTACGACCAGGTAGCAGTCGGTCTTATTGCTATGAAGCCTGGACCACGACCAGATCACAGTTCATTTTCACCTCTTCGACTAAGAGACAATTCCTCATTTGAGTACGGACGATTGAAGTTCCTAAATATCAACAGAGACGACTCACCAGCAGAATAACAGAAGACCGAAGCTCCTAAAATTCTACTTCTCTCAACAAAGATCAGACTTCCCCAGCGGAATCTTCCTCAACGACAGGTATACAAGCTCTCGCTAAGGAATCCCTTATGCGATCGACACTCCTTCGGATGGCATCTTTAAGCCCATCTCCCGTCAGCAATTTCCAAATGGCATCTGTAAGCCCATTCCCGACATCACAAGACAATTACCACGTCATGTGAGTGCAAATTTCTGGGCACTCTAGTGTTCAATCAACTTCCATCTTCGGATTACGAAAGGCGCGAAAGCCAATCTGCATCCTCAGGTTTAAGAAGATTGAACAGGGGCAGCTGTTGTACCCCAAAATTTTCCCTCCCATATTTCTCAAAACATTGCAAGAAAGATCCTCAAGTTGCTCAAGGTAGTCCAAGGGTTGGCCAGACAAGCTCTCTCCTAAGGCAGTCTACCCCAAACAAGGGTTTCATGTTGCATCAAAATACTTGAGTCCAAGTGATCCCAAGTGCTCACCAATGTCCTAATATGTTCTCAAGATCATCCATGTCAAGTTTCAAGCCTTGCAGAGAAAGTTTGCTCAGTCAATTGCTCAAAGGCCTGAAAATCGATTGTGTTAGGGCAAAAGTCAACTGTGGCCCACATACAGTCAAACTTCAAGATTTTTGGTCAACATACTCATTTTGAAGTATATTTCATAATTTGATCAAGGGTTTATCATGATTCATCAAGGATTGCTCATAATTCATCAAGACTCAAAAGTTGCTAAATTAGGGTTTTGTAGGAAAAGTCAACCCAAATTTGACCAAGCATAACTTTCTCATACTTTATGAGAAATGACCCATCCAAAGCTCATTTTGAATAGGATGAAATTCTCTACAATCAATCTTCATCTCAAAAGTTCAAAATATGCACTCACAAAAAGTTATGAATTTGGACATTATAGGTCATTTTGAAAAGTCAACAAAAACACCTTTTTTTTCAAAGCTTCATACATGAGCATGGAATATCAAAATGAGGTGAGACCAAAAGGGTTGCTTAAAGGACATCTCAAGCTTTCTAAAAAGTCCAAGAACACCTCCAAAGGTTCAAAATTGAGGAATTTATACATTGGTGAAGTTGACCTTTTTTGCAAAATTGTCAAACGTCAACTATCCCTAAAACTTCAATTTTTGCCAAATGGGCCCAATCTTTTTCACTTGTTTTGAGTTGGCAACATAGCCCACGTGCTCTAGCCTTTGCCACTTGTCCATATTTTATTTTTATTATTTATTTTGGTTTTTATTTGAATTAATTCAATTTAAATCAAAACAAATCATATAAAATCAAAAATATTGAAAACCAAAGATTTTGTGATTATTTTAGGTCTTATTACACAGCTAGCATCAATCAAAATCATATCAAGGCATGTGTGCACAAAAATATTGAAAAAAGCCATGTTTGGAAAGATTTTAAAAAGTAAATCAAATCAAATCCAAAATCATTGATGGAGAAGGATTTGGATGCAATTATCAACCCTAATGCATTCACTCATACATAAGGAATGAGGCCAGGCTTAAAAAGAAGTTAGAAACAGGCGTGAGGAGGAGAACCAAATCTGAAAAATCAAGAAAAAAGTGTGAGATCGAAATCCCACTTAGAGGCATCCTCAAGACCTTTGAACGATCCCAATCGCTTCCTGGGACTCTCTAGAAGCTAAAGCCATCAAGAACCAGTCCATTCAAGTCCCAAAATGCACTGTAGGTCGCTCACAACTTCTCCCTGTTCTTGAATTCGTATCTCATGATTTATGCATTGTTAGGTTGAAATAATTATACATTCTTGATCACAATCATGTTTGCAAGCTCTCTGTATTCTTTAATTGCGTTTTTATGGCATGTACAGAATTTCACCATTGTTAGGTTTTAGAGCTTCAAATTAGGGTTTTTGATTTCAGGAACAATTGGCCTTCGTAAGTGGTACCATTGTGATCAGGAGGACGAGACGAACATAACCATGGCACTAGATGTTATTTCCATGGCCTGTGGAAGATTTTGAGGAAGCATAGTCTGTAGCAACGGACATTTGTCCATAGGTATAGGTTAATGCACTTTTACCAACGGATCCAAGAACATGGATGAAGACGTGGCCAGCTTCCATTGGCTTGTTTGAATTTTCGCGCTAGATCTCCACGAATGCTTGTTTTCATATATTATTATTATTGTTTATTTTATGACCAAACAGAAACATGTGGCGTAGTGGCAAGGGAGTGTATCGAATGTGCCTCAGGACCTGGGTTCGAATCCCAGGTCCACCAATTTCTCTATATCATTTTCAGTTTCAGGATCATGTGCGCATAGGAAGCAAACATCTACCATACGCCTTCATCATCAAACGTGCCAGATGTCCAGATGGCCAAATCTGATATCCACCACTGAAGGAACACCATGAGCCAAAGTCAGCGTGTTACGCATGATCACAAAAGTCAAACGTGGACCTCCACAAATGGGCCCAGATTCTTGCTATTGGCACCCCCTTTTTCAGGCTCATTTCTCACTCTTTATTTCTTTTCTTTATTTCATTTAATTTTTATTTAATCTATTTTTACTAACAATTAAATAATTTTCTTTTTTATCAAAAAATCACCAAAAATATTTTTATATCCAATTAAAATTAGAATATTATTTTTCATCAATAAATGTAATTAATTTAACTAGGTTATTAATTTTAGACAACTTCAATTTCTTTTTTGTAAATAACTAAAATCAATTAGAATAAATAGGATTTATATTAACTTAATTACTTTATTTCTTTCCTAAAATAAGCAAAAATCCAAAAATATGTCATTTAATTATTTTTCATTAATTAATTTAATTAACTAATTAATTGCATTTTTAATTTAGAAAACTTATTTCTTTTTAATAAAAACAACAAAAAATAATTTTCTCTTTTAATTAGGATAGAAGGGTAAAAACCCTAGTTTCGCATTCGATCTAATTTTCTCGCGCATTTTATTTTTATCCAATTATTGTATCTGCTCACAGTTTGTAATATCTTTAATTAGGACTTTTACATTTATCGCTTTTATTTTCAAAGGGTTTGTTTTTGGCTATGTAAATACCCGAAGCCTTGTAATAGCTTAGTTTAAATTCCGCACTTTAATTTCTGCAAACATTTAACTGCTAGGTATGTGAATGATTAGGATTTGCATGACAAGAATGTATGACTAATTTTAAACAGTTAGATCACCCTAAATGTGCAAAGATAAATAAATCTGAAACTGAATCACTCGCACATGCGCACTCCTAGGGTACACTCCCACTTGGTTGCCTTCGTAAATGATCATTGAGTATAGGTTGTTTTAGTGGTCGTCCTTTTGTCCAAAGATCATAGTTTCCTCGGAAAGGTTGTCTCGGATATTGTTGCCTCGGATAAATGATCTAAGACATTAGGGTTACTACTAAGACGTCCTAGCATTGCTTTAGTTGCCATACGTCCCTTTTCGAATTGACCCTCAAACTCCAACAACGGTGCTACCTACTCACTAATAGTGGGATAGCATTGTCTAAAGGAAACGAATACAGAATGATTCTTTTTTCGAGTAGGTAGATTAGTTCTTAAGTACTTGCTCAATCAAAATAAATTTTTCACACTTACACTCTTTTACAAACAAAGTTTTCAAAAACACTTCATTACACTCTTGAAGACAAAAGCAAGAGTTAAATCGAAGTTAAAACAAAAACTTTTCAAAGCCCACAAACACAAAGAAAACAATTTTGAAAATGATGAGCAAGTACCTAAGAGCCCGTGGAAAACCATGGATAGAAAGGGTGCTAATACCTTCCCTTTCTATAATCTACCCCCCGTACTCAGAAATATCTCGAAAAAGGAATTTTTCTGTGCTTTTTTCCTTTCCTTGTTGGATAAAATAAAATTCGGCGGCGACTCTTGCTTACCGCGACATTTTGCAAAAACAAACGCAAAATGCAAACCAACATTCCAAAAACAGTCCCGGTTCTGGCCACCGTATCACACTATCTTTAAAAGAAAAGAAAATGTAAAAGAAAAACAATGAGCACAAAAGTTTGTATGCGAAAAATGTCCATGATTCATTGAATGGCATATGAAGATGAAATAATAACCCTTACAAATAGACCATTGTGCCTCGGGCAAGACACAAGGTTTTAAGAGTGCGAATTGTTTTTGAATATTACAGATCTAACAAAAATGTAAAGATAAATTACTGAGGGATGAAAGTTATTGGGACAAAGTCTCTGGCCTCCCAGTTGCGGAGTCCTCCATTGACAATCGGAAAGATCCAATCCTCCAAGCTACAATCCTCTTCACCATCTTCTACCGCGTTGACCTCTCGGTTGCTAATCTTCAAGGGTGGCCCTCCAGCACGGGCACGGCGTACAGCCTTGTGAGCATTTGAAGTGAAACCTAAGCCAAACTTGTCATACTTATACGGGATATCCGGAAGTTGCCCGTAGATGGTGCATCCTCCTTCCTCTACTACTGCTTTGGCGTCCTTCAGAGATGACATCCGGAGTGGAGGTCTTGTAATCTTGGGAATCTGGGACACAGTCTTAGTCACTACAACCTCTTGGGGGACTTCTTCGAAGTGTTGAAAAGGAGTTTCAATGAAATCACCATCCAATTCCACATACCTGAAGGAATTGAGATGGCTAATTATGTATTATTCCTCTCTGCGGACAGTTATAATCTTTCCTTGAACCAAATATTTTAGCATCTGGTTCAATGTAGAGGTGACAGTGCCATCATTATGGATCCATGGCCGTCTTAGCAGATAGGAGTAAGAGGGGCGGATGTCCATTACATAAAAGGTTGAATTGAAAGTTTGAGTCCCAACCTTTATGGGGATATCTACCTCCCCATGTACCATCCTCTTCGAGCCATCAAATTCCCTTACTACTATGTTACTTGGCTTTAACGCCAGTCCTTCGCAGTCAAGTCTGTCGAGAGCTTTTTTCGGTAAAACATTCAAAGATGAGCCAGTGTCCACCAAGACGTAGGCCAGAGTTGTGCCTCTACATTCCACAGAGACATGCAATGCCTCGTTGTGCTTTCTTCCCCTTGGTGTCAGATCAGCATCCTATAATCCTAGGCCGTTATCCGTTGTCAAACTGGCCATGCAGTCTTGAAATTGATCAGCAGACGTCTCTTGAGGCACATGGGTTGTTTTTAGGTACTTCACCAAGGCTTTCGCATGTGCCTCGGAACACAGTAGCAATGCCAGCATGGAGATTTTGGTGGGAGTTTTCCCCAACTGTTCAACTACGTCGTAGTCTCTCCTCTTTATAATTTTTAGGATCTCCTCCATTTCTTTCTTGGAAGTCTCGGGGATAGTCAATGATTGAGCCTTCGTCCGGATAGGCTCCACTTGAATACTTTTTCCTTGAATTTCAGCAGTAGGAGTGTTGGTAGGAATGACAATAGGGGTTGTAACGGCTTCATCAATAGGAGCACTTGCAAGGATGATTATGGGTACAAAAGTAACCTTTGGAGCAGCCACGGGTCCAAAAACTGCCTTTGGGGGGGCAATTTCTGGAGAAAAGATCCTACCGCTTCGGGTAATTTTACTAGTTCCGGCAATATTGTTGATGTCGGAGTCTTCTTCTTCAAATTTTATCTCTTCCGCGGCCGGCCCATTTTGTTTGATGCCATGGTAGTAAATGTCCCCATCGTAGTTCCACGACACAGATTTGTCTGATTCATATGGGACTGGCCCAACCATTATGATTATTAGAGGAGTTGCTTTCGGAACAGATGTAATTCTAACGGGTCTTTTGGAAACCCTGAAAGAATTGGCGGAGATGGTAATGATTTAAATATCTTCAACAGGAATAGGTGAAACAGGGGTACTTTCAAACAGAATCTCTTTGTTGTCTATCAAGCGTTGAATTCCTGTTTTCAACATAGGGCAATCAGTTGGTGAGGATAAGCAGAGGTGGCAGTCTTCATTACAACCCGAGAAGACACCGGATTTCAACAAGTTTATCTTAATGATTGGAAGTGGAGTCACGAGTTCATCAACTGTGGTAATAAACAAATCTTCTTCAATAGCATTGTTGTTGTGACCATGTCGGGGCATGGGAGCAGAAATGACATTTGGCTTCTCAGGCGTATCAAACTAAATTTCTTTTGCTTCAATAAGGTCTTGTATTTTTTTCTTCAAGGCCCAACAGTTATTAGTATCGTGACCAGGACTTTCAGAGTGATATGCGCAACGGGAATTGGGGTGATAATGAGGGGAAGTTGTGTTGGGGTTTTTCGGGGCTTCTTTCAAAGTTGCCAAATTGGATCTTAGAAGATGCGGTAATACTTGAGACAGAGTCATGTTGATTCTGGTGAATTGACGAACTGGCCTTTCTACCCTTGGTTGATTACTTCTTTGTTGATCAGATGTAGGCTTTGGAATCATAACAGCCCCCACCATTGGTCGGCGTTCGGCTCTCTCTTAGTTTCTTTTTGGATAAACAGCAGATACCTCCTTCTTCCTAATAAAAGGCTTCCTCACAGCTGTAGAAGAAGATGAATCCTTCTGAATCTTTCCACTTTCTATGCCAGCTTCCACCCTCTCTCCGGTCAGTATTAATTCAGTAAATCCTGCAGATGAGCTTCCAATTAAATGGTTGAAGAAAGGGCCAGATAAAGTGCCTAAGAACATGTCCACCAATTCCCTTTCAGACAGAGGGGGTTGAACTCTCCCAGCCAGATCTCTCCACTTCTGTGCGTAATCCTTGAAGCCCTCATTGGAAGCCATAGCCATACTCTGGAGTTGAGTACGGGTAGGTGCCAAATCAGAATTATATTGATATTGCTTGTAGAAAGTTGCGGCGAAATATTCCTAATTATGGACGTTAGCTCTTTCTAGTTGGTAAAACCAGTCGAGTTGTGTTCCAGATAGACTATCCTGGAAAAAATGCACCCATAAGTCTTTATCAGCGGAGTATGGTTGGATCTTTCTTACATATGATCGGAGATGCATCTTAGGACATGCCACTCCATCGTATTTTTCAAACAAAGGCACTTTGAATTTCGGAGGAATCACAATCCTCGACACTAGTCCCAAATCCTCAAAATCCAAGCCTGGCACCTTTTGTATTTCCATTGCGCTCAAACTCTCTTCGAGATGTCTGTACTTGTCATCAGCTAGAGGATACTATTCCTCAGAGTAGTCTTCCTCTTCTTCCTCCTCTTCAGATTCTGACGGGACCGCTATTTCCTTGTCTTTCCCATCTCCTTCACCGGATGTTGTTGCAAAATTCAAAGTCCTTCTTGTCTGTTCATGAAATCTTCTCCCCATGTTCAAGACTCCATTTACCTTCTTTGTTTTCTTTTTCTTCTCTTCAGCTAGCAGAGTCTTCAATTCTTCTTGCCCCTTGGCCAGGGTCATGAGCAACTGTTGAAACTGCGTGTTCTGAGCTTGGAGATCTTTGACTGTTTGTTCGAGATCCATCTTACAGAAATAAACATCAGAGAGATGAGGAAACTTGTTGCAAAAGACCTGTTTATGTTATGACGAATGATATGTGCATATGCAATGTTTTCAAGGATTTCAAAGATTCAAGTTCGTTTTAGACAAAAAGAAACACACGTTATATTAATAAGATAAAGTTTGAGTACATCAATGCTCCTTGGGAAAAATAATACAAAACTCTAAGATAAAAAAGTAGTGCGCATCCTCTTTGGTGCAAAGTAGGCATTTAGAGTCCGCTCCTCATGAAGTAGCCTAGTGAGTTCCAAAACCTTCTTCTCGCTTGCGTAGAATTGGGCTTCGAAAGTATCTCGCTCTCCTTTGAGTTGTATCCAATCCCTTTGTAGGTCTTCAAGAGATATGGGCATGTCAGGATGTAGGATAGTGTATGGAACATCTCCCTCCTTAACAAGCTCAATGATCACCGGAAGGATGGAAGGATAAGGCATCATAAGACTTTGAGCACGGGTTCGTACCCATTTGAGGTAAGGCTCAAGAGGGATGGAATTATTGTGCCCCAAAGTCTTGCTATCCACCTTGTTTAGCATCCTCCAAGCTCGGATGAATCTCTGGCGAAGACCTTGATCGTCGTTGTCGTAGTCGAATACCGAACCTTGAATCAGCATCTCGTGCAGGCCATTCCTTCGAGTGTAGCCAAACTGTCTTAAATCTAAGCATGGGTTTTAGGTGATGCCTCCCCTAATTCCAAGTAGAGGGACATTAGGGAATTCCCCACAACGGTCAACAATGATAACATTCTCTTTGGATCGGAAGCACCAATGAATGTCTGAATGTTTGAGCGTCATTAACCTTTGTGACCACCTTGAACCTTGCTCATTCTTTAAGACTGATTGGGGAAGAATATAAATAAACCATCTTTCCAGGAGAGGAGTGCAGCACATAAGGACACCTCTTTTCCTCATTGTGCGAGTGTGAAAAGAGTGTAGGATATCTCCAAGCAATGTAGGCATCGGGTTGCATGACATGAAGATTTTGAAGGTGCTCATATCTATAAGTTGGTCAGGATTGGGGAACAAGACCATCCCATAGATAAGAAGAGCCACAATTTCCTCTAAGTCTTGTAAGTCTAAGGAATTCCAATAGCTTTGGGCTTTCTCAAACAGGAACTTTGCTAAGAAGCTTTTGACACCACTCCTAGTTTCCCAATGAGTTGTGACATTAGATGAGTGCAAGTGCAGGGCTTGAGTAATCTCTTCTGGCTTTGGGTCTCTTTCCGTACCGGTGAAAGGTAGTTGATTGAGAATGGGAATCCTCAAGAGTTGAGAGAATTCTTCCAAAGTAGGCACAAGCTGATAGTCGGGAAATGTGAAGCAATGGTGCAAATGATCAAAGAACTGAAAGAGCACCTTCATCATATCCTCATCTGTGTTGGAGGTGACCAAGTTGAGTAGACGACCATGTCTCTCTGTGAATGGAGAGTTATCAGGGATCCTTGAATCTATCTCCTTAAGTTGTGGAGGAATTCTTACAAGGTTGACTTGGATAGTTTTCCTGCGAAGTGAATCCATATCCTACAAAACAAGAACAAAGATGAATCTCAAAAAACCCTTGAAATGGTTAGTGGATGTATATGATGTTCATGATGTCCATGATGTTATGTCCAAGTATGCATATACAAGCAAAGCAAACAAGTTCTTAGTTTAGGCTTGCATGGAGTTTTATAGGTAAGTACCCTCTTGAAGTTTAGTTGGCTTAAACCTGTCCTAGCAATACTAACCGGGTTCTAAGGAGCTTAATATCATTGGATTGTTTCCTTGGTCATTGTTTCAGCTCAAGCCTCTTTAATGGCGACCAAAATATCCCAAGAAACCAAACCTCAATAAGTGTAGTATCGAGTATCTACCAACTTCGGACTACACCAAAGCCGGTTATCTCACTACATCCTAAAGGTCGAGTTGGTCAAGTAAAGGGTTCTAGAAGTTCATTAGTGCTTCATGACATCACTCAGCGGCCCCGTATTTTCTTTGATTAACTCAAAGGCTACCGGTACCCACAAATATGTCACACTAACATAGCTATTGCTTAGACCATGTCGGTATACCCCGCACAGTTTCCACAACGTATTGCTATTTACCTATAATGTATCCCAAATCCGGGTAGAGGATTACAGACCCAAACAAAGAACCATAATGTAAAGCATACAAGTCAAACAATGTAAGAAAATAAATGTGATCTAGCCCTAAGGTAACCCCACTTTTGTAATTTTCCCTAGCAGAGTCGCCAGTTCTGTGATATGGTGGGAGAACTAACTTGAGGTTTTGCATTTTATTGCAAATGTCGCAGTTAGCAAGAGTCTCCACTGACTTTTCTTTTATCCAAAAGGAAAGGTGAAAAATCAAAGGAAAGACCTTTGAGATTGTTTCTTGAGTTCGGGGGGGGGGGGGGGGGGGGGTAGATTATGAAAAGGGAAGGTATTAGCACCCTTTTCATCCATGGTTTTCCATGGGCTCTTAGTTACTTGCTAGATCACTTCGCTTGTTTTTGAAATTGTGCTTTGTGTGGTTTTGAAAGTATTTTGTAAAAGAGGCCATTGTTTAGGCAATCTTTGTAATGATTCTCGTTCGTAAGAATGTATACAAAGATGTTTGTCTTTTCAAAAATGTTTTCAATGTTTGTAAGATGTTTGAAAATGTGTGTGTTTGTTTTTGAAAATAGCAAGGATAATTGTTTTGAAATGGAGCAAGTAACTAGAAGTGATCTACCTACTCAAATGTATTTCTTGCTCATTTTCTTTTCCTTTGACATTGTTGTCTTACCATTGATTTGGTAAGCAACCCTATCTTTGGATGTAAACGGGACGGGCGTGGGTCATCGTATAAACATGATTTAGCAATGTTGCAAAGTATCTTAGCATTTTTGAGGGATTAAGATCATTTTGTAAGGCAACTTTGAATAGCGTCTTCGAGGGACTATGATATTATACTTGTTTGTTTTACTAAGATACTTCGCATGCGTAATATGGCCATTGTTTGTATAAGGCAACCAAGTGGAGTAACCCTAAGGGTGCTTGTGTGCAAGTGTGTTATTTTCATGCTTGATTTTGTCTTGGATTAGGGTTTTCTACTTGATTTGTTTTTATCTTGCCATACAAACCCTAATTACTAGCATGTTATATAAAAAGCGATAAATTGCGTAATTTAAAGATTACTATGCTATTACAATATTTTATGGGAGGGGGGGGGGTATACAAATTATGAATGGGGATTTGCAATAATGTAAATCTAATTTAATCTATTACAACCAAATCGAATTTGTATGAATATTTGAATAAATAATATACAACATAAATTAAATGTGCAATGGTATGTATATGCAAAAAAAGGATTTTTGTTTTGTTTTTTATATGAAAAAGAGAGTTTTGAATTAAACCTAATAATTTAAGAAAAAAAAGAAATTATTTTTAGAAATTGGTTAACCCTAAATCTAATTTTGTTAAAAGAAAATGAAGTTCTTTAAGTATTATTTTTGTGTACTTTTATCTTAAAATAATAAATAATATTTTATGAAATATTTTAGTCCTTTTATACATTAGAAATAAATATTTACAAGTGAGAGAAAATAAATATTAACCTAATTCTATTTTATTTTACAAGTTTATTTAAGAAAAATAGTTAGTATATAATTTAATAAAAATATTTTTATGAGAAAATAAAATAAAATAAACAAAAATGAAATATTTAACATTTTTACATTTTTTATGATTTTTATAAAATTTAAGAAAAATATTTAATGAAGTAAATAAAAATAAAATAAAAAATGAAAATAAATTGGTTGGGCCAGGGGTGTCCTGAGTAATCAGGAGGTAAGCATTAGAAGAAAAAAAACATAAGCCCAAATGAACAAAATCCCAGGGCTGCATAATGAGAAAAAATGGCAAAAAAAGTGAAAAAATATGCGAAAGGCAGGCACCAAGGCTCGAACCCATGACCTTAGCAATTTCAGCGCGCTGCCTTGCCACTGGGGTGGCTGTACATCAGTTAGTTCAAATGAAACTAAAAATAGATAACACAAAACGCTTCCTTGCCCTGTACTTCATCTTCTTCCTCTAGCCATCCGGACCCCCTGTATCTCTCTCATTTCTCCATGAAAATGGAAACTTCAAACATGAAAATGGTAGTACTCTTTCCCAAGATTTCAACCATGTAACTCATGTAAACTAACAGTCAAAGATCAAAGCTAATTTCAATGGCCCTAATTTTAAACCTAATTTTTACAGAAATTTGAAACCTAAAATTCTCTATACACAATGAATATAAATGAAATATATGAACATGGTTGGTTTTAACACAAGGCTATCTACATTTTATCTTCACAAATTGAGACCAAAGGATGCCTGTATGAAGAGATAGAAGTTAGAGTTCTTACCACTTTCAGCTGAGATCGTGAATGGAGTTTGAGTGAGTTTTAAGAAGGCCTGAAGATCCCTTTAGCTTTCCTGGACCTCCCTGAGTATGTTCCAATCATTACCTTGTCTTGAAAGTGTCTAAATCTTCCTATCTAAGTCAACCTGCAAGCTTGAAAAACAAAAATGGCAGATGGAGAAGGAGGAGTTACAGTGAAGGGATTATGGTCTGGAACACTTAGATATGATGTAGGTTAAGTGTTTAGGTGATTAGAACTTGAAACACACGAGTAGATTTTTGGATTGCTATGCTTGGTACAAAACTGCAAGTTATGGCAGGTTTTTGGTGATAGAGAGATTGGGAGAGTTTCTGGCCTTTTGCAATTGTGTTTTAGGTTGTAATGTGTTTGTGTATAAGTATAGAGAAGGTTTCAAATCAATTCCACAACAGGTTTCTCAGTTATATACTTTTTGCTCTATTGCTTGCCTTTTAAGAAAATTGAGGAGACAACTCTCTACATGCTTGTACAGGCCTGGTTTGAGTTGGTACAAGTCTTAGGCACTTCTCTTTTGGTTTATAGGACTTGTGTGTGCAGAAGAAACAGGTGCAAAGCTCAAGAAGTTGACAAATGCAAAAGTTGTGCTTTTCTAAAATGGAAATGGCAACTTTGTGCCATTTATGGAATTAAAGCTTGGACAAAGACTCTTATGCTTGGATTAAGGCTTTATCAACTGTGTAAGCATTAAATTATGGAGTGAGAAACAAGTTTGAGACCTGTAAAGCAAGGATTATGCAGCCTAGGTTTGGATTTGAATTTTGGTTCATCATGAAATGGCTTGAAATCAAAGTGAGAAATTGCCAACTTCATCTCTTCGATTCTCCCTACTCAAGAATGATCTCAAAGAGTTCTTGGACATTTTGGAAAGCTTGAAATATTCTATATAACTCATCTTTGAAATGATTTTCAAGATTCCTCTTGGAACTAGGTGAAAAGTTGCCATGAAGTTAGATTAAAAACCTGCCTAAATTAGGGCAAAATTTCACTAAGTTATTTTAGTTCATGAGCATGTATTCACAAAATTATAACTTGAGATCCAAGCATCTTTAGGAGAAAATGTGTGAAGCAAAGTTATAGATTTCATGGAGATCTACAACTTTCATGTTGGGAACTTTCTTTGAATCATCTTGTATCATGGTGAAAATTTGGCTTAAAGTTGAGAAAAAATAAGAAATTTTCTATACTTAGAAAAATTTCTAAGTTAAGAAAATTTCAAATTTCAAAACAAAATCTTCAATATTTGGTTTCTTGATGAACAAGTTTCACATTTTGACATGTTTTGATGAATTTTGATCCTTGGCATTTGATTTTGACCAAAAAGTCAAAGTTTGACTTTTCAGTATACAGTTGACTTTTAATCAGTTGACTGCAAATTTCATTTGTCAATCCAATGGAATTGAAATGTTTTGAACCATGTCATTAGGTAAAGATGGTGCAATTGAACTCTTGAAATAATGCTTCAAACCAATTGATCATTTTCTAGGTCAAAAATCAGAAATTGTCCTTTCTCAGTCAAACCCCTAATTTTGACCATTTTGCGCTTTTGATGATTTGATCAAATTTATTGAGGAATTGTGGTCCAAACTTGATCAAATGATACATGTGAGTCTAAAATGTTTATGTGGATAAAAAATTATGAAGTTTGACTGTAAATTGGCCATGGTTGACTTTTCTCCCAATATAACTGATTTTTAGGTCAACTGACCAATTGACTGATCAAAAATGTAATTCAAAGCTTGAAACTTGACATGAGTAATCTTAGGGGTCCATGATGATACTTGAAATTCATATGAAGCATTGATAGTCCAAAAATATTTGTTCAATCCCAGCCCTAATTTTGGGTTATCAGTGCATGATGAGATGCCTTGAGCTGGTCAAACCCTAATCCAGTCTTGAGTCAAAGAGATCTTGTGAGAAAAATATTGATAAATGAGAGGGAAAATTTTGGAGTACAACAATTTGGATGTAGAAAATTGTTATAGTATGATACACCAATGAAATTAGATTAAAACCATAAGTTATTATGTGTAAAAACATTATTCTAGGTCCAATTTATGAGGCTGAAAGTGTGAAAAAAGAACATAAGTCGTTTTGGTGCGATAGCATTTTTTGGAGCATGTTGGTTGGTCGTACGCGTATGATATGTGTATGAGGAGACGTCCTAGGGGCTGTATGCCTACAATACATGCCATGTCCCTAAAAACAGTGCGTCCATCTGCTGGTAAGTGTATGGTACACGTATGGGAAAGTGTCATACGCGTATACATGGAGCCATACGCGTATGAGAGTTATCTGAGTAAGTTGAGAGGAAAAATGACTATGGTGGTACGTGTACAGAGCGAGATTGTTTTTATCATTACGCGTTTGATACACGTATGAGATGGGCGGGGGAAAAGTCGTAAGCGTATGGTACACGAATAGGCAGGCTGGTGTGCAGATTTGTCCGTTTTCGCGATTTCTTTCCTGTTTTCGCGTGCAATGTAGTTTCTTTTGGTCCGTAATGACTAGTATGACTCGGATGGATATAGGAAGGTTCTAATAATGGGAATTATGTTGAAACATAGAATTTAGTGGGAATTTTGTATAGTGTTGATGTTGAGTAAGGTGACTTAACATGTGGTTCTTATACAAATGATGTATGAAGGAATTACTTAAGATGTTATGTTGTTGTAAAGGTTGTTGCTATCGAATATACATGATAAATTAATAACATGTTTAGTTGTTAGGATGTTATGATATTATGTTGTGATGTTATGATGTTAGGTTATGTAATGTTGTTGTTGTTGAATGTTCATGATGGATTGATAATATGTGTAGTGGACTGTAATACTAAGACATTATGTTGAAACGTTGTTGAAATATTTGATGAAGGGTGATATGATGATGTTTCATTGTTGGATGTATGCAAATATGTTGTTACTATTTGTTATTGATATTTTTGCATGGATTGTGAGGGCTTATGCTCTGTTGGAGGCCTTTATTTGCAAGATATTGTGGGCTTATGCCTTGTGGTTGTATATTTACGTTGTTGCATGTTGGTGTTGCATGCATTCATTGGTGAGGGCTTATGCCCTATTGTTGGTCTATAATGGCGTTATGTCGAGGGCTTATTCCCTGTTGGTACCCTATATGGCGTTACATTGACGGCTCAAGCCCTGATGGTACCACATGCATTTAGTTGTTGTCGATTGCATTTGTATTGCACTATCTTGATTTGATGTTGTGTGATATGAATGAAGAATGTGTTTTGAAGTATTGTGTGAAATGTGCATTTTATGAATTATGTAAATTGTGTGAAATACTACCCCTTAGCATGTGACATTCACCGTGTATTTATTGAGTGTAATTCTTACCTTTTTTGTTGTTGTTGTGTCTATACTCCTCTGGGGGTACAGATAACTAGGTACCTGAGTAGTTCTTGGAGTGAATGTTTCTTGATCGAGTCTTAGGAGTTGCTCTGATACGCAACACGTGATTTGGGAATTTGCTATGTTTTTTCATTGTTTTATTCGTTACATATCTTATCTTTATATTTATGTTGAACCACGAGTTTCATAGATAATGTTGTCATTTAAGCTATAGTGCTATGAAAATGAATATTTGATATTTCCGCTATGTAAATGATTCTTCTATGAGAAATGAGGTAACGAAATTATTTGAAATTTTATGAGTTTTTGAAAGATGTGACATCCCAATTGTGGAATCTGATGTATATTTCATATGTTTCATTATTATTATATAATTGGGAAAGTGGGGTGTTACAATTGATATCAGAACAGGTCGGTCTGTCCGACCAAGTTATTGAGTTTGTAGAGTGTGACAGTTGAATATTATCGACATGTTGTTACTTAGTACGCGATATATGTGTGAAACACGGTCAGTGCTTTCTTGTTTTCTTCTAATCACTTGTTTGTAGGAGAGGGATTGAAACAAGTGGGGGAGGTGTTGTTGATTCTCGAAGATGTTTTGGTTGAAAGAGGTGAATAGGTTGTTCGGTGTGCCATGGATTGTGAAAGTGCAAGTGTTGGTAGGGATGTGTGATTTTCTGATTCCAAAAAGAATGTGGATTCGAGATTCATGTATAAGGGTCAGGTTGTAGTGTCCTTGGGAGTGAGTGATTAGGTACTTGTGTTCTTCACATCTCTAGGTGTAGGGAGCTATGTAATGGCTAATAATGTGTCAGTTGTGTATGGGCCATGATGCTTTCCCGTGGATAATTGTGACTTGTCGTTAGAGAGAGATATTGGATTTATGTGAGGTGATCTTTGAGGGTGAATGATTTGGAGTGAAATCGATTGCTTTAGAATCATGTTGTTGAGTCGATGCAGACTCTTCCGTCTGAGGGATGTTACAAATTCAAGGTTTTGGTTTGTTGGATGATTGAGGCGTCTCTGAGAGGAACTAGTCAAGTATTATTGGTGGTTGCTTCTTAAGGAATAGAGAGAAATGTGATGGCTAGTGACATATCAGTGGTGTGTACCTTCTGAATGTTTCAGAGATATTTGCTAAGAAAGTAGGATAACTTCTAGAAGTGAAGATATTTGGAGAACAACTTTTAGAACTCCGTGTAGGCATTGTGAACTTTCGGATTAGTTATTGTGGTGTTTATTGTAGGCATTATAATTTATTCCAAGTTGGAATAAGAGCAGGTGGACAATTGTGAAATGTATTGCGAGCGTTGAAGGAGAAGAATTTGTATACTTAGTGGTCAAGGTGATAATTTAATGAGGTAAGTTCCTTAGGCATATTGTTTTGGGTGAGGATAATTGTGGATCAGTCCAAAGTAGATGCGGTTATTTGTTGAGAGTTTCTGAAGTCGGATACGGATATTAGAAGCTCTTTGGGCTTATTTGGTTACTATTTCATTTTGTGAAAAAAAGTAAGGTGTCGGTTAGAGACGAGGTCAAGTGTGATAGGTTGGTAATGAATAAATGAATGAAGGGAATGAAATGTTTGGCATAAAGAAAAACGCGTTAAGAAAATGTTGTGGGAGCACATGGAGGTGCAATTTATGCCAATTGAGAATGGTTAGAGTGGAGAGACCCTTGAGGAATAAAAGAAAGTTAAATGGTAATATGGAATGTGAGTCATTGAAGACATGGTAGCGAATATAGGTCAGGAAAAGTTGAGAAGTTTCTATCACCAACTAAGTTACGAGATGGTATTATTGAGAATGTGATTTGGATGAGGTTAAAAGGTTTAAATATATGGTTTCTTATGTTGTAAGAATTGAAGGAAAACTAAGAATTTAGGAATGTTATTAGAATCCTCTATATGGATAAAGACTTGGAGTAGAGCAGAATGATTTGTAATGTATTTGGTATGATAATCGGTCCCGAGTTAGAAAATTCTTAATCATTGTGGGATGACAAGTGAGTGAGAAGTGGCCTATGTAATGTGTTGGCAATGGTGTATTATCGACGAGATCGAATGAAAAGGAAATTGTGTAGGCACATGTAAATCTCAAAGGAGATTATTTGGATTGTGGTGCTTTAGGTGACTTTAAATGAAAGTTCTAAAGAAATGTTATTATAGTTAGTAATGATGGTTTATGCCTCATCATGGATGTCGGTTGTTTATTGACAAATTGAGGAACTAATTACCCTCAATCTAATGTTGATAGTAAACGAGATCATGTTGGATGTGATGGACTTGTCTTGTCAGCTTGATGGTGTGTGAAGTGATTGACGTTCTATCAAGATGATAGTTGTTCACTATTTCAAGTGAACCAAACTGGTGTCTATGAAAGTTAGAACTTATTAAACAATTCAGAGACTTGAGTTGTATACGACCTATCGTCATAGAGTGGGAAGTTGAGGATATAAAAGGTGAGTAGTGATTTTATGGTGAATATTAAAGGGAGTCAGGAACTGGATGTGAAATTGTAGGTTTGTTAGTTGATAGAAATCAAAGTGAGGATAGTGACTTTAAAGTAGACGATAAGAGTTGCGCAACTGAAGTGTGATATAACGTAGTTCGTTACACGTGTGTGATTATAATAGTCAAGGGTTGAACATCAGAAGATTGTGGGAATGATGCAAAACCATTGGACATTCCAGAAGGGAGGTGATATGTGAAGAGTTTATGTGTTAGTCCCATTGTTTCTGTGTCAATAGATGTATTAATTTAAGTGTTCGACTGATGAATCGTAGCATTGGAGTACTAATGTCATATGTCAATGTTGATGGTATTATAGTTGAGACGATGTCCTTGTGACAGTGTTGTTGTGGGGTTAAAATGGTTAACGATGTTGAATCACTACGCCATATAAGGGAATAGACAACGTTTTTTTCCATAGACAGCGCTTAAAAGAGCCGCCTATTCCCGCGCTGCAGTAAGTAAAGACAATGTTTTTTGTCAATGTAAAAGCGCTGCTTAATATAGCCTTTAGACAATGCTTTATTCCATAAGCGCTTTCTAAAGTCCCCTATAGGCAGCACCTTTTACATTAGAAGCGCTTTCTAAAGTGTGCCTGTAGCAGCTCTTTAACTTTAGACAACGATTTTAAAAGCGTTGTGTAGTGTATATTTTTGTTCACTTTTTTTATGTTTTAGGCAACACTTTCTTTAAAAGCACTTTCTAAATTCCCTTTTAGGCAGCGCTTTGTATTTCACAAGCGCTTTCTAAAGTATGCTTATAGCAGCGCTTACACTTTAGACAACACTTTTAAAAGTGTTGTGTAATGTATATTTTTGTTCACTTTTTTATGTTTTAGGCAGCGCTTTCTTTAAAAGTGTTTTCTAAAGTCCCTTTTAGGCAGCGCTTTCTTTAAAAGCGCTTTCTATTCCCCATTATAGGTAGCACTTTTTTGTTTAAAGCGTTGTCTAATATTCACGGATTTTTTAATATATACAACTTATATTTTAAGCGCCCTGTATAAATAATCACTTAAAATGTAAGCGTTGTCTTTCAGATTTGCACCAGACTTCATAAATTTGCAGCTTCAATCCAATAAGTATGCACCAAATTTACATATTTATATATACAGCTTTAATCCAAAAATTTATATATACATAAATGAGATACAACTTTAAGAATTCAATAATTTATATATACATAAATTTACATATTTATATATACAACTTTATAATCTAATAAGTATGCACCAAATGTACACATTACTATCTTCTAGAGTTGTTATCTTCTCTACTATCTTCTCTACAAACAACAACAATAAAGAATCCTAAATGAACTTGTTATCTCTATATCTTCTACATATGCACCTACCTGAAATAAAACCAACAAAAGCATATCAGAACCAAGCTATATAACACTTAAATCTTATAGCTATTATAATTTAACACAAATCAATGTAACAAAAACAAATCAAGAATCCGTTATAACCCACCATTAAAAATTCCCCGATTCATACCACGATACAAACAAAACTTTATTTGAATTTAAATCTAATACCATCCTAACCTTCCACATAACAACAACAACATTGCAACATAATTTACCACACTAATGACGACATAGCATCTCATCAAAACTCAAACTTATATATACTCAAAATTCTCATCAATGAAAGTGTCACAATACCTTATAAAATTCTCATCTCAATAATGTATTGACACCAATCCTCCTTAATTTCGTCCAATTGATCTTTCAAATAAGTAGAAGACTTGTATTCATCAAAGTACTACATAATATAACATAATATGATTTAGTTAAAACTAATTAATTAGATGAAATGTGATCAATATGTTAAAATAAATCATAAGTTAGAAACTCATACCATGGTTGAAATATCTATTTGATTCAAAAGAATAATTTCTTTCATAAACCTTAACATGAAATAGCCGCAATCTATACCATTACGCTGACGAAGAAACTACAAATGGAAAAAAATGAATATATATCAGCATATATAGTTTAACTTGTTTTATCCAGTAGCATCACTAATATAATCAAAATTATGAAAATATATCTGCACTCTAATCCATGTAATGTTGTTTGCTTTACTCTTTGGTACTTGAGTATATCTTTGTGATTGAAAAATTTGTATAACGCTAACAAAATATAAACGAATATTTAGAACAATCTCACATAAATAAATAAATAAATAAGTATACAAATGAAGATTTAGAGCAATCTAACTTACGTATCAACCATCTCCTTCATATTTGGATATTTTGTCCAATCACCTTCTAATGAATCCAGATAATATACAACTTCTCTTATTGGATTAATCACAACCAACAACCAGTGTCCACTGTAAGATTAACAAAGGTTAGATGAAAACTTTCTACACAACGTCAAGACACGAAAAATTATAATATATGAAGTTTGAATGAAAATCTTATCCATTGCCAGTATTAAATGGTAAAAAAACAATTTTTCTATATCTTTGTTGGTCATAAATGCATGGACAAAGTACTCTTTGACTTCATCTGGTCTTTGTTCGATTAATAGTGAGTTGATATTGTTTAGAGATAAGAAATAAAATCTTTGGTCTAATTGATGCGGTCGCATCAAGTTGGCATACATGAAACTTTAATAAAAACATCATTAACATTATGACCATTCATTGAAATGAGTAGGTAAATTGTTCAATTAAGTAAATAAAGTTGATCGGAGTATACCTGATGTATGTATCAATAACACTGAGGCCTAATTCCCAATGTCTAAGAATTTGATCCACATCCTCTTTACTAATTATTTCGTAATAGGAAAAACCAAAAATACCTTCCTCCATAGGTATATTACGAGCACCTATGTCAGCCAAATCTGATATTCCTATTAATGTCTGAAGGCACGACCTATACCGAGAAGTAGGCTTTTTTCTAGCCGCAGACTTTGTAACATCCTTTTTTTTGTGTGGACATGTTGCCAATTTCAGGCTTCTTACTCATATTGACTTGTTGCATCTCTGTAGCATGAATCTAAAGATAAAATGCATATAAGTTAGGTGAAGTATAGATCGTGAATTAAATTTTTCTATGTATATCAATGTACCTCTTTTTTGGATGCAACTGACTCGGTTTGTGGCGTAATCCCCTTGTCTTTTGATTTGGATTTTGTAGGAGTCTAACATTACCATGAAAAAAATTACGTTAAATGATCGTAAAAAAATTAAATACTCAAAGGTTCATAATTGTTTTTAACATACCTCATCATATATGCAAATGAGGTTTGACGACCATGCAACATACGATCCTATTGCCTCTCCCACCAATGTTGCATCTGAAACATCGTCAAGTAAAGGTAATGGTGCATCCCTCTCTAAAGCAATATCAATTTATACTTTCAAAAATCCAGCAGAGAGTGATTTATGGTGAAGTACTTCTCCCAAAGTGTTATGTACTTTTCCCTTGCCAACCATTCAATAAGTCGGTGACGCTAAATAGAGCTGACAAGGTGAAATTCCCTAAACCAATAATAAATATGAAATTGTTAATGTGTATATATGTCAATTAAAAAAATTGTGCTAATTCATAATAATATATATTACCTCAAGAATTTTCGGTTGGAAATCACAATTGATACTATCTTTGTCACTAGTATACTTGAACCCTGAACCTTGTCTTTCTGACATGTATCTTTCTTTGTCCTTTTCCAACTCACGAACTTTAGCTTTTAATTTTTCTAACTCTTCCATCACTTCTTTATTGCTATGACCTTTCCTCTTTTGATGGTTACCCAAAGATGTTTGAGTCACCCCGAATCCCTTACCCCTCACACGACCGGTATACTCAGAAACATTTAATACTCGACTGAGTATGCTCCTGTAATCATGGTCTTCAGCTTGAGTTAAAGATTGAGATAGATTCTCCTGAAATTCATATGCATATCGAAATAAATTAGTGGTGATTAAAACTCATAAATTCTTTATGTTAATAAATTTTTGATTTAATTAAAGGAGTATTTTTATACTTACACATTGCTCATAAATTTGAAGCACATCTTCCTTAACAACTCCATCCTTATCCACCCGGGTAGCCTTCCACAGAACATGTTCCAGAAGAGATGTTTCTTGACTTTTCTACTCTTCTAACTACACATTAAGAGAAATAATAAAACTAGTTGTAACACATGATGAACAAGTATATCACAGCTTTTATAAATACTTACCAATCTTTATTGTAAGTGTGTGTATCCCATACGCCCTTTTCTGTATGGATATGGGGGACTTGATGCTCGTTGGCGATTCACGACACTCATATCCTGGAAATCTGAGGTTCTTCGTTTTTATTTAAAGGTTTCCCATTCTTCAGGAGAAATCAAGCCTTCATACGCCTTTGGAAGTTCTGCATCAATAAAATTGTTATCGGCATCCCTAAGAAACTTGTTTGTCAAAAAAGATCGAAACCCTCTTAGTCTTTTTCCGGCCAATTGAAGACAATATGTTTTTCGATCATCATCAATGTTAAAAGACCTCTACAAAAAAAAAATACATAGAGTGTGTTAGTAATTTAAAGACATAATCATCAACATATACAAATGATATCACATATGGCACTTGTATATCACTCCATATTTTTTCTTTAACGAGTTTCAACTCACGCTTTCTCCAATCATCACAAGTGATTGGAACTTCTCTCCTTACAAGGGAAGTAATGTAAATTGTCAACATTGAACCGTTAGGCTCAATTAGTTGTTTATCTTCATTCCAATGTACGTCAAATTTGATACCTTTATCTCTTGCACGAATGATTGACTTCATAATTATTATTCCTCGTCTAATATCATTATTACAAGCGGGATATGATTTTTCCACATCACGAGCTGATTCATTTCCATCATTATTACAAGCGGGATATGATTTTTCCTCGTTACTGCCATTTAACCTGTAATATTAAAGAAAAACATAAACACCAAATAAAATTCAAGCAACAGTGAATGAATAAACACAATATAAAAACATAAACACAATATAAAACCATAAACACAATATAAAAACATAAACACAATATAACACTTTTATTAACACTCATTTAACGATGCATATTCGTTTCGAAACAAAACGCAATCATTTGGACAAGCATGTATCTTATCATAGCTCATGCCAATAGAGCACAATATTTTTTGGCCTTATAGGTTTGATTAGGAAGAACATTATCCGCCGGAAGCATAACTTTCATAAGGACTAATAACTCTATGACACTTTTATCCGACAATCCATTGTCCACCTTTAAGTTGTACAACTTTAATACCACAGACAGTCTTGTGAATTTAGTGCAACCTTTATACAATGGTTTCCATGCATCGCTTACCAACCTCTCAAACATTTTTGGGACAATCCTGAAGAACTTCTTCAAGTGCTTCTACAATCTCTTTGACACGATCACAATTGTATGTATCTGTGCCATTATCGTCTGAAGCATATGTCGTACTATCCTCCAGTTCAACATTCATGTTACTTTTCTAACCATGAAATATCCAACATGTATAACTTTGATCAATTCCATTCCTCAATAAATGCGACTCCAACCCAACTGCGTCAACTCGACCCCCATAATAACTACCCAAGCAAGGACATTTGATTCGAGTGGGGTTTTTGGCATGATCAACAGCAAAACTAATAAATTCTAATACCCCATTCTCGTACTCTTTTGACAATCGATTGGAAGACATCCATTTTTTTATCCATGGTTTTACTACTAAGTAAGATAAACAAAAAAACTATAATTAACCACACAACTATAACCAAAGAACAATTAATTACCTGTTGAGAAGTCAGAAACTTCTGGGATCACACAGTGTAAGATTCTTGGAACGATCATAATTTCACTCTTCACAAGAGAAATTGGAGATGCAGCAGCGGTTATAAAATCGGGCAGAAACTACACAAAAATAAACTAAACAAATAATATTGATTAAATGGAGAACTTTTGACCTGAAGCAACAGAGTAATGATGGAGAACTTTCTTAAGAGCATGAATGTTATCCATCTTCCCAGAGCATAATATGAGTATATCATCCACATATAAGATGTATGAAGGAACAAAGTTATTTCTAGAATGTTTGATTAAATCCAACTCACTATTTAAGACCAACTTTTGGACCTTTTGATTTTTTCTATTTTATGGAAGAAATATGTCTTTCTATCTCCAGACTTATGCCACTTTAATTTATCCTTTTCAGACCAAACAATTTCTTATTTTCTTTGAGCTTTTTCAAGCTCTAGTTGAGCTTGTCTTTCCTGCTTCCTAAGTAACTTAGTAGGACCAGATATATTAATTTATTGTTGGATAAATTCAAGATTAACTATAAGAGTTTTTACCATATCATGTATGTTACCAAAGGTGTCTCTATTCCAAATCTTCAAACTAGCTTTGAGAAGTTGGAGTTTTTTGTTCAAAACATACATTGGACAACCAATGATAGTAGTGGACCAAAACTTTGTAATGTATTTAATGCATTGGTCATGTAAAGTCCATATTTATAGGAATTTGAATTGTGAAGCACATATACAAAGCTATGGTTTGAAAGGTAAGGCTAGAATTGCAAAAATCTCTATTCATATTTCTTTCAACAAAAGTTCTACTAAATCTACGACAATACAAAGCGAGGGTGTGGAAACTCAATCAAATGGTTAAGATCATGTTATATGAATCAGTTTAAATAATACATGAGAATTAAATAATATTTGTTTTTAATAGTAAATTTTATAAAACAAATTAATATACAAATAGAAAATCACAGGTCACGAACGAAATAAACATCGGTTTATTTTAACTCAAAATTCCAAACCAATTCGTTCATTCAATCATGACCACTCATTCAAATTAATCAACATGTACAACTTTTTACAAAAACAATCAGCACCACAAATTTTTATAGAGTTTTACAACAACCTCCTCCATGTAAAAACTTCAACCTACAGATTTTTACAATAACAATCAGCACCACAACTACACACAACCACTTGCACCACATTAACACTCGCGGATATAAACCCGATCAAAATCATTTTTTAGATACAACTAATAGAAAGGTTCATAGTTGAAAAGAATCATAACGGAAACAGAATCAACACGAAAATCTGAAATGGAGTTTTTATTCTTGAATCGTGAATCAGAGAAATCAGAAACAGAGGTTTTTGTTCTTAAACGAAAATCCAGATGTATTCAAGATAAACCAACACAAAATTGAGTCTGATTTTTTGCATAAATAATTGCTAACAGTAACGGAAATGGAGTATAAGCAGAAGAGGAAGTAGAAGAAAGAATCTAATCACATACTTGTTTCGTTTTCTCTGGTTTTCTCAGCGTATTCGTCTCAACAGTCATCGAGGTATTCATATCTTTGGTTTTCTCTTGTTGAACTGTGATGGAGAGAGTAAGATGGTGGTTGACGGAGGAATTGAAGCGTGACAGAGAGAGTAAGACGGTGGTTGACAATTGTAATGAGACAGAGTTAAGCGAGTTATAGAGAAATATGTGAAATAGAGATTCGTGTTGCAGAGAAATATGTTTTGAGAGAATAACGAAAACCTCTGAGTTTTAGGGTTTTCATTTTTTTTAATTTAGAAATAAGAAATTAATGACCTTAGGCAGCGCTTCGTAGAAAGCTCTTTCTGATGTATTACCTTTAGCAATGTTTTTTCATTAAAAAGTGCTTTCTAATATATTCCCTATAACAACGCTTATATGAAGTGCTTTCTAAACACATCATTTAGCAGCGCTTTGTGGGTATGTGTGGCCTTAAGTAGCGTTTCTTACAATCGCTTTCTAAAGTAAGTCTTTAGCAGCGCTTCTTCTCAAATTTATTTTAAAGTTATAGTAGCGCTTTCTTAGAAAGAGTTGTCTATAGTGCGCTTTGGGCCTATGGCAGCGCTTTCTACTGTTGGGCCTATAGCAGCACTTTCTTTAGTGAACCTAAGACAACGCTTTTTCTTAACTTTAGGCACCGCTTTTTTATAAAGTGCTGTCTAATCTATATTGTTTTAAAATTTATAATTTTATACTGTTGGGCCTATATCAGCGCTTTCTTTAGTGAACCTAAGACAACGCTTTTTTTAACTTTAGGCAGCATTTTATTATAAAGCGATGTCTAATGTATATTGTTTTAAAATTTAAAATTTTATATTGTTGGGCCTATAGCAGCGCTTTCTTTAGTGAACCTAAGACAACACTTTTTCTTAACTTTAGGCAACGCTTTTTTATAAAGCATTGTCTAATGTATATTATTTTAAAATTTAAAATTTTATCGGGACATTTAGCAGCGCTTTGATTCAGAAGCGCTGCCTAAAAGCAGTTTTGGCACAATGAATGTTGATGGGTGGTATTCAAGACATTGCCATATATGATGTGAGAATTGGAAAGTAGGATGTGAGAGTTGTGCTCAGAGTGTGTCGCATTGGGTAATTTTCGAGGATAAAAATATTCTAAGTGGGGAAGAGTTGTAACACCTTATTTAAATTTTTATTCATCTGATGATTAGATTTATAGGACAATGTCGGCTTGACTAAGGAGGTGTAAGAACTTACTATAATTTGATAATTGGAGTAAGCTTTGAATAATAATATAATAATGATAATATTGATGAATGATGAAATATTAATATTATTGTTAATAAAGATATTATTAGATATATGGTATAGTTACCACTAATAATAATATTATTAATGTTATGATGATTATTATTATTACTATTGTTATTATTATTTCCTTTATTATTATTGATTATTATTAGATATAATAAAATATATTTTGAGGGAAGTGGTAGGAAGAGAATTGGAAGAAACAACTGTCACATGAAGAGAAGAGAAGAGAAGTTAGAGCAAAAGAGGTTTCACCGTCGTTGAAGGTTTAAAGCTCCCAACTAAGGTAAGGGGGGAGAATGAGTTCTTTAAATGGTGATTATAACATGAGAGGGTAGTGTGGGTTCGTTTCCTTCTTTAGGTTTTATGTATATATATGATATATATGATTTCTTTTGTTGATTGATAATATGTCTATGTAAACCTATATGGAATGATGATTTAATTGATGTCTATGATGTGTGTTGTTGTTGGTAATTGTTGTTGTGGTGATATTGTTCCATAAAAATCCCAGATCTAGAAAATATAGGTTTAGAAAGATGATGAGCAATAAGGATTTGGATGTAGAAAATTGTTATAGGATGAAACCCATAAGTTATTATGCATAAAAACACTATTCTAGGTCCAATTTGGGAGGCTGAAAGTGAGAAAAACAAACATAAGTCATTTTGGTGCGATATCAGTTTTCTGGAGCACGTTGGCTGGCTGTACGCGTATGATACACGTATAAGGGGATGTCTCAGGGGTTGTACGCGTATGATACATGTGTTGTCCCCAGAAACAGTGTGACCATCTGCTGGTATGCATATGGGAAAGTGTCATACGCGTATACATGAAGCCATACACGCACGGGAGTTGTCTGAGTAAGTTGAGAGGAAAAATGTCTCTAGTGGTACGCGTATGATACGAGTATGGAGTGAAACTGTTTTGGCCTTACGAATTTGATACACATATGAGAAGGGCGGGGGAAAAGCCGTAAGCGTATGGTACACATATAGGCAGGCTGATGTGCAGATTTGTCCGTTTTCGTAATTTCTTTCCCGTTTTCGCGTGCAATGTAGTTTCTTTGGTCCGTAATGACTAGTATGACTCAGATGGATATAAGAAGGTTGTAATAATGCAATTTAGTGGGAATTTTGTATGGTGTTGATGTTGAGTGAGGTGACCGAACATGTGGTTGTTGTACGAATGATATATGAAGGAATTACTTAAGAGTTTGTTGTTGTAAATGTTGTTGCTATTGAATATACATGATAAATTGATAATATGATTAGTTGTTGAGATTCTATGATATTATGTTGTGATGCTATGATGTTATGCTGTGTAATATTGTTGTTGTTGAATGTTCATGATGGATTGATAATATGCGTAGTAGACTGTGATACTATGACATTATGTTGAAATATTGTTGTAATATTTAATGAAGGGTGATACGATGATGTTGCATTATTGGATGTATGTAAATATGTTGTTACTATTTGTTATTGATATCGTTGCATGGATGGTGAGGGCTTATGCTTTGTTGGAGGCCTTTATTGGTAAGATGTTGTGGGCTTATATCCTGTAGTTTGTATATTTACGTTGTTGCATGTTGGTGTTGCATGAATTCATTGGTGAGGGCTTATGCCATATTGTTGACCTGTAATAGCGTTATGTTAAGGGCTTATGCCCTATTGTTGTCCTATATGACATTATGTTGAGGGCTCATGCCTTAATGATACCACATGCATTTAGTTGTTGTCGATTGCATTTGCATTGCACTATCTGGATTTGATGTTGTGTGATATGAATGAAGAATGTGTTATGAAGTATTGTGTGAAATGTGCATTTTGTGAATCATGTGAATTGTGTGAAATACTATTCCTTAGCATGTGATATTAATTGTGTATTTATTGAATGTGATTCTCACCCCTTTTCGGTTGTGTGTCTGTGCTCCTCCGGAGACACAGATAAACAAGTACCTGTGTAGTGCTTGGAGTGAGTGTTGCTTGATCGAGTGTTAGGACTTGCTCAGATACGTAACACAAGATTTGGAAATTTGCTATGTTTTTGTATTGTTTTATGTGTTACATATCTTATCTTTATATTTATGTTGAACCATAAGTTTTGTAGAGAATGTTGTCATTTAAGGTGTAGTGCTATGAAAATGAATATTTGATATTTCTATTGTGTAAATGATTCTTCTATGAGAAATGAAGTAATAAAATGATTTGAAATTTTATTAGTTTTTGAAAGATGTGACATCCCAATTGTGGACTTTGATTTATATTCCGTATGTTTCATTATAATTATATAATTGGGAAAGTGGTGTGTTACATGCACATCCAAAATCACTTGCAGACAACCATTTTCAGAGTTTCTTCTTCTAGCCTTAAATCATTCCAAAAACCTTATTTTATAAAAAAAACACCAATATTTAAATACTCTAACATCGACCTACACAACGTAATTGATTCTAATTAACCTAATAATTTATTATAGGATTGCAAAGTGAATCAAATAAAAATGGAGAAAACTTCCATAAATTTGAAGTTTGAAAATGAGTTGGAATTAGTTGAAATGAGTTTTAGAGTAAAAATGAGTTGAAATGAGTGAAATTTTAAGTTTGAGTAGAAATTATGTAGGGCTCGTTTTTGATTTGTAAACAAATGAGTTCTGAAGCATGAAAATGATTTATTCGTGCCAGTGAAAACAATTAAATGACTTCGATATACACATTCAAAATATTAAATTATAAAGTTGATTCGAATATGCACATGCGAAGTCACATTTTTTGACAAATATGATAAATTCGAATATGTACATCGGAATTCTAAGAGTAATTTAAAATTTCCGCAAGAAACTAAAAAAAAAAAAAAAACATAGAGATGTGGAAAAAAATTCTGTCAACTTCCCACTGCATGGAAAAGTAAAGAAAGGAATAAAAAAGACTAGCCCCTTTAATTATTATTATTAGTTTTTTGGTCAAGTTATTTTATTTTATTTTATTATACTTTATATTGATGCGTCACATGATAATAATGACCTATGAAGATTGAAAAAGACAATCACAAACAAACATTAGATCTTAGACTATATTAACACTAAATAACACTAGTGTTGTATAAAATAAACAAGTATGAGCAATGAAAGGGTTCAGCTTACATATGAGAACTCTGATGTTGACGTAAAAAATATTGTCACATGTCTATATATGTATTAATTCTAAATCTTCAAAATGATCTTTTTAAATGAAAATAGAGATTAAAAGTAAACATTTTTTAGAAATTAAATTAAAATTTGTGATTTTGTAAAGATAAAAAAATACATTTAATTATTCATACTTCTCCTGTTTTTATTAAAAATTGTAAAAAAAATATATATTATAAGTCATTTTACTATATTAATAAATAATTAATTTATTTTTTTAATACATTCATAAATATTTTTTTAGTTATTTATATTTATATTTCTCATTCTATTAATGAATAGTAATTTTGTATAATCTTTCATAATTTATCTTTTTATATGATAATTATTTTATTTTTTAATATTTGCGAAAATTTTGAAATAATTTTGTAATAAAAAAATAGAAAGAGTAAATGGTATTTGAAAAGTAAATTTTAGGACTCTAATTAATTTTAAAATTTAAATTATCTAAATGTTACTATCTTATATACAAACTAATAAATCATTTTTAGGCATGCAACTATCAGATCACATACGCTAAAAATTAAATAAAATTCATAATCTCAATATATATCATAATTTGTTTTAATATATATCCATAAATATCTATTTGTCCTCAATTTCTCTTTATATAATAAAAAAACAACACAAACCAGAATATGTTAGAACAATGGCAACTTATTCTATCTTCCATTTCCAATATCCTTTTTTTTTCTTCCAAGCACTTACTCATTCAATCAACCAAAACTCAAACTCCAATATTGTAATCCATTAATCAATTCACAAAAAAAGTCCAAACAACCAGCTTTCACACAAACAAGTTATTCTTCTCTTTCTCTCTCTAAATGGCTACTGTAGCAGACATTGGTGTTTCAGCTGCTATCAACATACTATTAGCTTTTGCATTCTTGATAGCATTTGCTTTACTCAGAATTCAACCCATCAATGATAGAATTTATTTCCCAAAATGGTATATCACTGGTGGAAGAACCAATCCAAGAAGTTCTGGAAATTTTGTTGGAAAATTTGTCAATCTTAATTTCAAGACTTATTTGACTTTTCTCAACTGGATGCCACAAGCTTTGAGAATGACTGAGACTGAGATCATTAATCATGCTGGTCTTGATTCTGCTGTTTTTCTCAGAATTTATGCTCTTGGGTACTCTTATACCTTTTTTTTATCATAAAGTTTCAATTGTATCACTCTATGTTGCATGTGATCTATTGCTGCATTTTCTTCTTCCCTCAATTTCTTTTTTGTTTCATGATATGAAGCACAAACTCCTAGACAGATACCGTGACACAATACGACATAGACACTCTAATGTCAATAATATCAAAAATATTGGATACCGACACCACTATCTATATGATGGGATTTAAGCTTCATTTATCTATCTATTATTAAAACATAGTTAAAAATATTCTAATAAAAATTAACATATTTAATTTTTCATGGATAATATTCTTTCAATACTTGTCCAAGCTATGTTGAAAACCATTTTTTCTTGGGAGAAACTTGTAATAATTGTTCAACACGTGTATGAGTGTCATACGAGTGTCCGACACCGATTTAAAGAGTATTGAAACAATGCAAATTTTTATTTTCTTGGGAGACACTTCTTTGACTTTTCCAACATTTGTCTGACTTTTTTCGACACGTGTCATACAGATGTCATACAAATGTCGAAAACTGACACGTGTCGGATACCGCGATACACTTACTCTTAAAAAGTGTCCGTGCTTCATAGGTTTCATGTGTGTGAGTTTTGTTGTTGCATGTGAGACTTGCAATATTTCCAACTATGGTATTGGGCATGAATTTGGTTATGTGGGGACAAAAATAAATTTTGACTGAATTAATGTTGATAAAATTGATTTTGGTTGAAAGTGAGTTGAACAGAAAGATGACTTGCTGAACAAGTCATCTTAGTTAGTTAGTTAGAAGCTTTACAAGTTAGTTAGAGAATTAGTTTATGATACTTTCATAAGAATAAGATTCTTTTTAATCAATTGTTTTGACCATTCTGCTAGTTTTTATGTCTTATGCTTCAGCTTAAAGATTTTTATTCCAGTGACAATTGTGGCACTCTTTATTCTTATTCCAGTCAATGTTTCAAGTGGGACACTATTTTTCCTTAGAAGAGAATTGGTAGTGAGTGATATTGATAAACTCTCCATATCAAATGTTCCACCTAAATCTTTAAGGTATGGATAATTCACCATATTCCAAGTTGGTTCTTTCAAACTCTTCCTTTTGTGTTTATGTCTAATAGCTGCAATTGTTTATTTCAGATTTTTTGTTCACATAGGATT